>OY755205.1:8115851-8780570 GCA_963576765.1 Draba incana | reverse complement strand
CCGGTTTGTTGAACCAACTTGTCCTGTAGACACAACTAAGCTAGAGGAAGATGCTAGGGAACTTGGTGTTGCCTTTTCTTTTAGTAGAGCCTCTCCGAATAACAAATCGAATAGGAGTGTCGGTTCAAGAACACCGCAAACTCCAAGTAAAGCGGTTGCTGAGAAAGACGAGGACGAAGAAATCTATAAGAAGGTTAAGCTGCACAGAGATAAGCACAGTAGGATTAGTACATTGGCGTTGATAGAGTCGGCTTTCTTCGTGTTGGTTTTGAGCGCTTTGATCGCTAGTTTCACCGTTGATGTCCTGAAACAATATCACCTTTGGGGGCTAGAAGTTTGGAAATGGTGTGTGCTTGTCATGGTTATATTCAGCGGTATGCTTGTGACGAATTGGTTCATGCGTTTGGTTGTGTTCCTCATTGAAATAAATTTTCTTTTGAGGAGAAAAGTGCTCTACTTTGTGCACGGTTTGAAGAAGAGCGTCCAAGTTTTTATATGGCTTATCTTGATTCTTGTTGCTTGGCTATTGCTGTTTCGCCGTGATGTGCATCAATCCCACGGAGCTTCGAAAATCCTTAAAGGGTTAACCATGAGTCTTGTTTCGCTTCTTACGGGGTCATTCCTTTGGCTGGTGAAAACACTCTTGTTGAAAATCTTGGCGGCGAATTTCAACGTTAACAACTTTTTCGACAGGATTCAAGATTCGGTCTTTCATCAGTATGTTCTACAAACGCTCTCTGGTCCTCCGATTATTGAAGAAGCAGAGAGGGTCGGGCGTGAGCCAAGCACGGGCCATTTGAGTTTCACGACGGTAGAGAAGAAAGGTAAGGTTACAGAGAAGAAACTGATTGACATGGGGAAAGTTCATAGGATGAAGCGTGAAAAGGTTTCCGCTTGGACAATGCGGGTTTTGGTAGAAGCGGTTAGGACTTCTGGTCTATCTACAATCTCTGATACGTTGGATGAAACAACGTACGGCAATGGGAGAGAGAAAGCTGATAAAGAGATTACTAGTGAGATGGAGGCTTTAGCTGCTGCTTACCATGTCTTCAGAAATGTTGTGCCTCACTTCGAGTGAGAAAACAATAACAATATCTATATTGCATTTCATTTCTTCCCTTCGAGTCGTGCGCATTCTCAAATGGATTTTGGTTCCTTTTTTTCAGTCACATAGAGGAAGAAGACTTGCTTAGGTTCATGATTAAAGAAGAAGTTGATCTTGTATTCCCTTTGTTTGAAGGCGCTACCGAGACCGGGAAAATCACTAGAAAAGCTTGGAATGAATGGGTGGTATGTCAACCGAGTTTTTTTCAGGATTTTCTCGCTTATTCGATTCCGTTGTTCTGTTTTGCAACTACGACTCTTCGGTTGGTTTTTTCAAGATTGTGTTTCTTGATTTTGAACTACTTGTGTTTGTGTTGGTGTTTTGATCAGGTTAAGGTGTACCAAAGCCGGAAAGCTTTAGCTCATTCCTTAAACGACACGAAAACAGCGGTTAAGCAGCTAAACAAACTCGTGACAGGGATCTTGATCGTGATCACCCTCGTGATATGGCTACTGCTTCTTGAAGTAGCAACGACTAAGGTTTTACTGTTCTTCTCTACCCAACTTGTGGCTCTGGCTTTTATAATCGGAAGCACTTGCAAAAACCTCTTTGAATCTATCATCTTCGTCTTCGTTATGCATCCTTATGATGTCGGTGACCGCTGCGTTGTTGACGGTATACCGGTAAAAACTCACCATTAAACCCATATAATTTATATGTTTCTCTCTACATAAAGAGAGAGCTTTTCACATTCTTGTGGTCTTGTTTTATTCAGTTGCTAGTTGAAGAAATGAATCTGTTAACGACGGTTTTCTTAAAACTAAACAACGAAAAAGTGTACTATCCGAACGCTGTTTTGGCCACGAAACCGATAAGCAATTACTTCAGAAGTCCGAATATGGGAGAAACGGTGGAATTCTCTATCGCGTTTTCTACACCAGTCTCAAAGATTGCGCATTTCAAAGAAAAAATCGCCGAGTAAGTTTTTTACATTTTCACTCATTTCGAAAAACTGTTTTCGGTATTTATGGTAAATCAAAATCTTGAAACCATTGTTGGTGGTTTTGTGTGTCAGTTATTTGGAGCAGAATCCGCAGCATTGGGCAGTGATACATACAGTGGTGGTGAAGGAGATAGAGAACATGAACAAGCTAAAGATGGCTCTGTATTGTGACCACACCATCACGTTTCAGGAAAATAGAGAGAGGAATCTCAGAAGAACCGAACTTTGTTTCGCCATTAAGAAGATGTTGGAGGGTCTTCAAATTGAGTACACTCTTCTTCCTCAAGAAGTCCATCTCACTAAACCGGAGTGAAAAATATTGATAACCGGTTTGGGTTTTTTGCTAAACCGTTTTGTTTGAGAGGTAGTAGTATTACTAGATGTGTTAGGGTACTGTTTTTGTTTAGACTTTTAGAGATGGGAATCATTTTGGCAATTTGCAAGTTATAAACTTAGATCCCATATTTTTAATCCAGTTTGCCCTTCCTTCGGGTTCGATATCTATTAAGAATTGGTTTACTCTTGTTTGACTAGTCAATTTAAAATAGTGTCACATTTTAGATACGTTAGAAATTCCGATAAACGGATCACTAAACTACCCTATGTGAGATCCGACTAAAATGTGTTTCAACGGGTTATTCAACAGTCGAAATCTGAATTGATGTCACGTTTTCGCATCACAACTTTTTTAAGACTTAACCATAAAGTTTTACGAATTTTACACTAGGCCAATCCTCCCAAACCCCAAAATAAATTAAAAGGAAATATATCCCACAATCATATAAGCAAGATCTTCATTTATTGGTGCTGGTATGTTTGTAGATTTTTCAGCCTTTTTCTTAATTGTTCCTAAATGAAATATCTGGCTAAAATGATATGTCATGATTTGATTGGATGGTTTTAACAAGCTTTTTCTCTCATGATCTCTTTGGTCTAGTAGATATATAAGAGATGTATCAATATTGATCTCATTACACATACCATTAAGTTTCCTTCTTTTTTTCTTTTTTTTTTTCTTTCTTTCGTACTCGACCAAATTTGTTTTTGGAGACAAATCAAATACATGGAAAAAACACAAGTTCACGTATTGGTGATATCTCTACTTATCCAATTAGCATTGTCACAATCGGAAACCATTAATGTAACTTCTTCTTACGATCCTAATTGGGCATTTCTGAGAACAAATGTGGAGATTAACAATCGTCTTGGTGATGGTTTAACATTATACCTCCGTTGTAAATCCAAAAATAGTGATTTCGGTGTCAAAGTTCTCCCACCGGATCGTTCTTGGACATTTAAGTTTAGACCAAACGTTTTTGGAACAACCCTCTTCTTCTGTCATTTTATGTGGGCTCAAGAATCACGTTGGTTTGATATTTACGATGATTTCAGAGAAGGTGTCCGTCAGGGTCATCCTTGCATCATTTGTAAGTGGAATATAGACCAAAATAGGCCATGCAGATTTAATTTAAAGACCAACCTCTTTGATCTATGTTATGATTGGAATAAATAAGAATATATTTTATGTTTTGCTATGTATATAAATAAGAGTTTATTTGCCAAATGTGTAGAGTAATATTTTCGTAAATAAGTGGTATATTATGTTTAAAAATGTGATAGTATGTAAAATCGCGTGTACTTCATCAGATATAAAATAACAAAATAATTTACTAAAATCTCTTTTAAATTTTTAAAGAGAGATGTTGTTAGTGGAAGCCCCTTGGCCCAGTGGTCAAGGGTTTAAAGGCTTCTACACCAGGTCTGGGGTTCGAATCCCAGATAAAATAAATTCTTGCAGATTAATGGAGGGGACTTTTCTGAAGCTTCGGAATCGTCCAGGGAGACCATGTCAACATGCAGTGGAGTTGTAATTTCTATATAATAATTCCAGACGATTAAAAAAAAAAAAGAGATGTTGAATTTTTTAAAAATCTTGTTCTACTACCAGTATGGTATAGAAAACTTGTCACAAATAAAACGAAGTCAAAAATTCGATTAGGAATAAGGATCCGAGATTAATGCAATCTTTGAATAATATTTTTATTTTGATTTGCAATGTATAAATATTGATAGTCTACCATTACAATCATTGATTTTACTACATATTGACATTATATGTAGTCAACTACTTGTGCTTCGTTGGAAACAAAATCTAATAACGTAATTTTGTGACCAAAATAAATAAATAACGTCATTTACATCAGACCGAAGGCTTCATATATTCGACCTTGTCACTTGCTAATAAGAGCACAAAATCAGGATAAATCACAATACCATTTATGGGTAGAAGAATCGAGATTGAAAGAAATAACTCTCGGGTATACTCTTGCTATAAAACAATTACATTCAACAGAAAACACATAATTTGATCCCAACAAAAACAAAAGAATAAAAAATGACAACTATCCAAAAAACACAACTTCATGTGGTTGTAATATCTCTACTCATCCAACTAGCTCTCTCACAAGTGGAAACTATTGCTTCAGATGATTCTATTCAATGGTCGTTTTTCAAATCAACAGTGCGTATCACGAATCGCCTAGAATTCGCTGATGGTACGATGTTAAAACTCCATTGCAAGTCCAAAGATGACGATCTCGGCCTCCAATTTCTTGCTCGACATAGTTCATGGTCTTTTAGGTTTAAACCAAATATATGGGGAACGACAGTGTTTTCTTGTCATTTCACATGGCCTGGAGCATCAAAACATTTTGATATTTACGATGATAGTAGAGATGGTGTTCGTAAAGGTATTCCATGTATCGATTGTTTTTGGGATATAAGCAAAGCTGGACCATGCAGGTTTGACGAAATAAATCATGCCTTTGATATATGTTATGATTGGGATGGGAATCGAATTGAAAAAATATAACTTGTATTTTCGTACTTTTTGTATAATGAACAAAAAGGAGACAATAATTTATTGTGTTGTCACGAAAAAAATAAATACTCCCTCCGTTCTCTTTTAATTGATTTTCTAGGAAAAAAAAATATTTTTAAAAGATTGATTTTTCACTTTTTCAATGCATTTTTAATAAAAGTATAATGGTGAATTGTAGATTTCAAGACATATTTATTGACTTTATTAGATTACTATTGGTTTAAAGTTATGGAAACTTGTTTTTTGCAAAAAAAAGACATTTATAGTTAACTATTAATGTGTTTTCTTAATATTTGTGAAAACTCTAGAAAATCAAACAAATAAAAACAGAGGAAGTAAATGTTTTTAATTGTTTTTTTTTTTGAATTGAATGTAAAATTAATTAAAAAAACGTTTTTTACAATGAATGTGTCCTTTTTGAGTTTCTGAAAGTTTAAATCAAAGTGTAATTAAAAAAAACAAAGGAAAATTTTCAGACCAAAAAAAAAACAAAGGAAATTTTTTTATCGCGAACCAAACCAAATCTCTAGACCTTTGCCGTGCCTCGGATTGCAACATCGCGCGGTGGAGATTCTATTTCGAACTTGTTTATCAATTTGATGAATGATGCAAGTAGGCGATATCGGAGGCTCTCCATGTCTTATGGAATTTCTCTCCTGCCAAATAGCATAAACCGTGGTTTTTAATTGTTCTTCATTTATGTCAGAAATATTTTTTATATAAATATATAAAATGTTCGCAATCTTTTGGCTTTTTGGCAAAACAAGCAAACCAAGGATCACTTTTTTTTTTTTACAAAAAGATCACTAAGTTAAAATTTAGGTTTAATTTGTTATATCACCCAAAAAAAAATTATAATTCAAAATCTAACTAAAAATCATAAATCTAATGGTTAGAAATTGGCCACATAGATAAGTTTTGGTTAGATTTTGAATTATAATTTTTTTTTGAGTTATACAACAAATTATCCCTAAAATTTAAATGTAATTGTGAGAGAGAAAAAAACTTTGTATGGAAGTGTGCTAAATTCAAGGAAGCTAAATTGACCAAAGACTTATAATCACGTAAATTGTGTAAAGGTCAAGGTATAGTTAGCTAATTAGCTATATAGGGTACCTAATTTTGGCTAAATCAAAGGAAATCAATTACAGAGCATATTGGGATTTTTCGGAATTAACGAACAATCATTAACTAGAGTTATTGGTCAACACTTCATTTTTCGGAATCGAGGGATTCATTTTAATTACTTTTAAGTTGGATTTAGTTTGAAAGTAATAATTTGATTTAACCTTTATAATAAGAATAACAGAACATTTCAGAACAAGCAACATAATCATGAAATCAATGCACCCACAATCCTATATATTATTTGAAAAGTATTTTGGGAGCATTTTGCTTAAGTGTCATCACCACAATTTTTTGAGATTTTTTTTTTGATTTTTTTAATCTTTCTATACTAATTACCAAACACATTTCTTTCCTAATTAACCAATTTTGATTACTTTAAATCTCAATGTCAAACACATTGAAATAATCATAAACTTGCCAAAATCGAAATATTTCGAAATCAAGTACTTGCAAAAAAATATATATATATAAATAAATCTTTCTATACTAATTGTCTAACACATTTCTTTCCTAATTAACCAATGTTGATTATTTTAAATCTCAATGCCAAACACATTGAAATAATCATAAACTTGCCAAAATCGAAATATTTCGAAATCAAGTACTTGCCAAAAAAATATATATATATATATATATATATTTCGAAAATTCAAAATTAAAATCATAAAACTAATTATGAACAAAAAATAATATATATTCTAAAAGTGTATTAATTAGGAAAAATAAAAGAT
Organism: Draba incana; assembly: GCA_963576765.1. Lineage (NCBI taxonomy): Eukaryota > Viridiplantae > Streptophyta > Magnoliopsida > Brassicales > Brassicaceae > Draba > Draba incana. The sequence goes on along the minus strand of OY755205.1, from coordinate 8,773,782 downwards.
ATTTTCCTTATCTTTTAAAATAGAGGATTAAATACTAATATACAATTACATTAGAGAAGAAGAATTCTAAACCATTATATTAGGTGTCAAGCTTGCAATTTATTTCATTTTTGTTTTTAAATTAAAATTATATTATTAAGTTCTACTATACTCTTATCCAAACACTCTTCATAAGATAATTCCTATAACCAAACACAATAATTTGTAGTTAGTTTGCATAACTAAATGTGAACAAGTTAATTTTAAAGTATATAAAATCTTCATTTTGGAATCATAAATCACGATTTTTATTTTTATTTAATTGAAAATAAACTAATAAAGGAATGCATTGTTTTCACTTTGGAATCTTCAAAAAAAAAACGTATGTTCCCATGTTTACAAACATTTCAATGTTTACAAACCTACGATGCTTATTATATAGAAAAATACATTGTGTTGAGTTATAAACTGTATTTTTGTATATTATGAGATGAAATTAATACATTTTATTCTATATATTGACTAAGAAATTAAAATCGTTATTTTTGAAGATTATGAGATTGTATAGATTGACCAAAAAATTTAAAACCACTATTATCAATTATTTCACGAGTGGAATACATTTCTATTCAAAATAATGACAAAATTTCAAAATATAAAACATATTTCAGATTCCGTTTAACAATTTTTCAAAAGTGGTATTTGATGTTTTTAATTCAAACTATATTGATTTACTCGCTAATCATATTATCCCGTGTATAACGCAAGTAACTTTCTAGTCCTATATATTATTTGAGGAGCATTTTGGGAGCACTTTGCTTAGGTGTCATTCCCACAATTTTTTTCTTTTTATTTTTATTTATTTATTTCATTATCTTATACTCATTGTCAAACACATTTAATTCCAAATATACTTATTTTGATTACTATAACTCTAATTACCAAACACATTTGAATCTTCCTAAACTTGCCAAAATTAAAATATTTTGAAATTTTCAACTTGCCAAAATTAAAATATTTCAAAATTATAGATTTAAATCATAGAATTAAATGTGTACAAAAATTTAACATATACACCAAAAAAAAATTGATTAAATAAAATAAAACTATTTATTATCTTTTGAAAATATGTGAGCATGTAAAAAATATGTTTTTACATGTGTTGTTTTGTTTGACAAGTAGATGTTTTTAATTTTTCATAAATGCACCTTCGTACAAGTAAAAATATAATTATTAATGAAATTTGTTGGTTTAATAATTTCACGGGTGAAACGCATTTGTATGCAAAATAGTCGCAAAATTCAAATATATAAATTAGGTCTTAGATTATCCTATATATTATTTGAGAAGCATTTTGGGAGCACTTTGCTTAGGGGTCATCACCACAATTTTTTTCTTCTTTATATTTATTTATTTATTTCATTCTCTTATACTCATTACCAAACACATTTAATTCCAAATATACTTATTTTGATTACTATAACTATTATTACCAAACACATTTGAATCTTCCTAAACTTGCCAAAATTAAAATATTTTGAAATTTTCAACTTGCCAAAATTAAAATATTTCAAAATTATATATTTAAATCATAGAATTAAATGTGAACAAAAATTTAACATATATACCAAAAAAATTGATTTAAAATAAAATAAATTATTTATCATCTTTTGAAAATATATGACATGTAAAAATATGTATTTACATATGTTGTTTTGTTTGACAAGCAGATGTTTTTAATTTTTCATAAATTCACTATCGGACAAGTAAAAGTATAATTATTATGAAATTTATTGGTTTAATTATTTCGTGGGTGGAACACATTGTATGCAAAATAATCGCAAAATTCAATTATATAAATTAGGTCTTAAGTTATGTATAATTATTTTTCATAATTTTTAATTAAAACTATGTATTTTATTCAATAATTATTTTATCCTGTGTATAACGCGGGTAATTTTCTAGTTCTCTGTAACACAGCATTAACTAGCTATGACCTCTACCACAAATTATTCTCTTTCGATTCTAAAATAGAATTACCAGAGGCATTTTTAGGAATAAGTGCATCTCTGGGCCGTACAAAATCTCATATATAATAATAATGAGCCCACTGGATCATACAGAGCTTTGTTCATTACTTTGCGTTTTCATTGTCTTGACTAATATGATGCTGATTTTAGTCTCCGAAGAGTAATCCTAATTCCTAAATGTTTTGGAGCCTCAAAATTTGTAAAGAGGAATCCAAACTTCTTTTTGTTTTTTAGCAATTGGGTAGATCCTAGATCGAAATTCATACTAATAATATAATTCAAGCATGTTGAAAGTTATGTATTTGTGTTATATAAAGCGTTTACAGTAACATAGAGAAAACCGGAAGATGGTAGAATTCTATCTGTGACATTAACCCACATGATGAGTTCCCTATCCACATAGAAAACTATGTATTTTTGGGATGTTTTTTTTTACTGTTTTGCTTAATAATGATATCTATTAAAAATTTTAATGTTAATGACTTCTTATCTTATTGATCTAGAAACTTTTACTAAGGCTAGTATACATTTTTTCTTGCCGAAAAAAAAAGTATACATTTTTTTCTTATAATTTTTTTTTTCTGTCAATAGCTTAATAAAAACTACTAGATCTTTTCTGGTACAAATATTTTTTATATATTGTAACTAACTGTAATTGTTTGTTTGCCTTTTATGTTTTCCTTTCAAATATATCGACAAAGATTGTCTAGAAATGATGAGTAAGAATTTCTTACACTAGCTAGTTTCACTTTATAAAGTTTATATGGATTACCGGACCGGACGTGACTTTTCGCATATTAGATTACATTGTACAAACTTGTATGCGTAATTACGTATCAGGCATGTGATGTTTTGACTTATATTACATGCTCAAGGGATACGTCGCTTTGGTCCTACAAAACCATGTCGTGCTATTCACTTATAGAACATTATTAGCTCCTTATTTAATTACCCTATAATTATTTATATGGTTGTTCGATCAAAAGCTACGAAATCATGATTAATCAAAATATATAGTATAGATTAACGACCTACTCTTATGTTCTATTACATCGTCCTTGACTAATATATTGTTTAAACATTTGATAAAAATATCCTCCACAATTGACGAAACTAACAATCAACTTTCAGTAAAATCGTAACTAAAGTTTCCTATAAATTGTATACTCAATAATTTGAATTTCATGGTGTAAAAGCAATAAAACTTTGTCAATCACTTTGAAATAGCATGTAAACTTAGAAAAAGGAAAAAAAGAGCGTTTACATCTCCGACATGTTACATGTGGTATCAATGCAATGTGCATTTGTATATTATTCGCTCATCCCTCATCCAATCATCTTAATTAATAAAACATAATTTACTTAAATTAACTTAGAATTATGTTCAATCATTAGGAGTTTGAGGGAGTTTGAGGGTTGTTGTGTGCAAATACATGGCACGATCTTTGATTAAATAATTTACTTCGTTGAATATACTAATTAGTTGTTGATTTTGGCTACAAGCAATGAGATTGAGAGCTTTTCTTGGCGGAATACTTTAAGTAAGCCGCCATATAATTGAAAAGAAGTACGCAATGATTTGTTCTTTGTTATAATACGCAATATAGTATCCATCGAACTATTTCTTTTGTTTGACTAGTTTTTTATGGCAAATGGAACATTTTGTGATGATAAAAACAAAATGTAAATAATATTTATCTTGATAATTAAGAATCCTCTCACAGTTTCAATGATAATATATGAAGTCAAAGAATATTGATAGGAGTAAGCAAAAAACAAGTGTTATTGGCCGGTCATGCATGATGCATGCTTTGGAGTAAGAATGTTGAACTATTCGTTCGAAAGAGTCATGTCTTAGAAGTTTAAGTATATAATTTATGGCTTAAAATTCAAATTTTATATTTTTAATACTTTAGTTTATGGTTTATTATCAACGTTATGATTCTACATTAGTGAGAAATTTTATATGAGTTCGTAAAATAATAAACATTTTACATTGACATCTTAAGTTTTGATACATATTCTAATGTTAATTCAAATTTCTGCTTAAAAATCCCTGAAAAACTTGGTTGATTGACCCTCTAATTTACTATGGTGTTTGCTTTCATAAAGAATCATTTGACTTTCTTATTAAATAACAGTTGATTATGCATATATATATATATATATATATATATATATATATATATATATATTGATAAAAGGCTTTCAATTTAAATGCAAAAATAAATGTTACATGAGATGATTAATTATGGAATCATATAGTTTTAAAGAGATTTTTATGATAAACATAAAGATTAAAATAAAGTACTCTTAAGAGAGTTAAAGAAGAAACGCTCTAGAAACTCCTAATAAGATTGGTCGTGGTCGCCTCGGCCACCACGTCCTCTTACCATGGTCCATTGCATCTCTTGAACCTTCTGCGTAGGTTTAATTGATCTACCGCCTCTAGTCTTTGGAAAACCAACAACCATCTCTGAATAATCTCCCGAATCTAAGATAGCCATGAGATTGGTACCAAAGACATTCCCTTGCACAACTTCATTAGCCAATGAACTTATAGAAGGGGTTGAGGATATTACCAAATTTGGAGGAGACAATGTAGCGACTGCCGCAATGGGAGAACTAATATACGCTTCATTAGTGGTTGATGTTAGCGCATTTGGGATAGCCTATGTCAAGGCTAAGGTTTGGTGGGGAGAGTTAGCGTTCTCTAACGCAGTTGAGGAAGTTGGTGTTGAAGGCTCAATATCAGTGATAGGAACAGAGATTGTAGCCATAGTAGCAACATTAGAAGCAACATGGCAGTCATTAATAAAGGTTGGATTAGCAACAAAAACATGAGAGCTAGGACTAGGAGCAGAGGTTACAACCTCTGTATGAGTAACAAGGTCATGGAGACCAATAGGGACAGCATTTGGTGTACTAACAACTTCAATTGTAGTTGCTTGTTGAACCGCTTGACTAGGTTGACGGAGGAGACCTAGATTCCTTATGGCCTAATTGTCCACATCTTTTACATTTAGATGGAATCCAAGAGTACAAAACTTCTACCATTAAAATGTTCCCATTTAAGTCTGTCGCTGCAATCCTCGGCGGAAAATCCTTATCTAGTTCTACTTCTACCATTAGCTTTGCCTCGCCTAATAAATACAGGTCTAATCTTGGCTTCAGGTTTAGGGGAACCAATGGTCATTATGCATATTACTTTGCATTCTTTTTCTTTTCTTTAATGTGCCTTCATTCAGACGTATACTAAAAACTCACTTACATTTTAGGATACACATACATCTTTAAATTTATATAGGTTAAGCAACTGTAACTTTCGAATTATGAATAAAAAACTTCTCATAAATATATAAATCACTAGTATACTAATATAACTTCTTCGCACCACCAAACTTTTCGAATCTACAATATTACATTATAGTTTGGTATCAGCAAAATATCCTCTTGAATAAAAATACATGATAAAGCTAATACTGCATACAGTGACGTGCGTAGGCCTCTAGGGGTTCGAGGCGAATTATAAAATAGGGGCCCTTTTAATAATTTTTTTAACGATTTAAATATTCAAAACAAAACGCTAAACCATAAATCTAAAAATTCTAAAACATAACCTTTTTTCCTTTTTTTCAAACAAAATATTTTTTCAAACCCTCATAATTTTTTTTAATCGTCTGAAATTATTATATAGACATTACAATCATCATTAGACTAATTTGATCAATTTGACCTAGTCCTATTTTGATGATAGTCCACTACATGTTGTCTTTGCAATTAAGGGTGAACCGCTTCTACATAGGCCTCGATGATGCATCAACTCTCCATGTACGACATCTTCCATGATGGATAGACTCTCCCCGACCAACGGTTCTGCATGTACGACATCTCCAACGATGGACATGGTCTTCCTTGACGACTCTGGAGCTTCTGAAAAGTGTCCTCCATTAATCTGCAAGAATTTGTTTTGTCTGGGATTCGAACTCCAAACATGGTGTAGAAGCCTTTAAACCCTTGACCACTGGGCCAAGGGGCTTCCACAATTTAAGCTTTTAACTAGTCTCTTTCTAACACTATCAAAAATCAAAAAAATCAAACCTATATAATATATTATGATTGTTTATTTTCTAATAATTTAGTAGTATAAGTTAAAGATTTAGCATTTAGTGTTTGTCAATGTCAAAACATGAAACAATCACGAAAACTGAAAAAAAATCATTAAAAAGAATCAAAAGGAAAAGAAACTTAGCAATTACCAATGAAAAAGGGAAGAAAAAGATCGAATTAAAAACTAATGGAACTAACAAAATTTAGAATTAATTCCTTTTAGATCTATGATTATGATTACTAGGAGTCGAACCTAGGTTATGAGAAAGAATTTTGCATACTGAGACCACTATGACACAACATGTTTTCAAGATTATTGGGCCCCTAAAACTCTATATATGTTGGGAACCCTAGGCAAATGCCTAATTTTTAACCTATTAAGCACGGCTCTGACTCCATAGCAACATTTAATTTAAAAAGAATCAACCCAAAAACAAAAAACTCAAAATGACTTGACATGAACCAAAAATGGGTCATGTGTACGTATGACCGTGCCCGTGCGTGTAATATATATTTGTTTATGTGAATTGGTTCCCTTCTTTTATTTATGAGATCGTAATGGAGAAGATTGTAATCGGAACTTTTAAAGATGATCAAAGTGGAAAAGAGAAGTAAAGCAAAAGCTCTCGACTTTCGCTGTTCCCATGGAAGCATCAGTACTTCATGTTCATCCATCGCTACATATCTTTTTCACTTTATTTTAAATTAAACTTTTCTTTTTGGTTTATATATTTTTTTTCAATTTTATTAGGCTTTAGTATGTCCATTCATGATCCGCTTCAATCAGCCTTTGCTTCTCATTTGGATATCGAATTTCTCGATTTTCCCTCTTTCTTTTCTTTTTATACACAACAAATATTTACTTATTTCATCGATACGAAGTCATATATATATGTGTGTGTTGCTTTAGTAAATTAGTATACATATAATTTCATATTTGAAGCTGAACTTATCAACCAAAACTATATATAAAGTTTCCGAGATAATAAAATTAAATAAACTATCATTAAGCTACATTAATATTCAAGAACTTTTGTAATTAACGACCTAATTGATTCTTTCGCAACCACTCGCGAAAATGATATATTTGCGGACATGCGTTTGATGTCAATAAAAATAACTTATCTTACGTACATGTTCATAACTTGACATTTGCTACATTCAAACTAGTCGATTAATAACTCAATTTATATTGATGTTCAAAAAGTGTTAGCATTCATGAGAATTTGGATTTAAAGCATGTGATACATAGAAAAAGAGAAAGTAGGTAGCTTTTTTTTTTTCCTTTGGGATCATCAACCACTTTATCATATAATCGCCCACAAATCATTTTTACTTTGCACGTAACGGATCCTTCTCAACAATAATATCTTTCTCAAAACTCTTTACTTTTAAAATTGCTATTTGTTTCGATATATAGATGTCAAGCTGACATGTCGTTAAGTTTGCACCTAAAGAATTCAAGAATTGGATAGTTAAGTTGCAAGAGTTAACTGAGCCTAAAATAGAACCTGACTAGAATATCTTTGATCAAGAATTTAAAATGATAAAATTACCAAATCCCAAAAGTTCATGGTAAATGTAAGAATATTACGAATTTGAATTTTAAATTCTAAAGTGTTTAATATATAAAATAATAAGACAATATAGATATTTGAGTATGTATTTAATTTGGTTTGTTATACGTATAACAATTTACAGTAATGTATACATAGTTAATGTTTGAATGTTTGATATTATAATATTCTATTTAAGTAGTTAATAGAGCAATTTACAGTAAAATAATGTTGATCAAAGTTTTACAAACACGAAATTTATAACACAAAATATAGTTACAAACTCGAACACAAATGTAGAGAAGAATCACATGCGATTTTTTTTTTCCAACAATCACATGAAATTAAAACTTTAAAACCCCCAAAAACCTAAAAAGCAAAAGTAACAAAAAGAAAAAGTTTTCACAAGATTAAACCAGCAAAAGTGGTTTCATACACAGGAAGTTCATCTCCGTACATATTATTACAATGATGATTTCCAACTAAATCCAGCTCAAACAAATCCGAACTCGAATCACTTGCAACATCATCATCATCATCTCCATAATCCTCAAAATCATTCTTAACCCTACCATTATTCTTCTGATGATAATCTCTCAAAAAATCTCTCGCAATTTCCTCCACTGATCTTCTTCCTCCAACTTCCACATTCTTCTTCACTGACTTCCTCACATTACTGAAATAATCTTCTTCTTCCACAAAAGATCTGATTTCCGGTACAATCACATTAACCGGAGAAAACCGAACACTTCGTTTGATCCGATCAGACGATTTCTCTGAATTCTTGTTCAGACAAGATCTTGAGAAAGAAGTAGCTGAAGAACACGTAGACGGATTATAGTCATTTACTTTCCGAACATAAACAGAATCGTCATAACTCGTCTTCCTCGGATAACTCTTAACAGGATTAGATTGTTTTGAATTGTTGCTAAACAGAGAATTGATGAAGTTAACGATTCTTCCTGCTGGTGAAGCTGGAGTTTTGGGTTTTTTCGTCGAACTCTTTCTGATTCTATTATTCTCCCAGTTATCGTCGTATCTTGTAATCTTGGGTACGTCGGAGGAGTAATCGTAGTCGTGGGAGATACGAATTGCTCTGTTTTGGTGAAACTCTGTTTTTCTTGGTTTTGTGACTTTTGTCTTTGAAGGACCAAAACATAACGGTCTTGAAGAAGAAGAAGATGTTTTCTTGTTACCGTGAGTTAGTTCGGTGTCGGAAGATGAGAAAATACTGGAGCTTGAATCAGAGGAAGAAGATACAGAGCTAAAAAACCGATCTTGACGGATTTTCCGGTCAGGAACAGATTTTGTTACAGTGCTCTGTTTTTTGGTAGTGTTAATAAAAGATTGAGTTTTTTGGGTTTTAGGATCGATGGAATTGTAGATTTCATCGAGGAGAGTGGAAGAGAATGATGGGTTTCTGGTTTGGGGTTTGGATTTATGCATGATTTGGACCAAAGTAGGAATTTTTGGAAGGAGAAGTTTTTGTTTTGTTTTGTTTCGCAGAGAGCGCTAGAAGAAGACGACGAATGAGAGAGGAGAGAAGGGAGAGAGGAGGTATATATAAGTGGTGATCTAGGCGCGTGTTGTTCACGTATGCTTTACCAGAATTATGGACCACATAACAAGAGCCATTCTTCAAGAGTTTTATATGTATATATATATATATATATATATACGCATGTACCTATATGGCTATATCCATTTAACCATTTTATGTCTTTTTCCATGAAAATGATTTCATACTGAATATATAGATCTCAAATTTGACTATGGAATGAATCTCGAATTATAGTTTTGACTCCTCCTAATGAAGTGTCCTTTGTGGTTAGAGGTTAGAAGAAAATTGGGTTGTTTTTTGTTTCAATCAAATTTAAGTAATGTATGGAGAATTGGAGATGAATGACTTATATATACATGTCACAAGTGCGTCCACTAAAAAGAATATATATAGGGTCCGATTGGTAACCTAGCTTTTTTAAAATTTGGAGCGGTAAGCTGGAGTGGTAAGCTTTATAGCATAGTGCAAAGCTGTATAGATAAAGATTTGAGATAAAACTTTATAAATAAAGATTAGTGTAATAGTATTGGTAAAGCTTTTGATAAAGTTTTCGTGATTGGTACAATCTAAAGCGGCACAAATTAAAAAGTGGAATAAAGATTATGGGTCCGATTGGTAACCTAGCTTTTTTAAAATCTGGAGCGGTAAGCTTTATAGCATAATGCAAAACTGTATAGATAAAGATTTTAGATAAAGCTGTATAAATAAAGATTAATGTAATAGTGTTGGTAAAACTTTTGATAAAGTTTTCGTGATTGGTACAATCTAAAACGGTACAAATTAAAAAGTGGAATAAAGATTATAAAAAGTGTTTACCAATATGAGCCTATAAAGATTTCAACCAATCTAACCCATAATCTTATCGAACATGTCCTGAAATGCTGGATATGAGAACTCCGGTTTCGATAGTTCAACCCATGTACTATCATTTAGCCACTAAAAAAGGGAAAATCGTAAAGATTTCGTGTTCGAGCACCGGAAACCGAAAAAGACTAAATTATTCATTAGCGATTTAGGTTTGGGCCCTCTTGGTTTATAAATAAAGTTATGAGAACTAATCTTCAATTCCTATGTTTAACTAAAATCTACTACTCCGTGTTAAAAAAAATATGAATGTGATGTGATTACTCAATGTTTTATCAATAGATTGTTCTTTTCTCTTTTAAGGAAAATGAATGTGATGTGATTATGAAAATCGAATGTATGTAAGTTTTGGTAAAATGATAGTGATAATAATCGAGTAGGCTCTTGATTAATTAAATGATTACATGTTAAATTAAGTTTAAAGTAAAGTCTCCTAGACACCCACATTTGGCCATTGGTTGTCTCGACAAGGACCGGTTAAGGAATTGTACTTGTTTTGTGTCTTTTTCAGTCTCACATGCTTCTCTCCTTTCTTGTTCCTTCTTTGTTCCTCATTTCATCAACACTTATGTTTTCTTGTTTCTATTATATTTCTTTGTCACACTTCGGCCGATGTTTTCTTCAATTTATATCTCATTATCATCTCATCCAGTTTCGAAGAATCTCCCGTATATTTGTTTCAAGTTGGACCATATATACTTGTACAAAAATAGAATGATACAAAAACGCCTTCAAATCAACACAAGATCAAGATATATAGAGTACAAAACACAAACTTGTATAAAAATGACTTATTTGTTTGATTCTTTGAAAACAAAAGTAGTACTTGTTTTTGTTTCTCCATGTTAAAATATCATATTTGATAATTAAAAAGAGCAAAATATTACCTTAACAAATTTGTTTGATCAAATATCATACAAATAGAATGTTTTGTCTATTGGCATTTCTTTATTTATGATGATATATATCCCTAATAAAAAAGAAAAGAAAAAAACAATTAAACAGTAAGTTAATATTTGCTAGACTAATCCCAAGTTTAAAACTGTCTCTTTCGAATGGTAGAATTTGAATCAATCGTCACCAAACAAAACAACTTAATTGTGTTGTCCAAGAGCATGTTTATCTTCGGATCAGTCGGATTTGATCCGGACACTAATGCCAGTCTGAAAAAAAGAGTGTTACAATAATATTCGTAATAGATGGTAATGAATCTTGCAATGGATACTACAACTATTAGAGTTATAGGGATGTGTGTTCGAGAAACAGAAGAATTAAAGAGAAATGAAAATTCGCACGGGCGAGTCAGAGATTCAGCTGCTCAGGGAGGGACAATTAGAGCTGACACACAAAAAAGAAAGAAAGATTCACGCGGTCGAACCTCAACACTGTGTGTGTGTCTGTGTGAGTGTGTAGGGTCCAACACGTGACCTGCCACGTGAAGCATAGTTGCCCATGGGTCCCTCACACGTGCGGCCCTCTCCTCTCACACGCGTACGGCACTTGTTCTTCTTTCCTTGTGAAGGGACCACCGTTATAAATAATCCTATAGGTTTGCGCCACGTGTCTTCTCCACACTGTGAATGTTTTGCTAAGAAGCTGCGTAAACTACATTTTGTCGTATGGTCATTTATCATTCAACAAGAATCAACGGATCTGATCGTATCAAAGTAGATCCCTGACAAAGTTTTATGCTACATCATTTTCATTTCTTTTTTTTTATCCACTTGAATCCATTTTCAAGATGTTAGGACATTTATCTAAAAGTTTAGACCAAATTAGCGATTTGGATTTTGTGGTGTCGGAAAACACTATGGTTTAGATCTTTGATTTTGACTATAGAGTGAGTTATGTCATGATATGGTTAAGTACAATCAGAGGAAAAATGGCCTAACACTAATGATTGAGAATTATTAAAATTGTTCTGCAAGATGATCATGATCAGGTAAAAAAAAAACATTGAAGTTTATAAACAGCAAGCACAAGCTCAATAGTCTACATGACATTATCTAAACACGAATTATTTATTTTATTTTATTTAAACTCAAAGATCGAGTTTTTAAATAAGTCAACAAGAAGTTGTAAGTAATAACAAGATTGTGTGAGGTATTGTGCCCACCTCACACAGTCTAAAGACTATCTCTCGGAAAAAGAGAAGTCAAATATACAGTTTCTGCTGGATCATTCCGAATCCAGGCGTTGTACATCAACAAGCTGGTAAATATCTCCACGCCGCTGCTTATTCAACGGAAGGCTTGTCCTGAAACAGTAAAAACGAGGTTCAATCAACGGAATATGCGATGAAGAACGGGATTTTAGAAAATGTTAGCGGTGCGCTAGTAATTACCTTCGTTGTTCAAGAACAGAGTAATCAATCTCTCCTATTATAATGTCCTCCTCGTGCTCAGTCGTCGCTAGTACTTCTCCAAACTGTCAAATGTGTAATTTTTTATTTCACGAGTTTAGTGCTCAACTAAAGCTTCATTATCAAATCAAAGGTAACACAGAAAAAGTTTGCTCAAAAAAAAAAAAAAAAAAAAAGGTAACACAGAAAAAGTTTAATGCTTACAGGCCCGACAAGTGTAGAGTGTCCCCAAGCAGTGTAGCCAGCTCCTGAGTCTCTGGCAGGTGAGCATGTCGCGACATATAACTGGAGAACGTACATACATTGTTTTATCAACTACTCCATGACTTTGATAGAGTCGATACCGTAAATAAAACTCCCAGAGAGGAGAAGAAAATACTTGTATGGGTAACTCAAAGAGAAATGCAAGTTTTCTAAGAGATCTCTCAACACGTGTACTTCTCTTTGAGTTACCAATACAAGTATGTAAATCGTACCTGATTATCCGTAGCCCTGAAATGGTACAAAAACAGATCGAGTAAGCGTTGTGATTTACCCATGATTGACTAAGCCACGTAATTTTTAAGTAGTAGACATTGAATTGTACCTTGCCCTTTGTAGCAACTCCCAATGCAACGGTCCAGTAGTCATGTTAAAGGCTCCGGGGTAGCACAGCAAATGAGCCCCTGCAATTAATAGAGCAAACATGTGGATGATCAGGTTCTTCAAAACGCTTATGGACCCGGGGAAAAAAGAAGATGATATTAACATGATATAAAGACTCGCCTCTTGCAGCATATATCATAGCTAACTCCTGGAACCGGATATCATAGCAAATACCTATTCCGATACGCCCCACCTCTGCAACAACCAACAAAACCATTACTCTCAAGCACTATTACGCATTAGAGATTTCTCTTAAGTACTAGACAGTGAGAGGAGGTGATGTGAACGGTCCTACTACGACTTTCATTACTCATTAAAGACATTTTCCCAGTCAAATAGTTGTCAAAGTGAACAAGCTCTCTTCTTCATGATCACTCGTAAAAAGTACGAAAATGAATCATTTCACCTAAGGGGATCCCAATCCGGATTAGAGCTTTAAATATAAAATCCTAACCCCATTAATTTTTAGATTCTAGAGCAATAAGTTTATGTAAAATACATGGCTGAGTATGCATAGCATTCAAAGATATTTAGCCAAAACAATATTGAAACCTGTGTCAACGATTGTTGGTGTCTCTCCAGCAGTAAGTGTTTTTGATTCCATAAAAGTAATCTTCCCAGGAATGTCTATATCAAATAAATGTATCTGTATGCACAAGTACACACCAATTAAGAACAATTCCAACGAAACTCAAGTACAAACCAAACAAGAACAAGATGTTCTGAGAAGTCATAATATAAAACATGTGTGCTCAAGCCAGAGCATAATTAACACATCATTCTTATTACTAATTAAGCCTATCCACATCCTAACAACTGATGAAAATATCTACAAATCTTCTCAACCTTGTTCACAATATAGCCTTTAAACCTCAAAAGACACATCAAGACTTAAGAAGTTAAGAGTTATATTCCTTTCACAACGATTCTATGGCCTAAAAGCAAATCAAGGTTTGAGATGAAAGTTTAACCCGCGAGAAAAAATGTCTAACCTTTCTATGCTTAGCTTTAAGCTCTCCCTCGGAACCAAAGACACAACAAGTATTATACAAACGATCTCCAAATCTTTCAGGTATAGAACCACCAATGATTGTAATCTTAAGCCGTTTAGAGACTTCAGAAAGCATTGCTGTTGAAGGAGAAGCATCACCACCTGCATCAATATCCTCCGCATAAACTGGAAAACTATCATTCGAATACGGACTATTCCAAATCTCCTGAAACCAAAAAGACACACATTGAATCAATTCCAAACCCCATCGAAACAAAAGAATCTAGTAGCAAATGAAACTCACGGGTAAGAGAACAAGTTTAGCTCCTTTAGAGGCAGCTTCTTCGATTGCGTTCTTCGCGTGAGAAATGTTTCTCTTTTTGTCACCAGTCACAGATAACTGGCACAATCCGATGCTGAACTACAAGGAAACGAAAGATCGAATCAAAAATCACGAAACCCATTATAGAAAATCGAAAACCCAAATCGAAATCAAAGGAAAAAGAGCTGACTTTGGTCAACGGAGGAGAAGGGAGGGGAAGAGCAGAGGGAACTCTGGCTTGTTCGGGTTTGTAAGAAGAAGCCATTGAAGAGATTGATCTTAGAGATGAGATTGAAGAAGAAGAAGATGGAGAAGGGTGTTTTATGGTGATCGATCTCGGAGATATTTTAGGGAGGAAAAGGGATTTGAGAGAGATTAAAGGAGAAAGAGGATTAGGGTTTAGTAGATATTTCGAATTGAAGAGTGACGATGAAACTGATGATTTCATATTTTTCACTTTTTAGTCCGTGTCGTGTTTGGTGTCATATGATAAGATGTGTAATGATACCATCCCCAAGGGGCAGGGCGCTGCGAAAATCCCATGGCATCTTTAAAATGTGTTTAAACCTACCCTAATTTTTAGTAATCAGACTTATAAATACCTGATCGATTACAGAGTTACAGTAGAAACTTTATAAATTAATACTCTATAAATAACATATAAAATATGCAATAAAATATGTCCAATAATTTATAGATTTATATTGTGTATTTAATATTACATACATTTGATGTTTATAGTAAATAATTATCTAGTTTAGAAGACTAAATATTTTTAGCAAATTGTTGGACATATTTAACATTGTATAAATGAAAAAAGACGGCTCGTAAATTTACACCAAGTAGAAAATATTGTTTTTGACACAAATTTCTAACTTATATGTTTATACTTATTCACTATGGTTCCTTGAAAAATATGATTAATCGTACAAAGAGGTAAGTTATGTCGATTACAAATTGTATTAATCGTACTAAGGGGTAATTGGAAATCGGGTTTGAGAAGATATGAGGACTTTAAAATAAAAATATTCATTCCAAATCTCTCCAATCATACTTTAGCATTCTAATAATCTTAAGAGTCTTAAAATCATTTTTTATTTTTTCACAACATTTATTTTTTTGTTCATGTTACGGTTTTTTTAGCGAAGCTTCTCTTTTGTGACTTTTTAAAAAATCAAATCACAATTACGTATATGAAAACTATAGCCTTAAATATTATTAATAGAATATCTATTTTTTATATATTAATTTATAGAGTATTAATTTATTGCATATTTTATATGTTAATTTATATTTATAGAGTATCCTTTTTTAAAAAGTTATGTCGATTACGTATATAATATCTATTTATAAATCTATAAATTATAAATTATTCCATATTTTATATGTTAATTTATAGAGTATTAATTTATAGAGTTTCTACTGTAACTCTATAATCGATCATGTATTTATAAGTCTGATTACTAAGAGTTAGGGTAGGTTTAAGCACATTTTAAAGAGGAGGTAAGGATTTTCGCAACGACCTGGATTGCATGTACTAATAAGCCGTTTTTCCAGAGTTGGGGTACTAATAAAGCATTTTTCCAGAGTTGGGGTATGTTTAGGTACTTTTTCAAAGTGCAAGTAGAAATTTTCTCAGTTAGCCAGAATACAGGTACCAATAAGCCGTTTTCCCCATCCTGGGATATGATAAGATGTGTAAGGTTGTTTCAATATCTTACTTAGGTGGCATGGATCTCCCGTTCGAGATATTTTTCGCCATTTGCAAACGTTTTGGAATCAACGACTCTAAGAGCATGCACAATGGTGAGCCCATTGTGGTCTCATAAAACATAATTTAGTATTATTTTTAATAATTTGTTAATTTTTTGAGACTCAATAAGAGATTGGTAATAAATCAGCCTCCAGTGGTGAGACCGGTGTCGGTCTCAAAAAAAAATTGTTAATTTGGACAATATCAAATTCAACAAAAATCAATTGCATAATTTCATAACACAAATCAATTGCATAATTCCAGAACAAATTCAACCATAATTAGCAATATCAGATTCATCAAAAAAATTTGGTGACAAGTACTTGTCCTAGCATCTTTCCTACAAACAATAAAAGTCTGAATTGGATCAATAGACTCTGAGACAAAAAAAAAAGGTGAGATCATGCACGAGCACTTGTTATGGAAGAGAGATCCAGCTTCTGCAACCTTGGAAAAAGTCAGGAACCACCGCATAAAATCCAACTTCTGCAACCTTAACAACAAGTTTCCTATCACAAATGAGCAAAAAAGAAAGAAAAGTTAAACACAAATGAAACTTATTTATAGCCACTGATAAAATTAGAGAGAGCTAATGGAAAAAACACAAGTTAAAACATACTATAACCAATTCTAATACTTGGGAGCAAAACCAACTTTGGAAGCTTCTATCAATCTACCTTTTCTCAAACAATTCCCCATTACAAAGCTAGAGGATAATCATTTCAGCAAGTAGAAACATTTTCAATCATTACATTCCAAAGTTACACACAATCACCAAAATGCAAGGGACTTGAGTTATAAATGGTTCTAAAAGGATTTTACCTTCTTTGGGTTAGGAACATACACAATGAAGATGAGTGATCATTTCTTTATAGCCACATTCATCTCTATATGTAAGTTTAATTACTCTACCAATATCAAAACCTTTCCATTGGAGTTTGATATTCACTCACACAACACTGCAAAAACATTAAGAATATGTGATTTAGACAATACAATTTAAACATTAAAACATCAAAGAATAGACAACCTAACAATAATCTCTTCTTACAAATTTCTTCATAATCCGATTCATCTAAATAGCAATCTGATTTAGACAATAATCTCTACCAATATCAGATTCATCAAAACTCAATTGCAAACCGTAACAATCATAATCACCCTTTGCCTTTACCACGAAATCAAATTTTCATAACAACAAAACCGAATCAAAGAATCATTCTAAACGACCGAATCTACAAAATATTTCATCTACCCAAACCCTAAACCACAGAATCGAATAAGATGGAAGAGATAAAGGACTTATCTTCAGAAGATAGATCGACGGATCTCGACTTATCTTCATCTTCATCAAACTGAGATCCACCACGACGAAGACGAGAGACAGAGGATAATCGAGACATAGAACAACAGAGAGAGTGGCGGAGATACGTCGCCGACGAGAGATATCGACGACGAGATACGCCGGCGATGATCGAAGGAGAAGAAGCCAAATCGCCGTCGACGTTGAGAGAAAGAAATGTTTTTAGCAAAAGAATTTTTTTTCCTGAAAATAATTAGCCACTCCGAACGTGACACCTGTTTGTTGAGACCGTCTCTTTGGACTCTGCCTACTGAGCCGACTCAAGCCCAAAAAACATTTCTAATTTAATTTTCAATTATTTATGGGCTAAAGAGACTCATATAAACTCACCGTTGGAGCTGCTCTAACAAACACAAACGCTAAGAAATTAGTAATTTTTTGGGGGGTCTCAAACCCATTATAATATGTACTGTATCGTGAAACCAATAAAAACAGAAGTGCCAAAATACGAAAAGATTTTTTTCATTGTACGACCAGTTTTTGCCAGCAAATTCGTTTTCTCTGATAAATAAGATTGAATTCGGGAAATTTTTTTAGATTTACTGCTAATTCGCGTAATTACAGCTGAAGACTGTCTCAAACGTGCGATAAAATTATATCAAATCGAGTTTTCTAAAAGTTTAGATATGCCATGGATGTGTTTAATAGCATTTTGGTAACTCGGACAAAACTTGTGTTTCTTTAGTTTTGAAAGTGTTAATTAAATAGTTTTGAAAACGTAGAAATGTATTTTGGAATGTTATAGTTTAAGAAAGAAAACATTATGACGCTCTCACAGTGTAAAAAAAATTGGAGTATTTACGGAGTTTGTACATTATGCGACAAGATATAAACAATATCATTCTATATGAGTGGAAGATTTGGTTTTATTTCACCCTTTAGCTCGTGTCATGTCTGGATGATTTGACATATGATAATTGATACCATCTCCCTAAAACGTGTTTCAATAGTAACATACAAAGGTGCGGTACACTCCGGTTTAATCGTATAAATGCATCTCAATCATGTTTCTTAGTGGTCTCATAGATGCGGTACACTTCGGTTTAACGCGGTTCAACTTCTTCGAAATCATGAATTTCTTAAGAATCAGTTCGTTTGCCAATCACCTCGACAAACTGCTAATAAGATTTTTTCATCTTCCTGCATCTGCTAATGTCAAGATTACAGATGATCACTAAAATAAAGTAAAAACTCCAAAGAGTATTTTGCGAACTAAATTCCCATTGAATTCCGATTGAACCGTACCAAACCGGACCTTCCTACACATCTAATCGCAAAAAAAAAAAACAAATGGGCCTGGGTACTTCACTAAAGGCCCATATTCACATAACATCATAAAATCTGAATTACAATTTTTTTCACAAAAACGAGAACTATCAAGACACTTCTCGAACATTACAGAGACACTTCAAACTCAAAATTATCTAACCGGAACTCTCTCTCTACATCTCTCTAGAACAATCTCCATTTTCCATCTCCATTCCTATTTAAATCCCTCTGATCTGCAAAAATATCCATCAATCAAAAAACAAAAAGACAAATCAAAGTATCAAGAAATCAAAAAAGCAAAAACAGAGCAAACAATGGATTTGGGAAGGTTTCCGATAATCTCAATCTTGGAAGACATGCTCGAAGTCCCTGAAGAACACAACGAGAAGACTCGTAACAATCCATCAAGAGTCTACATGCGTGACGCAAAAGCAATGGCTGCAACACCAGCTGACGTCATCGAGCAACCGAACGCTTACGCTTTTGTTGTGGACATGCCTGGAATCAAAGGAGATGAGATTAAAGTACAGATCGAGAACGAGAACGTGCTTATGGTGAGTGGTGAGAGACAGAGAGAGAACAAAGAGAAGGACGATGGTGTGAAATATGTGAGGATGGAGAGAAGAATGGGTAAGTTTATGAGGAAGTTTCAATTGCCTGAGAATGCTGATTTGGAGAAGGTGTCTGCTGTTTGTAATGATGGTGTTCTGAAGGTTACTGTTCAGAAACTTCCTCCTCCTGAACCTAAGAAACCAAAGACTATTCAAGTTCAAGTTGCTTGAGTTTTTAATGTTCTGTTTTTGGGATTGTGTTTTGTTTTTTTCTTTATATGGTGTTTCATGGTTTGGGTTTGAGTATGATTGAAATGTGAGAGGACTGTGTTTGGGTTTGAGTATGATGAAATCAAAGTTGCCTCTGTTTATGTTTCTCATTGTTGAATTTTCATATTAATGGGAAGTGCGATGTCTAAGAATGTTTCTTTTGTTGAATGTTATATTTTTACTCAAGCCAGAAAGTCTCAAAGTGGCTGAATTTTATCTAAAAGTTGATAAACAGAGAATTTTATAGGAAACAAACAGAGCAACTATAGCCGAGACGGAACTAAGAGAGCTTGTCTATGATCTCTAAGGTGAGGAATGTTCTATTCGAATCAAGTGAATATAAAGTATTATTGGAGATAGTATTATTAGAGATGGTTTTATTCTAAAAGTAGAGGTTAGAAGTAGAAATATAATCCCGATGTTTTAATATTCTAATAGTTCATAGTTCAGTTTTATAAGACTTGTTTATTAGTTCCTTTTATTTGTTTTAACCAGGTAAGAACAAGTGCAAAACGGAGAAACATGGATGGTGTTTTTTATTAATAAATTATGATTATGATTGGTTAAGAATTTTTTTATGTTCTTTTGGTGGAATCATGTTATGTGTTTTTAACAAAATTAAAAATTTTGAAATATATTTTATTTTAGATAGAAACATAAATTACATTAAAACATTTACAACATAGATTTTCAAATAATTAACTAAAATTGGTGATTTTGGAGAATTCGAAGAACACGCGATTATGCGTGTTTTTTTTTTGTTTTTTTTTTCCTTCTCAATAATACAAGGTCATTAACAAATTGACACATATCCATTAAAAACACATAAATTGATCTTAATTAAGAAGTGTTTTTACTAAATTAAACCAATTATTATTTAAATTTAATATGTTTTTAGCTAAGAGCATTTTCTAAGAACAACCACTGAACATGCAAACCCATGATATTACATGGGTATTATTAGCATTATTTTAGTATAAATTTTATTTTTTATTTATTATTTGAGATTTATTATGATACTGTTAATAAATATGTTTTTAGTACTAAGACCAGTGTCGGTATCATTAAAAAAAATTAATTGTTTGCAAACTAGAAAGATAGACTTTTTAAAACTAATTGCAAACTAGAAAGTTTAGTTTTGACTATTTAAAACTAATTTTAATTTTGTGATATTTTTGGAATATTTAAAAAAAAATGGTATTTAGGAAGCTTTTAAAAATTGGTGGCATGGTTGAAAAAAAAACTTTTAAAAGTGGTATCTATAAGAATTGTCTTTAAGAAAATATAATATTACAATCCATTAATTTTTAATTGTAAAAAAAAAAAAACATGTGTCGAATCCCAACCTGCTACGTGTCCTGTGGTACCGTATCACAAATCTCACCAGAGTAATACGTATTATGCAAAAATCAGCTCAGAAAATTATTATTTTTATTTTATTTGGCCTTTTGATATTCAAAAAAATCATAGGTGGACGTGCTCTTACTATCTTCTTTTCTAATTGTTATTTTGACCTTAAATACAATCAATTCTTGTATTAGTTGATCTTTGACACTCAAACAGAATCTTTAAGTAAAAGATTTATAAGTATATGAAATTTAACATTCTAGTCTTATCGATTCACATTAGGGCTGGGCGTTTTAACCGTACCGAAATCCAAACCCGAACCCGACCCGAAACAGAGAGTTCGGTTCGGATACGGGTTGTCTCTAATACCCGATCGGTTTTGGTTTCCTTGACCATCGGATATCCGATCGGGTTTGGGTATTTTCCGATATCCGAAGTAAACCCGAACACACCCGATCATATATAAGTATTTACCCATTAAGCCCTAGCACACCTTCATTCACTCACGCGGATCAATTTCTAACAACTGATTCCACTTCTTATCTTCAAAATCGATACTAAATTTATCAAAATCGAAGTAAGTAATCAACAAAAACCCAGAATTTCAGAATAGTAGATTATCCTCATATATCAAAATTAAATACGAGAAACCAGAACAACGGTGAAACCCATAATTTTAGAATCTCAAATTAGAGATTGAGTGAAGAAGAGAAGGAGCAGAAGATCGACGAAGAGAAGAATTGATTTTGTTTGATAAGAGAAATAGACAGAAGAGAGGAAGAAGACAGAGACAAAAAGTTTATAAGAGAAATTGATTTTTGATTTAATTGTTTTGATTTGATAATTGTTTCCCTACCAAAATCACAAACACACTAACGGCCCATTATAAGTAAAACGAGGCTCAATCTAATAAGACTCGAAGAGTTTGAATCAGGTGAAAGAAATTGATGGATTGGGTTATTCGGATATATCCGAACCTGAAGTCACCCGATCCGAACCCGGTCGTCTATAACTATTATCCGATCGAATACCAAAACCTCTTACCGAAATACCCAAAAAAATTTAATACCCGATCCGAACCCGAACGGGTATCCGAACGCCCAGCCCTAATTCACATTATCTATTTTGACAATCGAATTTGTTATTACTTGCTTAAATTAGCGTCATGGTTTTGAACTTTTGATTCCTTAACCTCTAAAGGTATGTACATAGCTGACACTAAAACTGTTTTACATTTACTTTTTTGTTGTTAACTAAGAATTTCCGGCCTTTGTCCTTAATTATTTCGGTCCAAACAAAAAAACATTTTAGCGTTAGTTATTTTAGGCCGTCATGGAACCTTCTGGAAGGTCAAGTGGTTTTGATTGAAATACAAAACCAATTTTAACTTTTGAATGTTATTCTAGTAGACTCTGTATATTATTTTACGATTTTATACTATGTGTATACCGGTTATATATAAAATAACATACATAATATATCTGTACAAGTTGTACTCTTATACAATATCATGATTTTTTAGAAAACCAAAATATACGCACAAACATGTGGGATCTACTTGAAGATCCACCTAAAGATGTTAGCACTAATCAAAATTATATGGCAAAAAGAATCAAATAATCCTGACTGAGCAAGATCTAAGACAAGATTCACTACAAGATATTCACTAATCAATATTAAACACGAAGAAAAACAAAAAAAACAGAAGTCATCAAAGCAATAATGCAAGTTTCTCTTAATTTTTCTATAAATATCCACTCTTGGGTTTAAAAAGAGGACACAGATAATTTCACACAACTTTTCTCTAAAAAAAATTTCTACAAACTTAGAGAGATACTAACCATTTTTTTTGACACAACTAGGGCTTGCCAACAGTCTTACTGCTTCATCAAGGACTTGCGGCCTAAAACACCTAATGCACTAATACCAAATCTTTATAAAAATAAAAGCAAATATTAAAAGTAAATGGTATGAGAGTCATGGAACCTTCTTCAGGGTCAAGTGGTTTTGGTTGAGCTGTTTGAAGTCAGGTTCGACCAAGCCGTGCCTAGACATTTTAATACCCTAAGCAAAATAAAATTTACAATTTAGTATTTAGTATTTAAATATTTATAATAAATAAAATGCAAAATAAAAGCTACAAAATTTAAGTTACAATTTAGTATTTAAATTCCCATTGAATTCCGATTGAACCGTACCAAACCGGACCTTCCTATATATCTAATCGCAAATTTGAAAACTAATGGGCCTGGGTACTTCACTAAAAGCCCATATTGACATAACATCATAAAAACTGAATTACAACAAATTTTCACAAAAAACGAGTACTATCAAGACACTTCTGGAACATTACCGAAACACTTCAAACTCAAAATTATCTAACCGGAACATTCGTCTCTCTCTCTCTCTACATCTCTCTAGAACAATCTCCATTTTCCATCTCCATTCCTATTTAAATCCCTCTGAACTGCAAAAATATCCATCAATCAAAAAACAAAAAGACAAATCAAAGTATCAAGAAATCAAAAAAGCAAAAACAGAGCAAACAATGGATTTGGGAAGGTTTCCGATAATCTCAATCTTGGAAGACATGCTCGAAGTCCCTGAAGAACACAACGAGAAGACTCGTAACAATCCATCAAGAGTCTACATGCGTGACGCAAAAGCAATGGCTGCAACACCAGCTGACGTCATCGAGCAACCGAACGCTTACGCTTTTGTTGTGGACATGCCTGGAATCAAAGGAGATGAGATTAAAGTACAGATCGAGAACGAGAACGTGCTTATGGTGAGTGGTGAGAGACAGAGAGAGAACAAAGAGAAGGACGATGGTGTGAAATATGTGAGGATGGAGAGAAGAATGGGTAAGTTTATGAGGAAGTTTCAATTGCCTGAGAATGCTGATTTGGAGAAGGTGTCTGCTGTTTGTAATGATGGTGTTCTGAAGGTTACTGTTCAGAAACTTCCTCCTCCTGAACCTAAGAAACCAAAGACTATTCAAGTTCAAGTTGCTTGAGTTTTTAATGTTCTGTTTTTGGGATTGTGTTTTCTTTTTGTGATGTTTTAAGGTTTGGGTTGAGAGTATGACTGGAATGTGAGAGGACTGTGTTTGGGTTTGGATATGATGAAATAAAAGTTGTCTTTATTTATTTTGGCCTTGTTGAATTTTCATGTTAATGAAAGTTTGATCCCTAAGAAGGTTTTCTCTTTTTAATTTGGATCTTAAATTTTTTATTCATACCAAAAAAAAATGATTTTGTACGATCAGTGTTTCAAAGTAGCTGAAAATTACATAAAATGAGAAAAAACAAAGCATTCCAAAAGGGAATAATATGATCTCTAAGGAGGAAATTATTACGTTAAAATCAAGTGAACATAAAGACCAATAGGCCATTCCTCTGTTTGTACAGAGCTTAATATGCTAAAAGTCATATTTTGCGAAGATTATAAGACTTGCATCTGGTTATTTTTCTTTTTAACTCGGTTGGCTATCCTTTATTGCGGTCGTTATTTAAGATCAGAAACATGGAAATCCCGGAAGGAAATACTGTTATTTTAATATGAATTTTCATTTTGCGTCAAAACTACTAGCTTCTTAGTGAGTTACAGATAAAAAACTTATGTTGTATGTTGATTCGACCAAATTGGCGTCCACAAACGCGTAAATCTCCGAGTTATTGGGAGAGTTTGGTGATTTAAGGATCGGCTCGGTACTTAAAAGAGTAGAAAACGGCATCAAGACACCACAAGAACTCGACCATTGACATATCACTCCGTTTGGAAAGTTTTCTTTTACTTTATTATTGTTAAGTACTCGTGTATGTGAAATGTAACGGTTGTTGTTAAAGTTATTTAAACGGGTGTTAAAATTGATTAATTTTATACATAATTTGGCTGACATAAGTTTGTGTATTTTTGCGACTCCTTAAGAAGTTGATATTTGTTTTGGCGCAAAACATATAGTTCGGTATTAAAATGATCGATTATTTTGTTTTAACTCGGTAGCTATCTTTTCTTTTAACTGTTATTTTTACCCTAATTCAGTCAATTATGTATTAGTCGATCTTGGACACTGAACAGAATCTTTAAGTATATGAAGTTTGAGATTCCAGCCTCATCGATCCACATTATCCTTTTTAACAATTGAACTTGTTTTTGCTTGCTTAAATCAGCAACATGGTTTTGAACTTTTGATCCATTAACCTCAAAATATGTACTTAGCTGAACATTAATATTGGTTTGCATTATTTTATTTGTTGCCAACTAAGAATTTCCGGGCCATTGTTCATAATTCTTTCGGCCCAAACACAAAAACATCTTAATGGTAACTCTTTTCCGTCGTCTTAGAACCTTCTCGACTGTCAATCACTCAATTGGTTTCACTGGTTGAGCTTTTAGAAGTCAGGTTCGACCATTACAATCTGCTCATCAATTTTTTTTATCCTTTGTCTTCGACGTGTTCATTCTTGATTTAGTTCCTAAGTTTAGAATTCAATATTTGCATAACTTTATTTCCACTCCAAAGGATTTCTGCTATTTTTGTAGCTTATCTAAGATATTTTCCTTTTCGTGATTGGATATGAATCCATTTTCATACTTATTGCGTGAATTCTATTGAGAATCTATATGTAGACACTAAGCTGGTGGTATGTTACAAATCTGGTCTTCTCCTGTAAGGAATTATTCCGCTAAACCTGAGCCTAAAATTGTATAGATTAAAAAAGAAACTTACACAATTTTGATCCAAAACTTTCTTTGGAAAATAATCAGCAAGCATTTTTTTTGAGAAAGCAAATAATCAACAAACATATAATGCCTTTTACAATTGCAATATCAAATATTAGTTTCTACATGCTTGACCTGTGATTTCTTGACTAAAGAAAAAAATAAAGTCAACGTAAATCTAGGCAAGCATGAAAGAGGCCGATATGTAGAAAAACTTAGGATATTTGAATAATATTAAAATATTAAGAGATACCCTAATGTTGCCTCCTCCATTTGGGAACTCGAGTAAACACAAAAAGAAAAAAAGAAACATTGCGTGGGACCAAAAGTCTCCATCGAACACCTAACGTTCCACACCGCCAAATATAAAGACAATGTCCGATACTTCCTTAACGTGTTCACACTCTTTTCTTCTAGCTTCTCGGTTTATAATCATTTGAGATCTTATATTATTATAACATGATTGGGTTCGTATATTAAATACGTGTGTGAACACACCCACTCCACAAGTGTATAACAACAACGTTTATACAAAAAGTGTTGACAAAAATAAAATTAAAAAGAGTGGTGGAGAGAGATGTCCATAGGACCATATCTATAAGAAGAAACAGAATCATACGTGTGTCGTTCTTGATCTTGTTCATCTTAATATCGGTTATTAAATGGGAACTTTGCAAACAAAATATCCCAAACTGTTTGAATTTATTAATAACGTATACAATATTATATATGTACAAAACTATTCAAACATATGCAAACCTTTTTCATCGGAAAAATTATCTACTCCATTCACATGGTGTATTTATTCCATCGGTAAATGTTTCAGATACTAATTTTTGTAGTCAAAAACATTTTGTATTTAGCTTTTTTCTAAGGTTGATCAACGAGTTATGGAAGACGCTCCATGCAACACGTTAGAAACTCCGACAAGTTTTACAAACTTGATGTGAAGCAAACTAGACCAATGTGCTTCCACCAAAGAACTAATTAATGTAAACGTATAACAATTACTTTGAGGGGTTTCCAGCAAATATATTGTTAAATAAATTGTTGTGCCGTTTACTACTGATAAATACATTTCACAAAGTCTGTAAACAATTTCAATATTGCGACTAGTTTTTTTTTTAAATAGTTAGTTCACATTGTCAAGTTGTAGAACATATTAATTGATTATTGCATCTACTTGTTTAGTAGCACAAAAATAGTACTGAGATTTATGTAGTGTGGAGAAAAAGGCGCGCACACATACACACACAAATTATTGTTTCGACATATACTGTATCTATATTCGTCATTATAGCAATTCCATGCAGAACCTAGCAAGTGTATGACATGTTTCATTTTTCATTTAGAGATAATTATGAATCGCCACCAGAAATTAGGTGGGCATTCGGATCATTGGTCGGATTCGGTACGGATTTTTGGATTGGGGCTTACTAATACCATTCGGATATATTTCTATTACGGATCGGGATCGGTTCGGATCTTTTCGGGTTCGGGTCGGATTTGCTACTAATTTTAATATCCAAAACTCATCCAAAGTCTTATCGGATTCGGTTCGGATCCGGTTTTATCCGAACCCAAACATAAGAGTAAAGTCATTAATAACATTAAGAATAAAGCATAAATATAAAAAGAAGGCACAAATTCATATATAAGACCAAAAATGAGGAAAAAACGAGTCTTATCCATTTAATAAAGTTCAAATTTTTTAAAAATGTATAAAGTGTGAAAGAAAGAAAACGGAACATAAGTAGAGGATATTCATTGTTTCTATATACTTGGTTTGTTCGGTTATTACCTCGGCTATCGGATATATCCGAAAGCGAACCGAAATCCAAAGTAAAACAAATTGAAAACCATTCGGTTATTTAATAATAACCAATATAGATCCAAACTGCTTAATTTTGGTCGGGTTTGGTTTCGGATTTCGGATTCGGATAATTTGTCCACCCCTACCAGAAATTGCTAATTAGTTTGAAAAAGATTCAATAGGAAATTGATAAGTTCTTTTCTTTTTTTGGCTAATTTGGACATTGATAAGTTTGTACTGTAATAGACATGCTTAAAATAGTGTCAAGAAAATAGTAAAACACTAGTCAATAGATTGCTTTGAATAAAAAGCACGCAGCACGCTAAATCAAAAAGATATAGTAAAGCATAATTTGTGGTTTAACCATAATCATGAATCATGATTCTAAGAAGTTGATTGAAAATTTCTTCTTTTTTTTTGGTGAATGAGTGAGGGCTAGCCCTCATTTTATTATAAAGAACCTAAAAAACCTTACAATCGGATTCGTCTCATTTGAGAATACTCATTGATATCCTCTTGTAAGATACCGTATTTAAAACATGAAACCCAAACGGTAAAGAAAACGCATAGGTCGCTAATCCATCGGCAAGACGATTAGCTTCCCTATACACATGAACAATTCGGACTATCCAGTCCCGCGATAAGAAGCCATAGCACAAACGTACCAGGAAAGACAAAGGATGTGAATCACAAATCCCTGTCGTGAGAAAACCAACCACCAACTCTGAGTCCACCTCAAGCTCCACTCGAGTCACCCGCTTCTCCCAAGCAATGCACAACCCATAGTAGACTCCCCACAACTCCGCTAGCGGCGCCGAGCATCTCCCAATATTCACCGCAAAACCACCACACCAAATCCCAATCCCATCTCTCAAGACACCTCCCGCTGTCGCTGGACCTGGATTACCTCTGGAAGCACCAACTGTATTTAATTTATACCAAACCGGCTGCGGCACTTCCCAACAAATACTCCTCTCCACTCTCTCCTCCATCCCCGACGGTGGCTGCGATTTTGAGCTTGCTACCATGACCTCTTCAACCCATTTTTTAATAAAACTCACTCTATCCTTCCAAAGCCGTGTGTCCCCAAACACATTACCACACCGCCACTTCCATGCCCACCACACAGCCACCGCAAATATCGTGTTCCATGAACCATCCCTCGTCGTAACTCCTTCCCGTAAATTACTATAAAGCCATTCGAACAATGTTTGCGAAAAGAAAACCTGCCTCCTTCTTACCGGGATAAGACGTCTCCAATGTACCTCTATTTGACGTGGATCTTTCAAACGTAAAATGTTGAATGATTTAATACAATTAATTTGAATAATTTAGTAGATTTGAAGGAGAGAATAAACCGTAATATGAGAGCCTAATACCTAATATGGGACATAAAAAATAGAATCCATAAAAATAATTTATATCAAATACATATTTTAATTTAATTACTTTAAGTATAAAAAAGTTAATATTCAAAATTTCTGACAACGGGGTTAGTTTTCAAAATAAAAATGTTTTTGGAATTATTGTTACAAATTTCCTCATATGGGGATAAAAATCATCAATACTTGAAATTTATAAATAAAATAAATATCTAAATAAATACATCTTTTAGTTCAACAATTAAATTCAGCAGCATAGCGACAAAATTTTGTATGGATTTAAGAATACTAAATTTTATATTCTTTTTTTTTGTAAATCAAAATGCATATTTGGTGAAAAACAATAGTAATAACTAATAAATTATTGGTCAACAATCAATGAAGCTTCCACACATAATCTCATTAGATTTCTTTTTGAAAAAAAAACCGTTTTACATAGTTTGCTTCCAAATTTGAATCTCTACCAAAGAAAAAAACAGGTTCTGCATTTTTCTGTACGACTGTATAAATTAAAGCAAAAAACAAGAACTAACCCAAATGTAAGAAGAAAGAAAAAAGGGAAATCCGTAATAAATAAAAAGAATTAAAAAAGAAAAAGAAAAAGAGTACTAGTCCCTAGTAAAGTCAACTTGCGTGTTCACACTCAGCCCACAAGGATCGTCTTCACCTCAAAATCTGTCCAGAGATTTCTTATTTATTATCAAACCCCAAAAAGAATCCAAATTTTAAAAAAAACCTTTCGAGGCAAAATCTCACAAATGAAAGCCGCCTCCGCCGCAGTTTTCCGGCGAGGAATCGACGAAGAAGAAGAAGAAGTCTGTAATGACTTCGACGGCGAAGTAGATAGTCAGAAAACGTCTAAGAGAAGCAACAACGATACCAAAAACCTCAAAGGATTTTTCACTTCTCTTTTAATGGAGGAACACGAGAAGCAGGACCAAGAAGCTCGTAACGCCGCTTCTCGCCGCGAAATGTCCGATTTCCAATCTAATTACCGGAAAAGAGCTAAAACCATGTCCGATTACCACTCCGATGTCACCGATTACTACACAGAAGCCGAAGAAATCAATCGGAAATATTCACGCGTCTCACGCGCCGTCGCATCCGTTTCCGCCGCCGCGACTGAGTGTTCTGAAATCGAAGCGGAGAGCAGCG
Source organism: Draba incana (assembly GCA_963576765.1). Taxonomy (NCBI): domain Eukaryota; kingdom Viridiplantae; phylum Streptophyta; class Magnoliopsida; order Brassicales; family Brassicaceae; genus Draba; species Draba incana. The sequence continues at coordinate 8,743,734 of OY755205.1, read as the reverse complement.
AAATCACCGGATCCGGACCGGGTCGCGGTTCCGGTACGGGTACGGGTCAACAGAGACGGTTATGGGTTAAGGATCGGAGCAGAGCTTGGTGGGAAGAGTGTAATCGATCGGATTATCCAGAAGAAGATTTCAAAAAAGCGTTTCGAATGTCGAAATCGACGTTTGAATTAATCTGCGACGAGCTTAATTCGGCGGTTGCGAAAGAAGACACCGCGTTACGAAACGCGATCCCGGTGCGGCAACGAGTCGCGGTTTGCATATGGAGATTAGCTACCGGAGAGCCGTTACGTCTCGTCTCCAAAAAATTCGGTTTAGGAATCTCGACTTGTCACAAGCTTGTTCTTGAGGTATGTAAAGCGATTAAAGATGTTTTAATGCCGAAATATCTTCAATGGCCTGATGATGAATCGTTGAGGAACACTAGAGAAACATTCGAATCGGTTTCGGGTATTCCGAATGTTGTTGGATCAATGTATACTACTCATATTCCGATTATAGCTCCTAAGATTAGTGTAGCTGCTTATTTCAATAAGAGGCATACAGAGAGGAATCAAAAGACTTCGTATTCGATTACGATTCAAGCTGTTGTGAATCCGAAAGGCGTTTTTACGGACTTGTGTATCGGATGGCCCGGGTCAATGCCTGATGATCAAGTGTTAGAGAAGTCGTTGTTGTATCAGAGAGCTAACAATGGTGGTCTTTTGAAAGGGTTATGGGTCGCGGGTGGACCGGGTCATCCGTTATTGGATTGGGTCTTGGTACCGTATTCGCAACAGAACTTGACGTGGACGCAGCACGCGTTTAATGAGAAGATGAGTGAAATACAGAGAGTGTCTAAAGAAGCATTTGGGAGGTTAAAAGGGCGTTGGGCGTGTTTGCAGAAACGGACTGAAGTGAAACTGCAGGATTTGCCTACGGTTTTGGGCGCGTGTTGTGTTCTTCACAACATTTGTGAAATGAGAGATGAGAAAATGGATCCGGAGCTGATGGTTGAAGTGATTGACGACGAGGTTTTGCCTGAAAACGCATTGAGATCTGTTAATGCGATGAAGGCGAGAGATACAATCTCGCATAATCTATTGCATCACGGACTCGCGGGTACTTCTTTTATATAAAAGGGACTCTTATGGAAGAACTGTTTCCTCCTTCCTATATGATATAAACTATATCTCACTTTTGATTCTTTGGTTTATGCATATCGTATTGTACCTTTAGATGATATTAGGCAATAGAAAGAAACTTGCATTATATATGTATACATACTATACAAACATGAATGTATAAATTAGCTCAATGAGATTTTTCATTCTCTGGTTGTTTTTGTTCAAATGAAAGTTTGTGTGTAAAAGCTTGGTTTCACAATTAGTGTTATGGACTGGTGCAGAAAAACGTTATGTTTTGATGCTATTTCCGTGAAAACGACGCCCATGTCATAATGTTGTTGAGGTACCGTCACTCGTTTGGCTAGTGGCTCTTACTTAGCGAGCGACTCACCAATAATAGCCACTCTCTTTTACGGACCCCCCGATCAGATACATACCGACATGCGAGATAAGATTTATATTTCCTCACTCTTGATCATTCCCTTTATAATGTTATTAATTTTTAAGAAATTCATAAATTTCTAGTTGTTTTTTGTTTGTATATACATTCACGTTAATAGATCCGAAATTGTATCGTAGTAGTGTGCTAGATCACTTGCTCATTGCCTCATTCACATCACCCATTGGAATATACAAATAAAAAGAACTTTCGTTCTCATTTCCCGAATTTGGCTAATATTTTCCAAAATTTTTGTTTTGTCAACCCAAACACCGTTTTATTAAAAAATCTGTAAAATATCTTCTTCTAAAGAAAGCCAAATTGGTACCGATATGTTCAAGTGTGAAAAGAGCCTCGTATTGTCGCTTGTTTAGCAAGACGATCAACAGAAACTTTTTTTTTTTTTTTAAACTATTAACAGAAACTTGTTACAACGTGGAGTATGAAAGTTTGAAACTAGATTTGACAGTGGATAAATGTTCTAAAATTTATATCTAGATTATGTCTTTGTTGTAGAATTTATGAGAGATAATTATTCAAAACAAATGAAAACCAATATTAAAGCAAATAACAAAAATTGCATGTACCATATTCTAGAATGATTTAAAACCATTTTTTTATCCATATAATTCTTTTTTTTTTTTTTTTATTCAAAACCTCCAAAAAATAAGGAAGAAAATAGATTAGAGAATCTCCGTAAAAAAAGCAAGTTAAAAAACAATGGTTAATACAAACCTTGACTTCCGTTAATTTCTCTGATTTTGTTCTGAAACAAAAAAGTTTGTTAGTTAATCTTTCTTCCAGCATCCTCCATTGAAACCAGGAAGAAGAGAGGAGAGAAAACTCAAAGACCAGAGCAGAGAAGAAAGAAAGAAGAAAACTCTTCTTACTTTCTTCTTCTTCTTCTTTCTCATTCTCTTTTATCTCCTCTCTTCTTGTTCCTAGATTCGAACTCGGGTCTGGTAACACCTGAATATTATTATAATAACATTGTGTTGGGATTTTTCAGAAATTCTCTGTATCGATCAATCAATGGCTCGTTACACATCGGAAGATGGGCATACGCCAGTGAACTCGACGGTGGTCGCAATTGACAAAGACAAGAACAGTAACTATGCTGTTCGTTGGGCCGTCGATCATCTCTTACATTTGATCAACAATCCCAACATGATTCTTGTCCATGTTCGTCTTAAAAACCGTAGGTATCTTCTCCTCAAAAAAAATTTGTTTTTTTTTCTCCCAGTTTTGTCTAATTTTACCCAAATTGTATCTTCTGATTAAACCCAAGAAATGTTGTTGCAGATGGAGGAAACCATGACACTGACGATTTGAATCAGCTTTTTATTCCTTACAGAGGTTATTGTGCACGAAAAGGGGTATAATTCTCATTCAAGCATTTTATCAAACACTTGGTCTGCATGAAACTATAATTCAATGTCCTTGTCTTGCATTTGTTTAGATTTCGTTGATGGAGGTTATTCTAGATGATACAGACATTGCGAAAGCGATATTGGATTACGTGAACAATAACCTTGTGAACAATCTTGTGGTGGGATCATCATCAAAGAGCCCATTTGCAAGATCTCTAAAGTTCACTAAATCACATGATGTTGCAACTTCCATTCTCAGATCAACAACTCCTGAGTTTTGCTCAATCTTTGTGATCTCTAAAGGCAAAGTTCAAGCTTCAAGAACTGCTCAAAGACCTATCACTAATACACTTGTTCCGCCTCGTGCACCGTCATCGTCTAAGTTTCTTCACCAAAATCTACCAGACCCTGATCAAGATCCCTTACCTAGGTACAACATGATCGCTTCTCTCATTGTATGTTGGGTTTGGTTAATCAACAAGGAGTAAAAATGTGTTCTTTACGTGTTGTAGGGGTCAGCGTAATGCGAGACACGCAGCTCCAGAGAGATATCCGTATGATAACGGCTTCAAAGCAACGCGAGAAAGGAACAAAGGTCCTACGAATGGATCATGTGGATCATTTGACTTTAATTATGATTTTAAACAGGCAAATGGTCAAAAGAACTCCGGGGGACGTAGTTCGTTTTCTGATGAACCGGATGTTGGGTCTCCCATGATGGGTTCTATTGATCTAACTGCTCACAATTTCGATATTGTTGGTGCATCTGGTTCTTCTGATGAGTCCTCAGCTTCACAATCAAATGTATGTTAACACTAGATTGATACATTTATGATAATATCGAGTTTAGCGAAATAAGATTAGTATGAACTATTGCAGAGAGATATTGAAGCTGAGATGAAAAGGTTAAAGATTGAACTCAAGCAAACTATGGACATGTATAGCTCTGCCTGTAAAGAAGCACTTAATGCAAAAAAGAAGGTAAGTATTATCGGATTGTAGTTGATAAGGATGGTTTTTCTTGCTCCATCTAATACTTTCTGGATGTTTCTATAGGCGAATGAGTTAAATCAGTGGAAAATGGAAGAAGCGCGAAGATTTGAGGAAGCCAGGAGTTCTGAAGAGGCAGCTCTAGCTGTTGCAGAAATGGAGAAGGCTAAGTGTAGAGCTGCAATAGATGCAGCTGAGAAAGCGCAGAGAATGGCGGAGTTGGAAGCACAAAGAAGGAAACAAGCAGAGATGAAAGCTAGAAGGGAATCGCAGGAGAAAGACCGTGCTCTTAGTGCTTTGGTACAGAACGATGTCCGGTACAGAAGATATTCCATAGAAGAGATTGAAGAAGCTACTAAGCGTTTTGCAAACACTAGAAAAATAGGAGAAGGTGGATATGGACCGGTTTATCAAGGCACACTTGATCATACTCCTGTTGCTATTAAAGTTTTGAGACCTGATGCTGCTCAAGGAAAGAAGCAATTTCAACAAGAAGTCGAGGTTCTAAGTAGCATAAGACATCCTCACATGGTTCTTCTTCTCGGTGCATGCCCGGAATACGGGTGCTTGGTGTATGAGTTTATGGATAATGGGAGTTTGGAAGATAGACTCTTTCGTAGAGGAAACACGCCGCCTCTTTCATGGAGGAAAAGGTTCCAAATCGCAGCAGAGATCGCAACCGCACTCTCTTTCCTTCACCAAGCGAAACCAGAGCCACTAGTTCACCGTGACTTAAAACCTGCGAATATACTCTTAGATAGAAACTATGTGAGCAAGATCAGTGACGTTGGATTAGCTCGGTTAGTCCCCGCGTCAGTGGCTAATACCGTCACACAATACCACATGACATCTGCGGCAGGAACGTTTTGTTACATTGACCCCGAGTACCAGCAAACAGGAAAGTTAACGACGAAATCAGACGTATACTCGTTAGGGATAATGCTGCTTCAGATCATCACTGCAAAGAGTCCAATGGGTCTAGCTCATCATGTATCGAGGGCGCTCGATAAAGGAACTTTTAAGGATATGCTTGACCCGAGCGTCCCTGATTGGCCTGTCGAAGAAGCTATAACTTTCGCGAAGCTGTCTCTAAAATGTGTAGAGCTAAGGAAAAGAGATAGACCAGATCTTGGAAAAGTTGTAGTTCCAGAACTTGTCAGATTAAGAAGCTTGGGGATGGAGAATGAGTCAGGTATATAAGAAAAGTTGTAGTTCCAGAACTTGTCAGATTAAGAAGCTTGGGGATGGAGAATGAGTCAGGTATATAAAACCCTAAACAAAGTTTTGAAATTTACTTAAGTAAAACTCAATTTCTTAATCTTACACTTTTTAATATGGTATTTTTATTCATTAGGATCTCAGAGCTAACAATTGGAGTCTGAAGATGATATATTTCTTAAATTTCGTTGAGATTTTTATGAAGAACTGAAATAGAGAGATTGCTTGCTTGTCAAGAAAGTCGTAAGTGAAGACTTAACTAAAATCTAACCCTTAATTTGTCAATATTATAATATCTCTGTAACATAATACTTCCACCTTTCTCTGGCTTTCTGATGAAAAAGTATTGAACAAAAAGCAATGGGCTTATAATGTTAATGTTCTCGTAGCCTTTAACTAAGACGAAGCTTTTGATTTATTGAAACGTTGTCATTTTTGTTCCTCATATGTCATTTAATTTTTGTTAGTATTTTGAAAATATATGATATGATTAATCGGAAAATTCCAAAGCTAAGCTTATGTGTTGTTTGTGTAATAGTATCGTTTTGGTTCTTGACTGATTTGTAAATACTCCCTCCGTATTTTTTTAATTGTCGTTTAAGGAAAAAGCACAACTATTAAGGAATCTTATAATTTGACTGTTATAGCCTCACAAAAAGTATTTATTTACAATCTTGTTTTCTGCCCTTTTTTCTATTTTTTATTCTGCCGGAGAATCATAAATTTAATTAGTCTTTTAGTATTCTTCTCTAACAACTTTTACTAAATTAAAGAAGCATATTTGACTTGTTGACTACAAAAATAAAACGGATGGCAATTGTTTTTTATTTTTTTACGTCAATAGCATAGTTGAACAAATACTCATAATAATATTTTAAAAAATTGTTTATCCTTTTGTACATCATTTTGGTGTTAAAAAAATAAAAAAAAATTTATTTTGGTGTTTAAAACAAATACTCATAACAATTAAAAAAAAAATTTCTCTTAGTGAAAATTATCTTCCAACAATAATCAATTTCTTATCTAAACATTTGACTACATTAAAAAAGAAAAAATAATCCTAACATAATTCTTGGGATATTTGTAACGTAATGTTTGTTGAAAAGATAAAAGATTTGTTTATTTCAACTTTTAACGTGGAGTATGATGTTAGTTTAATTGAGGTTATAATAGGAATTATTTTACAAAAGTTACATTGAAAAAGGAATACGACACATAACCTAAAACAAAAAAATGATCCTAAAACGACATTTATTTCAATACGGAGGGAGTACTAAATACACTGATTCACTTTGAATGTATTGCCGCTATATATTTCCTGTTAACAGAATACAATTAATTTGGGTTTCAACATATAAAAAAGCATCCGGTCACAACTACAAATACCACTTGTGTCCCAAAACAACAAAGAAATTATGATGAAACAAAATATAAGAAAATTTTAAAAGGTGAAAGAATATGTGCAATGCCGATCTTTTTAAAATGAAATTGATACAAAGCCAACTTTGAAAGCAAAGTATTAAAGAACAATGACAAAGCAAAATATTTGGAGACTGTGACTTTTTGGTTCTAGAAAATATGTTTTTTGAGTAAGAATTGAGAAAGGAATATCTTAACTCAATAGAGTAAAATAAAATCAACAGTTCCTTTAATACAGGTTATGTTAGCAAAACCATGAAAAGATAATGTTTTACCCTCGCAAAAAAGAAAAAGAGTTTGTTAGCAAAACCATCCAAAGCTTAACATACATTTGTCTTTTTGATATTCTCAATTTTAATCTTAACTTTCCAACAAAACACAATCCATGAAGAAAGCATCTTTGTATGAAACCCACCTAATGATTTATATAACCCCCAACCCCAATTAACTAAGCAATGACCATTCCACTCCAAAGACACAATTTTTAGATAATCATCATGAACCTCATAATCACCATCATCATCATGATGGTCATGGTCATACTAGCTGCATCATCACCGTCCGATCAAACAAATGTCCTCACTCCTCTTTGCATTAGTGAATGCTCCACATGTCCCACCATTTGCTCTCCTCCACCCTCAAAACCTTCTCCTTCCACGTCATCGCCTCCGTCTCCTCCACTATTACCATCATCCTCTCCTCCGCCGCCACCTCACAAACACTCGCCACCACCACCGTTAATTACTGTCATACATCCGCCACCGCCGCGATTTTACTATTTTCAGTCCATACCGCCGCCTCCACCAATTTCTTCCGACGAAAAGGGCTCGCCACCATCACCACCACCGTCTCCGCCATCGCCAAAAGGGCAGTCACAAGGACAACAACCTCCTTCTCCATTTCCTTATTTCTATCTCTACACTGAATCAAATGCTACTCGTCTCCTTTCTTCTTCTTTTTTGATTTCTCTTATTATACTTTCCTTATCTATTTTGCTTAACGGTTTATTAGCGTAAAAGACTCATCCATTGTTTATGCATAGTTCTAATGATATACTATTTTTTATTCGTTTTGTGTGTAATATAAGATTGATTTTTCATCAATGCAATATCGAACATCAAAGCCAAACGCCAAAACCATAACAATATCAAACTATTACATGCAAAAACGAGTCTAATCTAGCTGACTTTGTCCATGACCAAACCGAACTAACATAATTTCGATTAAAGTTTGGTTATATACCTAACCGAACCAAATTCTAATTTGAACCAATGATTTCGGTTAAATTTGAGTTATTAACGAAGTGAATATAGAGGGGAAAGAAAAATAAGATTTCAGATCCAAGACGCAGGAAAACAAATCACAGAAACATTTTGATTTTAATCCGTTGGAAAAAATCGTGAAATCTCCTGTGTACTCTCCTTTAGGAAGATTTTGATCGGATTTGCCTCCGGTATGGCTACGGAGGTTGTGGAAATGTCTCCGCCGGAAGCGACGGCGAGTCTTCTCGATCTCGCTTCCGCTTCTCAGCAACCGTACGTCTCCGAGCTACTCTCCTTCACTCTTGATCGTCTCCACAAGGTTTTGATCTCTCTGTCTATTTCTTTTGCACATCTCTTTGCGCATGGATTTCTGAATCTTATTGGTTACTGAAATTTTGAAGGAGCCGGAGCTGCTTCGAGTTGATGCGGAGAGGATTCAGAGGCAAATGCAAGAGGTGGCAGTTGGAAATTACCGTGCATTTATCACAGCTGCTGATGCTTTGCTTGCGATTCGGCAGGAAGTATCCTCCATTGATAAGCATCTAGAGTCTCTGGTAACTTAATACCTTTTCGTTTTATCTTGAATTGAGTTCCAAAATGGTTCAAGTGGTTATTTCTGCCTGCTTAGTTCTGAATCCTGGGTGATACATTACGAATATTATAGTGGTAAAGTGTCGTTGGTAGGATCTGAAAATGAGTTCTTAGGCATCTGTGTTTGGAGCCTTCCATAGTCTAAAGTGGAGTTAAGGAAATTAGAAAATCGATTGAATCGAGCTAACGTTTCGAGAATAGGTGAATGAATCATTGGATTAGGAATGTAGCTTGAGCTTCCATGTTTTCAGAAAAAACTAGGTTCTTGCATATTTACATAAACCATCCTCTGAATTTAGCAGCTGAATCCTTGTTTCTTTCAAATTTTTATGTCGGAATTTTGTACGTTGAAATTTTGCAGATTGGCGAAGTTCCAAAACTAACGTCTGGTTGCACAGAATTTATCGAATCTGCTGAGAATATTCTGGAGAAGAGGAAGATGAACCAAGCCTTGCTGGCGAATCACAGCACTCTTCTTGACTTGCTTGAGATTCCTCAGCTTATGGACACGTAAGCTACTAGACCTCGTGCCAGAAAGATATCTGGTCAAACTCTGCTTCATGAGAGCAAATTAGATTTCATTCCTGGCGTTAAGCAACTTATGTGTACAAGCTCTCTTCAAAATGATTTGTATCTTTGTCAGATGTGTGAGGAACGGAAATTTTGATGAGGCTCTAGACCTGGAAGCATATGTATCGAAACTTGCAACCATGCATCCCAAGTGAGTTTTTTTTTTTTTGCTATCTTCCTCATGATATTTTCTCTTTTGCTACTTAAGGCCTTAATCTTCAAGCTTTAGCTCTTAAAAAATTATTCTTCTCCACTGTCAAGATTGCCTGTTATCCAAGCACTTGCAGCGGAGGTTAGACAAACAACTCAGTCACTTCTATCACAGCTTCTCCAGAAACTACGCTCAAATATACAGGTTTCATTTGAATATAGTTTGTATATATTCAGTGAACTATTATTTGGCTGAACAATCTAGGAGGCTGAAGATTTTGTTCCTGCTCTCTATTTCAGTTGCCAGAATGTCTCCGGATTATTGGATACTTACGCCGGATAGGAGTCTTTGGCGAGTACGAAATTCGGTTGCAGGTGAACTATCTTGACTTATAACCATTTAAATTTAACCTTCCATTGCATTGTATTCCTTTGTTCATTCTGTAAGCTACGCCTTCACTTCTGAATGGTTCATCTTGTCTGTGCAGTTCTTAAGATGCCGAGAGGCATGGCTCACTGGAATTCTTGAGGATCTAGACCAGAAAAATGCCTATGAGTATTTAAAAGGCATGATAAACTGTCACAGAACGCACCTATTTGATGTGGTTAATCAATATCGAGCTATTTTTGCTGACGATACATCGGGGAGTGAAGAAAATTATGATGGTGGACTTCTGTTTAGCTGGGCCATGCATCAAATAACATCACACTTGAAGACTCTGAAAATTATGCTTCCAAAGATTACTGATGGAGGATCTCTATCAAATATTTTGGAACAGTGCATGGTTAAGCTCTTATACATCTCATATATTCACTTTCCGATACACTGTGCAACTTTGATTTGACGTTTTACCTTCTTCTCATGACCACACAGTATTGTGCTATGGGGCTTGGTTGGGTTGGGCTAGACTTCCGGGGTTTGCTTCCTCCACTTTTTGAAGAGTAACAATTCTTCTTATTATATTTCTTGATTCTGTAATAACCTTTACTTATTTCTTTACAAGTTCAGTATTTAACTCAGATACTTTCTACAGGGCGGTTCTAAATTTATTCTCCAAGAACATGGGCACAGCAGTTGAGAATTTTCAGGTGGGTAAATACAAAATTTTAACTTTCGTTCTGGCATGGGACTCAACAGAAACAGAGTTTTGTTTCCAATTAACCACATGTTGTACTCTTGAAATCTCTATTAAATTCGTCATGATGTTTTACTTACAGTTAGTTTTGGATTCACATCGATGGGTTCCATTACCATCTGTTGGCTTCCCTTCAAGTGGTACTAATGAAGATAGCAAAGATGATGTCACACCTCCATCATACTTGATGGAGCACCCGCCTCTTGCAGTTTTCATAAACGGTGAGACAATTATACAGCATCAATTTAATGGATGATGAGTGTTCCAACTATTGCAAGTGTTGCAAATATAAGCGCAGCACTTTTTTTCTTTTTTTCCAGTTTGATTGTGATTGGTAATCCCGGTTATGTCCACAGGTGTATCTGCTGCTTTAAATGAACTACGTCCTTGTGCCCCGCTAAGTCTGAAGAATGTTATTGCTCTTGAACTGATCAAAGGACTTCAGGCTGTCTCTGACTCCTTACTAAGATACAACACAACTCGGATGCTTCGACTCAATGAATCAAATCTCTTCCTCTCACTTTGCCGAACTTTTGTAGAGGTCCATTTTTACATCTCGTCTCAAATTTGTCGTAACAAGTAAAGAATCAGTACCCACAATTTACTTGTCTAACTAGGAAGGTTCAGTCCAGGTTTCTGCTTTCTTGGTTTTAGGTTTTTGAAAAATAGTAGCCAAGGTAAAACCAATCTACGATGGATTGGTTTATACAGTTTGATTTGCATTCGTTTTTTATTTGGATATCAATGTCATTTTCGAAGGAACTTAATTTTAGGTAGATACTTGGTTTCTGTTTGATTTTATCCAAATAAGATTAGTTCAGCTTCTGGATCGGTTCAGTCTTTCTAGATTGAACATCTACTCAATGTGTAACTCACATTGCCTCTTCTTTCTTTTTGGTTCTTTGTTGTTACAGATGGTTTTTCCACATTGCGCCACATGCTTTGGCCGGTGTTATCCAGGTGGTGCCACTATCATTATGGATGCTAAGAATGTATACGACGGTCTCAGTCGTATCTTAGCCGCTTCGTCCTCTCCAGAACCATCCAACAAATTAGCAAAGACCATCAGCATCGAGACAAAGGATGCATCAGAGAACGGTGATGTAACTTCCCAAGTCGAAGAAAAACAAGGCGAGAGTCCTCAGGACGAGAAAGATGAGAATAGTCCAATTGCTTTGCAGATTCCTGAGACAACTGCACCGAACGAGTCTTGAGAGATTTTCTTATCTGTTTACAAAAGACTTAAAAAGAAAAAAACATATAGAGAGAGGGAGCCAACAAAAAGCTTTGAAATCAAGTGAAGAACATCAATAGATTATTATATATTGTATAAATATGATAAAATTATGTTTTGAGACTTGATCCAAATCATGTATGTTTTTCTAAATGTTTCTAGTGTAAAATGGGAGAGTAATTTTGGAGACATTTCTTGACATTCACAATCGTTAGTTTCGTGAAACCATACATATTCAATAAACCTAACATGATAGGCACAAGTTTTACAAATTAACACTTGTTAATCAAAAATGAAAAGATCTCCAAGAGATATCAAAGAACAACTTTAAAGATGAAGAAATGAGGTAGAAATACTGAGAACAACCTTGGAGTATGACTATATAAGCAAATATGGAGAGATTGTATTACACTTCAAACTTGTTGGATCTGCCGATTTTGGCCTATATAGTCCTTTTTGTAGGATTCAACATTTCCATTAAAACAATCCGGATGATTCAAAGACAACAATTACATGAATTGCATGTAAGATTTTTAAATTAAAACCATTTCAGATAGGGAAATTGGCAAATATAACCAAGAAAAAAATATAAACTTAGTAACTAATCAAAACCCCCCTATGTGGCAAAATCATAGCCATTGGATTAAGGGGTTTTTGTTAGTTATTAAGTTTGGTTAGTCATCAAATAAACACTTTCATATATCCCTTTATTATGTTTATTTAAATTGCTTACAATTTATTTTTTGCATTGTATATTTATCATTCCAAAAGGAATTGAAAAATGTTTAAGAGAAAATATGCATATATAACTTTAATTCTGTAAACATTTAAAAGACATCTCATTCATTTAGTCTCAAAGTGTTCCAAGCTTTTTTTTTAATTTTTGTTTCAATAATAACTCCATATAGGGCTGGGCGTTCGGGTACCTGTTCGGGTTCAAGGCGGGTAGTTATGTTCGTCGGGTACCCGTTTTGAAAAATATAAAACCCATTCAGGTATTACGTATAATTAGGTCGGGTACGGGTCGGGTTGTAGCGGGTATCGGGTATTGGTTCGGGTACCCGTATTTTATGATTATACTAAAAAAAAAAATTAATCAAAAGATAAAAAAAAAATCAAGTCTTAAACACAAATTGAGTTTAAAAATGTCAAAGTTGACGAAACACCAAGATATGATAGTAAAAAAACGGAAAAGAAATTCAAAATACAACCCAAATGTAGTAAATTTACTACTATATAAACACACACAATAAGAAAATGAAACAAAAGAATAATAATTTTCAATCCGAAAGCACAAGGATCTCGATCATGTAAGCTATAGGCAAAAAAAAAGATGAAATGAGTGTTTTAGACTTAGGTTTAGTGATTAAAATACATAATCATGTATGTGTATGTATAGATTCGGGTACCCGATCGGGTATCGGGTTTTACCCTATCGGGTTCGGATACCCTAATGTTAATAAAATGAAACCCGATCAGGTAATTTACGATACTCGTACCCTATCTGTACCCTAATTTTCGGGTCAGATTTGGATTCGGGTATCGGGTATGGGTTTTATGCCTAGCCCTAACTCCATATATATAACATTATATTGATTACACACTACATTTAAATAGCACATAGTTACAATTTTTGTTTATCTTATTTTTTCATGTTGTTTTTTCAATTGACAAATCATTAAAAAAAAATTTTTTTACCAAAGCTAAACAAAAACTTACGAATCTATACATCTTTTTAACAAACTGACAAAAAAAATTCACGAAGTTCTTTCATTGAGTTTATTTTGTATGTTTGCAATTAAAGTTCATAATTTTTTGTGCTCACGAAAATATTTAGTTGTTATATATTTGAGACTTAGTCTGTCATCGTTTTAAAACCAAGCAAAGATATGATAATATCTATTTATACAAACGTTGGGATAAACATTGGACTACCCCTAAGTCATATATATATATATATATATATATATCATATCTCCCAATCACTTAACTAATCCAAATTATTTTCTCCAAAAAATACAAAAAACTAGTCCAAATTGTCTATAATTTTATGTTTCTTGTGAGAAATCAAGTACAACTTTGGAGCCGATATTTTGCAAGACATTCTCGATATTGCTTGTTTCGTCACACATGATTCTTAAACTTTATAGAGTCCTTTGTAGAGTCCTCTCTTAAACTTTCTTTTTGTAGTAGTTGAGAGGTTATTGGCCGCCTCTTGCAAAACAAATTTTATAAGGTAGGCACTTGTATGCGTTTAATTTTAACAGCACCATTTTTATTAAGAAAAAGGATTCTTGTCTCCAAAAGATTTTGAATTCTAAACCCGCAAAAATTTAGTCAAGTACGAGCGCTCTATGCGATATCTAATTTACTTAATTACATCTATGTATACATATGCATTTCTGAAGGAAAATGAATTATTGGAAAAAACAAAATCTGAAGGAAAAGAAAAATCTCTAGATACTCGAAGAACAACAGACGGTATATAACATATATTAATCAAAGATCATATGAAAATATACCGTATTTATAATTCAGAACAAATTATATGATAGTGAGACAAACATTCTATTTCTTCAAGCGTGGAAAAAAAAAAAAAATCAACAACTGAAGCCAGAGTTGCATATTACTCATACCTCAAACTAATTTGAATCTCTTTGAAAGTGAAACCTTAAACATAATCAAACCAAATCAGAGATTTTTTGCCATCTATATAATAATTAAACATGAGAGAGAGAGAAGGGGTGACAGAGAGAGAGTAAGCACACATAGCTTCAAGCATGAAACCCTAGTTCCAAAAAGCATGCAAGAAAGCCACCATGTGTGCTCACTCTCTTCTGTCACCTCCTCTTACCTTTGATCATGTGACCATACTCAGAAAACCTTAGAGCTCGTCCACAACAGCCGATTTTAACCTATATATCTACTTTCATATATTTAAATAAATTACTGTTTTATTAAGCAAATTAAGAACAAGACTCTAGAGTACCTAACATCTTTCTATTTTGGGTGTGGGAAGAAACTAAGACCTGTCGGGGCTTTTTATAGCCAAATAGGGAGGAGAGAGAATATATGGGATTAAGTTTCCTTAATATTGGTAATCTCAAATCTCTCTCATGAATTATTATTGATAAAGTTTGTTCCGTTTTCTAATTTCTAAGTTCTAACCACGTGAATTGTGATCTATCTATTAAGAATTTAAGATGCCGACTTACCACTTGATTTCTTTTTAGCAGCCCTAAAAGTTCGAGTGTTTCGTTCATAATGTCTTTGGTGTATGAATTTATTAATTAATTGTAATCATAAAAAACAGTGAAATATATTTGAATGCAAATAATAAGAAACATATTTCACTATTTTTTATGATTACAATTAATTAATAAATTATGTTTGATAATACCGTAAATATGCTTACCTACTGAATATCCTAAAATGAATAAATGTTAATTTGTTCAACGTATCATCTATCAACTTATAACTCACATTTATAAATAATGGTCCAAAAACCTTGGAATAAAATATGGATGAAGTTTGTCAAATGAAAAAACAAACATTGATAAACATATAGGAATAGATTAATTTGATAATTTACCCCAAACAAGAGATTTATATAGGAAACCATCGATGACTTTTTGTTTTTTTGTTTTTGTTTTTATATATATTTAGTGGAATAAAATAAGATTGACCAATTAGAAATCAACAGGCCTCATCATGAAAAAGTCCAGCCATACAACAAATGTTTCAATACGGCGCTAAAGCATCTTAAAGCATGCATGCTTTTTTTCAAAACCATTTTAAAACTATATGTGATATGCTCTCTTTCAATACAAATGTCTCCATTAAATTCCTTGTTAGTACCATCACAAATATTAATATAATTACATGATTCTTTCCATCAAAGCATCAACCAAAAGTTTATATTAAATGTGTCTATGTATAATGTACTTGGATTCAAATTCAGTAAATCATATATAACTATTATTATTGGGAAAATAATTACAAAATATCTTTTGTATTGATATGCCAAATATAATACTAAGTGTTATAGAAGTTTTGTAATTAAAATGAGTCAAACAATAACAAAAATAAGATGAGTAGCATACTTTTTTTTTTTGAGTCATACTACTATGTAAAGAACATGATATTGCATAGATAAATGATATAAATCATTTTATATATTATCAATTAGTTTGAATTAAAGTTTTATAGTTGGGGTTTTTAGTGTTTTCTAGTTGTTTATTTTACTATAGTTTTTATTTTGCCTATGCATAAGTTGCTACTCATCTTTACTCTTTTGAAACCACCAAGGCTAATCCATAACGAAAATTTCTAGAAAAGTTTTCTATTTTTTTTTAATATTCTATTCCAAGCACACTATACTAAGTCAGCTAGTAATTACTTTTATCTTTCTTTTTTTTTTTTGACGTCAAATGATTTTTTATTGCAATATCTTAGAATTACATCATCCATTTAATTACATAACCTTGAGATGAAATTCTAGCCTGCTTAGCTAATTTATCAACAATCATATTCGAGCGCCTACTTACATGTTTGAAAGAGAAGTTACAATTAGGAGCAATCCTCATGATGTTCTGCATCTGGATAGTAATGGGCACCCTCTTCCAGTCCTGCAAGCTCCAATAATGTTTATTAGACTGCAAAGGCTTGTATAATGTTGCAAGATCTCCACAGAAAACTACTTGCTGATATCTTGTTCTGGCAAGGCTAGTTACTGCAATTCGAAGAGCTTCAGCCTCAGCTTCCATACTAGATGAAACAGGTGTAATAACTCCCGAGCTCTGGAGAATTGGAATGCCTTGCTTATTTACCAGAACCCATCCTATTCCAGCTGCATGATTCTGGGAGATCCAAGAAGCATCAATGAAACAACATTTATGCTCAACCTGGTTAATTACCTGCTGTATAGTTGTAGGTATGGAGAGGCTATGAGATGAAGTACTTTGAATTTGCTCCTGATCAACAGTATTTGCTTTAATCCACATCTTCATATATGTTACTCCTAAATTTATAATTTTTGGAATAGGCCCCGTATTACCTCGGAATACAATCTCATTGCGATGCTTCCATATTCTCCATCCTATCATAAGAAATAAATACTTGCTATCTCCATGGGAAATGTTCATCTCCTGAAAAGACTCATAATTTTGGATATGAGTGTTCTTCAGCAAATGAGTTACTTCTGGACATTGCACCGGGGCCAAATCCCAAACCTCTCTACTAATTCTGCAGGTGAAGAGTAGATGATTGACAGTTTCTGCTTGCTCTCCACCTCTTGGACACATATCTTCATGTATAATACGCTTCTTCTTCAAATTATGAGCCACTGGAAGGGCATCATGAAGAAATCTCCACCAGAAATGTTTAATCTTAGGTGGAACTTCCATCTGCCAGATTGATTTAAAAAGATGTGTCGGGACAGATGAGCTCTGACCTTTCTCTGCTTGAAGAAGATTGTATCCTGACTTAACCGAGTAGTTACCATTCTTAGTATGTGTCCAAGTGACTACATCTGCTACCCCTACTATAGAGGGACGAATCATGGAAATAAGTGGAATATCATGTGGATGACAAAGAGCCTCAATTTTTGCTTGATTCCACTGACATGTACCGGGAATCAACAGCTCATTGACCCTCATTTCTGGGAATAAAGTTGCTCCAATACCTGTAGGGGAACATGATGGTGTTACAGGCAACCAATTATCCTTCCACACTTGTATATCTTTCCCATTTCCAACCTGCCACCGAACTCCTTTTTTTTATCAATTTATTTCCTTGAAGAATTCCTTTCCAGGCAGAACTTGTATTCCATCTAATGGAAGCCTGCAAGAGTGAAGTTTTTGCATAGTATTTCGCCTTATAAACCCTTGCTATCAATGAAGAAGGATCCTGAAAAATCCTCCAGCTTTGCTTTGCCAATAATGCTATGTTGAAATCTTTAAAATCTTTGATACTTAACCCTCCCTGCTCTTTTGCTCTAGTAACTTTCTCCCAAGATATCCAGTTGAGCCCCTTCTTATTTTGTTGAGCCGACCACAAGAACTTCCTTGTTGCTTAAACCATCTGATTAAGAATATGATGAGGCAACAAGAAGCACGACATGGCATAAGAAGGAAGAGCAGTTACAACCGATTTAATCAATACCTCTTTACCTGCAGGAGATAGATACTTTGCATACCAACTGTCCATTCTACGTTGCACCCTTTGAACAAGATATGAGAATGTGTCGTTTTTATTTCTGCCTATATATTCGGGGAGACCCAAATATTTACCCAAACCTCCCTCTTTTGATATATTTGTTGCTTGGAGAATGCAATTCTTAATCTGAGAAGAGGTACCTTTTGCAAAAGTTATGGCAGACTTTTGAAAATTCACAGCTTGTCCTGATGCATGTTCATAGGTTTTGAGAGTGCGAAGTAAGACACTGCACTCCTGAGGTGAAGCTTTGCAAAATAAGAGAGAGTCGTCAGCAAAAAGGATATGAGAGATTGCAGGATCATACCGACCTGCTTTAAAACCCGTAAGCAATCCTTGATGAGTAGCATTGTTAATGAGATAAGAAAGTCCTTCCGTACATATCAAATAAAGGTAAGGTGAAATAGGATCTCCTTGACGAATTCCTCTGGAGGGGAAAATTTTGCCAGATAGACTCCCATTTAGGAGAACTGAATATGAGACTGTCTTCACACAAGTCATTATCCAATTACACCATCTGTCTGAAAACCCTAGCTTCCTCATAACTGCTTCAATAAAATGCCATTCAAGCTTATCAAAAGCTTTGCTAATATCCAATTTCACAACCATGAAAAGTTCCTTAAGCTGTCTAGTATGCATTGAATGAAGTAGCTCATGAGCTATGAGAACATTATCTGTAATGAGTCTACCCGGAATGAATGCAGACTAATTTTCAGATATGATATATTGAAGCAAGGGCTTAAGACGTTCAGCTAGAACCTTAGATAATAACTTGTAAATCACATTACTAAGACTAATTGGTCTAAAGTCCTTAATATCAACTGGAGACTCAACTTTAGGAATCAGACAAATATGCGTATGATTTAACTCGTGATCCAATTCGGTTGTATCAAGGAAATGTTGTATGAAACTCACCACCGTTTCCTTGATATCATTCCAATGCTCCTTATAAAATCCAACTCTAAATCCATCAGGCCCAGGGGATTTATCCGAATCCATATGCTGAAGAGCATTATACACCTCCACTTCTGTAACTTCCCTTGTTAGTGATTCATTCATTTTGTCATTAACCTTCAAGGGCATCTGGTTGATAAAATCCAAAGAATTTAAGTCAGCTTTAGAAGTAAACAGCTCATTAAAATACTCCACTATTATCTTCTCAACATCTTTGGGTGAACTGCATATTTGCCCTAATGAATTAAGAATGGAGGTTATGCGATTGAGAGATCTCCTCTGCTTGGTTCTAGATTGAAAATATTTTGAGTTTCGGTCACCTGCCTGCAACCAAAGGACTTTACTTCTAGTTCTCCAAAACTCTTCTTCCAATCTATATGCCTTATGAAGTTGAGATTTTAGATCACCAATGTAATTGAAATCAACGGTTCTCGCTTCGTAAGCTTCCCTAATTGACTTCTTTAACTCCGAAATCAGCTTTTGAGAATTAATATTCTTCTGAGATTTCCATTGAGAGAGATCTTTCCTACAGTGTTCAAGTATTCTCCTGATCTTAGCCGGATCAAATTTCTCCCTCAGCTGATGCCAACAGCTCTTGACTCTCTCCTTAACCTCAGTATTAAGTCTCCATCTATTGTCATACCTAAACTGCTTGTAACTCTTCCAAGGATGCTTATCAGTTGAGACTAAATGTTTAATAAGGCATCTACTTTTATCTTTCTTCCTTTTATTTCTTAGTGTTCTAGTTGTTTAATTACTTTTCTTAGCTATATTTCCTTGTTATACGTATACACAAAATGCTACCTCGTTTCAACTGTTTTATCTCCAAATCCACGATGAGATCTGCTTAGGTGCGAATGCAGATATGTAATGATGACACCTAGTGCCTTCATTGGTGCGTACAGTCAGAGTAAAAGACGAAGATTAGCTCTTTCTTTTTCTATCAAGAGGAAGAGGAAGAATATATACTACATAAATATATAAACAACAAATATTCGTTAATAATCTGAATATGGAAGTGCGCATATGTTTGTGCTTCCTTGACAACTTTCCTTTTTGGGCAAAACACACATAATAGCACCTTAAATTAATAATAAATTATTTGGTTTTGTTTTAGTTTTTATTTTTATTATGTTTCTTTTGTTGGTTGTATTATGCATTTTTAATATTTCGTATGATATTAGACCTTGTCACCTAGCGACTAGACTTGTGATCTTCACTGTGCTGCATAATATAGGTCCCTATGATATATAGCTTAATGATTCCCCAAACGGAAGAACTTACGTCCTACTTTGTTATGGAATTTGTGTTCATGTATGCAATTCTTGTAATATATATGTGTCGTAGACTTTTTTTTGTTGTGTCGCCAATGTGTTGTAGACTGTTTGAACAGAAACGAGTGAAGTTATTTAATACGGATTTTGTGTTTTGTCATTTGGTTAACATTATTGAAATTATATCGTATATTTCAAATTTACAAGTAAATGAAAATTACAAAATAAATCTATATTTAAGGTACGTTAACAAATTATAGAAATTCCAAAATAATATACCTAATCAATGTGTGTATGTATCCTCTCCAAAATTGATTGTATATATCCTCTTCAAATTTATTGGCAAAACTATGTAATATGTATAGTATCGAACGATATGGGGCATCAAATTTTGCGGGACAATCACTTTTGACTTTTAATTTGGATCCATTATGGATTCTGTATTGCTTGAAGTTGAAGCCTCAACAAAAGGAAACAAAAGTAAAAGAGAGTTAAAATCAATACACATTTTAAAATACTTATCAGTGTTGGACGAAAATATGTGTTATGCTAGATGGTCAAATATCTTACAATATTTATCAATGTCTTTTTTTTTGTTTGATAAACCTTCAGACGATGATAGTTTTCAAATTTTCAGCTCATATGCTCTTCTAATGTTCGGGACCAAGCAATACCAAATTTAATACGTAAATCACCTCCTCTTCTAGGTAAAATCAAGCTAGTAATCTCAAATATTCAACTCGCATATAGATTATCAGTATTAGCTTGGTGTTGGTATTAGAGGCCCGGAAGGCATGTTCGTGGGACAAATTATCACAGTAACTAGTTATATAAATGTATGGTAATACAGGTATATTTAGCATTGTTTGATCAAATTTATGAAGAATATGAGTGACCACACAAACACAAACATTATTATAATATTAGTATAAAGATTCTCCTCCGATTCTCAATATTCTCTTTTCTTCCTCCACTTTCGGCGTGGGAATCGCGTGGAGAGCCCCTAAGGAGACACGTGGGACTGAAGGAATTTTGTGGACCAATCTCAAGTGGGCAGACATCAGAACCACTCTGATCATTCTCAATCTCATCACTTTATCCCTTCTTCTAGATTTCCAAATCGATTCTCTTGGAATCTTATTCTCTGGTTTATATGTTTCCCGGTTAAGTAGCCAGACCGGAAATGTTAAGGAGCCTTTGGGCTTGGGCTTAGATGAGTGAGGTGAAAAGTCCAGGCCCACGAGAAAGATTTGCAGCTACCCTAGTGACATCGCCATTTTTCCATTAGGGAATGGAATATTGATAAAGAAAAATTATAATGATGCTTATGATGATGATGATATGTTGACGATGTGATGCTACTTGTTTATTGTTTAAACTAGTGATTGATTCTTTTTTTTAATATATATTAACTAACTTTATGATACATTTCTCAAAAAAGAAAAAAAAACACTTTTTTCTATTTTAAAATCAATCTACCTTCATGTGGAAACATGCTAGCTCGTGGAAAATTAAGCCATTGATTAAAAGTGTATGCGATCTTGATTGATTATTGGTAGTCACGTTCCCACTAATATGTGAACACCAACATCACACCGATTAATTTTTGGATTCGTGAACATTATTACACACAACTTGCCGTTTTGACCGTTCTACACATCAGCGGTCAACGGTCCAGTACAATAGAAAGCAATAATCTGTCTGAAACTTATTTTAGTTAGTAATTTAATTTAGAAAAGAAATGGCCGTAATCCCCTTTATATGTTAAAAAAAATAACATAATATCTCTTCGAAGATTCATATCCTTTTTTTTTGTTTTTCAAAGTTAATAATTTCAAATGCGTTATCATTTCAATATCTGTATAATTTGCTTTTTCCTTATCTCCATTTGCTTTATAATTTGTTTAAAAAAACAGTCAGAAAAAATAAAATAAAATCAGATTTTTCCTTTGGAGAGTCCTTTGTGGAATCATTCCTGTTGCGGAGGTGGTGATACATAGAGGAATGAAAATGGATAACCGGTGTCAAATCTGTGGTTTTGAAGGGGAATCAATAAATCATGCCTTTTTCACCTGCCCTTTAGCTAGACAGGTCTGGGCGCTATCTTCTTATCCCTTTCCTCCAGATGGTTTCAATCAAGTCTCGGTTTTTGCTAACATTCATTTTTTGCTGGAGAATCGGAAAAGAAAAGAGTTTCCTGAGGAACTAAAAAGGAGCTTTCCATGGATCATTTGGTATCTGTGGAAAAATAGGAACAATCATCTCTTCAAAGGTAATGTATTCCTAGCTTCTGATACAGTTTCTAAGATTATGGCAGAAGCAGATGAATGGTTTTGTGGCCAAGATATTGAGCAAATGGAAAATGCTAATGTGGTTAGACCAAGGGTAAAATGGAAGGCCCCTCCGGACCCTTGGTTAAAATGCAATATTGGTATCTCTTGGTCAAGAAGAAAGAGGTTAGTGGGAGCAGCTTGGGTGATCAGGGATCATAGGGGCTCGGTCTGGCTTCATAGTAGGAGAGGTTTCTCTCAAACGTCATCTTATGGGGAAGCAAGATTGAAAGCAGTTTTATGGGCCATGGATTGTGTAAAGGCTCATAGGCTTGATAAAATCATTTTCGGTTTTGAAGCTCTTGATCTAGTGGGAGCAGTAAACAATCCGAAGTTATGGCCATCACTACTTTATGAGGCGGGGGAAGTGTGCTATAGTCTTGAAGGTTTTTCTAATTGGAGATTGGTTAATGAGGTTAGACCTTCGAATAGATGGGCATTTCTCATTGCTCAAAGTGTTATTAAGGACCTCAGGATTCATTCATATGTATCCATAGGTCATCCTTCTTGGCTAAATGACATCTTTGAGAGTGAGAAATGTTTGGTTTCTCCATGATAGTGTCTTTTTGTTTTTACAGACGATGGTGTCTTTTTGACTTCTCGTCTGTGGTTTTGTATTTTAGGAATGTTGATGGCCAAAACCCCCTTTTTTTGTATATCATAGGGATTTGGTTTCCTGAGTCCAAGTTTGTATTTTGGGTTGCTCAGTCTCGTCTTCATGATCTATATATATTTCAATCAGATGAAAAAAAAATATAAAAAAAAAATAAAATAACGTGGAGTGTCAAAATTGTGACCAGCTCAAAAGACACGGCATTAGCGTTACTATTATTCTCCTTTCCCTTTGTCTCTTCAATTATTCTCTTAGCTGTAACCAAAACAAAAACAAAAAACACAAAAAAGATTCTCTCTCGAGCTCTCTCGCCGGTTTCCATGGAAGATTACGGCCGTCAACGACCGTACGGAGACGGTGGCATGCAGATCCAGCCGTACAACGGCGATCACGGAACCGGTGATTTCAGGAGCTATAGTGCTTCGTACGTAACGACTCATGAGAACGATCTGAAGAAGGGCAAATCAATTGCAAGATCGAAATCTTGGGGAATAACCGACCCGGAGCTCCAAAGGAAGAAACGGGTCGCGAGTTATAAGATGTATAGTGTTGAAGGCAAAGTCAAAGGTTCTTTTAGAAAAAGTTTCAGATGGCTTAAGCAGAGGTATACACAAGTTGTATATGGTTGGTGGTGAAATTTTTGTTTTTTTCACTTGTTTTTATTTCTTCTTGAGCTTTTTTTTGTTGTTGTGATTTTGATTTTCCTCAAGTAATTATAGTTGTGTTATTTTTCTTTTGATTATATATCTCTGTGTGTGTATAATTTTGCATGTAACTGTGATTATAAATTATATATGATCATTAGTTTACACAAATGTATAAAGCTTTGGAGGATTTCTGCTACATCCATAAATCGGGTTTGATGGAGAATATTCTTGTAGAAATTTGATGCCTTTCGCAAAGATGATGTAGTATTGCAAAATCTTGTTCAAAGTAGATTGTTAAATGGTCTATGATCGAGTTGTGTGACCCATATTTGTTCTTGTTTATTAATTACATTTATTGGTATGGGTTGCGTTAGTAGTTTTTAGTTATGTTCACATCATTTTGATGATCAAAGTTTCGTTTCATAATTGATTTCTTGTTTGTGGTTAGTATGATGATGTTGAGCGTTTCCTTTCTGAGTAAAACAAGACTTGGTCTTTTAAAAATATAGAACTAATAATAAGGCTTAATTTATAATTGACCAAGTTTACTTTATCATCAAAGATTAACATTCTTTAACCAAATGAATCTGCACTTAGTAGACCCAGGCCGGCCCTGAGTTTCAATAGGCCGCAAGCAAAAATAAAAAATAGGCCGATTTGTCATTAAGATAAAAGATTTTTAAGATTTGAGGACTGATTTGTTATAAAAAATATGAAAAACGATATGAGGGCCGGCGGCATAGGCTTTGTCCGCTTGCCCTAGGGCCGGCCCTGAGTAGACCGTATACGTTCATCGAGAGTATCTTATTCTATGTAATAATTACTTAGGTCAATGTTGCTCGGATTGGTTCTTCGTACATCGTATCTTGTGGCAGACTCGTAAATGCTGTTTGTTTTTTCTTAAATTTAACAATCAACTAAATGAAAGTAATATTACCACTGGGTATCCTAAATGCATATATAGTCAAGTCATACTATTTTATTTCAAGTTATGAAGGAAGTGTGTAGGGTTTCCAAAATTTAATTATGATAGCGGCTAAAACGTTTAACAAAGAACTGGGAAATATATTTTCATATGAGCAAATCCAAGTTTGTAACCAAAACAGGTTTACAAAGGTCTCGATTGTTTGTTTGTTTAAATTGTGCGCGTTTAATTTTTTTTGTCTTTTTTCCCGTATGAATGTTACTAAGATTTTATACCATTTAATAATAAAAAAAAGAATACAAGCTAGTAACTGGCCATTGCATCATCATGATCCAATCCAAAACGAACATTGCGAAATACAATGCAAAATAATAAGTACTACTATTTAAAATTACAGCGGAAATGAGATACAGCCGAAATAAAATACAAGGAGAGAAGAGAAGTGTGGAGATTCGTTGTTACGAAAGAGATGAGGCGATCACGGATTACACGGCCGATGGCGTGACGAAGATTTCCCAGCGAGGCCGAAATCCCAGTGACGATTCTTGCGTTCCTCTTGAGCCAAGTGAACTTAGGTTTACATGCATTGTATATATTTTAAAATTACTTCATAACTTTTAACATTAGAAACAAATTGTTTTTTTGCTGATTGATTGTTTTTTTTTTTTGGTCGGATGCTGATTGATTGTTGACACAAACACTAATAAGGTAAACAAAGAAATTCTCCTTTTTTTTTTTTTGTCTTGTATCTGAAGATTGTGTTTATATATTTTGCAAGAACATTTTTCTGAAACAATATGCATACATAAACGCACCAAAAATCAGCTTTATAACAAAAAAAAAAAAAAAAAAAAATCTGAATAATTTAACATATACATATTTAACAATAAGCCAAGAAAATGAAAAATGAAGTCAATAAATTGAAAGTTGATCAGATGATATTAATTTAGTTGCCATATAGGTTAAATAAAAATGGCTAAAACAAAGGAAAAAGACTATTTCCATGGGCAATCATCGGAAGGGGCCATGTCATAGTCATAACGTAAGACATTAGCAAAAATCATTCCATAGAATTGAATTTCGGAGTCGGAGCTTTTCGATTTCTTCCTCACGGTGGTTTTCTGAGAGAGAGAATCATGTGGGAGTCGATTTGCTTGACGCTTGCGGCCACCGCCGGTAACAATATCGGCAAAGTCCTGCAGAAGAAAGGCACTATTATCCTCCCTCCTCTCTCCCTCAAGCTCAAGGTCTCTCTCTCTCTGATGCTTTCGATTTCGATTTCGAATGCATGCTATTTCTGAGTCTGAATTCGCGTTTGATTCGACGGATCTCTTACGTTTAGAGGTTAACTCAAGTTTTGGGGGAAATTGTGGATTGATATCTGGATATTCGATTTAGGTTTCGTGTTAGGTATAACCAATTCGATGAAATTGTTGTTGTTGAGTATTCGAAATTGGATCGGAATCAAACTTTCGTTTCTTCATATTGTGATTTCAATCCAATCATGGCGATTAGTTAGAGATTGTGGTCAATTTTCTATGAGGAAGCTCACATTTTGATGATTATATATGAATTTCAGGTGATAAGAGCATATGCTGTTAACAAACCTTGGGCGTTAGGTTTTCTTATGGACATTTTTGGGGCTTTGTTGATGCTCAGAGCATTATCACTTGCACCGGTAAGTAAATTTTCCCCAAGCTTCTATTTGGATTGCCTTTGATGTGTGGTACTATTGTTAGACACTAACTGTGAAATTTTGAAAACCTGCTTGCTTCAGGTGTCTGTTGTTCAACCAGTCTCGGGATGTGGACTTGCCATTCTTTCCGTCTTTTCGCATTTCTATTTGAAGGAAGTCATGAATGTGTTTGACTGGATTGGGATTACCGTGGCCGGCATTGGCACCATAGGTAACATCAATAGTTGTTGATATCTTGACCAGTGCCCACTGTCATATTCTGGATACTACTAGCTGTTGAAGATATTGTGATACTGTAGAGAAAATTACCTTGTATAATTTGAGTATTTGTTCCTTGGCCTGTAGGTGTTGGTGCTGGTGGTGAGGAGCAAGAAGCATCATTAATATCTGTCTTCCAGTTGCTGTGGCTAGCATTTGTTGTTGCCATCTTGTTTGTAGGTACCTTTCATCCATGGTATTTCATAAGAAAGTCTTCCTCTTTTGGCATCATCTCCTTTGATCTCATCTTGACTGATGGCGTTTTTTTAACCTGTATATATCATTTCCATGTGTAAACCATTGGAAGTTGGAACAGTGGGGTTTATATTTTCGTTTTCATCTTCATCTGATGATATCACTTAATTGGTGCGGTAAATCGCTATGTTTCTGATAACTTGTGTACTGAATTTTTGGGACAAAGGTACTACTTAATGCATGGCTTCATATCTATAAACGCCAGCGCAGGGAGCAGGAACTGGTATATTATCCTCTTAACTATCTAAATGTTTAGATTTTTACGCTCTATGAGCAGTATCACCTTTAATTTTATTGTCCTTTTGTTTCTGTTGCTAAATGCACTTTGGCCTAATTTGGTTTGCAGGGGGAATATGAAGTGGTGGAAGAAATTATATATGGCTTGGAATCTGGGGTTTTATTCGGGTAACTTTCACTACTCATATATATCATAGAGCATATTGTTTTAGTCCATTTGCCGAACCTCGAATATTTACTCATCTCCTATTATATCCATTTACATGTGGTGTTGATTCTAGAAACATATAAGGACCAATGTTATAATTCATTTGATCACAGGATGGCATCTGTAGTATCAAAGATGGGTTTTGTATTTGTGGAGCAGGGGTTTTCTGCAATGTTCATTCCCATGTGCATTTCGATTAGCATATGCTGTAGTGGAACAGGGTTTTTCTACCAGGTACTTTGTCCTTGCGAGTCCGTTTCCACTTTTGTGTATAACAGAAAGGATTTTCTACCTGTAGTTTTATGTAGGTTGATATTCAGGTGTATATGTTCATCATGATTTTAGTCTTCTTTCTGTTTTTACTTTAACAGACTCGGGGACTAAAGCACGGGAGAGCAATCGTAGTATCCACTTGCGCTGCTGTAGCATCAATCGTAACAGGTGTGGTTGCAGGAATGTTTGCTCTGGGTGAGAAATTGCCCACTTCACCATCTGGACGGCTTTTACTTCTCACGGGATGGTAATTTCTACTCACCATTTGCTTGTATTGTCAGTTTGCTAGTTGAGACATTTGGGATGAAACATCGCTTACACATGAAACCAAACCGCAAATGCTACTGTGAATGACCAATTGCAGAACTATAGTTTTTGATGATTGGAGACTCTTTAATTTTTTTTTGCAGGCTACTTATCATGCTAGGTGTTGTGTTACTCGTGACTTCATCACGGCTTATTAGACATCTTCCACGATCATTCCGACGTTCCAGACAGACAAATGTAGAAAGAGGTTTCAGCATAAGGCGAACAGCTTCTCACACACCAAAGGATACAAACCCAAGTGCGGTTATCCAAACAGCAACGTTACACCATCTCTTATCAACCCCATCAAAAGAGAAAGACTAAGGGATTCTGAAAAACCAAACAAAATATTACTGAGTTGCGTTTGCATTTACACAGTTTTTCTCCCGAATTTGTGATTTACGGTATCAGTTATCGGGTTTAATCTCAATTGATATTCAAGTTGTGGGAACAGTTAAAAGTAAGAGCTTGGGACGTAACTTGGTATCTGAATTGTGAAATATGAGTTCTCTTTTGTGATGTTTCTCTAATTTTGCAAACTCTGAATTTGGGATATACACGAACAAGCAATCGCATATTATCTTCATGAAGGCCAATTTGGTTTATATATGTTTTTTTCTGTTGCTTTAAACTCATTGTAATGATCTTGCAAGTTTTGGTACCAGTTGAGATCGGTTTCTACCAAACTGGGGTATGGATTGCTGAGATATTGCTATTTTTCGGTTTATTGGTTCTGATTCTGGTATGGTATCGCTTAAAAGAGGCCAGACAATGAAAGAAATTACGCATCAGTGATTATTATGATCACGTTACCATAGGGTGTGTGGATCACTGATGTTGCTCAATCATTCTCAACATTGTTGCCATAGTTAAGATTTAATATAGTTGAATGGACATTTCGTGATTTTCGGTTCCGTTTTATTTTTTTTATTTTTTTTTCTGAAGGATTTAATATTTTTTTGTTTATTTGGTTCAGAGAAATCCATACCGAATTAGAATCAGCATTTTTCTGCTACTAGCTTTTTCTTGAGAACTATAATCATAACTAATGTCACGGAAAGCAATTTATATCTTTATCAAACCTTAGTGGATAGATTTACATGTACTTATGTAAACCCGTACGTTAAAATGAGCTTTTTAGGCAATAATCACGTTAATCCGTATCAAAAATATTATTTTTCTATGTCTAGCTAGAAACTTAGTTTGGTTTATAAAAGCTTTTGGGTTTGGTTTGGAGTTAAAACAACCAAAGATAAATATAAATATTGCATGTGATAAAATTATGTATTATTTAGAATAATTTTGAATTATATTTTCGTTTATCAGGATCCATAGCATTAAGTTGCGCTCTTCTGAAAGCATGGTACCAATGGTTAATTACTAATTATTTGATTCCAAGCTCTAGCCCGAGCTTTTTGTTGTTGTTGTTGTTGTTAGTAAAGGTTATTCAGTTTAAATGCAAAGCTATGACTTTTAGTCATATATTGTAGCTCATAGATAATAAGAAATGAAAGTGATACACATACAAAGTGATAATAGTGGAGGATAAGGAAATAAAGATAAGTATGATAAAGGAAAGTATATATGAAAAATTCAATGAATATGTTTTTAAAAGTAGACTTATAAATTTGGTTTATATTTCTATCTTCGCGTATAACGCGGGAAGTCACTTAGTAAAGAAATAAAGATAAAGATGATAAAGGAAAGTAAAACCAACCAGGTTCTAATTTCAAAACCAAGGCTTATTATACCTACTAAGCCTATATCCGTGCGCGAGTTTTTCTTCTAAAAATTATATAGTCAAAAATGAAAAAAGCCTAGGAATTTATCGATGAATTAGAACATCGATGTAAATAACACTTGTAATACATAGCTACATAGGAATATATTTGAATCTCACATAAAATAAAACATACAAGGACAAATATTATATTTGTGGAGGATTGGAACTTTTGATGTTATTCGAATACAACCTCAATAATTTTCCGAAGAAAACAACTTACATGATATTTCTTAAAAATATTTTGTGTGTTGCCCTACAGAATAAAGATCAAAACAACTTTTGTTAACTATTAAGATGATGTGTATGTGTATGCCATGATTTTACTCATATCAATAATTACCTATCTAATGAGCTTCTCAAACCCCTGAAAATTTACATAGCCACAAAGAAAATATGTCAAAACCCGAATTATTGGATCACACATTTCTTCCTCAACTGAAATCGACAACGGTAAGTAATCCCTATAAATTGAATAGGGGATGATATTTGTTTAAATGAGATTGTGAATACATGTTTAATATAGTATGCTAGGAAGTCAAAAGATATACAACATGAACATTTGTGCTTCTTCCTCCTCAAATAAAGTGGATTTATTTAGTCAAATATCAAGATATAAACTTACTCAAATCATAAAAAAAAAAGAATATTTAATTTTATACATTGATGTTTAATATTTTAAATTAAACATATGAATAACTAAAGTTATTAGAGAAGTTATAAATAAAGAAACTCTAATCGTAACGTTTGAGGACGAGGTCACTCTTGAGTTTCTTTTCGACATATGTCAGTTATATGAAAAGGGTTAGCTCTCTTTTCATATATATGATTTTTAAGTCTATGTTCATCAATGGTTTTCTCGTGTACGTAACGTATCAATTTAATATATTGAGAAAAATAAAGAAACTCAAAGATATGAGCATGTAAAGTTGTCGGTGCTCAAAGTGATAAAGACTGGTTAACAAATTTTAGGGTTTAAAGATGGGAGAAAGTAAGATGCATAATGCAAGAGAGAAGCACATCAATTAGGTTGGGGCTTATCCTATATTGGTACCAAATCAGGACATACATCAAAAGTGAGGGAGACAAATATGTTTGAAAATGAACTGACGCAGTAACTTTTTACTATTTAAGTATTTTACCAGCTCCTATTTTTCAAATTATCTTCTTTTTTTTTTTTAAATATCTTCTTTGTTTTGTTTCCTTCACGAGGGTCCCAATCCCCCCACCACGAATCAGCTTTTGTTTGGTCCCGTTGACAGGAAACTCAAGTGTGACTTGTAAATTGTAAATGATGGAGTTTCAAGATTACTATTATTATATTGGAGATATTTTAATTTTGCCAAAAGACAAAAGAGGTTTTGGTAGTCTACACACAAAAAAGTCCTTTTTAAAAATTAACCAGTAATTTAATTGTTTTTGAATAACCATAGATATCTTCATGGAAGTGTACAACGAAGCGAGAAGAACAATTGGAAGTTTGGAACACATGAGGAAATGTACAACGAAGTTTGAAGTAGACATTTTAACTCATACTATAGGCCCCAGTCAAAGAGATAAGAACAACTGCACAACGCATTTCTTGGTTTAATTTTCTTTTTACATAGAAAATAGAACCACTGATTATTACAAACATGGAACCATGAACTTAATGGAATATATATTTTCAAAAAAAAAAAACTTAATGGGAATATACCCTTAACGGGCACTTGTTCCTCCATTCTTGGGACAAAAGGAATGCTCTCTAATGACTATGCTAAACAGAAAATAAAACAAAGACTGAGGTAATGATTAATTAGAAGTTGTCAATCCATAGGAAATTAACAGCGGATGATATCGATCAATCTTAAAAGTAATTACTATCTTTATATATATATTATTTTGTTTTATTGGTCACTCATTATATTTTTGTTGTTATAATTAGTTAAGTTGTGATGGGATTAACAAATGTGTATTCGATTTTGCACTGAATTTGCAGATTAAAAGTAAACTCTGTGTGTATGATGTTCACGCGTAGTTAATGAGATGAATTATAATTTTAAAAGTTTTTAAAAAAGTAGATATGAAACATCATGGTATTTTTGTTTTGTCAACTAGTCTAATGATAGCAAGACCACTATTAAACATTCATTAATTTTGTTCAAACCTGGCCACAACTAGAAAGGACATGGAAGAGCTAAAACCACTAGACCATCAACTTATGTCTATCATCGAGATACATCCAAAGAAGTCTTGCACTATATGTGATAAAGGTTGTATTATTTGTACTCGAAGATGTATTGGTCTACGAAATTGATTAGTGCAAGTTTAATGAAGTGAGAAGGACATGCCTAAAGTGTCTATCAACAAGATTAATACTTTTGTGAGTACGATGGGATCTAATGTAAGGAGTGAATTTAGTATGAAATTGTCTAATTATAACCGATATCTATCAGAGAATAACTAAATCTAATTTTTTCACACAAAAAAAAAAGAAGCTAAATCTAAGCTTTGTGTTTACATTTACGTATTGCAATCATAATGTGTTTTTTTTTAATTTCTTTCTTCAAACGACTGCTAATGATGTATTTCTCAAGCTAGTGTTTCTCCTTTGGTTAACACCTTAGAAAAGGCTTTGTACTTGACAAAGCGTATTAAACTTTTTCATATTAAAAAGTTTTCAAATATGATAACCCATTTAAATCATATCAAATTAGTATTCAGTTCTCAGCTCAAATTCTTTGAATAAAGTCAGTTTGTTGGGGTTGAATATTCATAGGTATATTATTAGTTTTTGCTTAGTCCAATAGTCATAAGAATAGTTGGATTTGACCAAATGTATTTAAAAAAACCTTTAATACCATCTAAAACCACGTTCTAAAAAGTACTTTTTATTCCCATGAAGGTCATCATCATTACCTTTAAACTAGTCAATGACTCAATCAAATTGATACAACGTAGAGGGATAGAGAAATTGAGAGGAAAAAAAATCTTGGATGATTCCCCACCACAAAAGGCACTTGGCAAAAAAGGAAGAAACACATCAATGTCCAACTTGGTCACACATCATTCTCATTTTTTGTGCTTTTCCATTGAAGCCATCTAATGAAACAAACCAAAGGGACCACTCTCCTATTCTAATGGACATTCACTTTGATACGACAATTGTGGGACTTTTCTGCATCACCATAATCACAAAGATTCCTCCTTTCTTTCTTTGGGGGAAACCAATATTCACACAACAAGCCAAACTTGGAGTTTTTTTTTTCCTCCCTCTTTTTTTTTTTTTAAAGAACTTAACTACATAATCAGCAACAAACACTTTCAAATTTGGGTACCCAATGTGCTGTTTCAATTTGCAACAAGATTTGAGTTTTCTTATACACATTGTTGGATTTCTTCAAATAAATCAGAAGGACTAAACTTGAAAATGGAAGTAGCATATAATGCTTAACAATAATGTTCTTTTATTGTGGTTTGCTTTCTTGTTCCGCGGAATCTCCGAGTTCTTCAGCTTTCCAGCTTTCGTGCGATGCAATGTGCTTATGCGAAGGAGTATATTCCTGCCAAAAATATGAAAATTCTGAATTTGAGACTCAAATTTTCACAGACTCTGCAATTAAGGCATACTCTAAACAAAACTAAACCCACTTAACCAAAAATGTATCCTGCCTATATCCAAACCGTATACGTATTGCTTGTAATTTTTCAAGGATATTGTGTTCACAGTGAGATAGAAGTCTACACACAATCCTCATAACAAGAAGAAGAAAAGGGAAAGCTAAGTTTTATGTACCTCCATCTTCTCCATAAGCTCTTTAGCTGTTGGAGCAGAAACCACAATATTACGAGCGCCTGGTTTGATAAAACCTTCTTCGACGCCCGTGTCAAATAAAGCAAGCAAATTGTTATAGTAACCATCAACATTCAATAGACCAACCTGCATAAACAAATCCCAAACGAATCAACATAGTAATTAGTAGCCTCCACTTTTTCTCCACTGAGCAAAGGAAATGTTACAATACCGTCTTCTGATGGATACCAAGTTGTGACCATGTTATCATCTCTAGCAACTCCTCCATTGTTCCATAACCTCCTGAAACAAAAAAAAACCCGTGCTTTTCGAGAGTGAAAAGCCGAAACTTTCGACTTCCAAAGCCTGTTTGTATTCAGTATTACAGATTTTCTAACCAGGTAGAGCAATGAATGCCTCGGCTTCTTGTGCCATTGCGGCTTTTCGTTCGTGCATGTCTGCGACAACTCTTACTTCTCCAACAGTCTCACCGGATATCTAATGAAACCCAAGTCATAAGATTAAGGGAAAAAGTAAACCATACCAAATTGAACACACAAAACACAATGAACTCTAATCTTGTGCAGACAAATGAAGAGCTTTCAAACACATTCATTACTATACAAACTTCAAAACTCAGGCCAAGTTTGAAACCTTCTAGAACAAAATTGAGCTTTAAAACTAAGGCTAAGAAGAAGATACATACCTCAATTGGCATCAAGGCTTTGGGAATGATTCTGCAATTACAGAGAATCAAATCTTTTAGATAATTTTGCAAATGAAGAAGACTCAAAGAATTATAATTGTTCAAGGAGAGTGTTGAAACTAACCCGAGTACATGCAAACCACCTTCATAGGCTCTCCTGGATATAAGACCCATCAAACCAACACTTCCTCCTCCATAAACCAAGTCTATCTTCCTCTTCACCTACAATATGAACAACAAATTCCAATCCAATCAAAACAAACAAGGATAACGCATTTCGAAACAGAGGAAAACCCCATTTCAACACTTATCACAAGATTCAAAGAGTAAACAAATTAGAAAAAGGTAAATATCAATAGACACAACACAAACCACAAAACCCATTAAGCGTAAACTAAAAAGTTTCGTATTTTAGTATTCAAAAAGCTCTGATTTTTAAGAAAGTTGATATTTTTATCACAAAGCAATCAAAAGAAGAAGAGGAGAGAGAGAGCGAACGAGTTCATTGCCGAGTTCGATTGCAGCATCACTGAAAACTTCTCTGTGACCAGAGTGACTTCCGCAAAAAACACAAATTTTTCTGAATCTGTTTCGCTGGTTATCTTCCATTGATGGATAAAAAATCTACAGAATCGAGGTGTATTTATTACCTGAAGCTATTATTATAAGATTAAAAAAAAACGCAGAAACCCAGAGGCGAAATAAAGTGACAAGACGAAACCTCTGTGTGACGACTGATGAGATTATATACGGATGCAAACAAGATTGATATATATCGTTTAATAATAAAAAGAGAAAAAAAAGAAATGGAGAATTCTAATCCGGATTGGAATAAATCGATAGAGGATAATTTTTTTGTGGGTAAACCCTAGAAGAGATGGACTTAATTAGATTACAATGAATATATGATATGGACTTGGGCTTTATCTCAATACCCTCCCTCAAGTGTGGAGGTGAAATGTCTTGAATTCCCAACTTGGAAAGGAGATAAGTAAATGTAGGTGAAAATAGAGCTTTAGTGAGCAAATCAACCGGTTGTTCTTTGGTGGAGATATGTTGAAGAACGATGAGTTTGTCTTGAACCGCATCACGAACAAAATGACAATCACGCTCGATATGCTTGGTACGCTCATGAAAGACATGATTAGAAGCGATATGGAGAGCGGACTTGCTGTCACAAACCTTAGGAACGTGAGTAACGGTAGATCTAACCACTACAAGAAAACATCCATTTTGTGACTCCGATTTGTGTCACAAATCAGTCACAAAAGCATCGTTTGTGACACTTTTGTGACGAAAAAAAAGAGTGACAATTTTTTCGTCGCTAATTTGTTTGGTCACAAATGCGTCACATATTTGCGACACCATTGTGACCAGATGAAGGAGTAGCACATTTGTGGCGGACTTGAGACGATATGAATGCGTCACAAATTAGTGACATAATAGAGACTGAAAACTGTGTCGCAAATTACCAACTGAATTGTGATACAAATGTAGTAGCTAATGTGTGACTGATTTGTGATGTTGTATGGTATCATAAATTTGTGACTCTTTTATGACTACTTAAAGAAAATTGGTAGTCTCAAATTGATCACTTAAGTGTTACAAAAGAGTGACCAATTTGCTATGTATATATGACATTTTTTGGGATATGATTAAATATAATTAATTTTTTGGGATAAAATAACATATATAAAAGAGAAATGACATATTGTATTAATATGAAACCATGATACAAAATACATATATTACAAAGATACTAAAGTACATAATTTAGAATGTTTATACACAATCTTGTATCTAAACTCTAATATGGGTGCGAGGAATATGTAGGTTCCATTACGGTTCTCTCTTGCATTACTACCCATGTGAGTGAATTTTGAGAGACCAATGCCTATTAGATGAGCTCCAAACTCCTTGTCCAGTAACCATGAAAATATGATACATACCCGTAACGTATACTTGTGGATTTCATAAATACCGGTTAAATCATACTCAAAACGTTTAGCAGGGTCCATCAACACTGCCAAAGAAGCAACAAGAAGCTTAGTCACATGAAGAAAACATTTTATCCAAAACATGACTCTAGACTAGGCAAAAAGGTGTACCGTTATAAGCTTCATTTATCGCTTGAATTTTTCTGTAGCTGCACCATCACCTTTGTGCTTATCAGGATGCCTTCTGTATTAGGAATCACAAATTAATTCTCAGCAAAAACTTCATTTCTCTCTCAATCTAAAGGGTTTTCGAGTTAACTAACCAATGCAAGCTTCCGATAATTCAATCTGATCAATTCCTCGGTTGCGTCGTAATCAACTTCTACAATCTTATAGTAATCCTTCAAACAAACAAGTTCCATATCAAATGAAAAGAAAAGATGCAAAACATAATCATTTTTCCAGAATCTTGAAAAGAAAAGAAAGTGGACAACTTTCAAAGATAATAATCCACAAATAACCATACTAATCCTTTAAATTAAGAAGAATACTCAACGAAACAGTATCAGATATTCCATATTCTACACAAATCAAAACAAGACAATTATCTCAGAAACTACATCGACCTCACGCATTTTCTTTGAAAGAGACGTGATTTTACCTTAGGGGGAGACTTATCTTTATCTTCCATTTGACATAGACACGAACAGAGGAAGAAACTCCACGCACATCATCAAATTGAAACCCCAAAACCCTAAAGTGAAAGGGGAATTTTTTTCCGTTTAAACAAAATTAAGATGGAAAAAGTTGAATTGAAATCGAATCGTGTGGATTGCTTTCTGGGTAATTTAGAATCGGAAGAAGAAAGGCTTTGGCTTTATTTTGAGAGAGATTTGATAGAAGAGGAAGATGGAGAAGATATGTGAACTGAGAAGAGGATTCAGTTTAGGAAGAACAAAAACGAGTTATCGGAAGAAGGAGAGGAGATTTGAGGAAGAAGAAAAGCGAGAATATAAAAGTTCTTGACAGGGTAGAGAAGGAGTTTCGACTAGTAAACACTCAATTTGTGAAACCCTAATTTGACGAGGATAGATCTAAACAGAGGAGAGAAAGCATTTCTAGAGATGAGAAGGGGCTAGTAAATGCTCGTATATTTTCCTCTTTTGACTAATAGAGGATACTGAAAAAGACTAAACAATGAACGGACAAGATTGGTTGTCTATGAGATTTGAACGGACAAGATTGGCATAACAACATTGCCACGTCATAGATCCCAGTGATCATTTCTGATTGGCTTCTTATCTTCTCAAGATCATTTTCTCATGTATTTTTAAAACATTATTTATTTAAATTATAGCGAATCATGTTTTATATATATGATTTTATATAAACAGAATTTTGCTAATTTTGAATTTATAGATTTAAAAATTAATGGATTAATAGTTATAGATTTATTTTATTCATGTATTTCAAACTTAAAACCCTAAACTATAAATTCTATATCAAATCCTAAACCATAATTCTTAAACCATAAATCATAAACTTTTGAAAACTTAAGAGAGACATAATTAGTTTTAGGGGGAAGTTTTGCCGCCTAAAAGCCCAAATATATTGGTTAAAACCCCAAAAGTTTTGAAACCCATACATTGAAAATCGTCACTAAAGTGTCACAAATATATGGGTGTCACTAAATCGTAACAAATTAGCCACACTTTTGTCACACTTTTATATGTCACAAATGGAAACCCTAAACCCTAAACATTTTAGACCAAAAAATGAGATGCATTGGCGACCGTAATCGATTTTAATCTATTGTCCAAGTGTTGGTTAGAGTTGATAATGAGTTCTATCACTTAGCAACAAAATAAATTTGTAAAACTATGATTTAGTAAAATTCTTTATGAAATGATAAGTGTTTTGGAAAGTAGTTTGTAAATGAGTTGGTTGGTGAATTTTTAAATCTTCATATTCCTTTTTTCTTAAAGTAAATGTAACAAACATAGTCTTAGCTTAGTATATAAGTATGGAAAACAAGTCTTTTGTAACATTTTTGGTACTTATGGTATGTTTAAAGTAACAAATTCACGTAGAGTCACAAATCAGTTGCAAAAGCGTGACAAAAGCGTGACAAATCAGTTGCAAAAGCGTGACAGATTAGCGACACTTGTAAGACGTCACACACCAAACCCTATACCATATACAAAAGTGTGACAAACACGTCACAAAATTGTTACAAATATGTGATGCGTTTGTTCGTCACAGAAGAAACCTCAAACCATAAAAGTATGTGGACAAAAATGTAACACTTTTGCGACGATTTTGCATCTCATGAGTGAAAATAAGGAAAAAAAATTATTCTTTCCACAGGTGTCGAACACGAGATCTCTTGTTCATATTTAGGCAAACAAATCCATTATGCTAAGGTATTTATTCGGTATTACCTACATCAGATAATATATATAGGTAAAAAAATCACAAAAACATTATAATTCATAAAAATTCACACCTTTAAATTCATAAAAAATTCATAAAAATTCAAACCTTTAAATTCATAAAAAAATATCTAATATATAAAGGTAAAAAAAATTCACACCTTTAAATGTATAAAATCTAAAATATATTACATAACATTATAGTTCATAAAAATTTAAATTTAATACACACCAAAATATTATTTAATAACCAAATTTTATTTAAATTAGATTATATAAACTCTAAAGGGGGTTTATTGGTTTTGGTATTTTGATGAATTTTTATTAAAATCATTTTTATTCAATTTGTGATTCTCAAATACTAATCAAAATCACCTCTTATTCAATTTGTAATTCTCAAATACAAATCAAAACCACCTCTTATTCAATTTGTAATTCTCAAATACAAATCAAAACCACCTTTTATTCAAGGGTCCCCTTATTATTCAATCCTACATATTTACTTATAGATTTGATTTTAAAATGGATTTTAGTGGATTTTGAAGGATTCATATGTTATCCTCAAATCCATTGGAAAACTTTGTTATTCTCAAATACTAATAAAAAAACACATGTTGGATTTGAAAATCACAAAGACTTGTATGGATTTTCAAAATACACAAGTTGTCACCCTCTTGTCACGCTTAAAGGGTCGTCATTAATCTGTGACATTCATTATAGTAACAAATGTGTCACTAATATGTTACACCTTTTTGACGTCACAAATGTGTCGCACATAAGTGACAACTTTGCGACGACATTAATTTAATCGTAAATCTGTCTCAAAGCAGTCACTAATATGTGACACTATTGAGACAATATTTTTTCGTCACAAATTTGTAACGGATTTGATACTCTTATTGACGTAGTCACAAAAGCGTCACAAAATCGTTCCAATTCAGTCACAAATATTTATGACGGAATTAACAGTCACAAAAAAGAGTCACAAAAATACAGTTTTCTTGTAGTGAACCTTGGGATCAATGGAGGTACGAATCCATCCAACAATCATTGAGTTAGTAGCAGTCCATCGAGCGAGATCATGATTGTCGGTAGGTTTTGTGATGGTGCCATCGATGAAACCAATCTTCTGCTTGGCCAGAAGAGAGTTCCAGAATTCGGAAGCCCATTCCGAGTAGTTGTCACCACGAAGAAGCACCGGTGTAATCAAAGCACCTGGATTATCAGAGGGATGCAAGGTGTATGGTGAATCTTGAGAGGTAGATTCGCTTAGAGTAGACTAAGACGTAGAAGAAGTAGACGCAGCAGTAGACATGTTGATTTCTTTTCAATGGTGTTTTGGCAATTGATTGAGAAGAAACAACACAAGTTGTAAGTAGTAGTAGAGATTTGTGTAGAAAGCGGAAGCAAAGAGAAAAAAATTGTAGATCACGACAAGGAGAGAAAAAAAAATCTATGTCAAAGATCTTTAGGCTCTGATACCATGTAATGATTTAGAATAAAGTGTGTTGTTATTGATAGAAGAGGCAGAGTATATATACAAGATAATGTGCGTAAACCCTAGAAGAGATAGGCTTAGTTAGATTACAATGAATATATGATATGGACTTGGGCTTTATCTCAATATAAAATGGTAAAATTTTATTTGGAGGATGATTTATTATTGTAACTTTTTAGGAATTTTAAAGTGGATTGACTGGTAGAATAACTTGAAATATTATTTGGTGAATAAGAAAATATTTTACATTTTATTCAAAGAAGAGAGTAAATATTTTACTTGATGGAATACTTGAAGTTTTTCTGGGAGACTAATAAGGATTTTAGGGAAAAAAAAGCTTATGAATTTTTTTTTTTTTGATAAAGTGAGAAAAAAAGAAATTACAAATGTGTGCATAGCCCACATGAGTATGCCTCTACAGCTCCTTCCCTCGTCCAACGCCAATCTGTCGCCTTTTTGTATTTTATATAAAAACTAATTCGACGTTATATACAAATATTTTCATTCACGGAATTTTTATTTGTATTCATTCACGGATTACTTTTTTATGCAGAAAACAAATGTTTTTTTACTAAAAATAAGGTGTTTTTATGTTTTTTTTTTCCAAATCAAAAGAGGAAATTTATCATCTAATGGTCACGGCAATAACTAAACGTCAATAGTGAGTCAGTGACTATCTTGATCTATTCTTGGTTCTAGATTAGTGGATTTTGTGTACTGTGTGCATATTAGTTATATATATGGATGCTGGATGATGTACCGATGCTCGATTTTATTTGTACTATTGTTCAGTATATTCTTATTCTTTGACTTCAAATTTTGGATCTTGTATTGAATATATGTATCTTTCAACCTATGTCATGTTTATTTATTCATATATATGCATGCAATCTATTTTGTAGGTAATTTCTGAAATATAGTTGAGCAGCAAATTATTTTCCCCGTATTATCCAAGATGAAAAAGACATATAAATACTATAAACGTAAACAAAATGGTATGCTTTTTTCCACTCGATGAGTCGTGCGTGACCGGAATCTAATAAATATATTTACAATTTTGATAAAGAATAAAAGTCACGGGAGGAGGCCTAATCTTACTTTTTAAAATTTACTGTTTGTTAGATTTTCAATTACTAGTTTTTTAATAGCTTTTTGTTATTATTGTTAGTTACATGATTACATGATTCACTTATGGTAATAAAGATATACACAAAGATACAAGAAGATACGATATGGAAGATATGAAATCATAGGATATGTAACATTCTTTCTTACCAATAGTTTGTAGATTTATCATTTTTCAAAGAAATAACTAATTTTAAATATCTCAAAACAAATTTAGGATAGGTTTTTGGAGAAGTGTACAAATCTGAAATTTTCCATGTACTCCGTTTCTTCGTAAACATTGACCGTGGCAATTTTGTATAGAATATTACTCTAACCACGCAAATGCACGCACCTATATGACTATATATATATATATATATATATATATATAGTTTTTTTGTTTTCGTACATGGACATATCACGTATCTTTACTAATAACGATATCTCAAAATTCGATTGAGATTCTTTTTCGATTATTAAAATAAAGGTAACATGAATTTCTATCGCAATTATTTTATTATTGCACACTCCGAAGAAAAATATATATTAGTATGATGTTGTTACATAGATTAAAAGATGGAGTTCTATTTAACTTTTGATATCGGGATTTAATTTTGCAAGACATTTAAAAAGTGATGTTCCCAACATGGCGTACCCAAAATTGATTGTCCTCTCTGTACCTATGTTCCGCTCCATTGAGCCTTGACATTTTCTAAACTAAAAAAAATCAGTATTTATAACATGTTCGACTCATCTTCTTCTTCCTCCAAGAAAATATGTTTAGTTAATGTTTTCAAAGAAATAAAAATCCTAAATGCTGCTTTACATATTTGCCCAATACTTTATCAAATGAGTCGGAACCAATCTTAACTTTGTAAGTGAATTATGAAAAAGTTCAAAAGAAAATAAACTTTGTAAGTGAATAAAAACGTGTTGAGGATTTAACCGATTAGCTAATAGCTTAACTCACAAGTTTCCGATTGTTAGATGTTGTATGAACGTACGAACACGTAAGAACAGAGTATGAAAGAACACAAGGGTTTGTTTACCCAGAGCTTCGCCACCGATATGGTGAAACTACCGCTCTGGAGCCAGCTCAAGCTAGCAATCCACTATAATAAGAATCTAGTTCTCAAACGCAGAGAAACTAGAAGAAGACGACAACCCTAGGTGATGTTCACAAGATTAACTTCCTCTACAAGTCATCTATCTCTTTATAAAAACATTAGAGATAAGATCAACTTATTCTAGATAACTCAAACAATTTAATCAGTTACCACAAACCGGTTAACAAACTGACTAAACCGAGTCTATCTAAATCACCTAGAGTTTAACCAAAAAACATAGTCTTTTACAAGATAACGTAAGAGTCTAAAACATACTCTAACATCCTCCACCTTGCTTTAGACTCTCAAACTCTTCCGTATGCATTCTTATTCATCTCCTGTGGATTCTTCTGAGCTCTACACCGCTGGCACAACAGCCCTAAGGCTCATCAGTTCTTGAGAACTTTAAGCAAATCCAATGCGGCATTGAACTTGCTCACTGACACACTTTCGTCAAAATATCTGCAGGATTTCTACTTGTGTGAATCTTCAAGACTTCAACCTCCTTTGAAGTAATAATATCTCGAATGAAATTGTACTTTGTAGCCATGTGTTTCGTCCTCTCATGGAACACATTATTCTTAGCAAGACACAAAGCACTCTGAGAATCACACCATACACTAGCCATCTCTTGTTTAATCCCCAAATCTTCTAGTAACCCCTTCAACCATATAGCTTCTTTGACTGCTTCCGTAAGAGCTATATACTCAGCTTCTGTAGTAGATAACGCTACCACTCCTTGTAGACTAGACTTCCAACTAACTACATTACCACCGACGGTAAAAACGTAACCCGAGATGAATCTACTCCGATCTAAATCAGCAGCAAAATCAGAATCACAAAAGCCATGAACTTTGATCTCATTGGCCTTAGTAAACATTAACTTCAAGTCTATAGAACCCTTGATGTATCTTAGCAACCATTTAACAGCTTCCCAATGTAACTCA
This sequence comes from Draba incana, assembly GCA_963576765.1. Classification (NCBI taxonomy): domain Eukaryota; kingdom Viridiplantae; phylum Streptophyta; class Magnoliopsida; order Brassicales; family Brassicaceae; genus Draba; species Draba incana. The sequence goes on along the minus strand of OY755205.1, from coordinate 8,700,778 downwards.
CCAAGACAACTCATAAATCTACTAACCATTCTGATTCCATAAGCTAAATCCGGTCTAGAACCTACCATAGCATACATCATGCTACCAACAGCTGAAGCATAAGGAGTTTCCTCTGTATCAACACATTCATTTGGATCTTTTACCTTAGATAGTTTGAAATGTGCACCTATTGGGGTCAGAGACACTTTAGCACTTTCCATCCTGAAACTTCTTAACACTTTCTTGAGATATTCCGATTGTGAGAAATAGAGAATCTCCTTTTCTCTATCTCTAACGATATCCATACCAAGAATTCTTCTTGCCGGACCCAAATCCTTTATCTCAAATGCTAAACTCAGCTCAACCTTCAAGCTCTTTATGTCCGACATATTCTCAGCTGCGATCAACATGTCATCAACGTATAAGAGTAAATATATAAAACTGCCTTGAGTTACCTCCTTTGTGTAGACACAAAAGTCATGTTCACTTCGGTTAAAACCTTGCAGTTTCATCACCTGATCAAACTTCTTATTCCACTGTCTAGGAGATTGCTTCAATCCATACAGTGATTTCTTCAGTAAACACACATAATCCGGATGCCTTTTATCTTCAAATCCTTCCGGTTGTGACATGTATAAATCCTCCTCCAATTCTCCATGCAAGAACGCTGTTTTAACATCCATTTGTTCAAGCTCTAGACTCATATTAACGACCAAGGACAACAATGTTCTAATTGACACATGTTTTACCACAGGAGCAAACACTTCCTGATAGTCGATTCCTTCTCTTTGAGTGAAACCCCTAGCCACAAGTCTAGCTTTATATCTCGGTGGTTCTACTAAATCGATTCCCAGCTTTAACTTGAACAACCATCAACAACCTATGATTTGCCTATCTTCGGGTCTAGGGACCAATATCCAAGTCTTGTTCTTGTCTAAAGACACTTTCTCTTCAACACAAGCACCATGCTATAAGTCTCTCTCATCACTCTTCATTGCTTCAGAATAACTTTGCGGCTCATCAACTTCAACTACTCCAGCTGCAGCAAGAGCAAAAGCTACCACACCTTCTTCTGAAAATATATCATCAACCAATAACGCAAAAGCAAAACCGCCTTCATCCATATATCTAATAGGTTTCTTAATAACCCTTCTTGGCCGATCTTGTGCTTCTTGAAACTTAGACACTCCTTGTTTACTAATGATAGACTTCAAACCAGGTTGATCTTCCTCAGCACTAGTATCATTACTAACGTCTCTGTGATCCGAAATTACTCCACCTTGAGATGGACTTATCGGTTCAACAATCCCATCAGTGTTAACTCCACCTAGAACTGAATTACCAGAACTCGCAGCACCACCCTTAATAACCGTATCTTGAGATATATTTGATTTCTTCTTGTTCAGGATCACACTCGGCAACTCTGTGATTACCCTTACAGTTCTGTTTACAATCTTCTTAGGTGTCACAGCTCCACCTAGACCTTTACCATTCAAATCCTTGTAAACCACGTCTTCATGGAACTTGACATTCCGACTCACCACTACTTTTCCTTCATCAATTAACCACACCTTATAACCTTTGGTGCCTGGAGGGTAGCCAATAAACACATCTTTCAACGCTCTTGGTTTCAACTTACCTTGATCAGTATAAACATAAGCAATCGATCCAAATTTCTTGAGATGCTTATAACCAGGTTTCTTTTCTAACCACATCTTTTTCGGTGTTTTGAAACCAATGGCAGAAGATGGGGTCTGGTTGATTAAGTAAACTGATACCGCAGCGGCTTCGGCCCAAAAGTCTTCACTCAATCCAGACTCACTAAGTAAACACCTTACCTTCTCCATTATCGTTCTATTCATTCGCTCAGCAACACCGTTTTGCTGCGGTGTGTAAGCACAAGTGTGATGCCTTTCAATACCATGTGACTTACAGTGATCATCAAATAGCTTGTTACAAAACTCTAACCCGTTATCAGTCCTTAAGCATTTGACTTTTCGATCAGTCTTCTTCTCTACAAATGCTTGCCACTCACAAAACTTTTCAAAGGTCTCATTCTTTGTTTTAAAAAAATATATCCAAACCTTTCGTGAGTAGTCGTCGATGATTGATAGGAAGTAGTGGCACTCGGACTTAGATGCTTCTACATTAAGAGAACCCCACAAATCACTGTGAACGTATTCCAAAACATGAGTTGACTCATGACTTCCAGCCTCAAAGCTTACTTTCTTAGCTTTCCCGAGAATGCAATGCTCACATACAAACTCCTTACCAACATCTTTCTTCTTTAGAATACCTTCTTTCACAAGAATTTGCAAATTCTTGTAGCTCATATGGCCAAGCCTACTATGCCACACGGGAACTTGATTCTCACCGTTTTCCAATTGACACACTTCATTGGAGATCGTCTCTCCATCCATGATATACAAGCCATTCTTCAATGATGCTCTTAAAGCTACTTTACCATTCATGTGAAAATTTTTCTTTCCATTCCCACCCGAATGCATAAAACCAAGCTTATCCAAAGTTGGTGTTGATATCAAGTTTCTCCTGAGGTTGGGAACAAATCTAACGTTATGTAGCACCTTGATGGAACCACCATTAGTATTAATCCTTATAGATCCCGTACCTAGTGCCTCTACTGTCCGAAAGTCACCAAGCAATATCTTACTTCCTGCTTTCTCTTCAAATTCATAAAACCAGTCACGTCTTGAGGTCATATGATAGGTACATCCAAAATCTATAACCCAATTATCATCACAACCATCTCCAGAAACATTTAGAGCAGTTCCAGACTCGTCTATCTGCTCTATTAACACACTAGCTTCCCCGTCACCATCACTTTCATAATTCTTTTTCCGTGCAAAACAATCCTTTCTCATGTGACCTTCTTTTCTACAATACCAGCAAATTATCTTAGAGCCAGTCTTCGATCTACTTCTAGATTTCTAAACCCTTGTGTTCTTTCATACTCTGTTCTTACGTGTTCGTACGTTCATACAACATGATCGGAAACTTGTGAGTTAAACTATTAGCTAATCGGTTAAATCCTCAACAATTGGTATCAGAGCTTCGGCTCAAGATCGATATGTCGAACCCAAGGATTGAGGTGGAGCGGTTCGATGGTTCCGGTGACTTTCAGATATGGAACATGACTTAGTTAAACTCTAGGTGATTTAGATAGACTCGGTTTAGTCAGTTTGTTAACCGGTTTGTGGTAACTGATTAAATTGTTTGAGTTATCAAGAATAAATTGATCTTATCTCTAATGTGTTTATAAAGAGATAGATGACTTGTAGAGGAAGTTAATCTTGTGAACATCACCTAGGGTTGTCGTCTTCTTCTAGTTTCTCTGCGTTTGAGAGCTAGATTCTTATTATAGTGGATTGCTAGCTTGAGCTGGCTCCAGAGCAGTAGTTTCACCATATCGGTGGCGAAGCTCTGGGTGAACAAACCCTTGTGTTCTTTCATACTTTGTTCTTACGTGTTCATACATTCATACAACATCTAACAATCGGAAACTTGTGAGTTAAGCTATTAGCTAATCGGTTAAATCCTCAACAATTGGTATCAGAGCTTCGGCTCAAGATCGATATGTCGAACCCAAGGATTGAGGTGGAGCGGTTCGATGGTTCCGGTGACTTCCAGATATGGAAGATTCGTATGATGGCAAATTTTGGAATCCTAGGTCTAAAGAACATTCTCTCGGATGAGACCTTGACGATGGAGGTTCCAATGACTAAAGCAGAGGAGAAGATGCCGGTGGTAGAAACTAAACCCGGTGATGAGTCTGGTTCGGCTGATGTGACTCCGGTAGCTGCCAAACCAGGTATGAAGAGGGTCCCTGATCCCGATAAGATTGAGCTATCAGATAGAGCAAGGAATTTAATCATCTTACATGTAAGTGATAATGTCTTGCGCAAAGTACAACACTGTGAAACAGCTGCTGCGATGTGGAATCTCCTTGATAGATTGTATATGGCTACCACGTTGCCAAATCGAATCTATATGCAACTTAAGTTCTACACGTTTAAGACTGACGAATCTAAATCAGTGGATGTGAATGTAGATGAGTTCCTTAAGATTGTTGCTGAGCTCCATAGTTTACATGTGAGTGTGTCGGAGGAGGTTCAAGCTATACTGTTTCTGAGTTCTTTACCTGCAAGCTTCGATCAGCTCAAGCATACTCTTAAGTATGGGAGAGATTCTTTGACACTAGAAGAAGTCATCTCGTCTGCTAAGTCCAGAGAGAGAGAGTTAGCAGAGAAGCAAGCAGAGCGTGGTCAAGGTTCTTTGTTATACACAAAGGAAAGAGGTAGACAACCTTTTAGGAGCCAATCAAATTATAAAGGGAACATCACCTAGGGTTGTCGTCTTCTTCTAGTTTCTCTGCGTTTGAGAGCTAGATTCTTATTATAGTGGATTGCTAGCTTGAGCTGGCTCCAGAGCAGTAGTTTCACCATATCGGTGGCGAAGCTCTGGGTGAACAAACCCTTGTGTTCTTTCATACTCTGTTCTTACGTGTTCGTACGTTCATACAACATCTAACAATCGGAAACTTGTGAGTTAAGCTATTAGCTAATCGGTTAAATCCTCAACAAAACGATTTTACAAAAGTAACGTTATTCTAACACTTTCAACAGTGTTATATTTAGTTATTTTTTGAATAAATTATAGTATTACTTTGGTTAGAAGACAAACTTAATGAAAAGAATTCCCAAATCCATTAGAGCTTTATTCGCAGAATTCTCATGAACTCGATGTAAGAAAAAATGGAGATTCGCTTCTATGCTTCAAGAATCAAGAAGCACACAATAAAATTTAGAAATGAAGCAAACTCGTATGTCATTTTCTTTCTTTTCTGTTTTTTTTTTAAGGTTATAATCATGTATAGTTTACATTTGACTTCAATGCTTTTTCAATTATTTTTTTTGTGACTGAGGAAAACCGGTTCCATTCGTATGTTGGAAGTGGGCGACCCTCATGGTTGAGTCCGTTTTTTATGCTGAGAAGTGGGAACTTTTTTTTTTTTTTTTTTGAAATTAGAAGTGAGAACTTGAGAAGGGTACATCCATGATCTCTTAATTGTCTTTCATTATTTTGTTCATTTTTTGGCACTGTGCATGGTAAATAGGTCTAAGACTTTTTATACGCCAAATAATGGCAGAGTCTACTTGTTTATATCACCAAGTCAAAGCCAAATAATGGCAGAGTCTATTTATTTATATAAACATCATGTCTACGGTGATTTATATAGAGAGCTTGTTGAATTAACTGTTAAATTAGTACTCAAAAACTATTTTGTATAGAGAGAAAGATTGATAGTGAAATTAAGAGCATCTTAATGGCAATTCTCAAAATAATCTCATGGTGTTGTTAAGTTCACAAGAAAGAAAAGATCAATAAAACCAAAATATGAGTCATTGCAATTTTGTTTGCTTAAATTTATTTTGTATTTTGCTTATATTTTATTTATGTTTTGCACATAAAACAAATTATTCTAATTTTTTTCAATTGAGAAGAAATTGTTAAAATCAAAGTAAAAAAAAAGACATGATTTATTTTCCTTGTCGCTAAACAAAACTAAATCATGATTTGTTTATATGATTTATTATAATCAACTAATTTTTTTGCTTACATTATATATATATATATGTCATGATATTACATTATCAACTGTTATTAATTTTGACTTATGATGCATCAAAGCTATATTTAAAAAAAAATAGATGAAAACATTTATAATCTCAAACAATCTTTAATGTTAAAAAAATTGTTTTGCTTAGGTAAATATTCTAGATGGAGAAACAACTTCCTAATTATATATATGATTTGTTCAACTATGCTATTGGCGTAAAAAAAGGGAAAAGAAACATTTCCCCCCAATTTTATTTTTGTAGTCAACAAGTCAAATGTACATATTTAATTTAGTAAAACTTGTCAATTATACATGGGGAAAAAATACCAAGAGACTAAAAATGCATGATTACTCGAAAGTAGAAACAAAGGCAGACAACAAGATTGTATATTGATGATTTTTGTAAGGCTATAACAGTCAAATTCTAAGACTCCTTAATCTTTGTGCATTTTCCTTAAACGACAATTAAACTAAAACGGAGGAAAGATTATATAAAATTTAATGCGTCAAACTTTGTAATTAAGATGATTGTGATACATGTCAGCTAGTTATTATATAAACTTAAATCGTTGGACTTGTTTTTATATCGTATATTTAATCTTGTTTTATTCTACTATGTATATGTATCTGAATTTTATGCATTCAACACCATGATAAAAGACTTTTTATTCAATTTTTTCCTTTCTTTTTCGAATCATATAATGATAAGTTGATGTTGATTTTAATTGAACTAATATTAACTTGTAACTATAAAAAAATTTACTATATCCAAAAATGTATTAGCTTGGTGGGCTGTGGAGATGGTGACTTTGAAACTGAATTGCTTCACATATGTATCGAAGACGAGTACGTTGGGCGTGACATCTATTGTGACTCCAAAAGGAGGCAGGACAATGAGTTTGTAGACGGAGAAGATGGGTCCTATGTTGGTGACAGTTTTAGTGACAGTTACATCTTCTTTGAGGAATAGAACAGTGATGGAGGGAAAATTGAGATCTAGCATTGAGGGTTTTGGACTTTGACATTAGAATACCATAGTTTTATTCACCATTTTGGTAATCGAAGCCTCGTCGTAACCGGAAGTACATAAGAAATGTAGATACTCATCTGCCCCCGCGTTGTAGACGAGATCGAGATCAACTGCTTTTTCCGGGTTTACCTGTCCTCCTCCAAAGGCGAATGGGGCAGCGAGTTTCTGTGACAATCCCTCGGCGAATATATCCTCTCCGTATGGATCAGCGGTAGAAGCTACACTATTAAACAGTCATTCCATTAGATAGTATTAGGGGGTGTATTAGGAACTAAAGTCTCACATCGAAAGTTGAAAGAGATTCTAAGTAATATATAAGGGATATAGGCCAATCCACTAATTACCAATTGATTTAGAGTTGGAAGTCCATATTCTAACATGGTATTAGAGCTCACGATTCACACAGTCCAACCCGATCCATAATCGATCTGAACCGAAAATGGTCTTATCGATCGATGCCTAAACATTCCGAGATTAATGAACATAGAGCCATCATCTTGAGGAGGCGTATTAGAGAATATTTTCCACATCGAAAGTTGCAAGGGATATGAAGTAATATAGAAGAGATAGACCTCTCCACTAATTGCCAATTGATTTTGAGTTAGAAGTCCATGTTAACCACGAAATCTGACCAATTAATATAAAATTGATTTTAAATAAATATTAATGTTTTTTAACGTTCGGCTTTTAATAAAAATGGTTAATTTAAAGAAAAAAAAAAAACCTTATTCAGTTTTTATGGAACAAATATCATATGGACCGTTTTAGTTATGGGTTCATTTCGATCCTGAAATGGGCTTACTGGGCCTAGGAAGTGAAGCCATCTCTATGCTGTCTATATTAATATTACCATTTTTTTTGGTCGTTATTAATATTACCATTATGCCATTATCTCTAGCGAATCTATATTTATGCTATTTGGATCTTTGTCAACATTTTATCAAATATATAATCATCGTCTTCCACTCTTCTTCTCATCGTCTTCCTCCTAATTTTATCTCATTCATCTTCTAATAGAACTTGTTTATCGATTATCGCTTCACAGAACAATCGGCGTGACGATTTTTCAGGGGTTTTGCGTTTGGGGTTTCAATTGTAGATCGATCCAAAACTTGAAAAAAGTGTATTGGTTGGATCTTTCTACAGTTTCCTCTGATTTCTTCTTCTTCCATCTTCTCCTTAAGAGAGTGAAATTGATTTAGTTTATGTTTACGTTCATTTTTGGGAGCTCTGTTTTCTAGAGGAACTTGATTTAGGGTGTTTGCTAACTGATTTTGCTAGAATCTTTGGAATCTATTCGTAATTTACCTGAAAGTTGGATCCGATGGAATCACAACCTCAAGATGCTCACAGAAATTCAAACCCATCTTCGGCTTGTAATCTGTGTGGAAGAGTTGTTTACTCTGCTTCCGATGATCTTGAAATCTTTAGCTTATGTGCAGACTGCAAGTTTTTGTTGCTTGAAGATTTCGGCACCCCTGCGCCGACAACACGGCGGAGACGGAGGAGGAGGAGGAGGAGGGCAAGCCAACACGGCGGCAGCTCCGAATCTGTCGGTGATCTCTCCGCCCAACAATTTACTCATTTGATAAGCATTGCAAGACAAAGCCTTGATACTAGCTCCCATACCACTCCTACTGGTTCCACTAGATTTAGACTCTTCTCAGAATCTGAAAGTGAAGATTTTGACAATGATTCAAACGCTAGCTTTAGCTTGTACAGATTCTCTAATGATGCCGTTTCTTTTAGTGCTTATGGTGGTGACTCTGATGCCGAAATCTTTCTTCAGTTAGACGATAGGAGCGACATTGACTTTGACACTGATATAGACCCGATGCATGCTGGTTTGAGCCAGTGGGACTCAGAGGAGGAAGAAGCGGGTCCATCTGAGACAGGGTTTAGAAATTATTTGGCAAGTCCGAGTGAGAGCTACAGTTCCATGACTCGGTTTGGTTCACCTGAGATAGAGAGAGAGTTTCGTCAAAGGATTATAGAGAGGAGACAGGCGTTGTCTCGTAACATCTTCACTGGTTTGGAGGGTATGGAGTTCTCTCCCTATGCTGCAAATGTTGAGGATTATCTTGATGAAAGAGGCTTTGAAGAACTGCTTGAGCAACTTGCTGAGTCTGACAATTCAAGAAGAGGTGCGCCACCTGCATCTGCGTCATGCGTCATGAATCTTCCAAGGGTTATCATTGGAGAGGAGCAAGTCAAGAAGGGTCTAGTATGTGCTGTATGCAAGGAGCTTTTCACCCTCAGTAATGAAACCACGCAGCTTCCGTGTCTTCATCTATATCATGCTCATTGTATTGTTCCTTGGCTGAGTTCCCGTAACTCCTGCCCTCTCTGCCGATACGAGCTCCCAACAGATGATAAAGATTACGAGGAGGGGAAGCAAAATGTGGTGGATGTGAGCGAGGATAGCTCGTCCTCAGATGATGGCACAGAAGCGGGGGAAGAGGAGGAATATGTAGAGAGAGGTGAGAGCGAGGCTGGTGTGAGTAGAGTTAGCAGAGGAAGATGGCTGTTTCTGGCTGCTGCACCGGTTGTGAGTCTGGTGGGAGTGGTGTTGGCAATGTTGCTAAGTAACCCACAGAGGAGGGATATAGTTATCTCTCATAGCCAAAGAGGGAACCGAACCAGAAGATGGCTGCCTTTTTTCTGACTCCAGAATCTGTACTTTAATATATCCCAAAAGTTGCTTGAGTTGCTGCTGAATATTGACTTGTTTGTGATGTTTCTACATGTTAGTTTGATTGAAGTTTAACCAAAAATGTTGTGATGTTTGGAGCATATGCTCAGATAAAAAGGCAATGGAAGCCTTTATCTCCCTGGATCTATCTGGATTTTAACTTGAAGGATGAGACCACCATTTTTGTTGGACTAGGATGATTCTTGAAGGGAATTCTCCATTTGGTTCAGTGGTCAGGGTTGCAGATAGATGAGATTGGGTATATAGAAATTTATAGGGCATCCGGTTTCATGTTCAGTGTTTTTGTATTTCTTGTTGTTGTTTAACAAAACTCAAATTGGTTTACAGAAATGTATTGTGTCAGTATCATTCAGAGTGCAACAAAGTGGAGTCAAATGTGAAACTTTGAACACAATAGTATGATTCATTTTGTTACTTTTAATTAGAACTGAACTAAATTAAATCACAAACCAATTGTCTACTCCTAAGTGAAACAATAATATAAATTTTAGTTTAAAATAATTACTAATTTCGTGCGGACAACACCTAACAATAAAAAAACTGAGTCGATTAACTTGACATTTCAGAGACTCGCACCCCTACGGCCGTCGTTCAAAAAGGCAATATTGATCAGAAAAGGAAAGAAATTGGTTTTCAATTAGGGATTGGAAAAAGGGGGACCCGTTAAGCTTTCTTCGTCTTCATCGAGTAGTCAAGGGATGTAATCCAGTTTCTGTTGATTTATTCGATCGTGGTCACGAAAGTGGGAAACGGATCGGACTGCCTCCATGGTTTCGTGAGCCCCGAGATGGAGACTAACGTTGTTTCATGGCCGCATTCGAGGCTCAAATATGACGTTTACTTCAGTTTCCGAGGCGAAGACACGGCCGACAACATCACGTCCCGTCTCTGTGACGCGCTCAAGAGAAATAATTTGCGGGCAGGATTTCGAACTCGGGTGTGATATCTGGTTAACTCTCATTGAAGCTATGGAGGACTCGGCGGCCTCCGTCGTCGTCTTATCCCGTAACTACGCTAAATCTGTGTTGTGCCTAGACGAATTAGTTAGGCTCTGCGATCTGAGTTCGACTTTGGGACGTCCGATGATACCCATCTTTTATGGGGTGGATCCATCACATGTCCGCAAACAGAGTGATCATTTCGCGCATGATTTTGAAGAGCTCGCCGAAAGATGCAGCGATGGAGGAAAGCTATGAATTTTGTCGGAAGTCTCTCTGGATATGTTTTCAAGTAGGACTTCCATATCTCAACTCTGCATTTTATATCACAATAGATTGAATTTAGGACTTGTTGTTTTAAATTTGGCAGCAGTGACCGCGATGATGACATGATAGGGCTTGTGGTGAAATGTGTTTTAGCGGAATTGGGCAAGACACCAGATCAATTAGGAGATTTCACGGTTGGGAATGGGTTCGGATCACGTGTCGAATTGTTAGGTATGTCTGAGAAAAATCGGGAACGATGGAGCTACGATGTGTTTTTAAGTTTCCGTGGAGAAGATGTGCGGAAGAAATTTCTAAGCTATCTCTATGACAGTCTCATAAGATCCGGGATATACACATTTAAGGACGATGACGAACTAAAAAGAGGACAAGACATTTCCTCAGAGCTGGTGAAGGCCATTGAAAACTCCAAAATTCTCCTTGTCGTGATATCAGTGAACTTGATGAGCTTGCGCACATTATGGAACGCCGTGAAAGTGAATCCGGACAACTGGTATTCCCAATTTTCTACAACGTTAACCCAAGTGATGTCCGCAGACAAACAAGATCATTTGGTGAATCTTTTTATAAACACAAAAGTCGTTACCCAGAGACCAAGTTGCAGAAATGGAAGGAAGCTTTAACAGGTCAGTTCGTTGTACTCTGCTGTTTTGTCCCTTGTATATTAATACTTTTTTTATATATATGAAAACTTTAAACCAAATATTACAGCGACTGGATTTCTTTTCTTCATTTTAACAAGTAGTAATATGCATTTGTGTAGCTCTGATGCAGATTCGGTGAACTACGTGACTAGAGAGATTCTCCGAAGGCTGCCTAGTTCATACTTACATTTACCAGTATATGCTGTTGGTATTAGATCACGTGTACACCTCATCAGTGAGCTAATGTACTTTCGTTCTGATGATGTCCAAATTATTGGAATCTGCGGAATGGGCGGGATCGGTAAAACAACGCTAGCCAAGACTGCATATAATGAATTCTCACATCTTTTTGAAGGAACAAGTTTCCTAGAAAACTTTGGAGAATTCTTCAAGAGACCTCAAGGGAAGGTTCATCTTCAGAGACAACTTCTTTCCGACATTCTTAAAAGGAAAGACATAGAGATCAAAGACATGGATCATGCAGTGAAACGAAGATTCCGAAATAAAAAGGTACTCGTTGTAATTGATGATGTTGAAGACGAGAAGCAGCTTAAGTCAATTGCCATTGATTTGAGCTGTTTTGGACCAGGAAGCAGAATAATCATTACAAGCAGGAACAAGCATTTGTTAGGGCAGCTCGGAGTAGAAAATATATATTCACCAGAAGAACTTGATGCTGTTGAATCTCTTGAGCTCCTAAGTTGGCATGCCTTTAGAACAAGTGAACCTCCTGAAGCATTTGACCAGCTCTCAGGAAAGTTGGTTAAATACTGTGGAGGACTACCCTTGGCTATGGAAGTCTTGGGTGCTTTTCTCTTTAAGAGAACCCCTTTGGAGTGGCGAAGCACATTGGAACGTTTGGAACAAATGCCCAATGCTGACATTCAAGCAAAACTTCAGATCAGCTTTGATGCGCTAAGCCCAATACAGAAGGATATATTCTTGGATATTTCTTGCTTCTTCATCGGGATGGATAAAGACTATGCAACTTGCATACTGGATGGATGCAAATTATATCCTGACATAGGACTCGCTGTGCTCAAGGAGAGGTGCCTCATTACAATCCGTGATGACAAGCTAATGATGCATGACTTATTACGAGACATGGGAAGAAATATTGTCCGAGGAATATCTCGGAATAACTCTGAAAGATGGAGTAGATTGTGGGATCCTGATGATGTTATCAATGTATTGGCAAACAATTCTGTAAGGAACACAATCCCTATGCATTATTTGTGTCTCATCCAAAAATTATTAGGTATATGTATTTGGGATTTCACTTAACTGATAAAATTATTTGTTTAATATTAGGGTACTGATGCTATTGAAGGAATAAGCCTCAAGGCTGGAGTTACGGATGTTGAGAACTTGAAGGTTAAAGCATTTTCAAACCTACGGAATCTGAGGCTGTTACAACTAAGTCATGTACAGCTCCAGGGAAGCTATGCACATTTTCCAAGAAACTTACGATGGCTTTGTTGGTCTGGGTTTCCTCTAGACTATGTCCCAGCAAACTTACATTTGGGAAGTTTAGTTGTCATGGACATGCAGAACAGCAACCTTAAACGACTTTGGGATGATAAAAAACGTAAAAGTGCCTGAATAATCCCCTTTAGGTTATTTTAAAGTTAGAAATCGATTCTTCATTGTCGCGGATTGATCATTATTTTCTTCTTATTTGTGCTTTTTGTTGCAGTCTCAGCCATTGAAGAAGCTAAAATACCTTGATCTCAGTCATTCTGTCCAGTTCACAATGACTCTGAACTTCTTTCTTCTTCCAAACCTCGAGAAGGTGCTCTTGATAAATTGTAAAAGTTTGGTTCGGGTTCACGAGTCGATTGGGACTCTTCACAAAAAGCTGGTGCTATTAAATCTGAATGGTTGCACCGAGCTTCACAGCCTTCCTTTGGAACTCTATACATTGAAGTCACTGGAAACCCTCATTTTGTCAGGTTGCTCGAAACTTGAGAGATTGGACGATGCTTTTGGTGAAATGGAATCGTTGACAACTCTTAAAGCCGATTATACCCCTATAACGCTAATTCCCTCTTCGAGTAATCAACTGACGAAACTAGAAGAATTATCTCTTGAAAGATGCAAAGGATTATGGAAAGACAGGACCTACACTTCTATCTCATTAAATGGCTTAAACTGCCTGAAGACTTTGCGTCTAGGTTCCTGCAACTTGTCTGATGAATTGGTTCCCGAAAATCTTGGGACTTTGTCTTGTCTCGGGGAGCTTGATCTACGAGGCAACAACTTTCGTAATTTGCAAACGGATTTTGCAGGTCTTTTATGTCTACAGATCCTCAAATTGGATGGTTGCTCAGAACTTCAATCCATGTTTAGTTTACCAAAAAAGTTGAGATCTTTGTATGCGAGCAACTGTACCATGTTGGAAAGAACTCCAGATTTATCAGAGTGCTCGGTGTTGCAATCGTTACACCTCACAAACTGTTTCAATCTTAGTGAGACCCCTGGGCTGGAGAAACTGAAAACAGTTGGAGTCATCCACATGGAAATGTGCAACAGTATACCAGAGGCATACCGAGAAAGAATCATGGAGGTTTTATTTTATATCCCTCTTTATTTCTTAAGCTGTTAAACTTAGACCTGGTTCTTGTTATCAATGATTGAACAACCTTGGACTTTTTATTTATTTATGGTTATGGTCACCATGAAAGTGTCACTGGTAGTGATTATATGATGGTCTTTGTGTTACAGGGATGGGCTGTGGGTGCCAATGGGGGAATTTTTATCCCGGGATCAAGCCTTCCTAACTGGGTTAGCTTCAAGAATGAGACGCATTCAATCACTTTTACGGTGCCAGAAACTTCGAATCCTAATCTGGTTGGGTTTACCTTGTGGACACCATACATAAGTCAGCAAGACGATGTGATGTCTGCATACTCTCCGAAGATCATATTGAAGAATCAAACCAAAGGAGATGTATGGAGTCGCAATCCAGCGACAGATCGCATTCGTATGTACCAAGAAAAGCACATTTGGCAAGGACACTTTTCAAATGAAGATTTCTTCTTAGAAACAGGGGATCAAGTGGAAGTTTCTGTGGATTTTGGAGACCAAGTCACCATTCTTGAGATAGGACTAACTCTTGCTTACAGAGAAGAAATCATTGACATTGCAGATGAACAGTTGACTCGAATAGAGGAAGTAGTTGATGATGAACTAGTCGTAGAGGAAAGCCAAAGTAGACTTCGCAGGTAAGATGTAACAAAGAGACCACTAGAATAACCGTTCCTATGATTATTGAGTTTCTCATTGAATTTTTTTGTCTTGTCATTTGGAATCCCAGGAAATTGGGAATGGGTTTAAAAACGCTTCTGGGCGCTTTTGGTTTGTTGGCGTTCGTTGTTATTGTTGGAAAACACGGTGTACCATTGCGACGCCATAACCGTCTTCGCAACAGTAAAGGTGAAAATGATAAGGAGAAAGATGCAAGACTCAAATTTTTCTCTCGTCAAGGTTTCAGTTTCTTAGATTATTAGGTGTGAGAATGGTTTCTTGCTTCAACTGCTGGAAAACCAAAAAAAGGTTTCAGTTTCGGGCCTAACCCTCGGTCGCTGAACGACTCCGACGCTGGCCACACGCTTGCAATACACATTTACATATATCCATTTCCCACGATTCCGATGTTGAAGTTTGCTAAATTAGGACACATTTACATATACCCATTTCCCAAATCGAAATCCAAACTAGTTCACATTTTAAAACTAAGAATACCCTTGTTTGACCAAATGTGAACCGTTTGGAAAGACAAAAGGTGGTTGAGAGAAAAAGGACAAGACATTTGGAAAGAATCTCATGACCTAGATTTTAAGAACCAAAATTTCACGTTCATGTTATTTTCTTCAATTTGCATTTTCTTCCAATTTGGAAAAACCTCGAGATTTAAGTACCACATTATTCATTTTTCTTTACGGTTATGATTTTGTACATCTTTTTAAAAGGAATAAAAATAAATATGCAAGCTCAATAGTCGAAGTACATTAGCATTTGTGTCCTGATAGATAATGGGATAGTGACGTTGTGAGACCCATCAGTCCAAGTCAAGCTCCCAAAATGAAAAATCGAATTGGTTTTGTGAGTTGCGGGTACAGTGACCTTGAAGCTAAGTTTCTTGACGTTGGAGTTAAAGACCAGAGTGTTGGGTGTGACAGAGATTTTGACACCCAAAGGAGGCTCAACTAAGAGTTTATAGACTGAGTCGACGGGTCCAACATTGGTGACGGTTCTAGTGACAATCACATCAGTATTTTAGAAAGAAACATGATTAAATAGTCTTTGGGCGAACAATTCAACTATCGCTCCAACGTGACGCAATCACAAGTTGACACTTTTTTTCTCGTTGAGAAGAAAAAATTTACAGAGACAAATCTATGATGTCATGATCTGAATCTGTCGACCAATTAATACTTCTTATGCATTTGCCATCATGATTTAATAATCTTTCCTTTCGTACAAAACTTAATAGTCTATGTTTTATTTCGTTAAGGAAATCTAATTATCGATCGATATTGTATATTTCGTTTTGTACGAAAATAAATATAATGAAGTATATGTATAATTTTTTCGTTAGTGAAATACTATATCATTTATTCGAAACGACCTTTGAATTGCGGCGATTTTTCCCCAACCCAAACCCTAAAACGGCATTTGACAATTTGCTAATAATAATCATAAATTGTCATCCAGTTAAATATAGATCCATCTAAAACTCGTGGTAGAGTATGAAGTATGCTATGAACCAACGCTTGAATTCTTGCTTGTGATACGATCTCCTCCGTTTGGTCTACAAACCTTCAAGATTTAGATATACGACAATTAAGCATTTTTCATAATTAAATTCACTAATGGCATGATTATAACTGTATGGTGGTTCCCAAGCAACATTCTCAAAAACTATAGTATTCATATCGCCTTCCATAATAAAATATAAGTGACATGGAGAAATCTCATGTTCTTCTTTATGGTCCATTTTATCATCTCAAGAATCAGTAGTCTAATTTTGAATAAAGCGACTGTCTCAACAAAATCTTTGAATCCGATAAAATTGGGCTTAAGCTCATGTTTGTAACGATGGATGACATTAAAAATATTGCATGGCTAATCATTTTCTCATCTGCTCTTCATTTTCGCTGAAATACTAAATTATGTAGAGTCCAAAATATCAATATTCCTTCTTGTTATAATGTTATGTTTTACGACACATTTTTTCACGGACTACCAAAATTTTAATATTGCATTGTTTAAAACATAAAGTTTACTATTGATGAAGTTTAAAATATGACATGGTAGAATTATATAAGAGTCTATCATATCAGTGATGAAACTATATAAGAGCCACATCGCATGCTTTTCATTAGATAGATATATTTATTTAAATCGACATTTTGCAATAATTTTACCGTTTGCATGTAATTCTTTTAAAAAATAATGAAAATATATGATCCTAGTGCATCTTCCACTACGATTAGTCAATGATTATTCAAAAGATAGAATATTAAGATTCACATTTGGTTGGTTCATATTCTTTTGGAATATTCTCAGTTGTTCATTGCAATTAGTCGCTCAAACCTCGTTAAAGTCTCACAAATAATCACGTTTGGACTTCTTTTTTTTTCGGCAATCACGTTTTGACTATAAATCTTGTAAATTTTGGTTTTCAGTTGAAAAAAGTGCTACAGCTTCTTTTTTATACTGATTCAAAAGATCCCAAAATATTTAGCCACCCAAACTTTTCCAATAAAATGATAATGGTATCATTTTAATGATTTTTCATTTTAAACTATTCGTTTTCTTTCCATATTTGATTAATTATAAAATCATATAAATACTAGAATATACTTATAGGAATCAAATGCAGTTATGTTCCATTAATTCGAATTTGCTAATGTAAATGGTGTTGCCACATTTGGAAAAAAAAAAAAATAACTGCCGCACCTTGAATTAACAAAAAAAAAAAAGATGCATTTAGTATTTTAGGTGACTTCGAATATAAAAAATTTACATTATGTTTACGTTAAATTAGAAGAACGAAGGGAGTATATGATTTTAGTTACGTTATTAATGTTATGTTAGATATGAAATGATGTTTTTTTGTCAAAAGTATTTTAGATATACTAGAATTTATGTAATCTCTTTATTTCCGTACATATTTTAAAACCAAAAACATCATATAAAAATAAAGGGAGTATATTTGTATATGATTCAATGATTGTATTAACTAATTCAATTATTAATATTACTACTTAAGTAATGCATGCTTGGTAAATTGAACTCCTCGGAAGCACCACTAAATTGAAATCTACTCTCTCCATTTCATTATATAAGATTTTTAAGAGAAATATTTTTGTTTCATTTTATAAGATATTTTACTAGTTTCTATGCAGATTTTAATGTGATTTGATACTTTTGTCCTTCTAAATTCCGTAGTCTTATATATGATTGGTTGAGTTATATTTTTAGTTAATTATTAAATAAAATTTTGTTTGTATTTATTATTTTCTTAATTCTCGCGAAATAAATCAAAAAATCTTATAAAATGAAACGGAGGGAATATGTGGTAGTCCAGTTAGTTTTACCATTAAGAATTGAACATGTTTTACAAGGGCGGTATGGAACCTTGAATTTCTCTACTTCCACAAAGCTTAAAACAACCGTTTGAAAAATGAGTTAGCAAATTGTATTTAGCTTAACATTTCTAGTAGCCGACTTGACCCAGGCTACAAAGTTTGGTAAAGCCAAAATAATTGGGGTTTTATTTATTTACGATGACCATATCTACTGTATTAGCCATTTCAGTCGTTTATAGATTTTATTTTTTGTAGGCATGGTAGTAAATACAACAATTCTATATGCTATTTTTTCGGTAAATTTGGTAGATGAACACATGTTAAGCATGTTAAAAAAAACTAATTATTTCTACTATATATACTACTTGTAATAAATCTATTATATAAATTAGCCGGTAAAGTAAAATATCGTTTTAACATTTTCGTCTCACTAATAGCGATAGATGTGTGAATTCATGACTAAAATTTTATTTTCAAGTCCTTCACCAATATTTTATGAAATGCATATGATCAATCTGTCCTTGATATATTATATAAATGCATAAAAACAAATATTTTGGTAAGATACCGTTGTCGACGTAAGCCGAGACATGGTCTGATGATCTGATTCGCAATGACGTCAAGTGGCTCCAATTTACCCTGAGTTAAAGACGTCAGCATCATTACATTTATTACTTTGGGAGTGATCTCGCATATGTCCATGTGACCACTTAATTCTTCCACAAGATAACTCCGCTTTTTTCTCTACGTGTGCTTCACGCTCCTATTATGTCCCCACTTACGTGCTACTATAATTTTATTTTATTCTTTGTAATTAGGGTAATTATTTGTTATTTAACAGGGTGAGTGTATAATTGTCGAACCTTTGGTTTATAATTTCCACTGTGCCTTAAATCGGGTTTAGAAATCCCAAGTCAAAGAATAATCTTCTATTCCAAAAAAGATTTGAATCTGATGCACAAAGAAATTAATTTTCATGTGGTATACCACACCTTGATGACGAAGATAAATTGTAGTCATGACCTAAACTAATTTTTGACAGATTAAAAAAGTTGAATATTTTTGTAATTTTAAACATCTATATTAAGATGAAAAAATTATGGCTATGGTAGATGGTGGAATATTCAACAAGGTTCAATATCCACAGTTACAATACCGGATATCAAAATTTTCAATAACTTCTACTGCCTAGTCTACCGTATCTATTTCCTTGAATATGTATTTCAGGAGCGATGGACAATAACATCTAGCGACCTCTATAGATATATGTCTCTAGCAAATTAATTACTTGTAAGGATTCTCATGAAGTCTTGATCAGTACGAATAGTATTGTTGTGTTCACTTCAAACAATAATTCAAATAATGTTATTAAACATTGGAGATGGTCCTTGAAGACTTATTTGCACATGCCCACCAAACTTTGAATAAAAGAAATATAAGTAACCAATTGTATTGCCAAATAGACAGAGAGATTAGCCGTAGATTCATATTCAAATTTTTTTTTTGTATTTTGTCCTTATTAGCAACAATAAACAACAAGAAGTCGTAAGATTGACGATGATGCTGTCGTATTAGCGTATATACCAAGCTATATATACAAATATTTCGAATATCTTTGTCCACCACATACGCCAGATTTCATGGAAAACTCAAACCTTTTTTTTTTGACATCTAAAGTTTTTAATGATAATACGAGCCCAACCGATTACAAAGCCAGTGTTAAACCGGACACAAAGCCGGTGTTAAACCGGACACAAAGCCGGAGCCAAAAAAAGCCTCCGGAGACTACGCCTTCATAAACTAAAAACCCAAACCAAAACTAACAAATCGATAATTTAACGGGACTTTAGACTAAAATTCGAGAGCTAAAATTGAAACCAGATCCAAATTACAAACAAACACAAATCTGAGGCTAGAAGAACCATCCAAACGGATCACAATTAATCCTCCTCCTTACCACAAATAAACCACGGATCAGCCGTTACCAAACCTTCAAATCCCTGCTCCGGCGAAACCGAGCAAAAGGAGGCGGCACAAACAAACAAACCCTGAGACGAACCTCGTCCCTTGAGAAGATTGCAAGGAGCATTTAAACCACGATGGTGAAGACTTCCACAACCAAGGCAGACAAAAGACACAAATTTAAAACTGCCTTTACCAAAAAGAAAAGGCCAGATTTGCGATACAAAACTGAGAAAAGAACACCCAAGAGGAGCACCAAAACCCAGAATGAAAGGATCTACCAAGGCTTTAACAATAAACTCCCAAACCCTAATCCAAAATTATGATTAAAAAACCAGATTCGCAGCGAGAAAGAGCAAAATTAAACTAAAGGGAGAAAAAATGATTGGAAAAATTTGAATCGGAATCGGAGATCTGAACCGTTAGCACCACCGTCAACCCCAAAACCGGTCCACCGATGATCTAAACTAAACCGGCGCTACATCAACCCGATCCAAACTCAAACCCGAACCATAATCCACCACACCTACCACTTAACCCAAGCGAAGCACCGGAGTTTCGTGGATAGCTAAACAACCGCAGCAAAGGAAAAAGACAATAGGACCGGCATCGACGCTGATCGGAGCCGCCGCACACCGGTCAATCGAAAAAAAAAGAGATCGGAAAAGAAGAAAGTGCTTTTGAGAGAGAACTCTTATGTCGGTAGAGAGAGACCCACCGTTGTCATGGAAAACTCAAACCAAAACGTGTTCTTTTTTTTAGTTTTGTAATTCCTAACTATTTAATACAAACAACTTGTAATATAGATACATTTTTACTGTTTACTCTGTGTATATATGTGACACCCCGGTTTCAGAGCATATATGGTATATGCGGTATATGCTGAGGGGGTTAAAAAGAATTAATTTAGCTACCTATATCACCAAAGTGCATTTATCTTTTCGATCACAAGTTTTGAGAGAACTCCAGAGTTAAGCGTGCTTGAACTGAAGTAGTTTCAGGATGGATAAGTGAAATGATTTCCCAGTACCGTGTGAATAAAGTCAAAACACGGGAAAAGATCGCGTGGTGATTTGCATGGTCAGTAAACATGACTTCCGAGTCTTCCGGAATAATCCACCCACTACAAGAAAACACTGTAAATTCTGACGGAATTTTGTTTCCGTCGGAAAGAACCGACGGTTTTCAGACAGCATGCCGACCAAAACGATTCCGTCGGACAGAAATCCCCTCTACATAAGTTTGCACATTTCTTCCAACGTTCATTATACCAACATCTGAAAACCAAACTTAAAAAATTTGAGAGATGAGTTCTTCATATTTTCGGTCATGGATGGACGCGCCAATGATGGAAGAGGGGTCGAACTTATTAATGACTGAATACGCTCAAGGTATTTGCGAGTTCATGCAGTTACCTAGAAATCAAGAGGCAGCCAACAAAGGTCAGGATATCAAATGTCCTTGTTCTAATTGCTGTAATAGAATTAGTGGTTCGGTTAGTAAAGTTTGGAATCACTTATATATATATGGATTTAGGCGGGATATAAGGTTTGGTTTTTACATGGAGAAACCAATTATGAATATGGTAGTAGTAGTAGTAATGCACCTTATTTTCCGGATAGCGTAGGAGAACGTACACCGGAAGTAGATGTTGGGGTAAGTACGGTTGCGATGGTTAACGATGCGTTTAGAGAGAATTTGCAGTCGGGTGGGTATCATGAGGGTGATAGGGTTGAAGAACCTAATTTAGAATCCCGAAGGTTTTTCGAAATGTTAGACGCATCAAAGCAACCACTATACAACGGTTGTAGGGATGGTCATTCACCGCTATCTGCTGCTAGTAGGATGATGAACCTGAAGACTGATTACAATTTGTCCGAAGAATGTGTTGATGCATTCGCCGAGTTCGTGAAAGATATTTTGCCAGAAGATAATCTGTCCCCCGGATCATACTACGAGATCCAAAAACTTGTTGCCGGTCTTGGTTTGCCCTACGAGGTTATAGATGTGTGCATCGACAACTGTATGATATACTGGAGAGAAGACGAGAACCGAAATAAATGTAAATTTTGCCACAAACCACGGTTCCAGGACACAAGTGGGAGGGCGAAGATTCCATTTAAACGGATGTGGTATTTACCCTTAACGGAGAGGTTGAAGAGGCTGTACGAATCAGACCGCACTGCTAGGGCTATGAGATGGCATGCAGAGCATAGTCAAGATGGAGATATCACGCATCCTTCAGGCGCAGAAGCGTGGAAGCACTTCCAATCCGTATATCCAGATTTTGCATATGAACGACGGAATGTATACCTCGGCTTATCCACCGATGGTTTCAACCCATTTGGAAAGCATGGAAGAAAATATTCATTGAGGCCGATCATCGTAACACCTTACAATTTGCCTCCTTCTATGTGCATGCGGCAAGAGTTCCTGTTTCTCTCAATTCTAGTTCCCGGGCCTGATCATCCAAGATGGTCACTCGATATATTCCTCCAACCATTGATCTATAAGTTGCAGATGTTGTGGGAGCATGGTGTCGAGGTATTTGACATTTCAATCAAGCAGAATTTCAACATGAGAGCGGTTCTTATGTGGACCATAAGCGATTTTCCGGCATACGGTATGTTATCTGGATGGACAACGCATGGAAGATTGGCATGTCCTTGTTGCCAAGACAATACTTCAGCATTCCAATTGCAGCACGGAAGGAAGACTTCATGGTTTGATTTCCATAGGTGTTTTTTACCGTCAACCCATCCATATCGTCGGTCTAGAAGACATTTCAAGAAGAATGTACAAGTGTTACATGGTCCACCTCCTGAGATAGATGGTCGCAGCATATTAGAACAGTTACGAGATTTTGGTGCAGAGCGAACTCCTGAAGGTGGGGGTAATAGCCATTACCCCGTCGACGGTTGTGGACAATATCACAATTGGCACAAAAAGAGTTTTTTTTGGGATTTGCCTTACTGGAAAGACCATCTACTGCGCCATAATGTAGATGTCATGCATGTTGAAAAGAATTTCTTTGACAACATCATGAACACCATCTTAAACGTTCCAGGGAAGACAAAAGACAACAGGAAGTCTAGGTTAGACTTGCCATTGGTTTGTTCAAGGGAATCTCTTCATGTTTCTAACGATAGATTACTGATGCCTGCGTACCGGTTAGACGCAGGCCAGAAAGAAGTATTTTTTGAATGGTTCAAAAAATTTGTCAAATTTCCAGACGGCTACGCATCTAATCTATGTAATTGCGTGGATTCGACGGAAGACAAGTTTATAGGAATGAAGAGTCATGATTGTCATGTCGTGATGCAGCGTCTTCTTCCATTTGTATTTGCATATCTTTTTCCACAACCAATCCACCAAGCAATTGGAGGTATATTTCGTACTCCCATTAGTTTCTTACTACCATAATATTACTATATATGTACTAGCTAACTTGTTTAATTTTCGTTCATAGGAGTTGGTGCATTCTTCCGAGATTTATGTTCAAGAACGCTTACCGTCCACGGGATACGTAACTTGGAGGACAATATCCCGGCTCTCCTTTGTAATCTTGAGAAGATATTTCCACCGTCCTTTTTTTACGTTATGGAACATCTAACTATTCACCTCCCACGAGAAGCAGCCTTAGGAGGCCCTGTTCAATACCGATGGATGTATCCGTTCGAGCGTTATATGTTCCACCTGAAGAAAAAGGTAAAAAATTTGAGCAGGGTTGAGGGGTCTATTGTTCAACAAAGCCTAAACGAAGAAATCTCACACTTTGCCAAAACTTACTTTCCATCGGAAGCTCGTACTAAGGCGAGACTTCCTGCCAGACATGATGATGGAGGTGAGAAAGCTGTCTATGTCGTGGTTGTACCTGAGTTGTTTGCCCAAGTTGGTCGACCAATTGGAAAAGGAAAGAAACGCAGACTATCACAACAAGAGGTCGCACATTTGCATACGTATATCCTCAGAAACTGTGATGACATTTTGAAGTACGAAAGGTTTATAAGTTTTTATGGCAAATTTATAGAAATATATATATATGCCTTCATCAACTAACAACTGTTATGTTACAGGATCTACATGTCTCTCGCCCGTGAATACCATTCTGATAAGGCAGATGCCGAACTAGCTGTCTTGAAAGATGAAGAATTTCCGGGGTGGTTGCCATGTTATGTAAGTTTAAGATAATTACTTACTCTTACTTTTCCATGTTTTCACGTTCATATGTTACTTATATCTTACTTATATCATTTTGTAGGTGTCTGACTGTATAGCACGTGGTGAAGATGTCCCGACATGGTTAGTTGAGTTTGTTCATGGGTTACTCAGCACCGTGACTTCATATCGCGGGTTTTGTACTAGGGGATATTCGTTCAGGATCCGTGAGGAAGGACGTAAAAGGTCAACTTCGGACTGTGGTATTTCGGCGCAATCCGGTGATACGATGTACTATAGGATTTTAAAAGAAATCTTGGAAATCCACTATCCAGGAATGTTGGATTTGCGGTGCATTGTGTTTATGTGCGATTGGTATGACCCATCCAATGGTCGACGGGGTTCGAGTTGACCCTCTTGGTGTTATTTCGATTAATTCAAGCCGGAAACTACAGTATTACGATCCATTTATCCTTGCGTCTTAAGCAGACCAGGTATCAATACAGTAATATTTTTACCTACTTACTCATTGTTAAGGTTTCTTGTTCATGTATATTATCAATAACCACTAATTATTATTAGGTTTGCTACATTCCATATCCTCGAGTTGCCTACTGTACAGATCCATGGATCACAGTAACTGCAATAAACCCTAGAGGAAAAATCTTTGGAGTTCCAGAACATGATGCTCTACAACCATCGAGAAGTATACAAATGTCACCGGTTGAGGAGATGGATAACATCGACCCTGTCGTTGATCCTAATTATGTCGGGGATGATCAAGTGCATTCGGACGAAGAGGAAACGCGTGGAGAATTTGACAACGATTCAGACTCCATCCCTAGTGAAGGTTTCTCCGAAGATTCAGAATAATTATTTGGGAATAAAAATTTGCTTATTAATGCATGTTGTTCTCTCACAATTGTGTGTTCCATATATCATATTATTTAATACTATATATATAGTCATGGACGATGAGTAATTAAAGATAACTAATGTTATTGCAATTCCAATGAAACATTACATTTATTGGAACATAAAATTTAAAACAGATGAAATAAACGTTAACAGTTACATTAGAGAGTTTGAAATTTTTAACACACAACCGTTACGACACAAGTACATAATAAACTCCTCATTTTACAATCATATGCCGGTTTCCACTCCGAACTTACCATTTGTTAGAACCATTTCCTGATGTGCTTTCCCTTTATTTTCTTTTCTTGAGAATCTACAAATCCGTCGCACAATTCGCTTTTTATTGCATCAACATCTAAATTTAGGTTTGGCTTGTCTGGGCTTTGGGCGAATTCAAAATCAAAGTAATGATCCTTTTGTGCACAATCTATAAATCCGCCGCACAATTCACTTTTGATTGCATCAACATCTAAATTTAAGTTTGGCTTTTCAGGGCTTTGGGCGAATTCAAAATCATACGACTGATCCTTACATACGTTGGAAGTACTTGCACCGTAAGTATCAGACTTTTCCACCAAGTCACATGGTTGTTCGACTTCGATTGGATTGGCGTGGTGGATGTTTGACGACCACTGGCTGTCAGGCACTACTGTTGATGTGGAATCTTCTTTTTGGATTGGTGAGCACGTATCAAATTCCCACGAGTAAGTGGGAATTTCTTGAGTGAATTCGTCGCATTGAGATTCGGTTTCCCAAGAGTATTTTGGGACATAAAAAAAATTAGCCTCTGATGTTGTTTTTGCGTCTTCATTAGAAGAGCTAGAAGACATATTTTTTGGTTATGGAGAGGTGTAGAAGATATACACTCCATAAGGTCTATTTATAGTTGTACTTGACTGTATAAACCGTCCGTATGCCGTCGGATTGCGGGTTGTTTCTGATGTCGGCAATGTTTGATTGGTCAGTTGTACCGACGAATTTCCGACGGATATATGTCGTCAGAATTATTTAACGGATTTTCGACAGCTTGCAGACGGTTTCCGATGTCGGCAAAGTTTGATTGGTCAGCTGTACCGACTTATTTCTGACGGAGCTATGTCGTCATAATTATGTAACGGCTTTCCGACGGATTATAGACGGTTTCCGATGTCAGCAAAGTTTAAGTGGCTAATAAATCGTCTGCAGTGGCGGAAGGGATTGGTGGAGTCTTATGTCGGAGTGTTTAGACGGTTTTCCGACGGATATCCGTTCTACATAAGTTTGCACATTTTTTCATTGCATTCATATCAAAATTATAACCATCAAGTCATAACACCGAAAAATTCAATTGCGTAATGGCAAACAAAGATCTGTGGAATTACTATATGCAAAACCGATCCCCCGGTCATAACCCTCTAGCCACAACTCTTGTTCCTTCAAGCCCTCCTTACGATAACTTAAATGTTACTAATGCTGAACCGACTATTTCACTCCATCCAACTCAACAATCCCAGAACCAAACGCCCGTAATACCGGGACCTGGCCAAGTTGTACGGCGATGCCTATTTCGAAAGAGGTCTCATGATGCAAAGGTGATGCGAGGTGAAAGTTCTCAGCCACGCCCAACACAAGATTTTATTTGTGAGGTCATGAATGAGGCACCACAGGAGGACCAGGATTTTAGTAGTCCTCGGTGGACTTCTACTATCGATTACATAATCCGTGAAGGTATATATATATATATATATATATATATATATATATATATATATAATTACCAGTTTTACTTTTACAATAATGATTGTAGCTGACAAATACTAAATCTACCATTCATTTTCATGTAGGTTCTTCTAACAAAAGAAGCACACCATTCTGGACCCAGGTTACAAAAATTAAATCCCCGCATTCACAATTTTTTTAAGTAAAAAAGGTTTACGTTTTGCGACATATTTTATTGACATTTAGACATACAATTTACCTGACAAGTATATTCTATATATTTTATTATCAGATTGTGGCTATGCTCTCTAGTTTAACGCCCAATGACCAAGGAGATTTGCTTGTAACCTTAAAAGATCCTTCAGGAAAAATCGAGGGAACCATGCACCATAACATCTTCAAGAAGGACGAGTACAGACTCACCACTGGTGTAGGTGCGGTGGTAATCCTGAAGAATGTTACCGTTTGCCGTTTCGATAGAAATCAAAAGTACTTGAACATCACAGAGCGGAGCATTGTTAAGGTAGATACACCATATATACATTTATAAATATTTATGGGAATGCTTAACTAAATTCGTTTTTGAAACAGATAATCGGTGCTAATTCGATTATTGCTGAATACCAACCAATGGAAGGATCTACCATCGAGGCGGAAGATGGAGGAACTACTGGGTACGAGTATGAAACAGTTCCAGACTCTGATGAAGACTAAACATCCAACTCGTCCACAAATAAGAATAATTTAACGATAACAACTTTATGTTGCTTTTATGTTCAATAATGATCCAGTATCTATTTTACGAACGTATAATGTTTTCATGTGTTATATTTCCTTTTAATGATTATGAAATATTGGTGTTATGTATGTGAAATACCGTTAATACGCAAAAAAAATCAAATTTAATACGCAAATCATTACAAAACAAAAGTAACTAAAATTATGAAATATTGGTGTTGCATCAATTTATATATTTAATTATATAAAATATATGATAATGTTATTTTTTAATCATTATCATATATTTTATACAAATCTTATAATTCCTTTCCAAAAACTTTATAATCAAATTTAAAACCTTATCATATATTTAAAAAAAAAAATCAAACACCGTCGGAATTCCGTCTTAAAGTTCAGACGGAATTCCGACGGTTTAATATTTTAAATTAATTTTTATTTGTTCCGAGAAATTAAAATTACAAAATAAATTATAGCCGTCGGAATTCCGTCTGAACTTTAAGACGGAATTCCGACGGTGTTTGATTTTTTTTTTTTTTTAAATATATAATAAGGTTTTAAATTTGATTATAAGGTTTTTGTAAAGGAATTATAAGATTTGTATAAAATATATGATAATGTTTACAAAATAACATCACCAATTCGAAAAATCGGACGTATTTATTCGGGGATTCAAAATTATAAGATTTTTTTACCAAATTTATTAAGTAAACAATTAATTCGGCGTACAAACTAATGTCTAAATAAATAAAATGCAATTGAACAAACTAAAGTGTTATCAAATAAAATACTAAAGGGAACGGGAATATAGGATCGGGAATAGAACGGAACGGGAATTATGCCCCCCCCTAAGTAATACAACTTGCCGCCAAACAACCTCGTGTTCGTCGTCAAAGCGGGAATTCAGTCGGCATTACCGTCGGTTACTATGTTTCAAAAATAACATCAACAATTTGAAAAATAGTAGTTGGTTATAATCTTATACTATGTTTCAAAAAACCAAACAACTTCGTGATCATCGTCAAACCGGGAAATCCGTCTGAATTCACAAAGTGCATAAATTAGAAAACCACATAATCCCAAATTGAATCAATTCTATTATTACCAAAATCTTAAATTCCCATCAATCCATATGTCCTTACATAACAAAATGTCCGAGAAGTTAATTCTTTTAATTTCTATATTCCAAAAACCATTAATTCCCAATATCCTTATATATATCCCTAAATCCGAAATAAATAAATCACTTAATCTTAAAATCCCAAATTCCTATAAATTCCATTTTCTATAACTCCTGAAATCTCAAACTCTTAAAATTTCGGATACAAACAATTTATTTTGACGGGAAAATATCTAAAAAAATGTACAATTTAATATTTTAAAAGAATTTCCGTCGGAATTCCGTCTTAAATTCCGACGGTCTACCAACGGAAACCCTAATTTGACCAGCCGCCAAAAGACTTCGTAATCTTTGTCAACGCAGGAAAACCGTCAGAATGTTGCCTGGGCGTCGGAATTCCGTCTGAAGGCCATCGGATAGTCTATTAAATCCACAGTCTTCGTCTTCCCCGAAGACAGATCTGGAAAAACAAAAATTTCACCATAACTTTTGTTTGTCGCCGGCGATCCCTTGCTTGCCGAGTCACATCCGATCCCTTGCCGAGTCACCGCCTCGTTCCAGCCGTGTAATCCCTCGGTTTCCTCTTCTTCCCGATTCTTCAACGGAGAAATAAAAAAAAACGTTTCACCGCCGGATTTCGCTTTCAACTGCCGGAAAACTCACACAAACCGCCGGAATCATCCTAATCCACACCCTCCTTCACGAATTCAACAAAGCTATGTAAGTTTTTTGATGATTACAAAGTTTGTTCATAAAAAAAAAAAATTTGTTCTTCATATAAAAAAATTGTGTTCTTGGGAAAAAAAAAAAATTTCTTCATAAAATTTTATATTTGTAAATACCTATATAGAATAATTTTACATAATATTATAACATTAATAAAACAATTTAAATTTTAAAAAAATCAAAAATTATGTAAGGTTTAAAACAATTTATAACTTTAAACAATTTAAACCTTTAAATTCTTCAACCAAATCAAAAATTATGTAAGGTTTAAAACAATTTAAACCTATAAAATTTTAAACCTATTTAAAATTAATAAAATTTAAAAATTTAAATCATTTAAATTTACAATTTTATAAATTTTAATGTTTATAACTTTAACAATTTAAACTTTTAAATTTATAATTTTTAACGTTTATAAAATTTGTCAAATTAATGTTCAGAATTTTAAACAATTTTTAAAAAATTAAATCTTTAAATCCTTCAAATTCACAAATTTTTTTAACAATTTTTTAAAATTTGTCATATTAATTTTAATAAAAAATGTTTACCAATTCAAACTTTAAACAAATTTAAACCTTTAAAGCATTTTTTACAAGTTTAAAAAATTTGGAAAATTAATGTTAATAAAAAATTTTAACAATTAAAAAATTTTAAAATTTAAAACTTAAATCCATGAACTTCGGTTTCTGAATATAGAATATAAAAAAAAAACCCATATTAGTTAAATTTAAAAATTGCAAATCACAAAACCACGTAATCCCAATTGAATTAAATTCATTTACTACAAAACTCTTTAATCTCCAATATCCTTAATTCCCATCATCCTAAATTTCCAATTAACTAAATCCCAAAATTTCAAAATCACAAATTCCTATACATTCCAAATTCCATAAATCCCGAAATCTCTAAATCTTAGAATTATGGAAATCGTAGGAATTATGGGCAGTTTCATAACTCTAGAGGAGGTGGGAGTTCCAGTAGGGGAGGTCGGACTACGAGTGAGACGGTTATCCCCGAGGATAGTCCCGACTTGGAGACCCAATACATGTCTCAGCCCCCGCCTACAGCCCACTCAGCTCCCACCTCGATGACCATCGAGCAGTTTGTGGCGCAACCCGGACGTGATAGGTTGACACGTCTACATCCAGACCCAGCACCTAACACGACCTGGTAAGTCTTATTTAAACATGTAGTGGATTTAATAATTTTAGATAAATATTTAACTAAATGTTTTAATAGGTTCCAATACTCGGGAAACGGTATTACGGGTTCTATCAACGAAATGATGAATTCCATGCTCACTAAACTGTATCCCACATACACCGACATGCCATTGGAGGACCGGGACACTTGGTTCCGACAATTTGCGGTATGATTTTATTTTATTTTTTTCAAATGTATTTTCTATATGACTCACATTTAATTACTAATGCGGAAATGTGGTGTTTTTTTGCAGCAAGATTTTACGTGGGACCCACCGCTCACATCGATGGTACGAAAGGAATTCGACACAAAGGCTGCGAGGAAGTTCTCGTGGAAGATCAACGAGTGGAAAGACTCGTGGTATAAATACGGGAAGGTGCCTAAAGTTTTTAAATATAAACAAGAGATGTGGGCTGGACTACTTCGACATTGGGAACTAGAGGCAACTCGGGCGGACTCCGAGAAGCACTCCACTAACCGCAACAGCACCCGGAAGGGGAAGGGAAAGGCGACCCACAACCTCGGAGCAACGAGCAAGGCTTCAGCTGCTCAGAAAATTGTAAGTAGTTTAATAATTCAAAAAAATTTTAAATTGGCTAACGAAATTGTATATGTTAACAGTTTCAGCAGACTGGTGTCTATCCTTCCAACCTTGATTTGGTCAAGGTTTCGCACACCAACAAGAAGACCGGTGAAATTCAAGACCCGCTTGCTCGTGAAATCGTGGAAGCCGTGCAGAGGCGGCAGGAGGAGTTCCTGCAATCGCAACCTATCGTGGAAGGAACTCCGGCGCCAACCGAAGTTCTAGTCGAGAAGATCAACGAGTTCACGTACGAGGTTAGTAACCGTTTAACTTTTAAAGAAATTTAAACATTACTTTTAATACAAGTAAGTTATAAAATATAATTATTTTTTTTATCGTAGGTGACTCCCAAGACCAGAGGCCGTGTTTACGGCCTCCCTGAAGATAGTAGCTCGTCTGTTTCGACGGTTCGATATGGCGGTGGTAGCAGGTTGGAGGCGGAAAACCGAGAGTTGCACGACCGGCTTAGGGAAATGCAGGAAGAGAGAGACAGAGATATGGCGGAGTCGGAAAAACGCTTTAAAGCGTTGGAAGATCAAATGAACGACTTCTTTCGTACCCGTAGGCCGGAATAGACATTTATTAGTTTTAAAATTTATTGTAAAACTTTAATGTACTTTTGAAACAATTTTAATTTAATTTGGGTTTTTTAAGATTTTAATTTTAATTTTTAATGATTTTTAATGATTTATTAATGATTTGAAATTATTTAAATAGTTTTAATTTTTTTAAAAAAACATACGAATTCCGTCGGTATACCCTCGGTATATAATTCCGTCGGAACACCATCGTGCCGTTTATCCGTCGGAATTCCCTCGGTTACTTTACCCTCGGTATACCGTTGGAAATACCTTACCGTCGGAAAGCCTTCGGAAACTACCGGATCTCCGAACCCGTCGGTATTCCGTCGTCTAATTAAGTTCCGACGGTATAACGACGGCTCTCAAACGGAAAACGGATATCCGTATTCCGTCGGAGTTCCGTTGCAACAAACAGACGGAATTCCGACGGATATTAAAATTCCGACGTGATAGATCCGACGGACCCAAGCCGTCAGAAACACGTCGGAAATGGGTCTTTTCCGACCGAATTCTGACGGTTTTGGCCGTCGGAATAGCGGTTGTTTTCTTGTAGTGACCGACCGTCGAACATGGTGGGTCCACATACCTGAGAGTGGAGGGGGCCCATAGGAGGGGTGGTCTGACGTTACAATATATATATATATATATTTTTTTTTTTTTTATAAACAACAAATATGGAAAAATGTTTAATTACATATGTCTTTGTAGTTTGTATATGCGAGCGACGGCACATAGACATGGCATATTTCCTTAACATCATGCATTATGTTAGATGATGACGTTGGTGGTACAACAATAGCATTAGTACAAAAACGATATTTGTGATGAGGAATTTTGCTAAAAAAACGATATTTTTTTTCCCAACTACAAACCTTTTAGTTTCCCATATACAAATTAAAAACCTACTATAAACAAATTTTAGCTATCTTACTTTTTTTATACCACTTCTACTAACCATAAATTGTATATACCTTTCTTTTTTTTATATGTTCAAATGGTGAGGTGTATATAAGTTTTTGAATGTCACAAATTACTGGTAAAAGTATCCGAATTTCTATAGTCTAGTATATGGTCTGAAAATTATCCTTATTTATAACGAAAAGAATACTGAAATTTAGAAGTTACCAAGCTGACGCAAAAAAGAACAAAAGTGACAAAAAAAAATAGTAAAAAACAAACAATTACCTAATGGTTACGTCACCATAGTGACACCCAAACTCTCCATTTATGGTCCTCCTCATCTTGCGTTGACATCAACAAACTTCCCACTCTCTCTCTCTCTCTCTCTCTCTCTCTCTCTCTCTCTAATGAAGACGATGCAAAGTTTACGAAACTGCTCAAACGACACCGTTTCGCTAGACCTGACCATTCTTCCTCCACCACAACCACCAGCCTCCTCCTCTTCCTCAACGAGCCTATCCTTCGATGAAGAAGAGACTTCAGAGACAAAGATCGAACGGTTGATATCGGAGCACCCAGTCATCATATTCACACAATCTTCTTCTTGCTGCATGTGCCACGTCATGAAGAAGCTTCTATCGACCGTTGGAGTCCATCCAACAGTTATCGAGATGGACGAAGGAGAAATCGCTTGCCTCGCCGTTGAAGCTGCTCCGGCACTATTTATAGGCGGTTCTTGCGTCGGAGGTTTTGAGTCTCTTGTCGCACTTCACCTAAGTGGTCATCTTGTTCCTAGACTTGTTGAGGTTGGAGCCTTATGTGCATAATTGTAATTTTCAGTTTTATTTTTCAGTCTAGTACTAAATCTGGTAATAAAATCCGTTGTATATTTCCTGATCTACTCTTTTATTTCTGAAACACAAAGATATTTTTATGTTTCTTAGTTAGTGTCTTTTTAAGCTTTTACGGTTTTACCCGTTTGGTTAATGATAAGATCATCACGTGTAAGATTTATTGCATTAGAAATTTGTAAACTATTTCCTTTTCCTTGAATTTCCGTATTGAATTGTAATGTTATGCGAGAAAAAAATAAACAAAAGAGAATTATGATGGTTGTTTAAAAAAAAAAAAGAGAATTCTGATGATGATAGTCAAAGTACAAGTATAACTATTATTTCTATTCACGAAAAAGATCTCAGGAACTCATCGATCCTTTATAACTTTATAACTACTCATTAATGATAGACTAGATACTCTGTATTAGTTTATATGTCGTCTAATGATAATGCACGTAAATTAAAGAGTTTGGTAATTTGACTATTATAATCTTAAACACATCGTCTATACGGAGTATTAAATATTTTGCTAGTTTAATTGAGGTTGTGTTTCAAAAAAAAAAAATTAGGTTATATTTGGAAAAGTTACATTGGAAAACAAAAATAATATTTAATAGAAAACAAAAAAATTACACTAAAACGACCTACTACTTTCTTTTGTTTTTACTTTTTATATGATGTTTAAGGTTTCAACATTTTTATTAAGAAATCATTAAATTTATCTTGTTTTTCTGAAATAAAACAATATGTTTTATTTATCAAAGACAATTTTACCAATAAAAATTCAATATACAGAATTTAAAGAGTCAAAAACACTAAAAAAATAATTAATTGTGCGTTGGTAAGTTAAAACATCACTTATTTATGAACAAAAAATAACTTCTACAATATCACTTAAAAACAAACGGAGAGAGTATAAACTAATACGAGGGAGATGATTACTCGTTTGGCAATTTTTCTTGATTAATTTTGGGGAAGCAAACTAAAATATTGTCATTAGTCCATTGGGTCATCGATAACCGGTCTCTATTAACTATTAACCTCGAAGTTATGAAAATATTTATATTTTAATAAGTATGCACATAGAATCCGTTGATTACCACGGAATCTGATTACTAACTCTTTCTTGGACGATTTAGGTATTTGAGGAGTATATTTTAGATTTTTTTTTGTTTTTTGTTTTTAGTGTATCCTAAGAGATTTTGACCCCAAGTATCTTTAGGGTGTAAAAGAAGGTGTCACTCGCAATTATTGCTCAATCACTGCCGTTGGATTCTTCAATACGCGAGATTTATCTCTATATTACTTACTTTATGATTTGATTGATGGATTCACAAACTCATGTGTAAACTTGGTAAATTATTGCATGAAAAAAAAAACTTGGTAAATTATTATTGATTGCTAACTAATTTTGAGCTTTCTTTCGTCACCACATTAATTTTAAGTTGCAATGAAACTAAAAAGCGTAACAAATATTATCTCAACCACTCAACTGGCTTATCTAGTTGAGAAGTCCATAATCAATTCAGTCTCTTTAATACTTCCTCCGTTTCATAATATAAGATGTTTTAGCAAAAATCGCGAATATTAAGAAAGTACTTTTACTCTAAAAATTAACATTTAAAATATTAAAAACAGTTAACCAATTATAAAAAAGACTGCAAAATTCTATTGGTCACATAGTATTCAATAAAGTTAAAAGTACTTAGTATTGTCAAAACATCTTACATTATGAAATAAAACAAAAATCCCAAAACAACTTACATTATGAAACGGAGGAAGTAGCATTCACCCAACCTAGAAGATTGTTCTTCGAAGATGTCCTAATTATGAGCTTTCCTATAAAAGTATATCTTAGTCATATATATATATAAGAGTATTTTTATGTTGAGCAAAAAATTTCACATTTCAACAACTAAAATCTGTCCTTAGATTTGTACGTACCCCACATGCACATAAAATATATATGCACACAGTTTGGGAGCTCTTAAGTGGTGGGGCTTGGTTAGCCTTTAGGGAAAACAAGTTCCTTTTCTTTTGAAACATCTGACAATTTTTCTGAGTATATTATCGTTTCTTCTCTTCCTTGTTAGCATAAGCATATGATAAAATAGTTGCTTAAAACAGAAACTATTTTGAATTAACTAAAATGTGTGGTTCAATGGATTGTTCGAGTGAGCAAATGAATCATCTTATAGATTGAACAAAAATAGAGTTTTGCCATCTCCGAAAATTGTTGCAACTGTGCGTCTCTAATGGCATCAACGCAATCACCATTTAAAGATGCATGAAGAAAATTAATAAAATAAAAAAAATCAACTTGAATGCCCCATGATTTTTGCGTTTAATTATTGAAAAAGCAGAGTAGCAATAATCAACGAGAATAGAATGATGTAATACACATAAATTAATATATAACGACAATATTAGAAAGTGAGATACCAAAAGAAACGAAATGATTAAAGGCAACATAAGTGAAGGTGAGTTACAATGGCCACAGTTTAAAGGAAACACAAAAGACAAGTGTATATAATGTATGCAATTTATCCTTTTTTGAAAAATCTTGAGCATGTCCACCACAATTTTAAGAAGGGACACTGGTTAAATCTGAAAATCCATTTTGGTAACGACAACAATCTCTGTATGAAAAAGATGATTATGAACAAGAGAACAGAGTGTTGAACAAAAAAAAAAAAAAGAACAAGAGAACAGAGAAAAATAAAACAAATGCTATTTTTTTTTTTTTATCAGAAATCTTGTAAGAGATGTTGATCCAAAATAATTCAAATATTATTTTATATTCTTCTTTTTAATAATGTTTTATATTCTACAAGATTGTCATGTGTTGTGCTTGAATATGGATGGCTGATCCTTTATAATAGAATCTGGGCTCACACACCACTGATCCACTACTGCACTTGCCAAACTATTTTAATATACATCTACCAGATTTTAGTATCCTTCATAATTTGTTATTATTGGTGGTATGAACTGAAACTATAGCAAACCACTCTTTTTGATGTATACACGATGGAATTCTTTCAATGTATATACGTTGGTAAAAGAAGATCACAAAGAAAAATATTATGCTTAAACAATGAACTTATAAATACATAAAAACTCAAATTCAACAGGCTAAACTATAATATCATTTTGTAAGTATGAAAGGCTTACCATTTTAAAAATGATAACAACCACACCAATAACTTGGATAAAAAAACATAAAATACTAGTTTGTGTTAATTAGTTGTGTCGTTGCGTCACCATATATTCAAAGTTCTTGGATAATTAATAAAGCCACACTAACACTTTGTATGCATAATTAAGAACAAAGATATTTTGGAAAACCAGTTTACCTCGCTTGGTCCATATTGAGCTCGATTTATAATGAATGTGGCTATGATTTGGTCCATATTTTAAGATTTATATCGGATCCTTATTTGACCATGTAGCCCTGATTCGCCCCACTGTTAATTTGGTACATACAAGAAAAACTGAATGGGGATTGATATGCCTTGTCTAATCCGTGGAGGCATATCAGTCCGCGGATTTCTACAGAAAATTCATAATTTTCCACTCATAATTCTCACACAGTTGAAAAGTTTACAACAAAGGATAAAACATCGTTACTAACACGATTAATTAAGTTGTGTTTGAGTTGATTTGGGCTTTTCTCATGCTCCAAGCTTCCAAAGACGACAAGGTCACACCTTTTGTTTCATGGTTGAACACGTAAAGCCTAGCTTCTTCACCAATAGCAATTTTCGGATAAACCCTAGTTGTTATCACACTTCTTCCTCCTCCTCCCCATAGCTCTCTATAACCGAATGATCGATCTAGAAGAAAAAAATGAGCCTCATTGCATGGTGAAATTGACAAAGATAAAATGTCCAAGGGTAAAAATTGCATGGTGAAATGTCCAAGGATAAAATGTCCAAGGGTAAAAGGTTAATTTCAACTTACTAAACATCTTAATGTGATCTTCTCATGTGTTGGATCAATGTCTAGGAATGTTCCAAGCGTAGCTTTTTCTATATTGTCTCTCAACGAAGACCTAAATGACCATTTTTTAAAACATCATCATCACACAAGATTAAAAACATACATAGGTTTTAAGTTTTCGATCGAAGTCGAAATCTTACTTGCTCTCATCGCTGTACATTAGGACCCCATATCCATTCCCACGGCAAATAACTCTAAAGAAAATTGCAGTGTGCTCTGTTAAATCATTGCTAGCCAATGCTAACAACCCAAAAGGCCCGTAAATGCCTCTAACCGATGCCCTGTATCCAGCGATTAAACTCGCTTCATCTACTTCTTCTGAATCCAAAACCTCATGATCATTTTCTAGATCAGGTAGATCGAAAACTACTTCTACGTCGGCCTTCAACAAAAATAAGAAAAAGATAGATTCCTTATAACCAAAAATCATAATGATTATTCATCTCAAACCAAATTATAGATGAGAATAATGATTTATGAGTTATGACTCTAATATAGCTGATTATATCATTTTAAAAAAATGATTGTGGAATTGCTAACAAAACATAGTGAGAAAACTCACTTGTGAAGCAGAGATGCCAGATATTTCAAGAATGGAGCCACCTTCGAGTTGCTTACTCTCCAAGCTAACATTTTTTGGATCGGAGATTGTTGATTTCTTCGACTGGCCATTGCATCAGCTTCTTCCCATTTCCTTCCAGACAAATCTCTCTTGGAAGAGACTAAACAAAACAAATAACCAACTATTGAAGTTTTCTTGAAAACACAAAAATTTTAAAGACTTATTACTATTGGTTTTACCATAATTCCAGCCCATCCTTTCACAATATCATCTTCATTGCTATCTCTCTCCATAACCCATCCCCATGAGATCCTCCGATTCTTAGCGCTATCTAAAAAAGCCTTTGAGGCAAATAGATTTCCATAATCATATCTCAGATCTGCAGCTGTGTTACTAAACTCAGAATCTGCGGAAAAAGTTTCAGTCTCGGAACAATATATACCAATGACATAGCAATCATTGCCTCCATAACTCGCTTTTAAGACATGCCTCACACTAGAATTGTTCACCGAAGTTTCTAAAGCCTCTTTACCAGTGACCGAAACCGGAAAAAAATCCACGCATTCCCACATTCCGGCGACTTGTGATTCAAGTAAAGGAAGCAGAAACTATGTCCAGTTGACAAAATCATCGCTGTGATACAAAATCGCCATTCCTTTTTCACTATCTTTCTCCTTAGCTCCTACAAGAACTCTCCATTTCCCGTCTTTTCCTTGCCACGCGGTCGTTGGATCGCGGAAACAATCAACCGGGACGTTACGAGGAGGGACCATCACAGGATTGCCTTTAGGTTTTACCCACTCGCGAAGCAAAGGGTCCGAAGCATCCTTAGGTTCGGCAAGAACTGTCACTTGATGTTTATTGGTGTCGCTCCCGGTGTATAAAATTACAGGTTTGCCATCAGGGAGGATCGTGACGGATCCTGACCAGCAGCTGTTGATGTCAGAAGGATCTGCGGGAAAAAGGGCTGGTTCTAGTTGGATCCAGTTGACCAAATCTTGTGAGACAGAGTGTCCCCATACCATTATGTCCCCCAAAAATGGAGCCAAAGGGTTGTGTTGGTAGAACAGATGGTAGAATCCTTTGTAGTACAATGGTCCTGAAACAACATATATGATTTATTGTTGAATCATGTGGTGGAATTTTTTGTTTTCTTTATCAAAAATAAATACACCAATATATCAAGAATATTTTGACCCGGTTCTATGCATGTAATTATCATGCAGTTTTGCATTTCATTTGAGTCAAGTAAAGGAATAGTAGATTTTTACCGTTAGGATCTTCAAAATCTAAGATGACCAGAGGTGATAATCCAAGGACCCATAGGTGACCAAGAAAATAAAGACAAAGATTAGTTATCTTTATGCGGGTAATAAATATGTGAAAATACTATTTACACATCGGATCAAATAAAGATTGTGAATACCGTTGAGCCAATTTTTAATTATGAGCTTGAAAATGGAAGGAAGTTCGATAAGGTTGGAAGTTTCCATGTTCACCACAAGAAGCAGCTTCCATTGATGATCGTTTCTCTATGCAGTGTATATTGTTTTGATCTTACGCTCAGAAATATTATAGAGTTGTGACAAGAAGTTTGGTTGTAAGTTTCAAAAAAAAAAGAAAAAATAAGTTTGGTTGTATACTTAGCGGTTACTCACCTTTTCGATTTGTCCAAAGGTTGAAACAAAGTGGACGAAATTATTAAGGTTTGTAGTCCTTGGTCTTTGTTAAGTATATTACTTGGACCAAATTAAAAGTATAATAATCCTATATGCAAATGTTTCCGCAACTAAAATTGAAAAAAAATGAAGGCGACAAAAAAAGTAACAAAAATTGTGGAAACATTTGCAGATGTGATTATTTTACTTTAAATTTGTTTGGTCGATCGATTGTCTTTGTTTGTGGAATAAATTATATACTCACTATTCACTAAACCATTTTACTCTATAATAGTGTGATACGTGGCGTAGTCCTATTGCTTACAAAAAATGATTGTAAGAAAGAAAAATCTATGCATGATTTTTAATACATAGCTCGAAAGATACATGTCGTGCAAACTCAATAGAGAAATATATCAATCTCAAAACATGAGGTTGAATACAAAAGACGCATAATTCTTTTAAAAAAGTTCAGCAGTTCATCACAAGACACGAAACATCTTTAGCAGTCCAAACTTTATTATTATCTTTAAATTGATTACTTAAATTGCGTTTGAATTGATTTCGGCATTTCTCATACTCCAAGCATCCAGAGACGACAAGGCCACACTCTTTGTACCATCATTGAACACATAAAGCTTAGCTGCTTCACCAATTGCCAGTTTCGGATAAACCCTAGAGGTTATCACACTTTTTCCTCCTGCTCCATAGCTTTCTATAATCGAGTGATCGATCTAGGAAAAAAACAAGATGTTATACAAGGGTTCAGAATAATTGCAAAATGTTAGTGTGAATAATAGAAGAAATGAGAGTTGCAACAAAGAAGGCCGAATTTAACTCACCAAACATCTTAATGAGATCTTCTCATGTCTTGGATCAATGTCTAGGAATGTTCCATGCGCAGATTTCTTTATGTTGTCTCTCAACGAAGACCTACATTACCATTTTGTTAAGATAAAACATCAGGTTTACACAAAACAAAAGAAAAAATTGGTTTCTTGTTTTATATTTAGTCATAGAACAAATTTGAAACCTTACTTCTTCTCATCGCTGCCCATTATAACAGAATATCCATTTCCGCGACGAATAATTTTGAAGAAGATTGCGGTTTGTTCCGATAAATCATTGCTTGCTAATGCTAGCAACCCGAAAGGCCCGTAAACAGATCCTTCCGAATTGTTACGATCGAACAAAACCTTATCATCAACTTTCTCAGAATCCAGTATATGAGGATTATCTTCAAGAACAGGCAGATCAAAAGTCACTTCTACGTCGGCCTTTAACAACAAGAAGAGAAAGATAAATTGTTAGAAAAATAAAAATAAAGTAGTAGCCATGAATTCTAGAAAGTACGTGTAAATAATCTTGGATTGGTTTATGGAAAATATTAATTGGATTCCAAAGAGCAACTAAAATACACAAACTAATCAACCAATTGTAAGTGCTACTTCGCAAAATTTATAAACTTCATCAAATCATTTTTCTTTAATTACCATGACCAAAATCCGTAACACTCAGCCCAAAACCAGAGCATGTAATATTAGTTCTGTCCCAAATGAATTTTTTATAACAAAAACGTGATTGAGGAAGCTCACTTGTGCAGCAGTTATGCCTACGATTTCAAATTTCGAGCCGCTTTCAAACTGCCTGCTATCAAAAGTAACATGTTTGGTCCGGAGATTGTTGATTTCTTCGATTGGCCATTGGATAAGCTTCTTTCCACTTGTGTTCAGCCAAATTTCCCTAGGAAGAGACTAAACCAAAAAACAAATCAATTTTATCAAATTTCTTAACAATTAATAATATCTACAATTGCTTTAAACCTATTAAACTATATACATACCATAAGGCCAGCCCATCCTTTCTGAAAATCATCTTCCTTGCTATCAGTCTCTATAACCCATCCCAAATTGATCCTCCGATTCTTAACGCTATCAAAGAACACCTTGGAGGCGTAAAACGTTCCATAATCATATCTCAAATCCGTATTTGTCTTAGTGAACTCAGAATCCACGGAAAATTCTTCAGTCTCGGGAGAGTATTTACCGATGACATAGCAATCATTGCCTCCAAAACTCGCCTTCAAGACATGCCTCACACTAGCATTGTTCACCGAAGTCTCTACACCTTCTTTACCCGTGACGGAAACTGGGAAAAAATCAGGGCATTCCCACATTCCGGTGCCTTCTGACTCAAGTAAAGGTACCGGAAACTTTGTCCATTGGACAAAATCATCACTTCGGTACAAAATCGCCATTCCTTTTTCACTATCTTTCTCTTTAGTTCCTATGAGAACTCTCCATTTCCCATCTTGCCCTTGCCATGCGGTCGTAGGGTCACGGAAACAATCGAAAGGGACGTTACTCGGCGGAACCATCACAGGATTGTACTTTGGCTTTACCCACTCACGAAGCAAAGGGTCGGAAACGTCCTTAGGTTCAGCAATAACTGTGACTTGCTGTTTGTTGTTGTCGTCGAGTCCGGTGTACATAATTACAGGTTTGCCATCGGGTAGGATCGTGGCAGAACCGGACCAGCAGCTGTTGATGTCAAATGGCTCAGTGGGATAAAGGGCATGTTCGAGTTGGATCCAATTGACCATATCTTGTGAAACAGAGTGTCCCCATATCATTATGTCACTGAAATCAGGAGCCAAAGGGTTGTGCTGGTAGAACAAATGGTAGAATCCTTTGTAATACATTGGAGCTGAAACAACATTTGTAACATAAATAAATCATCATGTAAAATTTTGGGGTTCCTTGTAACACAAGTTTAAAATGTGTTCATGTTATTACCGTTTGGATCTTCAGATTCCAAGATGTATCCAAGTGCCAGAAGTGACATAAAATTAAGACGACGGTTAATTGTGGATAATAATTACTAAAATGTGAAAATAGCTTCAAGAAAATGTTATCACGTCAATAAACTAGTTACAGTATGTTTAAGAATCGAATTTTTAAGAGCATGTTCCCAAAAAAAATATAAAACCATTGTCACAGAGTATTAATACTGTTTGCAATAAGTTTTCAAATCAATCTACTAGTAGTTTTTAGATTGTGATGTTTTTGTAAAATAAATGTATTTAGTTACCATTAATAACATGATTGTTATAGGTTTTCCATCTAACCTATATAATGTATTTACATTTATCAAACTACAGTAACTTCTTTCCCAAAGATTATCTAAACTGTTATTTCAGAAATAGCTACTAAAACGAATAGTTTCCCACATCACATCGTATTGTAGAAAATTATAACCCTATTCAATGATCAACTTTAGTATAAAGTAGAAATTAGCCATTTATTGGTTTATGAACTAGCAATATCAGAAAATTTTGACAATATGATAAATAAAAATAAACATGAGGAAAAAGAAAGAAAGAAATATAACCGTTGAGCCAGTTTCTCTGAGGTTGGAAATGGAAGGAAGTCCGGTTAAGCACGTCGTTTTGGTGAACATTCTGGATGTTTCCATGTTCAGCCATTGATGATCTTACTCCGAAATGAAAATCGATCCTTTGAAAATACGAAAATGGTGTGTATATATGTGTGGCTGTTTAAAAGTATTCTTAAAATCTTGCCAAGAAAATGGTTATAGAGTCGTTATGAAACTTCATTCTAATTATAATGCCATTAGCGTTGACATTGACAACTTCTCTTAATTCTGTCTTACGCTCGAAGTGTCGTGGAAGAAACTCTCAAGATAGTTTAATCATATCTGATTTCATTTATTAGGATTATTAGGCCTTTTGGTCATTGGTCTTTTTTTGTAAGGTCTTTGGATTAATTCATTAATAGTCATCTTTATTATTGAGGAAACTTCTGCAGATGGGGTTTACTATATTTTTAATCAAGTTGGTCCATGGTTCTTTATTTATGTATTAAAAGAATTCTCCTTTCATACGTACAGTTAAGCATTCGAAATGTAAATCAACTAAAGGAGACGGCGTCATTATTTTATATACTATATTCCATCTATTTCATATTAGTTGATATTTAAAGTGTTCACACAGAAATTTTTTTTAAAAAATTTACTTTTAAAGTTAGAAAGAAAACATGTTTTATCATCGACTCCAAAATGATTCAACCAAAAAAAATATGCAAAAATTCAAGCCGTCAAAAACAACATAAACACGACAAATTTTAAAATTTTAAAAATTAGGAGACGACATATTTTTTATGTATGGCGTCATCGAAAACACCCAAGTAATCACACCAATAAGAATACCGGCTTCATGATTTGGTTTTAATTTTTTAGCAAAAAGAATTCTAGGCCAACCAATGTCGCCGATATTCGAATTCGAAACATTTCCGAAGCTTCTTTTGGTCATGTGATACGCCGGATGATTCAAAATTAGTTAGTTAATGGAATAATTCATGATAACAATTTTTTGCATATAGTAAAGATTATCATAGCTGCTAAAGATTTGGTTTAGTGGGTTGTTTTGTCGCAATGCGGGAGATCATTCTTGTGACGAAACCATGATCTTGTGGTTCGCCACACAACAACCATTAAGGCGAGACAAAAGTGTTGCAGTTAATCCAGTTCACTGTCGAAACTAATATAAATTGCATGTCCCATTCGTTGTAAGAAAGTTTTTGTCTGAATAACATTCTTACATTAGCTAAAAAAAAGGATTGTTTTGGTGGATTGCTATGCCATATAGGTTGCTTATACCATCAGGATGGAATGGTTCACTAGAACGACTTCGTTGGTAACAAATTCGTGGAGATTCAGTTTTTTAAAGGTTCATACATTATTATAAATTGGAATTTCAATGACAATTCAACTTTCAACTCACCTCATGATTTTACATATTGATCTCTCGGAAAAGTTCACACAAAAAAAAATCATATGGATGAGGCATATTTTTGTTAAGCTATTTGTTCATCTCATTGAAAGATGCTTCTCCGACAACACGATTTGTTCATCTCTTTTAAAAAAAAATTCATTGTAGGCATTTGAGGCATCTCATTAACAATAAGCTTTGAACAAAATACACATCACCATAACAATAAGCTCTCTCTAGTCTCTACGAAAGATTGTAAGCTCTACTCTCTACTAAAGATTGTAATAAACGAGTTTGTTTCCATTGACCCTTGAATGCTCGATTACACAACTAAGAGTTTTTCGAAAAACTTCAAAGCGCGCCTGAAATGAAGAAATCGAGAGAGTTTTTCGAAAAATGCTAAAAACCACTAGCACGCCGGAAACTCCTTTCCTAGGTCCTGTTAATTTTGTCTACAAAATCAATATGGGAAGGTAGGGTTTCATTTAGAATTTTGAGATTTTAGCTCAATGAAGAAGAAGAAGAATAATAAACACACTAATATCAACTCTTGATACTTGATAGTATATGCTACTCGTTGATTTTTTTAGGAATTATCATCAAAGCTGAGGTTTTATTTAGCAAATTATATAAACTTGAGTGTTTTTTTTTTTTTTTTTTAACATTTTCCGCTAATCGGTAAACTTTGAAATCGCAGTCGCCGGAGATTCTCTGATCAGA
Source organism: Draba incana (assembly GCA_963576765.1). Lineage (NCBI taxonomy): Eukaryota > Viridiplantae > Streptophyta > Magnoliopsida > Brassicales > Brassicaceae > Draba > Draba incana. The sequence continues at coordinate 8,655,801 of OY755205.1, read as the reverse complement.
CAGACGCCGGTTACACAACGGAGATAGACAAATCCAAATCTTAAAGCTTCCAGATTTTTCCTTACGCGATCATGTCGGAGACTCGCAAGACCCAATCTAGCCATGAACGAGTCGGAGACTCAGGTACCTTAAATCTCATTTCTCGATCCGTGACCATAGTGGGCAAAAAACCCAAAATCATTCTTATGGTTCGATTGTTCATAGAAATAGCAATTCAGTTGTATCAGTGATTGGATTTTGTTTGTCTGGAATTCTGAGCAGAGATTCAACACCGGAGAATTATAATCGAGAACAGTCATGGTGAGAAACTCGTTGGAATTTTGCATGATACTGGTTCTACAGAGATTGTTGTAATCTGCCATGGATTTCAATCATCAAAGGTTTTGCCTTTTCTTAGTAACATTCTCTTCAATTTTCATCATTTGCATACTCTGACACTGTTATATTTATAAATCCTTCTAGGATCGGATTCCTATGGTCACCATTGCTAATGTTTTTGAAAGAGAAATGATCACATCTTTCCGGTTTGATTTCGCTGGCAACGGGTAAATCAATCTTACATTATTCTTACTAGACATTTAAGCGCATTAAGTGAATTTGTCGGTTCTCTTTCTTCCTTTCAAAATGTTGAAGTTGCTTACTCATGCTGATGGGTTTCTAGGGAAAGTGAAGGATCATTTCAGTATGGTAACTATCGCCGTGAAGCTGAAGACCTGCGTTGTGTTCTGCAACACTTGCATGGGGAAAACCGACAAGTTTCTGCTATAATTGGACATAGTAAAGGTCTATAAACGTAAAACTAGGATGGATTTTGTGTAATTGGATTTCAAGTAGGGTAATATGAAGACTGGAGCTTTGTTGTTGTTGTTGTCAGGTGGGAATGTGGTGCTTTTGTATGCAGCAAAGTACAAGGATGTGCAGATAGTTGTCAATATCTCAGGCAGGTTTTTTCTTGAGAGAGGAATCGAAGGCCGCCTTGGTAAGGACTACTTCAAGAGAATCAAAGAGAATGGGTTCATCGATGTTTGGAACCGAAAGGGTAAGATTTTCAGCTTGTGATTGTCAAAGCCAAAGAACATTGTGTTTTCACACTTACCAGTACATTGAGTCAACTTCTCTTGCCTTTTTTTCTCTTTGCAGGAAAGTTTGAATACCGGGTAACCGAAGAGAGTCTAATGGACCGCCTCACAACCAATACTCATGAAGCATGTCTCTCTATTCATGAAAACTGCAGGTAAAATCTCCAATCATTCTCATTATCATCATACTCTATAATGAATTGTCTTGAAATTGCAGGGTGTTAACAGTTCATGGGTCAAAGGATAGAATCGTGCCTGTAACAGAAGCGTCCGAATTTGCCAAGTACATAAAGAATCATAAACTGAGTCTTATTGAAGGAGCTGATCATGAGTTCACTTCTCACCAGCATGAGCTTGCTTCTATTGTTCTCTCATTCTTCAAATCGAATCCCAAGAAAAGTGATGATTCAGTTGATATTAGTACTAGTAACCAAGACGCGGTGAGATCGGTTGTTTCTATCCCGTCACGAATGTAAGAATGTAAATAGCTTTGCTGAGTCGGTTAACGTTTTCTATGATGATAAGCAGTTTGAACACAGTAAAAGATCAAAGTGTACTTATGCTGGATAAAATCATGATGGTGAGGTTGAAATTGGATCAAGAATGAAGAAAACATTCATTGCAAGGCAAATTATAAATATTAAGACGCACCAAAACCAGAAATGTTTGGAGGAACCGGAATTATCGCAACCCGAATATGAAAATAGTATGATAATCCAACTATACGTTATGTTGAAAGTTATTATCACAGTGCGATTTCCTCCAAACACATGGGAGGATTAGGAAACTAGCTCGTCTACATGAACCTGTCATGCCAAAAAAAAAACCCAAGGACAAAGGCGAACTCATCAAGCAGCTTGAACCTTCTTACCATCTTCAATGAAGAAAATGGATCTTTCAGGTACCTGGAAATAGCCAATGCAACAACAATCATGAGTAAGGATTGTGAAACAGATTTACACTAGTTATTACCCAAAACAAATAAGATATCACATGAATGCAGAGAAACACAAAAACATATCAGGTTTGAAAAGGGGATAAGTTATGTTACATCGGGCCAAGTGTCTGTAATGAATTCAACGATATCGTAGATTATATCTCCTTGAACATCAATTTGCTCCTTTTCAGTTGGTCCCTGAAACGCAGTAAAATCGAAAAACCTCAGCATCAGAGGAAGAAAGGGAATCAAACAGAGTGGGTCTGATGTAGCAAGGGGTCAAATGTCGTATACAGAGAAGAATATGTCATAGTTTTCTTTGGAACCCAGCCCGTATTCGAAATCAGATACTCAACAGGTCTAAAGCAATTACAAACCATACAAAACCATAAGCTGCTCAACCCAAATCATACTTGTTCCCATTGGTCACCAAACCCAATATCACTACATAATATATCAAGCACATAACCTATTCATATTTCAATTGCAGTTCATCTTCTACATACCTTGACAACTGATGCACCAGTGGCAAACTTCTTCCCAAGCTTTTTAGAGGCGTCACTGAGTTTTATCCCTGAAGGAAACAAAATATATAGGTCAAAAGAATCAGGTTTTGTTCCAGCTAATAGGAATACTACGATATCTCACGAAAGAAGCAAATAACTCACCAAAGAGCTCTAGTCCTTTCACGATAGTGATACACTTGCGCTTGTTGCGCACAACCTTCTCTATAATAACTTCTTGCCTATCCTATTTAGGATCAGTAAACATCTAGAAAATTAGACAACCGGAAAGTAAACGCAGATCTGCAAGTCAATTAAAATGTATATGGGAATGTCCAAGCATGTCTGTTTTGTACGTTTCCATGGAGACTTGGTAAACACATCCGAGTAATACAGGAGGAAGGTTACACAAATTACTTACTTTCTTTTTTAATTTTCCCCCAGGAAGTCGTTTCACTTCCTCCTTCTTGGATGTTCCTCCTAAAGAATGACAAATACAGTGGTTAGAAATTCAACAAAAAAAGCTGAATCCTTTCCTCATAAGCATTAACACCAATCAGTAATTCGATAAATATTTTGCATTCATGTTTAACAGCTCAATTGCAGATTCCTCAACAAAAGAAAAACCTTGCAGATGCTTCCAGCCATTAAGCAATATATAGTTCGAATTCTACATACTGTGCACAGTAAATAAGATGTGTACTACATTTCACAGCCCTATTTTAGAAAGTATGTATACTTGCAAATATATGTGGACACGGTACGCAAAGGCACAACGCAAGCACGGTTACATACCAGCCTGAGCTGAAGACGGTGCCCCATCTGCACTACCAGAAGAGACTCCCACCGACTGGAGTTTGTCAGAAACATTATCTACTGCCTTCTCATTAGCTTCTGAACATTACATCAATATTCAAATCAAATTCAGTATTCGTAAGTCCTCAATTCAAATGAAGTCATTATCATAACCACTAGAGTACGAGATAAACAAAACTTCTACACCTTAACATTACAAATATTGCATAATATAAACGATAATACGCAAAGAACAGTACCCCAAATACGCAAGAGCTACATCTCTGTATTGTATAAATTTCTAAGCTTTTCCCAAGAACCGTAAAATTCCAAGCAATCATCTAAAAGGTTGAATATTTAAGATGGGATTTCAATTAGGTAATTACGCATAGATTGATGCTAATACGCCCTAATCAAACGAGGTCCGAGAAGTTGTCAAAAAATGTTAAAATTAGGGTTTCTCTGTTTACCTTTGAGGAGATCAGGATAGAGATCTGGGGCGTTTTCAACAAGCCAAGGCTTACATCTTTCGAAATCGGGACCGGATTCGCAGTATTCCGCAGGAAGGGAGCAAACTCCACAGTACAAAACCTTCGCCGGCTCGAGCTTCTCCGCCATGGATTATATATGATATTCACGAGATTCTTCCCTCTCTAACGATGAGATTCTTTTTCTATCAAAGTTGATGATAGTGTGATACGGAGAGAATCTGGTTTATACGGCGGATTTTTTTTTTGCTTCTGTTCTTCGCAGCCCCGCAAAGCAAACGGTGTTGGAAACCAACAAGAGAAGAAAAGTGAAAAAATATGTGTTGGGCTTCAAATTATTGACATTTTGGGCCTCAATTTTTCTTGGGCCATTAATTCTATAGTATATATATTAAAAATAATAAAAAAATTTGTATTTTCGTAAAAGACATAAATTTACTAGTAGTTTATTATGAACCGAAAAAAAAAAAGGGAATAACTTACATTTATCTTACCAATCACATTTTAGTTGTAAAATAGTTAAAGCCAAATTCTTACAGCTACAACCCAAAAACTTCTACAACTCAAATTCTACACCAAAAAAGAAAACATATGCATTTTACAAAACTAAATTCATTCACCATTACTATTCCGCAATTTCTGCGGATTTTTTCGCGAATTCTCTTGTAATAAAAGAAGTCTTGTTGATTATTTTGACCAAATCTATAAAATAAAATGGCACCTAATACAATTTTTCCCTGCAGGTCTTTTTCTTTGCCGTTTTGGGTAACACCACTTGTCCTTGGTCAGATTCATTTTCTTCTCAGTTTCGGACACACCGACGTATCGTACATACTTGGATCATGAATGTCACTAACTAGCCTATCCCAAGTCGTCACAAATTATCTCTTCATATATTCACTTAGTAACACATTACTGAGATAAATGAACCATTTATACATTTTTAAGAACAACATGGCTTATAATTTCATGTTAATATTAAACTACATAACATTCATGAATGGAGTCTATATTAATTGTAGATTCTACTTATCTTGTGTATTACATAATGAGGGGACAAAAGTAAATTAAAAGAGAGACAATGCACGTTCTCTTAAATGTTGTATTATACGAAGATGGTTCAACATTTAACACATATCTTCTTCGTTGTGTATCGTGTTCTTCATTGTAATTTTAAGGTTTTTGTTTATTATGTGATCGTACTTAAATGCTCACCATTAGTTGTTCTCAACTACTAAACCGAGTCACTGCCATCTCCAGCTTTTTAGTACTCCATATTCCTTCCTTACAACTTATTACATTTATATTTCTATCCAGTACTAAAGATTAGTATAATTTTACAACAAGAACCTCCCAACGAAAAAACAAAAATCAAATAAATTCTTTTTAGAAGCCATGAAAATTCTCTCTACTAACAATATCTTATCTTTCTGACCCTTCTCTGAAAATTTTGTTGTAACTAAGAAACTCAGAAATCTTCTTTTGGAATCATTCCAAAAGTTGTACAAATCCAGAAATAACAAAAAAAAAAAAACGAACTTACAAATTTCAATTGTGAAATTTATAAAATTTTCCTTGTTTAGAAACTCCATTTCCAAACTTTGACGCTTAGATCAGACTTACACTTAGTTTTTTTCGAAGTTGCTACGATTGGAGTTTTACCTTTAGGTATTGTTCCTTCAAATCCTTCGCATGTCACTTTGATCTGTACACCTTCACTCTTCAACTTCCCCATTTCCATTTTCACCTTCGTTCTCATCTCGATCTCGAATTTCACACGTGGACGACTCAGATCTGATTTCAAATCCTTAGCTTCGTCCGGATCCAACTCACGCGCCGACGAAGAAGACGCAATCACCCCTCGAAACGACGTTTTATTCCCGTTATCGCTAAAAAACGCCGGTACAGTCCCGTTACCCAAAACCCCACCGGATTTCGCCGATTTAACGGTTACCGTGAACGGATCGTAGTAGAAAGTGAGGTGGTTGTTCGGATTCTCGGAGAATAAAGTGAAGTTGAAGAAGGAAGTGAGATGCGAGACTGAGGAATCGGAAGCGGTGGTTAGGTTAACGCGTCCGATTCGAAGCGACGGAACGGAAAACGACGGTGGACGAGGATGGTAGATGACGTACATCGCTGTGGCGGCGATTGCGGTCATAAGAGCTAAGATCAGTATGATCAGAATCGACCAGAAACAACAACAGCAACAAATTCGCCGGCAACTTGGTCGAGATTGGTGATGGTGGTGACGACTGTAAGGTTGTGGACGGTAAATCGGACGGTTAGACGGAATGTAGACTTGTGGCTTTTGACTTGTTGTTCCGTTACCGTTAACAGTCGTCGGAGCCGGAGGAGGTGGTATGGTGCCAGCTGGTGGGAGTCCATTAGTGGCGGTTGGTGGTTTTGAAGCTGGGAAGACTCGGTCAGTCATCTTCTTCCTCCGATTTGTTTCGTTCTTCTTCTCTGGTCAGATCTGAGGGAGGGAGAGAGAGTGTGAGGGAAGGAGAGAGAGATGGGGACAATACAGAGTGATTTTTTTCTGGAATCTTATAATAAGCTTTAAATTTAAATAATTTTTAATCATTCATTTAGAATTATTTCTTTTTGAAATTTGTTTTCGGTTTTTAGTTTGTCTTAGATTTTTGTGAATGTTCATGACTTCCATGCCAAGTCTGTGGAAACTTCATTGGTTGGTAAAATAGTAAAATAACTAATAAAGTGATTTTTTTTTAAAGTTGTCCAAGTACTATAAATTTAATTTCTGGAACAAACACACGTTGTAAAACTTCCTTAATTTTGTTTTTTCAACGCAGATTTTTTCGACTTTTTTTTTCTCGGTGAATACTCCCTCCGTTTTATTATATAAGATTTTTATGAGAATTTTTTTTGTTTTATTTTATAAAATGTTTTACTAGTTTCTATGCAGATTTTAATGTGATTTGATAATTTTATCCTTTTAAATTCCGTAGTCTTATATATGATTGGTTGAGTTATAATTTTAATTAATTATTAACTGAGATTTTGTTTGTATTTATTATTTTTTTAATTCTCGCGAAATAAATTTTTTTAGAGTTTTAGCATTGTAAAAATACTATTTAATGACGGAAAAAATAATCCACCGACAGATAGTGGTAGCAGTTAAAATAAAAAAGAGTACACGCAATTGAATAAGTTTGAATTTGAGTAAGTGCAGATTTTTTTGTTTAATAAACAAAGAGAAAATAGTTACTCTTTCTGTTTTCAAAAGATTGATGTTGTAGAAAAAACTAATATTTCTAAAAGATTGATTTTTTACATTTTCAATACATTATTAATAAAAAAATAATGATGAATTGTAAATTCCAAGACACAACACATTAATTGGTTTTATTGAATTACTATTGGTTTAGAATCATAGGAAATTGTTTAGTAAAAAAAACAAGACATTTATAACTAAAAATTAATGTGTTTTCTTAATAGTTGTGAAAATTCTACAACATCAATCTTTTGAGAACGGAGGGAGTAAGTGCGTGAAGGTATTGGAGTAATAGACAGATAATTAACTGAGAGTTAATTTTAGTGATTTGAATAATCCCTTTCTGTGCAGAGAGTAAATCCCAAGTCAATTATTATGTTCATCGGCAATGCTGCTCTGCTTTCAATTTGTTAATCCTTTGCTTTCGAGCTCTCAATTCCCAAGATTATGACTTTAAGAGTGATTAATAATTCAATACTCCGCTCTTAAGAGTGATTAGTTTATAGCCATTAATTTTATCACTGAAAATGCACCTATTCATTAGCTAAGTGTCCATCCCATAAAGTCTAACAGATACATCCAAAAACATATGGCAATGGTCTCTTCTTAAAAGTCTACATTATTGAATCAAAAGTTACAATGTATGTAACATATCAGTTATCGAAACTAATATCACAAAATATAAGACATTTATCGTCAGGATACAGACGATTGCATGTATAAAGTATAGATATTATGAATCGTGTTTCTTATTGAATACTGATTAGGTGCATTATATACACATTACAGTTAGGATCTCTCCTAGAATATCTCATAGAGATTGGTATCGACAAAGATACGTACAACAATATATATGGATAAGTACAACTTATACTATTACGCCCCCTCAAGATGGACGACCGTTAGAAAGTCCAATCTTGTGTGCAAGCTCAATGAAGCATGTCCGAGGAAGTGGCTTAGTAAGAGTGTCAGCGAGCTGATCGGCAGAGCTTACATGGGAAACACGAAGTTCGTTGCTTTGAACCATTTCACAAACAGAGTGATAGGCCAAGGCCACATGTTTCATACGCGAGTGAAAGACGGAATTAGCACATAAATAAGTGGCCCCAACATTGTCACAATAGAGAGTCGGAATCGATTCCGATTGAAGATGAAGCTCAGACATGAGAGACAATATCCATTTGACCTCACAGGCAGCCTCAAAAACAGCCCTATACTCGGCTTCGGCAAAAGAACGTGCAACTCCCTTTTGCTTACGAGAAGACCATGAGATCGGTTGTTTCCCAAGATACACAATATAAGCGCCGGTCGACGTATAATCATTTTTGTCTCCTGCCCAATCAGCATCCGAAAAGGCATGAAGATTGAAAGACGTGGAGGCGGAGAAGAAAATACTTTTATCCGGTGTGCCAGCGAGATACCGTAAGACACGTTTCATAGCTTCTTCATGAGTAGTAGTTGGACGATGCATGAACTGTGATAGGCGATTCACCGCAAAGGCAATATCAGGACGGGTTAAGCCAAGATATTGAAGGCTGCCAACCGTTGCTCGATAAGACGTTGGGTCAGAGAGAACCGTGCCGGAAGCTAAGGTCAATGTCTGAGTAGAACACATAGGCGTAGCAACGGGTTTGGCATCTGCCATGTTAGTCTTGCGGAGCAAATCCGTAATGTACTTAGTTTGCGTGAGTAACAAGCCTTGAGTTGATCGTGTGACCTCCAAGCCTAGAAAATACGAGAGGTTGCCAAGGTCCTTGAGTGAAAATCGAGAGGCGAGTAATTGAATAACACGCGTTACTTCCGTCGCAACAGTACCGGTAACAACAATGTCATCAACATATATGAGAATGTAGATAAGGGATGTACCAATACAGAGCACAAAGAGAGACGCATCGGCAAGAGAATTAACAAACCAAATACTTAGGAGAAAATTTCGCAACTCATTATACCAAGCACGAGGAGCTTGTTTAAGTCCATAAATGGCCTTGCGGAGACGACATACATGATCAGGGCGGTCTTTGTCAACGAAGCCAGGAGGTTGCGTCATATAAACCCCTTCGTTAAGATGCCCTTGAAGGAAAGCATTATTAACGTCAAGTTGACGAATATGCCAACCTTTGGCGACGGCAGCTCCTAAGACAAGACGAATGGTGGCGTGTTTAATAACGGGGTTGAATGTCTCGGTGTAGTCAATACCAGGACGTTGATGAAAACCCTTAGCCACCAAACGTGATTTGTACCTGTCAACAAAACCACTAGGTAAACATTTAATACGGTAAACCCACTTGCAACCAACAATATTTTTAGCTTGAGACCGGTCAACAAGATCCAAAGTGCCTTGTTCACTATGAGCATCAAACTCATGACTCATAGATTTGCGCCACTTCTCATCTTTGAGTGCTTGAGTATGACTGGCCGGTTCAATTTCTTTCAATATTGCCATTAAACCAAACTTGGGATTTGGTTTAACAATGTTGTTCTTTGCCCTTGTTTTCATGGGATGTTGGTTGAGAACTGGAGCAGGCGGTGGCTGCGTGGTCTCATGAATAAGAACCGGAGGAGTAGAAGCCAGAGATGGAGACTCAATAACAGGAGAACCAGAGACCGGTGAGTGAATGGTGAGAGGAGAAGACAAGCTAGTGTCTTGGTCCACTGCCGGTGTTGGTGGCTGTCCCGATGATGCAGGCAAAGACTCTAAACTTGGTGGAACAGTTGTGTTAGGAGGCCGATGATAGACAGGGGCACGAGAAGCGATTGGTGAATCGGAACGAAGAGATTCACAGAGAGAAGATTAAGAGGACTGTTTTGGGGAGAGTGTAGAAAAAGGAAAGACTGATTCATGGAATTGGACATGACGAGAGACATACACACGAGACTTGGGAACATCAAGACAGAGGAATGCACTCTGTGATAGAGAGTATCCTAGGAAGATACAAGGTGTTGACTTGGGGCTAAACTTGTTAGTGCCATAGGGTCAAATCCAGGGATAACACAAGCAACCGAACGCCTTTAGCTTTGAGTAATTTGGTTTACTGCCAAAGAGAAGTTGAAACGGTGAGGAATGACTTAGATTTGGCGTCGTCATGCGGTTGATAAGGTAAACCGCCGTAGTAAATGAGTATGACCAGTAGTTATTAGGAATACTTGCGTGGTAGAGTAATGATAGCCCGGTTTTGACGATATGTCGGTGTCGCCGTTTTGCCATCCCATTGTGTTCGGGAGTATGAGATGGAGTGGTTAGATGTGTAATCCCATGGTTAGCAAGAAATTGCCGTAGTGCAATGAACTCTCCTCTATTGTCAGAGTAAAGAGTGACGATCTTAGTCTTGAAGCGATTTTCTACTAGTTGTTTAAACGCCATGAAAACCGATGCCACGTGTGATTTTGCCTTGAGCGGATAAAGCCATGTGTATCGTGTGAAGTGATCGACAAAGATGACATAGTATTTAAAACCATCGATCGAAATAACCGGAGATGTCCAAACATCAGAAAATATGATCTCAAGAGGAGCAAAAGAGACGAGAGAAGAAGACAAAGAAAATGGTTGTTTGTGACTTTTATTGCTAGAACACGAATTGCAAAGAAGATTTGACGACAAATCAGAAACTGGTAAACGAAATTTAGAAATAATATGACGAAGAGTTTGATAGTTCGGTTGGCCTAATCTAGAGTGCCAATCCGACAAGGAATTTTTAGAACAAGAGAAAGCTGAAATTGAATGAGAAACGTCTGTCATCGGCCAATCATACACCCCTTCATTGGCTTTGCCGTTGAGAACCGTTCCCCCCGAGTTGAGATCCTTCACCTGAAAGTCATAGGGACAAAGTTGAACCATAACATTATTAGTCTTGCATAACTTGTTCACAGATATAAGATTTTTCTTCATTGACGGAACACATAATATATTGTCAAGAAGCAAATCACGAGTTTTAGAAGGGAGTGTTGTGGAACCCGTATGGGTGATTTGTAAACCTGTGCCATTACCGATCATGACGTCTTCACCACCATTGTACGGTGCGTGTAAGGACAGATTGTTGAGGTCTGTGGCGATGTGATGAGAAACACCACTGTCGAGTAGCCACGGCGCGGGGTCAATGGGACTGGATATCGTATGATGAGCCTGATTTTGCCATTGTGGTGGAGGTAATGGCAGGTGGGGAGCTTGCCATTGTTGCGAGTTACCACTGTATTGAGAAGGAGTAGAGGTGGAGCTAAATCGTGGTGTAGATGGTGCAGTGGAGCTGTATTGAGGACAACGACGAGCACTGTGGCCAAAGACACCGCAAATTTGACATTTGCCTTGATAGCCACGACCTGAGATGCCACGACCATTGTTTCCTCTTCCTCCATAACCACCACGCGGATTGCCAAGACCAGAAGATGACAAAGGACGAAATTGTGTTGCATTCGCAGTAACTGGAATCTCGAGTTCCTTGTTGATGATGAGAAGCGTGTTTTCTCAGTTGAGAAGCTTTTCATGGAGCTCATCAATGAAGATTGGTGTATCACGTCCTTGAACCATTTCGATAACAGCTCGGTAGTCATCACCAAGACCATCAGTGATTGCATCCAAAAGATCTTCATGTGGAAGCGGTGACCCGAGAAGGGCCAATTGATCCGCTTTTCCAATGATTTCCCTCATGTAATCGTTCACGGATTGACTTCCTTTCTTAAAGTGCTTCAAATGGTCACGAATCTGCTTAATGTGACCACGGGATGGATTCCCGTAAGTGCGATTGAGAATTTGCCAGATTTCTCGTGACGTAGTTGCACGGGCAACGATTGGTTGGATAGTGACAGAGAGCGAGCCAAGTAAGTTACTGAATAGCAGCTTATCTTGTCGTTTCCAGGCTGCGAGATCCGGATTTGGTGAGATCAAACCCGACGCGTTCATGACAGTGGCTGCGGGAGCGTGATCTTCATCGGCAAGGAAGATATGAAGCTCATGTGCCTCAAGGAGATAGAGAATATGCAGGCGCCACGTGAGAAAGTTCGTGGATGTGAGCTTGGTGATGTTGGACATATTCAAAGAGATTAAGGTGCTCTTTGGGTCCGTAACATTGAACACAGGGTTCGTTTCGGCCGTGGATGAAGATGAGTCAATAGCCATGTTGATTTATGTGAGAAAAATGGAAATTAAGAGAGAAAACAGAGGAAAACAGAGACAAGCAGAGATAAATTTGAGATGAGATGAAAGAAGAGGGACGACAGAGAGAGAGATCGTTTTAGAGTTGATCCTGCTCTGATACCATATAGATATTATGAATCGTGTTTCTTATTGAATACTGATTAGGTGCATTATATACACATTACAGTTAGGATCTCTCCTAGAATATCTCATAGAGATTGGTATGGACAAAGATATGTACAACAATATATATGGATAAGTACAACTTATACTATTATAAAGTTATAAAGTTACAATGATCCTAGAGTTACAAGCAAGCCCGGCATAAGAAAACTAGGGCTTAGAGCATTATTATTATTTTTTTTCAAAAAATAATCGATACTACTCCGTATATTAGTAGATGTTTGATGTTTGAGATAGAAATTTTCAAGCATGGACTTTTATATGTGATATTTATTTCTTTGTAAGTAACCATAGGTCTTGGACCTTCTCACATTTGTCCTACCTATCAGGGCTAAGCTTAGTTACATGATATTTTGCAAAAAAACTTTCGGTAGCCGATAGTCAAATGTTTTTTTTGTTGGTTTGTGATTAACCTTGTTATAATGCAATTTTCATTCTTGAATATCGTCCATTCGATGAAACTTCACATATATACATATTAGAGAGAGGATATAGTATTACTAATACTACAATTTGGTGCTAATATATATATACTAATACTGTAGTAGTACCATAACTCATAGATCCTATACAGAGGATGTAGTAATCAACACCAAAGTGGTTGCTTCCCAAGAAAAAGTAAGAACATACGTTCAAAACATTGTAAACGTATCAAGTTGTAGATATATTTGTATTTTCCTTGCACTACAAGAAAACACTGATTTAGCGTCGGAATTTAGCGTCGAATTTATTCTGACGCTAATTTAGCGTCGATTTTGCGTCGTAATGGCCTCGATAAGACAATTCGACGCTAATTCATCGCTAATTAGGGACGAAACCTTTCAACGCTAAATCGACGCTATATAGCGTCGATTTAGCGTCGTACTTCCATCGGTAGTCTAAGTTCGACGCTAAATCGATGCAAATTTAGCGCCGATTTAGCGTCGAACAGATAGCGTCGAATATAGCGTCTAATTAGGGACGAAACATTTCGACGCTAATTAGACGCTTTATAGCGTCGATTTAGCATCGAACTTCCATCAGAAGTCTAAGTTCGACGCTAAATCGATGCAAATTTAGCGTCGATTTAACGTCGATTTAGCGTCGAGCTCATAGCGTCGAATATTGCGTCGAAACATTGTAATGTTTTATCGGAGTTGCATAATCAATATATCTCGTTAATTAGTAACCGGAAATGATTATATACTATTAAATGTTCATATTGCAGTTTTAAAATCTTTAAATTGTTAAGATTGTTATCGTATATGTTATTGTTCATACCCTAAACCCTAAACATAAAATTTCTTTCATTTAGCGTGGAATTAGCGTCAAATCACATGATTTTTTTTTTTTATGGTAATTTTATTTTATATATTAGTAATGAAATATCAATATGTACATTTTGTTATAAATTTGTAAGGAAATGGATTTAAGAAATATGTAGGAAATAGATTTTAGGAAATTTGATATGAAAAAATTCATGTGATTGTTATCGTTTTATGTTGCGGTTTTAAAATCTTTAAATTGTTAACATTGTTATCGTATATGTTATTGTTTATACCCTAAACCCTAAACATAAAATTTCTTTCATTTAGCGTCGAATTAGCGTCAAATCACATGAATTCGACGCTAAATGATTTTTTTATTTATGGTAATTTTATTTTATATATTAGTAATGAAATATCAATATGTACATTTTGTTATAAATTTGTAAGGAAATGGATTTAAGAAATATGTAGGAAATAGATTTTATGAAATTTGATATGAAAAAATTCATGTGATTATTATCGTTTTATGTTGCGGTTTTAAAATCTTTAAATTGTTAACATTGTTATCGTATATGTTATTGTTTATACCCTAAACCCTAAACATAAAATTTCTTTCATTTAGCGTTGAATTAGCGTCAAATCACATGAATTCGACGCTAAATGAAACAAATTTTACGTTTAGGGTTTAAGGTATAAACAATAAAAGATTTAACGTCGACGATTCAGAGTGAAGCTACAATGTTATCTATATTCGAACATTTAATTGCGAACAAATTAATATGTTTTTATAATTCGATGTTACAAATGCATGTAAGGACTTCTATTTCAACAAACTATATAGGTTTACATATATCATCGTAACCCTATATGAACAAAATATGTAATTTCAAATTTCAAAATTTAAAATTATTCTGTTATATCAAACATTGAAATGGCTAAGATAGTTTTCATACCAGTGGCATTTAAAACTCTTTATCCTAAACCCCAAACGTAAAATTTGTTTCAGTTAGCGTCGAATTAGCATCGATTCGACGCTAATTCGACGTTATTAAACAATATTAGCGTCGAATTAGCGTCGAATCGATGCTAATTTGACGCTAACTTAAACAAATTTTACGTTTGGGGTTTAGGGTAAAGAGTTTTAAACGAATCAAATTAATTTGATCCGACGCAAAACCGACGCTATATTGAATTAATTTGGTTAAACCAATGGCGGTAAACCGAAAAATTTTCGAATTAGCGTCGAATTGGATCGCAGTGCGACGCTAATTCGACGCTAAATCAAAATTTTTCGGATCTAACCCGCGGTAAACATTTATTCTGCGTGGGAAATCAAAATTATTTAGCGTCGAATTAGTGTCGGATTAGCATCGTATCACGGATTTTATAACGCAGACCCAAGCCTCCTCCTCTCCGATTTCTGCAATTCTCTTCCGCCTCTCTCTCTCTCTCTCTCGCCGCCGACCAATCTCTTCTCCGCCTCTCCCTCTCTCTCCGCCGCCAACCAATCTCCATCTCTCCCTCTCCATCTCTCTCCGCCTCTCCCTCTCCATCTCCTCTCTCTCTCCGCCGGCCAATCTCCTCTCCGCTTCTCTTTCTCTCTCCGCCGCCTCTCCCTCGCCGGTTCCTCTCTCTCCCCGCCTCTCCTTCTCTCCCTTGCCGGTTCCTCTCTCCGCCGGTCATCATGGTAATTTTTTTTTTTTAATTTTTGTTATATATATATTAGTAATTTGTTATATATATTAGTAATGGAATTTGATGTGAAATAGATTTTAGGAAAAATGTAGGAAATAGATTTTAGAAAATGGAATTGAATTTAGATTTGATAAGTTATGGAATTGAATTTAGATTTCATAAGTTATAGATTTGAATTTAGATTTGATAAGTTATAGATTTCAATTTAGATTTTATGAATTTTATTTATGTAAAGTCAAATAAAACAAATTTAAGAGTTTTTTGAATTTAAAATAAATATTTAAAATTAAAAATGAATTTACAAGTTATGTTTCGAAAATATAAAATTATTTCCTAAATGTTAAATTTATGGATTTATGTGTTTGTATTCATATATTATATATAAAATTTGAGAATCGATGAATTGTTTTATCAACTTATTTTACAAGTTTTTAATTTATTTATCAATTTATATTTTACATTTTTTAATTTAATAAATTTGTTTTATTTTATAGGCGGATTGACCTCCTCCTCCTTCATACGGACAGTTATTTGGCGAGGATGATACGATTCCCGGAACCGATGGTCGCCGCGGATTCGGATCAGGGTCGGGTTCGCTGGCTGCGAACTATCGTCCACGAGGAGGTAATTTATTAGGTTCTTATATTATATTATTACTCATTTTTTATTATAATTTTATTGTATAACACTTTTATTTTATTGGTTGAACCGAAGAAGAAAGGATGAACGATGGGTGTTGGATCCATCAAGGATGTCCCGGCAGCTTGTTCGTCTTCTCAATATTCTTACTCTTCGGGTTCGTCTCAGCCGCATTTGACCGCTCAGTTGGAAGCTACTAATGCTGAGATTGCGCAGCTAAAGACGGAACAAGCGGAGCTGAAGACTGGTCTCTCGACATTGACCAGTCTCTTTGACATCATTGCAGTGGATAACCCGACATTAGCCAATGCCTTGCAAGGCATACATCGTCCTCCACCGCCTCCTACACCTCCCGCTCAAACGCAGTTCGAACAAGAATCTGAATATATGATTCGAGAAGATTTCATCTACCTAAGGACCCAACAACCGCCGACGAATTAGTGTTTTAATTTCATTTGTATCGGATAATTTTAATTTTAATTTTTATAATATTTTATAATATTTTCATTTTTTTTAAAATGTTCTCATTTGACGCTAAATCGATGCTAAATCGATGCTTATATCGCGTCGAATTAGCGTCGACACCTGATGCATTTGGGCGCTAATTCGACGCTAAATTAGCGTCGACACCAGATGCATTTGGACGCTAATTCGACGCTAAATTAGCATCGATTTAGCATCGATTTGGCGTCGGATTACCTTCGAAATATTAGACGCTAATTCGACGCTACTATATCGTCGAATTAGCGTCGAAATATTTTGTTGAAGTAGCGTCGAACTTCATTTCGACGCAAAAGTAGAGTCGAAATAGCGTCGAAATGTATTTCGACGCTAAATCGATGCTAAGTGGTTTTAGCGTCGATTTAGCGTCGAAATATGCCGACGCTAAATCAGTGTTTTCTTGTAGTGTTGTTTTCGTATATAGTGCAACATCTTGATTTGGCGTGTTGCTTGGTGAATCGGATTATGTGTCTCTTAGATTGAGTGGTCCGCTAACAATGTTGAATTAGATTTCCGTCTCCATATGTTATATGTGCACATGTTGGTAGAGGGTAGAGAGCACTTCATCATCCAAATCAAAAACTATATTTCATCATCTTCCTAGATATTTTTGCATTTACCAACATTATTAAGCAAAAATGAGAAATGACATATTTGTATAAATAAAGTTAAATTTCCATGATGGATGGTTTTTCGGTTTTAAGTGTCCACCAACACATCAAGAGTACTATACAAAATACAAAATGATAGACAATCGCACAAATACCAACGCAAACCAGTTTAAAAACGTAGATTCGATGACCATGAACTGCACTCTCCAAGTGATCACGAACTCTAGACGTTATATGACATGATCTCGATGCGGTGAAACTTAACATGTTTATAATATTGGTTTAGATCTCATTGTTATTGGAAGTATGTGATACACTAGACATGTTTGCTCTGTTGACATGTTCCAAAACCCCACTAGTGCTAAACCTATGAACTATTGACTCATTCGAAATATCGAGAGTGTCGATATACCTATCTCAAAATTAATGTTCCGATATCGACTAAACTCAAAAACTATAACATCCATTAAAACTCAACTTTATGGAGGATCCGAATCCGAATCTTGGATTCAACAAAAAATGTTAAAATTGTTAAAAGAATCATTAATTTTTGAAACACTAATCAAGCTAATTTATTCACCTAAACTAAATTACACATTACGGTAATAATTCATCAAAACCTTTAGTAACAAATTAAGTTCCGACATCCATTATTCATTTCGTACCGCATTAACCATATTTGTTTCGCCTTGTTTTCGTTCAATTTTAATTGCTACACACCGTCGGTTCAACCCAAACCGGACCCAACAGGACCCACCCGTTTCCCACACGTGTAACTTCTTCACTCTTATAGAAAAACCCTAATTTCAGTGCGCCACTGTACACAGTCGCACTTCACACAACCCTCCAACCATGGCGACATCGACTCATTTCCTCTCTCAACCTTCATCTCTCCGAGGAACCCTAAATCAATACCAATTGAACCAAATCTCACTCTCCAGAATCCCAATTTTGTCTCTCAAATCCACCTTGAAACCACTCAAACGCCTCTCCGTGAGAGCCGCCGTATCCCAAAACTCCGCCAAAACTCCGACGAAGCAATCTGCGTCGTTCGATCACTGTTTCAAGAAATCATCAGATGGATTCCTCTATTGCGAAGGAACTAAGGTCGAAGATATCATGGAAAGCGTCGAGAGAAGACCATTCTACTTGTACAGTAAACCTCAGATCACGAGGAACGTTGAAGCGTACAAAGAGGCTTTGGAAGGAGTGAGATCTGTTATTGGTTACGCGATTAAAGCTAATAACAATCTCAAGATTCTGGAGCATTTGAGGAGTTTGGGTTGTGGTGCTGTGTTGGTTAGTGGAAATGAGCTCAGGCTTGCTCTTCTTGCTGGTTTTGATCCCACTAAGTAAGACTTTCTTATTCAAATGCCAATTTAGAGAGCTTTAGTTTCTGGAATCAAGTAGGTTAATGTAGTGAGAGGAATGTATGATTTGTGTGATTTAGTCTAGTGGTGATGTGATGATTCTTGACTGTGTATTTGCTGTATGAATATGAATAGGTGCATTTTCAATGGAAATGGGAAGTTGTTGGAAGATTTAGTTCTAGCTGCGCAAGAAGGTGTTTTCGTAAATGTTGATAGTGAGTTTGATTTGGATAACATTGTGGAAGCTTCAAGAATTTCTGGTAAGCAGGTTAATGTTCTGCTGCGTATCAATCCTGATGTCGATCCTCAGGTAAATATTCATTCTTCAGCGTCATTTCCTAGTTTTTTGTAACATCATTGTTCTGCATAGGTTGGATATGAGTGAGCTTTTTACATTTTTGTTAGGTGCATCCATATGTTGCTACTGGGAACAAGAACTCAAAGTTTGGTATTAGGAATGAGAAGCTTCAGTGGTTTCTAGATGAGGTCAAGGCACATCCCAAAGAGCTCAAGCTTGTTGGAGCTCATTGCCATTTAGGCTCTACCATTACTAAGGTAACTCTATGTTACATAATCTTGCTTTAAGTCGTCTTTTGATGTAATCAAATTATTTTATGTTTCAGGTGGATATATTCAGAGATGCTGCGGTTCTCATGGTGGAATACATTGATGAAATCCGGCGTCAAGGATTTGAAGTTAATTACCTGAACATTGGTGGTGGTTTAGGAATAGATTATTACCATGCAGGCGCTGTTCTTCCTAAACCCATGGATCTCATCAACACCGTAAGAACGACATCTCAAATCTCTGTCTTTCATCTGATCTAAAAAGCACTGGAGTTGGTAGATTATTTACAAGCCTTGATTTATTGTAGGTAAGAGAGCTAGTTCTTTCACGAGACCTGAACCTAATAATCGAGCCAGGGAGATCGGTGATTGCAAACACGTGCTGTTTCGTCAACCATGTCACTGGTGTGAAGACAAATGGAACTAAAAACTTCATAGTGATTGATGGAAGTATGGCTGAGCTGATCCGTCCCAGTCTTTACGATGCCTATCAGGTAACATAAATATGCTTGTTACAACTGCATCTTGTGTAATTGACCTCTTGGATTTATAGCTTAACATGTTCTTGTTTCTTAACACGCAAAAGCACATTGAGCTGGTCTCTCCTACACCACCGGAAGCAGAGGTTTCCAAATTCGATGTTGTGGGTCCTGTTTGTGAATCTGCTGATTTCTTAGGAAAAGACAGAGAGCTTCCCACTCCTCCAAAGGTGAGTTAACAGTCTGATTATGTATGACTGCTCGAGTGAATGCAGCTCGAGTAAATTGAGTGTGTTGTGATCATTGCAGGGAGCCGGTCTGGTGGTTCATGACGCTGGTGCATACTGTATGAGCATGGCTTCCACTTACAATCTCAAAATGCGTCCTCCGGAATACTGGGTACCAACACATCTTTTTTTCTGTTTTCTTTTGAAATTATACGAGAATCAGAAGTTCCTTGTGCTTCGATATCAGGGGTGAAACTGATGCATGTGTTTTTGTTTTTGCAGGTCGAAGAAGATGGGTCATTCACCAAGATCAGGCATGCAGAGACATTTGAAGACCATTTGCGTTTCTTCGAAAATCTATAAACTCTGAGATTTCACTCTTCATTGTCGTTACTTGTACGATTATTCGGAATCAGGACCATAATGCTGTTGATGTTTTAGATTTTCATATTCCATTCTTTGATCCAAAAGTCCTCAATAAAGTGATCAAAAGAATAAAACACAAGTCCAAAGGTGTGTGTGTTGCCTACTTTTTCTTTTGTCTCCTCTTAAATTATTGCAAGTTCAAAGTGAACCAATGATGTTTTAGTGAGACCATGGGTCAAAATTCTATTTAGTAACTATTTAGTAACACAACAAAATCTGCATAGAAGAATCTAGAAGCATGAACACAAGAAAACCTTTTAATGACTGTCAAGGATGGCCTTTGAGATCACCTAATCTGTTTGGTTTCATAACACACACAACAAAAATGAAGAATCCTCTCAGGTTTCAAGGAACTCAAAGATCAGAGAGAGAGAGAGAGAGAGAGAGAGAGAGAAAGACAGGTAAAAAAGACTTACCTATGACACCGAATACTTCTATATAAAAGCATAACGGTAAGTAAAACCGTAGCCGCGGCCGAAAACAAATGCTCCAGTCAGTGGCCGCTGATGATATATCAATTCGCATTGTATATTTTGCTGTCTGCAAATCCTTCAATCTTGGCAACCGCGTAGGCCACTGCATTCTTAATAATCAGAAATCAGAAGAGAGTGTAGATTATACACAAGAGAACCGCAAAAAGTGGGTTTGAGGTAAAAACCTGTCGCCCAGAGCCAGAATTTAGAGTGAGTATATTTGGGAGGTAACAAAACCGTCATGATGGGAATCGCCAGGAGCAGAATCAACTGGAACGACATGCATAATCGGAGATCATTAAACACTCTGCCATCAACTAGAACGCATATAATTTCAATCCGAACCTGACTAAAACTCGTAAAACTGGAGGAGGTAATGATTTTTTCGGTTTGAAATGTTACCTGGCGTAAGCAACACTGAGAAATGATATGAATAGAAGCAAGACTAGACAACTCAGACCTACTTTCTCCCCCGCTCTCTCAACCAAAAAACTAGAGAAAAGCGACGAATACGCAATCAATATCTGCAATTTACCATCATTAATCAAGAAACAGCAATTCATAACCAATTAACTAAAGCAAAAAAAAAACTTTGCCATTCCATTAAACAAAAACACACTACTTTACAGCCAAAATCTCTAACACGATTCGTCTATGCGTCTTTCCATTAGCGATACAAAGATTCTACTGTTCACAATGTTCTTGTAGTATCAATTAAAGAAAACTAAGAAACAACTATGCATACCTAGAAGAAGATTCATCTAAAACTTCTTCTAATAGCTAAAAGAAGATTTTTTGCAAGAAAAGTAAAGTGAATTACTAAAAGTTGGTCAGAGAAAATGAAAACGAACAGGCATAGTGTCCAAGATGAGTCTGTTATCATCAGGTTTGAGATGATAATAAGCAGAGCCAAAGGCAAAGGTTGCAATGCCTCCATAGAACACTGTCCATCCCCAGATCTCACCTTTCAAACTGCAACAAAAACTCAAATGTTAACACTAATTTTTTTATAAAAAAACTCAAATTTATAAGAAAAAGAGAAGAAGAGAGAGGACCTTATATTGAAGAAGCTTCCTCCAATGCAAAGAACAAAACCAAGAACACCAATAATAAGAAAAGGAAAGTTGGTCATCACATTCAATGTATTAGGCACTCCTGTATTCATCAACCCAACACAAAACATCTGTCGTTATTACACGCATTCACAAAGACAGAGACAGAGAGAGAGAGAGAGAGAGAGAGAGAGAGAGAGAGAGAGAGAGAGAGAGAGTTATATACCCATGAAGTTGCGTTTATCTGCAAACACATGATGTCGAAATGAATTGAGAGGAACTTTGGGAGCAACGAACATTATGATTATCCAAAATAGAAACAATCCAATCAAAATTCGTTTCTTTTTCCATCTCCCGATCTCTTGATTCGTCAACAACACCATTTAAGAACCAATCTCTGTCCTCTTTCAAGCTTTGTAAAGGTCAAGACTTTTTTCGTTGATTCGTCAAATCACTTTCATGGGTCTGATTTTTCTTCCAGATTAATAAGAAAAAAAGGGAAGATTTGTTTGATGCGAACGTGCGACGGAATCTCTTTTCTTTGAAACTGACGGATTTGACGACGATCAATTTCTATTCTTGTCGCAGTTGACGAAGAAGGGACCACCGCTAAAACGTCGTCGTTTCCTTCTTTTTTTGTTTTATTTGCAATCTAACCCCTTATACTTCTTATATATGTTATTATGTCCACTCTATATTTACCAAACGAAATCCCAATCTTTAGACCCATGTTTATTAAAACAACGTTTTGACTTATTAAAGAAATCTCTAGGGTTTTGTTACATGGGTTAATTTGGTTAATAACCAACAAAAATTTAATAATTAGGTAAGTAACAAAAATGGGGTATGTGGCATAATCATATCCATCAAAATTAGGGTAATTAGTTATATTTTTAGTTATAGTTTTTTTATGGTTATTGATCCTAATTTCCCTTGTTACATTGCCTATATTTTTTTTTCTTTTTTCTTTTGCTTAGACTAAACACTCGAGCTTCTTCCTACCTACCCACTAGTGAGGGTAACAAATTCTTGCGTAGTAAGATATGGACAAGATCATTGGGTATTCTGATGATGAATTGCTTGTGAAGATCTTATCGTTTCTTCCAACAAAAGTTGCAGTAAGCACGAGTATTTTGTCCAAGCATTGGAAGTTTCTTTGGATGCATGTCCCAAAGCTTGACTACGATGACGTCATAATCAAATATAACCCGTCGAAATGCGAGAGTTTGCGGCGCTTTATAGCCATGAATCTGCCAATACATAGAGCTCCCGTCATAGAGAGCTTGCGTATCAATCTTCTCACTGTATATCATCAACATGAAGATATCAAACGGTGGGTTGAAATAGCGGTTTCTCGATGTGTGCGTGAGCTAAGTATTTGTTGTTATGGACCTATTGCATTACTTCCGAATAGCTTGTATACTTGCAAATCTCTTGTGATATTGAAACTGAGCGACCAGATTCTTGTGGATGTTCCTCGTGTGGCTTCTCTTCCTTCCTTGAAAACGCTGCACCTTCAATATGTGAAATACGCAAATAAAGAATCTCTTCAAAGCCTTTTATCCAATTGCTCTATTCTTGAAGATTTGATTGTGGATCTATGTGTACGTGATAATGTGAGAAAGTTCACTATTAGCAGCATCCCGACATTGCTTAGTTTTACGATTTCTGGTTCACGTACTTGTGACGAGTATGTGATAGATACTCCTTCTTTGAAGTATTTCAAAGCTACGGATTTTACTCAAACTTCCTATTTTTTTATTGTGAATACGCCTAAGTTGGAGGAGGCAGATATTGATTTTGATGGATTCCCCGATATCAAAAGGCTTCTCGAACCTGTCAATTCTGTCAAACGTCTTTCACTATCCACAACTAGGGGTGAGCATAATTCCCGTCCCGTACCCGTTCCCGAATTCCCGTCCTTTATATTTCCCGTATTCCCATATGGGACAAGCTTTCAAGTCCCGATTGGGACCGAGACGGAACGGGACGGGAACGGGATATCCCAAAATCCCGTTTGAGATAAATATAAGTATTAGTTTATATATATATATTAAAAATGATGAATTATATTATGTCATATATTAAGTAATAATTAACGTCAATATGCCAAAATTATTTGACAATGAATAGAATATAAATAAAGAGTAAACCTAATTACAAAGAACAATTTTTAGGGTTGGTCTTCTTTACTCAGAGCTACACGAAGAGGCAAGAATCATTTCACTTCACTTTGATTATGATTCTTCTCTATCTCTCTGTTTATTCTTGTTGTTTGATTGTTGTCGGTGCTTTTTCTACAAAGCTTTTATTCTTTTGATTTGAATATACTTTGTTTCTGTAGTTTGAGACTTTGAGTTCTTCTGTTTGTATTATATCACTTGTTTTTTTCATTGATCATTTTTTACTCAGTTTTGTTTTATTCATGATATTTGTGATATTTATGTGGTTTAAGTTTGATTCAATTTGAAGATTATGGTTTTATTTTAATTTTTTAACTTTTATGGAATACAATTGAATTTTCTTTAATTCGAACATGCTTTTGATAAATTGGAAAAGCATGTTGTATACCTATTTGCAAATTGAAGCATCGTTTAATCTAATTTTGAATTCGATTATTCTATGGGACTTCCCGTCCCGTTCCCGTCCCATCCCGTTCCATCCTGTTCCCGTCCCGAATTTTAAATGGGACATAAATGGGACGTATTTTTCTAGTCCCATAAATCCCGTTCCCGTCCCGTTCCCGTTAGATCCCGTCCCATATTCCCGTTTGCCCATCCCTATCCACAACAGACAACAATGCAGAGGTAATTTGAATCAAAATTGATAAATTTCAAGTCAACTCACTATATTATTCACAATACTAAACCTTCCTTTGCTCAGGTTGTATATGGTGATGATATTGTCTTTCATGAGCTTGAGCATCTCAAATTTTGCATAGATAACACATATCAGTCCAAGTTACTACATTTGTTGCTTAGAGGTTCTCCCAAACTACGACATTTCGAGTTCGATGTAAGTTTCTTCGATAAACGACTATTATTTTTGCTCATTTTTCTAATCAAGGGAAACTTTTCACAAGATGGTATGGAAACAATGGATACATCGGTTTACTGGAAGCAATTGAATTATGTTCCTCAATGTCTATTGTCGAGTCTACAAACGTTCAAGTGGACATGTTACAATCCAACAACAGAAGAGATAGATATGGCGACATATATCTTGAGGAATTCTTGCCGATTAAAGACTGCAAGATTCTTGATTAGGCCATCATGGTTGGATCCACAAAAGAAGCTTGAGATGAAGAATGAGTTGGCATCATCTTCCCGTGGTTCAACCACATGCAACCTCAGTTTCAATAATTTCGACTGAGGGTTCGAATCATTACATTTGACTTATTCCATGTTTCCCATGATACATTTGTGTTAATTGTTATGTACATTCGAATATTACAACATGAATTGGTACATATGTTTTCGATCTTAAGATTATTTTCTCAAGTTTGTTTTTTATTTCTACTTCGATGTACATAGTTTCTTGGATCTCCTTTTAATTAAAATTTTTAATTTCATTTGCTTATTGAGATAGTTCACTACTTCATTTTAAATCCTTTTCATTTTGTTCTACATGTTCTTGCAAACATTTTATAACACCTAAAATAAGCTTCACCTTTTCTACAAAATTAGTCTCTCTAATTTGTTATATTGTATGGGTCGTTTTTAATCTATGTGTGATGTTTAATTTGTCCCTGTTTGTTTCTTTTTCATAGCGTTGTCTTGGTAAGAATCGCATGTGTTTTTCTATGGATTTGTAAGATGATTATACAAATGTAAGTTTTATGTGTTATAAATAAAAATTGGGATGATTTGTGATGAATAAATATTTAGAATAAGTGAAAGAATTATCCGCTCAGGAATTCAGATACTCAAAGAAGAGAAAACGAGAGAACAAAAGAAACGAAAGAAACTTTGATTATGATGTTGAATGTCGATATTACAAAAAATGAACGTACGAAACGTTCCTTATATAGACGATTAACATATTAAATTTACTGTGTATGCATAGTGACAGTGGAGTCCACATAATTAAACGTATAAGGTAAAGTAACTTCTGCAAGTTGAAATTGTTGACTTTTTCAATATTATGGTATTTTTTATACTAGCTAACACGCATCATGATCATGTTAGTTACAAACTAGACGTGTAGTAAGCTTTATACGACAAAATTATCTTATTTGAATTACATAGTTACAACACACAAATTCATGACAAAATAAACAAAAGTTAAAAAAAAACAAATTAAATCTCCATAGAACTATTCATTCATAGTGAAAGTAATAAATGACATATTTTCCCCCAAAAATGAATCTTTTTAAATTACAAATAATTTTTGTTTGACAAAAAAAAATTACAAATAATTCATAATTTTCATTATCTATTTACCGGTTAATAATTGTAAACCGGAAAGTTTCTCAAGAGAAGAGACTTGTCCTAAGACGACGGTCGCTCTCCAACCGGCGATGACATCATCAATTCCCAGTTTACGCCCCAATAGATGGGTTTTTGTCATACCAATTAAAACTATCGAGATAGGAACAAAATATTTATAAAAATACGAGGACGTATAATTGCAAATTTCATCCTTTATGTTAAGTCAGTAAGACTATAGTCGCGACTCTCAATTCTTTTTCCAGCAAAATTTTCTCTTTTTTCTTTTCTTTCGAAGAGAGAGAGAGAGAGAAGACAGAAGAAAGAAATCGTTTTGATCGGAGGTACTTTCTCCGACGAGTTTACTCTCTCTAGGGGTTTTTTTTTACTCCTCCTTCTCTGTTTCGTCTTCGTAGCTCTTAAATCTCAGCTCGAATTCTGGGTTAGGGAGTTAAATCTCGTGTAGACTCGCTTCGTTGAGAAAAATTTGGTCTTGCTTCGTTTTTTGCTGAGAAATTTGCGGAGAAGATAGATTTATCCAGTCAAAGCTTTGTTTTTTCCCTCTCTCTCTCTCTCTCTCTCTCTCTCTCTCTCTCTCTCTCTGTAATAAAAAAACCCTTGAGACATAATCTTCAAAATCGAATCGAAAATTTATCTGAAATCGAATTCGTGGGTTTCTCGATTCCGGTTCGGTTTTCGAGTTTAAAATATTGATTTCTGTCACTTTCCGCGAGGAGATTTCGAATTCGCTTCTTTTGGGCTCCAAAGTTTTCACCTTTCAAAATATTTTAAATCTCTGTGCTCTTTTTGTTTTAGGGTTCCTTCCTAATTGTGATTCATCTAGGGTTTGCTCCTTTTCTAAATTCAAGATCTGTTTTTGTTTCTCCAGATTATCCTTGTCTTTGAGCTAGCTTTTGCAATTTGACTCAATCGAGATCTGAATTATCTCCGGCGTCTCGGTTTTGTCGGTAGCTACAGGGTGATTCAGAGTTCCTACAAGGTAAAGTCTTCGTTGCTATCTGAAAAAGTGAACTTTACATTGATTCTGTGAGATTCATGAAAAAATTAATTCTGTGGTGAACACTAGCTTCTACTTGTAGATGTGTTAGTTCTTGAGCATTGTGTGTTGTGTATGAATTGGGAAAAATGGGTCAATTGATTATTGTGGAGTAGGTTGAATTTGGTTCTGAGTCTATACACTGACTGTATTCAGTTACAAGTTGATGTTAATAGGCTATTAATGGAAGACGATGACTCTGCTTCGTCTCGGGATTTGGATGCACAGAACCCTTATGATCGATTGCTTGCTCTAGATTCAACTTCCGTAGATTCAAATTGTAACTTGGATTCGGTTTCTGCCATTTATCTAGCAATGAAGAGCTCGAAGCTGGAATGTGTCGACGAGCGTGGTCAAGATTCCCTTATAACCTCGGTATGCATGGAGGACGAAGAGGATGAAGAACTCGACGAGTTTGATCCTTATCTGTTCATCAAGAACTTGCCGAACTTGTCTTCTGTTGTCCCGACTTTCAGGCCGGTCTTGCTTCCTAAACAAACCCGAAGCTGTCCTCCTATTTCTCTTGTCCTAGACCTTGATGGTAAGGCTACTTTTCAGCTCGTTCGCTTGTTTGTTTGATGGTAAGGTTAACATATATGTTTGGTATTCACAGAAACTCTGGTGCACTCGACTCTAGAATCGACTCTAGAACCGTGTGATGAGGTTGATTTTACGTTTCCTGTAAATTTTAACGAAGAAGAGCATATGGTGTATGTGCGGTGCCGTCCTCACCTCAAAGAGTTTATGGAGAGAGTGTCTCGTCTTTTCGAGATCATTATATTTACAGCTAGCCAAAGTATTTACGCTGAGCAACTTCTGAATGTGCTTGACCCTAAGAGGAAGCTCTTTCGCCATAGAGTGTACCGTGACTCGTGTGTTTTCTTTGATGGTAACTACCTAAAAGATTTATCAGTCCTCGGGCGTGATTTATCTCGTGTTATCATCGTCGATAACTCCCCACAGGTATTATTAAACTCTTATCATCCCTCTACACATTGTTTCTCCATTCTTAGCTTATCGGTTTTTCGTTTAGGCATTTGGGTTCCAAGTGGAGAATGGAGTGCCGATTGAGAGCTGGTTTAATGACCCGGCAGATAAAGAACTACTTCACTTACTCCCGTTTCTCGAAAGCTTAATTGGAGTTGAAGATGTAAGGCCGATGATCGCTAAGAAATTCAATCTACGGGAAAAGGTTGATGCTGCTGTAGCTGCACCTGAGTATCCTACTGACGTAGGAGATCCATTTGAACGGTAAAGAGTCTTTTCGCCATCAAAAGTTTTAAGCTTTTGAGGCAGAATCTGGTAAAAGAGCTTTAGAAAGCTTGGAGGGATCTGAAGTTGGTCTTTAAGAGGATGCTTTAGAAAGCTTGGAGGGATCTGAAGTTGGAGATATATATATATATATATATATATATATGATATATCAAAATGTTGTTTTCTTATTAGTTTTAAAGAATTTGGTATACAGAGAAGACAAGATAGCCTTGTAAACAGTTTAACTGCAGAATAACTGTAATTGTCTCTTTTCTGTTTTCTGTTTTCTGGTTTATTTTACTATACTTGTACACATAAATTTACCATTCAATAGTGTTGCTTTGTTTTTCACTTTCTTACCAAATTCCTTTGAAAGTCGCATAAAATTAGTTTTAATCCAACAGTGTCAAATTTTGATTTTGTTGTGATGGTATCATTAAGAAGGAAAAACAAAGCCTGTCAAGTTTTCCAATGAGATTTTTTAAAAGATTGCGAGTTTGAATACCAAGATATATTATGGATTTAAAGGATTGTTTTTTTTTGGTATATATTATTTTCATGCCCTAGAGGCTATAACCTATCCTAGTTTCGTTAATGGCCCTAGATTTACGCGTCTAGCATTTCTAATTTATTGACTCCAATAACAATTTATTTCCTTATTGTTCGACGCGCAGATAATTAAGAACTTGTTTATCTTTATCATCTTGGGTAATTATGTGTTTAAATAATATTATGATTTTAATAGTAATAAATAGTTTCGAGTAAAATAGTCAAAGCTTATTCTTACCAACTGGAGGTAGCTTGACGAAGAAGAGTGCGCATTTTAATAGAATCTACTTTCGATGATGTCGGCGCAGGTTAAGCTCTAAAAAAATTATTTATTTATTGTTAATTTGTGGAGTTCTTTTGTTTCTATCGAATTGTTTACAATATATTTTCCTTTTTGCCAATATTGTGTATAATTATTTTATTCAGAAAAAATTGCCAAACAAAAAAAGAAAACTAGCGAAAGGAAGCTTCATTTTTAGAGAGATAAACTGGAGATTTTTAGAGAGAGAAACAGAAGATCAGTTCGTCGTTGACGATCGATGTCGAAGATGAAGCATCTTCTCCGGAAGCTCCACATCGGCGGAAGTAGTGGAGTCGCCGGCGGATTTGGTGACCATCACCGGTTAGACGATTCGACTAGACCGATGATCGATCCTAGCCCTATTCCTAGCACTAGCCCTAGCCCAGGTTCGACTTCTTCGGTTTCTTCTACCGGTTTTGGTAACGGCTCGACTACAATGCCGAGATTGGAAACATTTGAGCCGGTTGGTCGTGATCTGGCGGCGGTTAATGGTGTTGATTTCAATTTGATGGAAGAGGAGTATCAAGTCCAGCTGGCTATGGCGATTAGTGTCTCTGATTCTGATCCGAGAGAGAATGCAGATACGGCTCAGATTGATGCTGCTAAACGGATTAGCCTTGGGGTTTCTGCTCCGGTCACCGACGCTGATTCCGCCGTTGACTTTCTATCGCTCCGTTATTGGGTATAAACTATATCTCGACGAACTGCTTAAGTTGATTTGTTTAATTTCTCTGGATTTTTGGGGTTTTAGGGAGTCTAATCGTTCAATTAGCTAGGGTTTAAGAGGAATTAGGATCTTACTGGAATTGATCACTGCTCTCTCTTGGTTACGAGTATCTATGAATCCTGATTGTTTAGTAATTTCATTTTTGGGTTGGAGTTACAGATGACTACTCAATGTGGATGGTTTCTGCTTTGATTTATGGTAATGGGAGGGTTTAGCTGATCATGCTGTTGCTTTTTTTTTTTCTTGTAGGGACATAAGGTCATTAACTATGACCAGAAAGTCAGGGATGGATTTTACGATCTGTATGGGATTACATCGAATTCTCTTTCACACGAGAAGATGCCACTTCTCGTGGATCTTCAAGCTATTTCAGACAATGTTGATTATGAGGTCATTTTGGTGAACCGATTGATTGATCCTGATTTGCAAGAGCTAGAGAGGAGGGCATCAGCTTTGTCTTTGGAATGTCCAGACTTTGTGCGTGGTCAGGTGTCAAGTGATTTAGCTCAGAAAATTGCAAATATAGTTGTAGAGCAAATGGGTGGCCCC
This sequence comes from Draba incana, assembly GCA_963576765.1. NCBI lineage: Eukaryota > Viridiplantae > Streptophyta > Magnoliopsida > Brassicales > Brassicaceae > Draba > Draba incana. Next base: position 8,625,303 of record OY755205.1, on the reverse strand, counting down.
GTTGAAAATGCTGATGAAGCGTTGAGAAGGTGGATGCTTCGAAGCTATGAGCTAAGGAATTCTTTGAATACTACTATTCTTCCCCTTGGACGAGTTAATGTTGGTCTTGCACGTCACAGGGCTTTGCTTTTTAAGGTTACAACAAATCCTCGCACTTGTTTCTCGTTTTAGTCTTGGACCTCTTGTTTATCTTATTTTAGGCTTCTAGTGGGAACATTCATTATTTCTTTTTTTTTCATCACCAAGTTCCCTTTTTGGTCACTGTTAGAAGATGTAGGGTGAAGCTAACTGCTTCCTTCCTTTTCTTGTTTCTAGGTACTTGCTGATAGGATTAATCTCCCGTGTATGCTGGTAAAAGGCAGCTACTACACTGGAACTGATGATGGGGCTGTGAACCTGATTAGACTAGATGACAAAAGGTATTCTTTGAATGCTGTAATCAGCTGCCTTATGTTTTCATTTTAGATTCTTGATATTGGGCTCAGTTTGTAGGTGATGGTAGTGATTTTTTTCAGAGTCCTAATTCATTCTTCATATGCAGTGAATACATTATTGATTTAATGGGTGCTCCGGGTGCTCTAATCCCTGCCGAGGTTCCAAGCAGTTTTCTTCCAGTTTCTTGCACAGATACAAGAGTATTTCCTGAAGATCTGGATTCACTGCAACATTCATACCCTGTACTTGAGAAAGAAGTTGAAACGCTAGCATCTTCAGTTTTTAGGGAAACAGATACTACATCTTGTATGAAGGAAACTTTCTTCACTGGAAACCATGAAGAAAACAGATGTGCTGTTGAACAACATCAAACGGAGAGGTTTGAGCATGATTTTGGAAAGCTAATGCATTCACAGCAGATATCTGGTGAAAATTTGCCACCATTTTCTGGGAAACCGACTTGTGCACAGAAAGTTAAAGTTAAGAATGTCTCAAAGTATGTCATAAGTGCAGCAAAGAACCCTGAATTTGCGCAGAAATTACATGCCGTGTTGTTAGAAAGTGGTGCATCGCCTCCTCCAGATTTGTTTACGGATGTTAACCCACAGAACTTGAGGGAGAGAAATATGCTTCAAGATTTTCGCCAGGAAAGTAGCAGTTATATGAATTCTGATGTTCCATGCTACTCAGAAAAGGTATTCTTAGGATAAACATCTTTTCACCATTTTTCCTGCACAATATCAATATCCCACCTCTCCTAATCTAGTTTAAGATTCTTGAAGTCTTTATTTATCTCCTATCTGCACTGCATAGGTCGCAGACTCGTTAGCTGATCAACTGAGAGAATCTGCAAAGAACCCCACACCACTGCAACTGTCAGTTCTTTCTACCTCAGGTGAGGGATAACCACTAAATGATGTCTGCAATATAATTTTATCTTTACTGGTTACTGTTAATGCATGTAAGCAACTTTTAGTGACTACAAATTGATGAATCTCTTTCACTTCCTACAGCTGAGAATTGCCAACAGCCAGTGGATATTGATTTGTCAATGAAGAGAAACTCTGATATGGATAATAGCAGTAAAGTTTCTTCGTCGGAAAAGATGGAGATTGGCACTGGTGACCGTCAGTCGGCTGTTTGTGATAGTCGCGGCGATGGAATTAATCCATTTCTAGGCGAGGCTGCAAAATGGGAAATTATGTGGGAAGATCTTCAGATTGGCGAGCGAATTGGTATTGGTAAGGTTTGGTCTATCAAATATAGTATCCCTGAAGCTGGCAAACATTATTATAAACTGAAAGTGTTATCTGTGAGAGACTTTTGATGAAGCGTGATACTTACTAATTGTTACCTAGCCTTATGCTTGTGGATGAAATATAAATATATCCACGATTTTGATAAACCAGTGTATTCCTGTACAATATCGAATTACAATGTGCTCTTTCTCTGTGCTGCTTTTGTTGCAGGTTCGTATGGAGAAGTTTACCGTGCAGAATGGAATGGAACTGTGAGTAATGTTCTGGAGTCTTAATCCACTGATCCTCGCAATGATCTTTTACCTCTCATTTCCTTCCAATGAAAAGAATTGCTATTTTATACATGGATTTATTGGGCTGATTGTGTTTTTTCCTTTCAGGAAGTGGCTGTTAAGAAGTTTCTGGACCAAGATTTCTCTGGTGATGCGTTGACACAGTTCAGATCTGAAGTAACTCCAACTCATTTAATCATAGACATCTTTCTTTAGAATTACCTGCAATCTGTTTAATCATATTACAAATGTTTTATTTTGTCCTGATAGATTGAAATAATGTTGAGGTTGCGGCATCCAAACGTTGTTCTTTTCATGGGAGCAGTTACTCGGCCGCCAAATTTCTCCATTCTGACAGAGTTCCTACCCAGGTTGACCCACCCTCCCATATTCTTCTTTTACAGTTCGTGAATTGTCTACTAGTTTGATTTCTACTCCTCGTTTAAGTAATCCTTCTTCTTCTTGACTCGATGGGTTATACTTTTATGACACTATGCAGGGGGAGTTTGTATAGATTACTCCATCGGCCAAATCATCAGCTTGATGAGAAGAGGCGAATGCGGATGGCTCTTGATGTGGTATATGGATAAGTTGCTTTTGTTAAAAAGAAGGCTTGAGAAGTTACTGCGATATTGCTTAAAATGATCTGACACTTCGTGTCTTTCTGATGGTATTGCAGGCAAAGGGAATGAACTACTTACACACCAGCCACCCGACTGTTGTACATAGGGATTTAAAATCTCCAAACCTTCTTGTTGATAGAAATTGGGTTGTGAAGGTTTGTGATTTCGGATTGTCCCGCATGAAACACCACACCTATTTGTCCTCAAAATCAACTGCAGGAACGGTTAGTCTTAACTTAAATTGAACTATTTCTCTCTCTTTTTTTTTTTTTTTTAATCGTGGAACCTATTTGGCAACGATAAGGAAAACTTGATAAAATTGCCTGTTAATGGTGTGTAGCCTGAGTGGATGGCTCCTGAAGTGTTGAGGAATGAACCGGCTAACGAGAAGTGAGTGAAATTTAACACTCTGAGAATCTTATTCATGTTAGTACAGAATTATTGATTGTTATTGCTTGTGCAGATGTGACGTGTACAGCTTTGGTGTCATATTGTGGGAATTAGCTACTTCATGCATCCCCTGGAAAGGTTTAAACCCGATGCAAGTTGTTGGAGCTGTGGGTTTCCAGAATCGCCGCCTTGAAATCCCAGATGATATCGATCCAACCGTTGCACAGATAATCCGTGAATGTTGGCAAACGTAAGTCCATTTCTTTACTCAAAAATCCTTAAAATCTAGCAAAAGTAGCTTATGATACGAATTACTGTACTAAGTTGTGGTTGTTATGCAGGGAACCGCATTTACGGCCATCGTTCACGCAATTGATGCGAAGTCTGAAGCGGTTACAGGGCCTAAACATAAGCAACAGAGGGAACACGAGTGAAAGTTTGATGTAAGATATATGAATGATTGTAGACAGAAGCTGTTGCTTCACCTAGTCTTGGTTCAAAGAGCCAATTGGTGGTGGGGATTTGCCATTTTTTCTTTGCTTTTTTTCTTTCTTTCTCTTTTTACGGTCAGACGAGAGGAAACAGAAAAAAAAATTGTCCGGGTTGGGGAAAAAGCTTGTGGAGTTCAATCGAAGTGGGAGCTCAACAACAAGAGTAAAAGCCCTATTAATAACCCTTTGTAACTATTATTATAACTACTACTATTGCTGCTCTACTTGTAACGACACAAATTAGGTAAAAGAACACAAAAGAAAAAGAAAAAGAAAAAGAATGAAAAGAATACAATAAGCCTCCAAAATCTGATAAGTGTACACACATGGGGATTGTTGTAAGTGCTTATAAGCTGCTAACTCTTGTAAAAGTCACAATGCAAGTAAAGGAAAAGATATGACATTGGGTATGATTGGTTGGGCTTTAAGTGTTATATACAGTCTTAAATTTTGCTACCGATCATGTTGTAGCTTTAATTCTTTAAGTTACTTGGTTATTCCTTTTCATAAGGAAATGTTAAGTGTAGATTAATAAAATTGAAATTGGGAAAGAAAAAAAAACACGGAAGCTGCGATGGCTGCTACAGTACTCCGCCATTTCACTCCAATCCCATCCTCCCTTAAACCACCGTCTCGCCACCGTCGATTCCTACACCACAAATCATTTACCAAACTACCCTTACCCTCTTCTTCTCCTTCTCTTCTCAATTTCTCCGCCGGAAACTCCGAACCCCAACCTCCTCCGCCGTTACCGGAGACCGATTGTCCCGTTCCGCCGGAACAACAACCAATCAACGAGTACCAATCTCTCTCTTCCTCTTTCCCTTTCTCCTGGGCTTCTGGAGATCTAGTCGAATACTCTACTAGGCTCTTCGTCACCGGCGCTTCGTTCGCTGTTTTCGTCGGGTTACCCGTTTGCTGGTTCGGATCCATCGGACCCGAATACGAACCCGTTAAGCGGATCCTCGCCGCTAGCTCTAGCGGAATCTTTGTTGTTACGCTTGCCGTTGTAAGGATGTATCTCGGTTGGGCTTACGTCGGAAATCGCCTTCTTAGCGCCACCGTCGAATGTATGTTCAAATTCTAAAAAACTCTTAGCGAAGATCATGAATTTTGACTATTCAATTTCGAATTGAGTTTATGTAATCGAATTTGGTCTTAATCTTAGTGAATTCAAAATTGGTGTGAGGCATTCTCTGTTTTTACTAAGGGAATTGTGAATCCGAGAGTTGTAACGTTTTGAGGAAGCTCAAGAACTGGTTGTTATGATGAGAATCTGGATCTAATGTTTTTGTTTTCGATTTTCGACTTGTTGCTCGTGTTGCAGATGAAGAAACTGGGTGGTATGATGGTCAGGTTAAGATTCGTCTTTCTCTCTGTATATATATTGGTGAAGCTTTATTGAAGAAAGCATTTTGTGTTGGTGAATTCTAAACTTTGGTTATGGATTTTTGAATACAGGTATGGGTGAAAACACCTGAAGTATTGGCTCGAGACCGTCTTCTTGGATCTTTCTCGGTTAGCTAATAGCCATTTTTTACGCTCTTATCTTGGATCAATGGATTTGCTAAAGTTTTATGAATCGGGTTTTATTGTGTGTGTTGTTGTTTCAGGTGAAACCAGTTCTTGCGAGACTTAAAAACACGCTTGTTATTCTCGGGTTATCGCTCATTCTTGTTGTAAACCTCAGCAATTCTCCGATTGCATCGTCATATAGAACATATAAGGATCCTCTGGACAGATCCTCGATGCCAATCGCAGGAGCGTACAATGATGAAACCGCGAGAACGTTTGAACCAGAAGCTTTCTGCGGAGAACCTTCTTCAGATGATCTTCTTTGAAATCTCTTATACTTAAACACAGGGATAGACAGTTTCTCATAGTAAATATATCTGTACATTCTTGTATATTTTCGCGATAAGCAATGTTGACGGGTTTCAATCGAAACATGAATTCAAAAATCTCGATGAATAGAAGCTCATTTCGAATCTAGTTTCTCGGCAAGATCATTCAGACTAAAACTGACGGTTAGGTCATAGAGATTTTTTAAAGATGTCCTGAAGAATATGCATCAAGGTTCAAGGAATTAAATTTGTCATATTTGATCCTATCAATTTTATTTTCCATATTTACAAACAAATTGGTAAGTGAACAAATATATATATGCTATGCATTTTTGTGGTTCTAGAAGGAATTTTGATGAGTAAATCGGATTAACTAAAATTTGATAAAGTAAGAAAAAAAAACAAAATTTAGGTGATAGAAACATCCGAGTCAAAACACATTAGTATTACAACAAACTTAATAAATTTAGCTTATAATTCACCAGGCAAATTAGGCATTTTCTATCTTTGTCTAATCATAGCAATGAGTCTTTCTTACTTATATACAAAACTAAGTTCCCAGAGAGAGAGAGAGAGGATATCTAAACAAAAACGTCCGAGAAAAAAAATGAAAACCCTAATAATAAGGTGCCTTGTTTTTCAAGTAATCATTCGAGCAGGAAACTCAGCTGATAGAGGAGACGTTGATTTCTCAATACTCATGAAAAACGAAATGTACAATTTGAAAAACCCTTCGGTTTTCTACAATTGTCGATCATCGAAGAAAGACATCGGATGGCACAAATCTGTACCATCCTCTGAGTTTCATTGGGAATTCGAAGTTCCTCAGTTCGGTAATGGCGTGATGGTCCACAATTGTCAGTTCCGTTCGAGCGTAGGAACAGCAAATATCGTGATCAAGACATTGTCTACTACCGCGATTCTATGTGACGGGCAAATATGTACATACGCGGTTAGACCTAATGGGATTTATTTCATTGGTTACGAGTTGTATTCTCCTTTTGGAAGGTTTTTTGAATTGTCGAGGCCTGCCGAGAAGCTAGTTGAACCGTGGAAGCCTTGGTCACCGCAACAATTGAAAGCTTTGCGCCGTGAGCACGGTGATTGACTCAGATTTTTGAGAGATCGATCAATTTTGGTCGATCCGTGGACTACATCTTTATGTTACCAAATGAAAGTATGAGTGATGATATATGTTATTGTAGCTGAGATCTTCGAGGAAGTTGTGTATTTTATACATTTGAGGAGCTTGGTTTTTGGATATGTGAAGGAATTTGAATAAGAGTCATATAGTTGCAATTTACATTACGGTTTCACAGAGAATATAGAAAGTTTCTTAATGGATATTGATTACTTAATTATATAAAAAGAATATTAATTATATTATAATCTCTATTATAAATATATATTTTCTCTTAAAACAACCAAATTCATATCGGCATTAGGAAAATGTGTTTCTGTATTGTTCAGTTTCTTTTAATCTTCGACTTCGTCATGGAAAGATATACTAGCTAGTTAGCTTCTAATTTCTTCTTCCTATATGAAGTTATGTGATGGTCCATTGATTTCTAACACACAATTAAATTAAACCGGATGAAACTGTTAAGAGTGTCCTACATCAAAAATGGTTTTGAATTTGAAACTCATAATTAATTTAGAAAATGGTATCACAACGATTGGTAACCCAACATAAAATTTCCCAGTTTTAGTGGTCCGTCTTGTAGTCATATTTTCAAAATGATCTCATTTCAAAGAGAATTTTCAGGTTGGAGTCGATGCATGATTAAGGTATGAAGTGTCATGAATGATTGTGATTAAGTTGCTTGTTGTTATCTTATGAGTAACGTTTATTGTATATTGATGGTAATCTTTTCTATCTCTATAGACCATTCCTCTAATTTTTCGGTATTCTTATCTTTAATAGATACAAAAAGAATAATTTTTACTGATACAACCCGATTTTACACACTTTTGACTCCGGTTTTCAAGTCTTGTATAAGTGTTTCTATTTGATTTTCATAATGTTTTAGGTGATTTTCAAGTATTTGTAGTGTCAAGGTCTACACTAGTAATTAAAAAAATAATAATTAATTTCAAAACAAATTGAACCGACTTACAGTTGATTTAAATCGGTTGTATGAAATATTTTTTATTTCATTGGATTTGTTACTCAAGATATATGTAGGGAGCATTGACTTTTTTTATCTTTTTATTTTTCCAACAAACTCCATATATTAAATCACATTTGGTCGGTAGAAACATTCCGAAACCGGGTACTCTCTACCAACTCGTTAAGATCTACATGGGAAAAGATATGATTACGTGCTCGTGCCGCTTTTGCAAGGGCATCGGCACAGACATTACAACTTTTTTTTTATCTCTTAATGCAACAACATCGATAATCACGTTCTGAATAAATAAAACACTCTCCATTTAAGAACCCTTTTGTTTGACAATCTCTTTTGCATTCATTACCTCCGTACCATCCGGTCTTGGTCCGTCCACATTGAGCAATGCAGTTTTGTGGCGCTGCACACAAACAGAATGTACAATTGGAGTATACGATTTTTAGGAAAATGTAGTTCAACTATAGTTTGTTAACATGATGATAGAAAATAATTGATAAATGAAAAAGAAAAAAAAAGAATTTATCTTTGTAAGAAACAACATACGTTCGAAGGCCAAAACGTCATTCTTTGACAATGAAATTGCCAACATCACTACAAGAACAAACGTAGCAAAATGTTTTGAGATACTCATATCTTTTGGTTAATGGCAAAAATAGAGGTGTTTTATAATACTCATGAAGAGCTCTATTTATATGATGAGTTTTTCTCTGGCAAAGTATGAATTTCCTGCTTTCGCTATCATCATTTATCTTTACGGTAAATAAATCTTTCATATTTGGTAATATAAGATTTTATTCAAAGATATTGATTTTATTTATGTATATTTGCATGGTTCAAATCAACTTGTATCATATTTGTTTGGTAATATGTCACGGAAATATTATTACAGTCAAAGTTGACCAATTATATGTAGAAAAACTTATTTTAATTTGCTTTTGATACAAGAGCAGAGGGGATGTAATTTGGGAGAATCCTGTATATGTCTCGATAGGTTGAAAAATACATTTATTACAGTCAAAGTTGAACAATCTAGTTTCCGAATTAGCCAAGATATAAAGATGATACTCAGTAATTACAGATTGATACTCCCTCCGTTTTAATGATACTCAGTAATTACGGTCAAAATAACTTGTATTAAATTTGTTTGGAAATATCATTAGTCATTCCAGTCAAAGTTATTTGGCAGATTTGACCAATTGTAATTGCATATAAAATTACTGATTTTAGTTTACTTTTTTCTAACATATCGTTTTAACTAAATGCGAAAAAGATTACATTAAAGGATCGAGTGGTATGTCTGCGCGCGAAATAGCGAAATAGTGTAATAACTGAGTAATGAATTCTGGAATAGTAAAATCAATAGGACGAGAAAATTCAAAGCGGGATAGACTTGAAACGCCAAAGAACTACTAATTATAAAGTGGATGACGGTTTGAGCATATTATAAAAAAAATTACAAAGTTTATACTAATAACTTAATCAAGAATTTGCATTTTTAAAAAATGATAATGTAAAATTAAGAGCAACTTTGAAAAATGTCACTAAAGTATATCATTTCTACTATTCACATGTTAAAGTCGGCTGAATAAAGTATAAACAAAGAAAACTATATATGTATACATAAAAATGATAGGTAGCTCATATGTTTTTCTGTGTTAATGCAATTGCCACATCAGAACCTTCTAGCAGTTTCGTTCCTTCGTTGCTTCTTCTCCTCGTACTCTTAATTTCCTCATTTGTTTCTTTCTTTGTATTTATTCATTTGACGAAATATTAGGCTTTTCAAATTCGACACAAGTTTCTTGCTTGAAACAGCACATTTTTAGCTGATCGTAGACATCTCATGACCTGCTAAGAAAGTACCTCAAATAGTAAATGCCACCAATTGGACATTTGGTTTTTCAGTTTAGGTTGGTCCTTTTGGTTTTTAGCTTCCCGGCTTCGAACAATTTATACCAAAATTATAACCAAAACTTTTTTCTTTCGATAAAACCAAAGAAAAAACTATAAAATTTTGAATATAGTTAATTGTATTGTAGTAGATATTAATTTAAAATAATTTTTGTTTATCCGGTTTAGCTCGATTAGGTTGCACTAAATTCGATTTGTGTGGTATAAAAGTATTGTTACCGTTCGGCTCGAGAAATTCCGGTTCTAATGTCCATCTCTATCTTTCAGTTTCGAGTCTAGTTTCTTTTTGTTTTCCTTCTTTCCAAAAATAAGGAAAACGTGTAATGCCTTATAGAAATTACAAATCGGAAGAGAGGAGTCTTATTTGCCCAATAAACCTAAAAACTCGTTCAAATCCAACTTTGTAATTAAAAAAAAAATCCCTAAAAAACAAAAAGAGGTAGATCAAGAAAGCGAAATGAGGAAAATCCCGGGGTGGTGCATTGTCCTAGCAACAGTGTCCATCGCGGCGTTACTACCAGTTCCATCTACCGCAGGACGTGTGGAGCTAGAGAACGAAATCTCCGGTTTACGTGGCCGAAAAGCAAAGATGGCCGTAAAATGACCGTGATAAAGCCAGGGCAATCTAAGAGCTGGACATTCGTGACAATGAACATGTGGGCGTTCAAGAAAACGGAGTTCCGATGCCAGATACGAAGCGGATTAGGGACGACGAACGAAGACATAGTGACGGTTTTTTCGGTACGTGAGGGGTTTCGGAAGCAGTGCGATGCGTCAAGCATAGATGAGTGTATTTGGGTTGCGAAAGGAGATGGATTCTATCAAAGGAGAACCGTAAAGAATGGAGATTATTTTAAAAAACTTGATGTTCGTCGAAGCAAATGGGTTTGGAAATGGTGATTACGAATCTTGTAACTCTTTTTTCATTTGTGAAACAAACTAGAGCAATGTTATAATTCTTTATTCTTTACACAATTTTTACTACTTAGTATTAAGCTTTTAAAATGTTAGAATCATAAGATTGGTAAACTAAACATACGTTCTAAGAGTCAAAGAAGAAGAATTGTTTTGCCAATTGCCATTCATAAAAATTGACAGTTTTAAGTATCTAGGAGGACTTGAGTATTTTACCTACGGAATCACATTTGCGTGCACAAATCTATAGGATGTATATGTTTACTAAACCTTATAATTTGACTACATTCTTTATGAGCCATTATGAATATAATAGTAAATAAGCACCATTATGTTGAAATAGTTCCGTTTTGTGTTAGTATTCGGAGAAGCTCAAAGATTATTTTGTCCGTTTCTATGCTTTCTTGTTGTAGCTTTGCCATAGTTAGTTAGTAGGTTTTATCTCGATATATTTCCCATTCTTTAGTTTGAAATTTACCCTTTCAACGCCCTTCAACTAATTTTTTTTTTATTACATGTAGCCTGTCTTTTTACCTTAAATAATTTTTTTTCCATTTTAACTTTGTAATTTGGGTATAAACATCCATGAAACGACGTAGAAAATATTGATTTCTAATATGTTTCAACTTTAAAAGAAAAACGAAGGAATAAATATGAAATTCTAACCCCCTCTTTCTCTCATACACTTTTCTTCTCGACCATCTTTCTCTCCCTACATCATCCTCTCATGACTGAAGGAATGGATGCGAGTAAGAAGAAGAAGAATCTCGGGCGAAAACCCGCAAGCTCAGTCCGAGCAACGGTATTGCTTACGCACAGATCCTTGGAATGGGATTGGATACATCACCTTCTGTATTACTGTTCTTTGAGAAACGAAGGTTCATATTTAATGCTGGGGAGGGCTTGCAACGTTTTTGTACAGAGCATAAAATCAAACTATCAAAGATAGATGACATATTATTGTCGCCTGTCTGCTCAGAGACCGTAGGCGGACTTCCAGGTCTTGTGTCAAGTGTCAACTCTACGTGGTATCCGTAAAGAAGGGCTTTCGGTGAATGTGTCTGGTCCTTGGGAGCATCTTAAGGAATTAGTTGATGCAATGAGGTCCTTTAGATTGTTCATACACGGAGTTTTGGCCCTTGTATCTTATTAGTTTGGTAATGTTTCACGGAAAATGTTATTACAGTCAAAGTTGACCAATTATATGTTGAAAAAATTATTTTAATTTGCTTTTGATACAAGAACAGAGGAGATGTAATATGGGAGAATTATGTATATGTCTCGCTAGGGTGAACAATACATTTATTACAGTCAAAGTTGAGCAGTCTAGTTTCCTAATTAGCCAAGATATAAAGATGATACTCAGTAATTACAGATTGATATGCAATAAGGATAATGCTAAAGTTACGGGATGATGAGATGATTTTAATGCAATTCCTTTCTTTTTAATTTATCGTTTTGACTAATGCGAAACAAGAATTAGCACTTCAATGACATTAAGGGGATGAGTGGTATGTCAGCGAAATAGCAAAATGTAGCGTAGTGACTGAAAAATAAAATAGCGGAATCAATAGGACGAGAAAACTCAAAGCTGAATAAACTTGAAACGCCAAAGAATTTCTAATTATTAGTTGAAATACGTTTTATCTAGAGAATTTTGGAAGAATGCCACTTTTAAAATTTTATTCAACTTTTAAAAATCTTATAATTTGTTTTAAAACCTTATAATCCGTATCTTTTTTAAAGATGACATGCTCTCAAATATACATGTGATAGTGGTGTGATTGAAAAAAAAAAAATCAATAATGGCATTTTTTTAAATTGTCCACACAAAAAAAAAACAGTGTGAACTTTATAGAAATATGAAGAATTTTCAAATACATTGCACCCTTTCGATTTGGGCTATATCCACAATTCAACCAACAACCAATGTTTTCCGTTACAATAGATGTACTCAAATACGAACCCGTCAGAACTATCAATTTCAAAGAAAAAATTACTGCCTCCGTTCTGAAAAGATTGATGTTGTAGGAAAAACAAATATTTCTAAAAAATTGATTTTTTACATTCTCAATACATTTTTAATGAAAAAACAATGATGAATTGTAAATTCCAAGACACATTAATTGGTTTTAATGAATTAGTATTGATTTAGAGTCATAGAAAATTGTTTAGTACAAAAAAACAAGACATTTATAACTAAGAATTAATGTATTTTCTTAATAGTTGTGAAAATTCTACAACATCAATCTTTTGAGAACGGAGAGAATATATTGTAAAGAAGCCAGTAAACTTACACCCTCCAAAACTGTTGTGTATAGAGGCACATATATTCTCAACACACTAAATTTACACCAAGGTTAAAAAGGTATATTTGCGAGTATATCAACTTACTCAAAACCAGATCTTTATTTGTTTTCAAACAAAACATAAATTCAAACATAGACAAGAGGTTCGAAAATCCTTAGTTACAACATGCATACCACATACAAAAAAACTTGGTTAGAAACACCTTCACTATACCTTCCATGACTTTCGCATGGCTGATCCATGAGATTGATGTCCATAGCCTTACAATCCTTTAAGTTATTGATGATCATTCATCAAACTAAATAAATGACTCCCTCCGTTCCAATATGTAAGTAGTTTTGGCTAAAAGCACGGTGTTTAAAAAACTACTTTTTCTTATAAAAAATATCATTTAATATACATAATAAATATAATTTAATCAAACCTAAAAAAGATTACAGAATATTATTGGTCACACAATATTCAATAAAGATGAAAAGTCCCTAGGATTCTCAAAATAACTTATATTTTGAAACAAAAATAAACACTCAAAACAACATATATTTTGGAACGGAGGGAGTATCATGTTTCTCTGGCTAACCCTAATTACTGAAACAAACCTCTTGGTCCCACTTCTATTTTTACACTCTTTTGACTCCGATTTTAAAGTTTTTTCATAAGTGTTTATATTTGATCTTCATAGTGTTTTAGGTGTTTTTCAAGTATTTGTAATGTCAAGAGTTTTTACAAGTAATTTAAATAAAAATAATTAATTTCAAAATAAAATGAACCGCCTTACATTTGATTCAAATCAGATGTATAATAGAATACTTTTTACTTCATGGATTAGTTACTCAAGAGAGATGAAAACATCAATTTTTTATCACTAATGGCAACAACAATGACTACTTTTATGTTTAACATAACTCAAATAACAATTTCCACCGATGAATCCTTTTGCTTGACAATCCCTCTTGCAATCAGATGGTCCGTACCTTGTGTGCGAGTAACATTGATGAATGCAGTTTGGTGGCTCTGCACACACATTACAAATCATATATATACATGAATTATGATTTTATTTTATTTATGATATATAATATGTACCAATTATATATGAGTTTTTAGGAAAATGTTGTTCAAGTATTACCAAGATAAAATATCAAACTGAAATAACAAAAAAAAAATTATCTTTGTAAGAAACAGCATACCTTTGACGGGCAAACCGTCATTTTTTGACAAAGAAATTGCCAACATTACTACCAAAAAATATGTAACAAATTGTTTTGAGATGCTCATTTTGCTTTGATAATATTATTTCTATTGCAAAAATAGAGTTGTTTTATAATATTCTAGTTCTCCATGAAGAGCTCTATTTATATGATTATTTTTTCTTCCTCTATTAGAGAGTATGGGTAACGGTCGGTTCCATATTTAGGCCATTAATTGACAATCAATACAAAAATTGTAATCAAATTCAATTAACTATGAATTATTTTGGAATCAAATTTAATTCAAAATCTAAATAAACACTTTAGGCCATTAATTGGTAATCAATTCTAATTCGGTTAAATTTCAAAACATTGAGATAATTAGGGATTATTTTAGAATCAAATTTAATTTCATATCTCAATGAAATGGAGTTAATTACCAATAAATGTATATCTCCAATAATTACCAAACAATATATTTCTCTTCCAAATTGTAATCAAATTCAACTAATTATGAATTACTTTGGAATCAAATTTAATTCAAAATCTGAATAAAGACATTAGACCATTAATTGGTAATCAATTCTAATTCAACTGAATTTCAAAACGTTGTAGATAATTAGGGATTATTTTAGAATCAAATTTAATTTCATATCTTAATGAACGCGTTACTCACAATTCAAATGGAGTTAATTAACAATAAATGTATATCACCAATAATTACCAAACCGTATATTTCTCTTCCATTTTTATCTTATAAAGTTCCCAATATTCTAATTCGCATACTCATAGATATCCAATAAAATCACATCTTTTCTAGTGCCATCTAGTGATACCAACTCAGTCATTGCTCCCTTCTCATACTAGACATACGTTCTATGAGCCAAAGAAGAAGAATTCTTTTGCCAATTGCCACTCATAAAATTTATCCGACAGTTTTAAGTATCTAGGAGGACTTGAGTATTTTACGTACGGAATCACATTGTGTAGCGTGCACAAATCTGTAGGATGTATATGTTTACTAAACCTTATAATTTGACTACAATCTTTATGAGCCATTATGAATCTAATAGTAAATAAGCACCATTATGTTGAAATTGTTCCGTTTTGTGTTAGTATTCGGAGAAGCTCAAAGACTATTTTGTCCGTTTCTTTGCTTGAGAACGGAACCATATAGTATGTGAATTAGCTAGAATGCGTGGGAAGTTTGACCGACCAATGGCGATGTGTCTAGGGCTAGAACCTGGTCCAAAACGCAGAAAACCTGAATCCGGACAATCAGTGAAGTCAGATTTCAAAGATATTACGATTCATCCGAGTGATGTATTCGAACCTTCAGTTTCTGGTCCCGTTGTTCTCCTTCAGTTTTAGTTTCTGGTCCCGTTGTTACCAGCTACTACATCTTTGGAGAGTTATTATTCACGTCCTGGCCAGTTTGAAATTTGTGTTATACATCTAAGCCCATTTTCGTAACAAATAGTCCTAGTTAGGGCTGTCAAATTGGTCGGTTGACCATTGTCCAACCCAACCCATTATACAAATGGTCACTAATGGTCATAACCATATGGTCAAATGTCCAACTGGACATAACCCATTTTGTTTCATTATTAAAGTAGGTTTTACTAGGTGGTCATGGTTAGCCCAATAAACAAGAAAAACTAAAAAAAAGCTAGAGTTTTATTAATTTGGGGGAAAACAAAAAAAAAATCATATTTTTTCTACATTCTCAATATTTTGCGGAAAATTTACGAAATACACGTTTTTAGCGGAAAAATTACGGAAAACCTGTTTTTGGCAGAAAAAAATACGGAAAAACACATTTTGGCAGGAAAATTTACAGAAACGAGTTTTTGGGGGGAAAATACGGAAAACGAGTTTTTGGCGGGAAAATACAGAAAAAGCGTTTTCGGCGGAAAAATTAGGGAAAAACGCATTTTGGAGGGAAAATTTACAGAAAACGAGTTTTTGGCAGGACAATTACGGAAAATACGTTTTTGGCGAGAAAATTTACGAAAAACGCGTTTTTTGGGCGGGAAATTACGGAAACACGTTTTGGCAGGAAAATTACGGAAAATGCGTTTTTGGCGGGAAAATTACGGAAAACATATTTTTGGCAGGAAAATTTACGGAAACGAGTTTTTGGCGGAAAAATTACGGAAAATGCGTTTTTGGCGGGAAAATTTACGGAAACGAGTTTTTGGCGGGAAAATTTATGGAAACGCATTTTGGTGGGAAAATTACGAAAAACGCGTTTTTGTCGGGAAAATTTACGGAAACGAGTTTTTGGCGGGAAAATTACGGAAATCGCGTTTTTGGCGGGAAAATTTACGGAAACAAATTTTTGGGGATTTAAATAGAAAACAAAATTTTGGGGAAAACATGATTTTGCTGGTTTGGCGAAGTAATATAATTTTACTGTTTTGGCGAGAAAACATGATTTTGTGGTTTTAGCGGGAAAACATGATTTGCGGGTTTTACGGAAAAATATAATTTTACCGTTTTGGCGAAAAAAATTTTATTGGTGAAAATGTGCATTTTGTGGTTTTTGGTAGAAATATACATCTCACATAAATTTTATCTAAAACATACATTTATAACAAAAAAAACTATATGAAACACATACAAGCGGATTCCAATGGACAACCCATTTATTCATGGTCGTTGTTGGTCACGGTCATTGTTGGTGATGGTCGTTGTTGGTCAAGGTCAATACTTGTCCACGAAAAGAAAATGTCCATTTGGACGCGACCATTTGGACGCGGTCAACCCATTTGACATCTCTAGTCCTAGTTACCAAAGCTGGATCAAGAGGTTTCATTCGGCTCAACACATTCTTGCTGGGAGGAATATGGAGTTTCCGGTTTCAAGAATCGCTGCCAGACTTAACTACTTATGCCCACCGCTGTTTCCTGCTCCTGGAATTCTTTCCACATCTAGTCTTGGTGCTGAAAATCTCCTCAAGTTCACTTTGCTTCAGCTTGCTTATTACGGGATAGACAGATCTTGTATCCTTACTCAACTGACATCCACACAAGTAGTGGACGAGCTCCTCTCAGAAATCCCCAACATAAAAGATAAAGCCGAAGAAATCAAGCACTTGTGGCTGGCCAAGAGCAACACTGGCCTTCCAAGCTGTCTTCAAAACATAAGAAGAGACAACATGGAGATTGTTCTTCTTTTAGGCACGGGTTCATCCTGAAACGTCAGTGCCCTTTATGTCGACATATTCTCGAAAGTTAGCCTTCTCCTAGATTGTGGGGAAGGAACATTAGGGCAGCTTAAAAGAAGATACGGTGTAAATGGTGCGGAAGAGGCGGTTAAGAAATTGAAATGTATATGCAGGGCCGGCCCGGGAGCAACGGAGGCCCTAGGCCAAAACCGAAACCAGAGGCCAATTTACTTACAAAAAAAAAAAAAAAAAAAAAAAAAAAATTTCAAGCCTAAAATTGCCACTTAAAAACGGAGGTCCAAAGCGACCGCCTCTCTGGCCTCCCCTCAGGATCGGCCCTGTGTATATGGACCTCTCACATCCATGCCGATCACCATTCAGGCCTTGCCAGGATTCTAGCACATAGACGAGAGCTTTTGAGAGGAGTGAGTCACGAGCCGGCCATTGTGGTGGGACCGAGTCCCCTTCAAGTCTTTCTCGATGCATATCAAAGGCTGGAGGATTTGGAGATGGAGATTCTTGATTGCACAAGCACCACAACAAGTGCTTGGGAAAGCGGTAAAAACCAAAAACTGTTTAAAAACCGATTCGAAACCAAAACCAAGATTGTACACCCTTACAACAAAAATGCCAAAATTACAAAACTATGGGAAATATACAGGGATATACCAGAGTTTTGTTTATTTGTTAGACTTGTCACGAGCACTAAGGAATCTAATCGAACAAAAAAAGGTCCAAAACCACTTCCCTTTTATTTTGGTTTAAACTTTAAACAACCACTAGTTTATATAAACCCCCAAAAACAATTTCAAACCACAGAACAGTTATGGGGTTTGGATTCAAGATCAGTTCAAGATTCCGATTAGCCACCACATTCATGTGGTGCCTTCTCATCGCATCCGCCTGCGTTCCATCCGCCACATTAGCAGCTCGGTTTGAAATAAGAAACGAAATAGCCAAATACCCAGGACGAAACAGGAACCTCACGGTTGAATGTTGGTCGACTAATAATAAATTGGGCAAGAATGAACTCAAACCAGGCCAATCCAAAAGTTGGTCGTTCACGCCAATATTCGTCAAGATACCGTTCCTCTACACATGCTTTCAGTGTAAGTTCTTCACCGCTTTTGGCTCGCCTTATGGCCAGATAACAACGGTTTTTGCCGGGGAGAGAAAGTTTAGGTGGCAATGCGATAACCCGGAGGAGGAACAATGCATTTGGGTGGTAAAGAGAGAAGGGCTATATCTAAGGAAGATAACAAAAGACAATAAAGGCGAAAGGCTTTATGATGACGAACTGAGAATGTCTTGGATCGGCGCTACTAACTACCATCCGTACCAAAAAAATCCATAATCAGGTTAAGTCTCTTTTTTTGTGTGTATGAAAACGAATAACAAGATGCGGAATTTAGAAGGCCAGATAAAGTAGCTTTTGTATCTTCTCTTTATGTAAAGTTAGTAAATTTTAGATCAATCCACAATCAACTCCAACATCAGAAAGAGTACGTTATTCATCCGAACTAGACGATTACAATTAAATACCTGAAATTTCGTTTTCGTTTAAGCTCCATATTTTGGAGCCTTCCAAAGTTTGAAAGCAACTTCGTGGATGAACCGATCAGCCGGTATAACAAGATTTCCACAGAGCTACGAAGAATAAAGAAAATAAAAAAACACTGTGAGACAAGCCATACCGTAAATCACAGCGAGACTTGCATCAAATAGAAACCATACCTTTTTGAGAGCTTCAAATGATAATGTATCAACCAAGTCTTTCCGGGTTACTGCATACTGCCACTGAGCTACCAACATAGGACAGTAGTGCCTATAGATTGCAAGAATGACCAAACCCGTCAACAACGAAATGATAAGTTATTATCAAACTCTCTTGGTAACGAATCACTTACCGAACATCATCCCGTGTCTGTTCACCTCGCATGGTATAGCTCTGACGCGGGACAAGTCCAGCAAATGCCGGGTTAATGTCTTCTTGTAGAGTCTTGATAGGATAAACTGAAACATCTTTGTCTGTGACAGAACCATAGCTAAGAACAACAGAGAGATGCAAGCGCGATCCAATCTCTGAACCAGGTTGAGCCATTTTCATAATACTACCAATCAAAGAGTCGATAATTCCCAAGCTGTTCCCGTTCTCATCAACACCGATATGCACAAAAACCGAGTCATATAGGCTTGCATCCAAGATCTTTCTTCCTTCAAATCCAAGCAGCCTTAGAAGTTTAGATGCAGTGGCATCAGAAGAAAAGGAATCACTCTTTTGGCAGATTTCACTAAGTTGTAAAACATCTAAGCCAATCAGTTTTCCGAAAGAACTCAAGTTAGAATTGTCTGTTACTAAAGCAGCCTTGAGTCCCATAAACCTGCACCATCAGCGACATTAATGTAAGAACTAGCATCATAGATTATCGAAAAGAGTATATAAAACTATACAGTCGAGAGAAATGGCAAACCTTTCAGCCAAAGTTGAGATTTCATTTTCATTTCCCTTAGCTTTTAATCCATTCTGTTACAACAAGAAGAGAAACAAATCATGGATTGTAAATCTCTAAATTGTTGATGATATGTCCTTAAACACCAAACTCGCATATAACTTGGTTTTGAGAGAGTGAAGTATCTTACGGCTTTGGTATAAGCTTCTGATGCATCGAGCAAAAGGGCGAATTCTCGAACTATCCTTTCGTTCTCAGTTTCTTCTGCAATTGCAAAGAACACCAGAGTGAATAATATCCAGTAGCAGACTAACAAAGCAAAGCACCAGTAACGAAACCCAAATCTCTGATTCTTAAGAAATTTGGGTCAAAATACCATAGATTCTATGTTGACACAGTTAGACCAATATAAACACCAACTCAAGTGAAATGATTTGCGAGTTTCATTAACGAAAACAAAAGTCTCAAAACGAATATCTGCTGCGAATATCAAAAATCAATTTTTTTTCTTGCATTTCTGAATCGGAATCTTATGTATGGTCTCTCTAATCAAACGGATCCAATTATCGCAATTCTGATCAACACTAGTCGCCGGTAAAAATGGAGAAACCCAATAAGTAAACTTGCGAAATTGTTGAGGAATCAACGAAGATAAACCCAATTTGTGAAGAGAGAGAGAGAGAGAGAGAGAGAGAGAGAGAGAGAGAGAGAGAGAGAGAGAGAGAGAGAGAGAGAGAGAGAGAGAGAGAGAGAGAGACCTGGAGGTGCATGAGGAAGGCTCAAGAAGCCACAGTTAGCAACAGAAGCAAGGGAATGGATGTTGCTGTTTGAGGGATCGACGAATCGAGCCAAGCCGTCTCCGAATAACACCACTGCTCTGCTTGCTTTGTCCGCCATTCTTGTCGAATGGAGAAAAAGGGAATTGTTGGAGAAAGGGGAATATTATGATCACCTATATACATGTTTTTTATTTTCTTTTTCACCATCTTTTTAGTAATTTAAAAAAAAACAAAAAAACAAATTGGGTTAGTCTATAAACAAAGCAGGATATGATATGTGCAGGGACAAATTGGGTTATAATGTGTAACTAGCTACCTTATAAGAAAATTAAACTCTTTTCAATCCAATCTCATAAAATTATAAGCAAAAAATAATATGAAGATATGAAATTATGAACTTAAAAAGAAAAAGAAAAAAATTCGTTCAAATGAATGTAATTGTAGTTTAGTGGCAAATGGTGAGAGGTTTTTGGAAGAAGAAGAAAATGAGATTCCACTACGTTTCTGAACAACAAGTCAATTAACGCATTAGTTGATCAGTCAATTAGGTTGTAATGGTTGGTTGTTCCCAAATTTATAGAACTACCAAAAAAAATTTCAGCTTAATCATAAAATCAACTTGAAAAGACTAAAAAGAGGCATAATGAGTATGGTGTAGACATATAAAATCAATTTCCCCCAAAAAAATGAAGATAATTTGTCCTAATCCAAAACCAACAAAATAAAAAAACACCCATTATTCATCAGCCACATGGTGCAGTTGTATAACACAAAGAAACAACATAACAGATCCGATTTTAATTTTAATAACACTGATTAAATTACAATCCCATCTTCTATACAAAATAATGAAATATTACTACTATATGGACTAAAAAAAAATATATATATAGATACTCTCTTTGTTCCAAAATATAAGTTGTTTTGGGTGTTTATTTTTGTTTCAAAATATAAATTGTTTTGAGAATACTAAGTAGTTTTCAGAATAAATGTGACGAATAATATTTATTAAGTCAATATATATACTTTTGAGAAAAAGTGGTTTCTTAATATTCTGTAGTCTATATATTTACTTTTGAGAAAAAGTGGTTTCGGGAGTACTACTGTATAGACTAGTTGTTGACCACTGCAATCTCACTTTCTCTCTCCCACTTGTTCGCACTGTGGATCCACTTCCACAACGAAACCTTCCTCCTAACCACTCGCGACGGTGCTTAAACCGGTACCGGTTCTCCTCGCCGTCACTCAGATAGACCGGTTTAATCCAGATTCAGTTCTGCCATGGTGGAACGAGGAGGAAGAAGACGAAGAAGAAGATCCTTGCTCTCATTTCAAGTCGCTCTCCTCTTTCTCTTCTTCTCCGTCGCGTCTCCTCGAGCTCTTCCAGATTCGGATCTGGTTGAAGAAACCGCCGGTAACTCCTCCGCCGCATTTCTCAACGGTTCTTCTCTTGTTAAACCCAAGGAAGGTAGTTTCGCCGACATTATCGATCGTGCTCTCGAAAAAGAGTTCGACGAAAGCGATCAGAATGAAGGTAGTGTTGATGTAGAGAAACCTTTACTTTCCTACTTTTTCGGAAATTGAATTCGCCATGGAAACTGAAGTTTTCGTCTAGCTATCAGGTGTTTGATTGAATTCATTCAATTCTTTGAGTTAGATCCTGAATTGGATCTGTGATCCATGAACGATTTCGAATTTTTTAGATTGATTACGATCCATGAATGTAGGAATCCGACATTCGTATTTCCTTTTTGGGCTTTTCCTTGAGCTACCAATTTGGAATAGTAATATGCTTCTTCTTCTGGATCGAGAATATATGACTACATAACGAGATTTTATTTCCTGAAATGGATAGTGCGTGTCTTCTTAGCTATTATTACTTTTACAGGCAAAATTTTTGTTCTTATCTTAATGTTGTGGTTATATTAATGGCAGTGACTGATCCTGGAAGCTTCAACAACAGTGTAGCTGGACAGCAGGTTGGTTTAATCACTTGCTAATGTATCGTTTCCTCGTTAACGTTTGCAAATTTGGAAGAGAGGACCACGTGTCACCCTTTCGTATGCGCAGTTAGACATTTTGAGTACTTCTTTATAGGGAATTCAACAAGTATCGAAAATGATCATATGCCTTCCGTTTGGAAATTAGATTTATAGCAAAAGGAGTGGTTTAATTTCGTTCATTTCTATCATTGGTTTCATAATTTTGAGTATCTTAATGTGAGCTTGGTTGTTGTACCTTGTGGTGATCAGGCTGTTCTGGAAACTGTAGCCAGAGTAAAGTCAACAAAGAAAAATGAGACAAAAGAAGAGAGGTAGATAATTCAATTCTTGTTATTGTTCTTTTCTACAACTTCCTTATAGAGTATGACCTTCTTTAATGTTCTGGAATTGATTGAAGGTGTTATCTGATTTCCCTTTAGGCGATTTCAGCTCCATGATGTTTTCAACCTGGACAATGATAACAGAGCTGAGGATACTCCGACTCTGATTGATCGAAAAGTAAGTTCCCGCACAGGAAGACTGAGTCTGGATTTGTTGTGTTTATGCTTACATGGCAATTTTGGTGTTATGTCAGGACAATGTCTTCATCATTTCCAATTTCAAATCAAAGTATCCAGTATTGCAGCTAGACTTGAGGCAAGATTCTTGGTTCTAAGTAATATTGTTTCCAAATGATTCTTTGAATAACACTCTGAAGTTCTGAATTAATACTCTGATTTGTGCTTCTTATGGCATGTAGACTGATATCAGACCTGGTGGTTGTAATTGTATCTGCAACTTGTGGTGGTATCGCCTTTGCTTGCGCTGGACAGCCGGTCTGGTCTTTGTTCACCTCTTAGTCTCTGTCATTATAAATTTTGGTTTCAGTATGATGTCTCAGTCTTCTGATTGTTGCGATCATTTTGTGCTTATGCAGGTAATAACTGGATATTTGCTAGCAGGATCTATCATCGGGCCTGGAGGATTAAACTTCATCAGTGAGATGGTTCAGGTGTACTATGTGTTTGAACCCAAAAGATTTGTGTGTTTTGTTCTGTCCCAAGAAATTGAGTTTCTATCATGTGATGATGCATGGATAAGAGAGAGCTTAGTTTGTATTTGAATACGAAAGACCATTTGACTGCCTCGCGGGGATGAGAATATATATACAAATATGTGATCTTATGTGTGGTTTATGCGCTTTCATTTTGACATGTTTATTTATGTAGGTTGAAACAGTTGCCCAGTTTGGTGTGGTTTTTCTGCTCTTCGCATTGGGTGTAGAGTTCTCCACTGCCAAGGTGAGGTCAACATCTTTTACTTGCTCAGTGTTGAACTGCAATGTTACATGTTGATATAAACAACTCTTGAATATCTCTTCTCTTACTGTGTAGCTTCGAGTTGTTCGATCAGTTGCTGTTCTGGGAGGCCTTCTTCAAATTCTTCTTTTCATGTTCTTGTGCGGAATCACAGTGTCGGTGCGACATTTGTTTATCAGTGGTTCTGGAAAATATTTCTGCTTTCTTTATTAGTTGTGGACATGATTCAACTGGTTCTGTTTGCAGTTATGTGGTGGTAAACGTTCGGAGGGGGTATTTGTAGGAGCATTTTTGTCAATGTCATCAACTGCGGTGGTAATTTCACTGAACTCAATAATTCTTATCAAACCATTTCAACTAGCAGGCTTTATTTTTACTATTGTTGGTTTTATGTTCAACATCCGTTTCTGCCTTGAAACTATAGGTGCTGAAGTTTCTCATGGAAAAAAATTCAGCAAATTCTCTTCATGGCCAAATTACGATTGGAACCCTTATTCTTCAGGTATATGATTGTTCTTTTCATAAACATGTGATGTACATTGTCTTTGTAAGACCGTATAGTGTTTATATGGCAGTTAAACTTGAGTGTTTATTGTAGAATTCCTTTTCGAATGATTTGGAGTTTGATTTTAGCATCTGTTTCTAGGATTGTGCTGTGGGTTTGCTGTTTGCTTTGCTTCCAGTTCTTGGGGGGAATTCTGGCATTGTTGAGGGAGTCTTGTCAATGGCAAAAGTGTAAGGAAAGACTGATAGAGTTTTGCTCCTAAGGCGTATTCTAGATAAGGCGATGTTAATGATGTTTTTCTGTCTTTTATTTAGGGTGGTTGTGTTGCTTTCGTTTTTGGCTGCTTTGTCAATATTATCACGGACATGTATTCCTTGGTTGCTGAAGCTAATGGTCAGCTTATCGTCACAGGTACATGATTTCGTTATCAAAATCAATTCCCTATCTTATGGTCCAGTGAAATTGAGTTTCTATATTAACCTTAACGTTTTCTTCAATGATCAGACAAATGAACTCTATCAGTTAGCCACTGTCGCGTTTTGTCTACTCGTAGCTTGGGTGAGTCCTACTTATTCTCCATATTCCTTATTAGCGCATTTCTTCTCCTTTTTTGTATATGAGAACTGTTCTGTCGGCATTTTTGTTTGATTGTCCGTTGATTTTTATGATAAGGTGGGATTACGCTTCTATGGACTTGTTAGTTTGACTGGTCTTTCATATTTTCACTTTTCAGTGTAGTGATAAGCTGGGATTGAGTCTTGAACTAGGTTCTTTTGCCGCCGGGGTCATGATATCAACTACTGATCTCGCTGAACATACATTGGAGCAAGTAAGTTATGAATCTTTTGATCACATATTACCAAAAAGACTCTCCGAAATATATATATCTGCTTGAGGCTCTTTTTCTCCTCCTACAGCACTACTTAGTGTTCTCACTGATATAGTTTTGATCATAGTATAGGTTCTTGTATTGAGGTGAATGTTATGGCCAGAAAATAATCCGTTGACAAGTATCTGATCTTTTAACCCCTTTAAAGAGTCCATAGTCTGACTTAATATTTTGCTGCAGATCGAACCCATCCGTAATTTATTTGCTGCTCTTTTCCTAGCCAGCATTGGGATGTTGGTTAATGTCCATTTTCTATGGACCCATGTGGATATACTGTTAGCTTCTGTGATATCAGTAATTATCATAAAGACAACTATAGTCACAACAGTTGTCAAGGGATTTGGATACAACAACAAAACGGCTCTTCTGGTAAAAATAACTTCTTATCCCAAATTGCTCGTGATCATATTTGTGCTTCACCGTCTTTAGTTATATTGATGCAGGTTGGAATATCTCTGGCTCAGATAGGAGAGTTTGCCTTTGTACTACTAAGTCGTGCCTCCAATCTTCACCTCATCGAGGTAAGTAAAATGCGACTGGACCTCGTTGGATTTAAGATTACAAGGTGTTTTTGAAGAAAGTTACTTAAAAAGTTTTAAAAAATTCTCAGGGGAAGCTCTACCTGCTGCTCCTCGGGACCACCGCTCTTAGCCTGGTACGAACCAATCATTTCGCGTACAATCCTCTCTAGATGTGATCATATAGCTGAGTTTGTTCGGGTTTTTGGTTTTGGGCAGGTAACAACGCCTCTGGTTTTCAAATTGATACCAGCAGTTGTGCATCTTGGAGTATTGTTAAGGTGGTTTTCTCCAGATAGTTCTACAGAGGTAAGTAAGTTGATTTGATTTTTGGTTGGTCTCAGAGGTTCTTTCTTTTGTTTATATATATAATAACTATATAACAAAGCTTTGGTTTTATTTATGGGCAGAAAGGAGAAATTACAAAATCAGAAAGTGGTAAACAACGGATGATTTTAGTGTCACGCCAATCCCACAACGTTTCTTCTCATGTGAAGTAATTTGATACACACCAATTTTGACAAGAAGAAGAATATATGTGGAAAAGAAGGAGAAGAAGATTTTAATACTAACATTGTTTGCTTCATGAGTCACTAACTAACCTCTGCCCATTCTCCTACAATCCATTTGTTTCCCTTTGTAATTAGTATTGTTTCTTTCTTTTCTCTTTCGTTATTGTGATCTGTAATGAAAAGAAAAATAAATCAATCTTACGACCACGATACAAGAAATTGGGAATTTCTGTTGTAATCATATATTCGGCCTATACAATGATTTAATGGAAGTTGATCAAGTACTTCGTCTATCAGTAAAAATCCATCACTTGTTCGAGACCTTACACAGACAGATTCGATCCCAAAGACTTTCACCATGTTATCTTTTGGTATGGTGAAGCTTCAAACAAAATGAAGAAAGAGAAAAAAAACACAATCATATAACTAGGCAATTCTCTCTACATTTAAAGTATTAACATAAGCAAAGCATTCTCTTTACATTAAAAAATGTTTAAAATGTTTATTTAATCTATATTTATATATTTTGTTTGTAAATTTGATGCATAATATTTAAAACAAATAACAATTGATAAGTTAACGTCAAAGTTTAATAAGAACAAAATAAATCTATATTGAACAAGATAAAAAATAACTATAAGAATATAATTTTTTGAGTTGTGAAAATTTGATTTAGTTGTAAACAATTAGATGAATTCTGTTATAAAAAATGAATGATAAAATATTCATTGAAGTATATATGCCTACAAACATTTAACTTTTCTTATAGACATTTTCATGTTCTAACTAACTTATAATCTTCTTAGTTGATTTGTGTTTGAAAATTCACATGGACGAAACTATATACATCATGTATTTTTCCTACTTCAATTTTAATAGTTTTATTGAAATTTTGGAATATTTTTTTTCGAGCAACACATAAGTAATAAATGAGAAAAACATAAGCAAACAAAAATACAATAATTCAATATTTTGTCTTAGTTGATCACTTGATCATGATTAAATTGTAAATCCAATATATATGACATAATTGCATCAATTTAAGTATCACAAAAAGAAAATAAAAATGCAAATTTGAGGTAATGATCTTCATTTTTTTTCTGGTTAAAAAACTTATGTTTATTTTTTCAAAAGTATGGAGGTTGGATAAATTTTAAGTTGTGACGTTTCAATTTATTGACGAGGAGACTACTTTTGGTGAAAAAAAACGTAACAATAGTTGAACTATTTAGGAGAATGGAAATCTCATATTGGCTACTTCCAAAGCTAGAGATAGGAGCAATGGCCCCTTCCATGACAATACTTCTACTGGTTTGTATCAAACCAAGGTTTTCAAGGTTGTCGCCTCCAGTTGTTTTGTATAAAATATTTGTATTATTTTCTATTAGAATGGAAAAATCAATTGAAAAGCATATTATTGTAGATCATTTTGATATATGTTCGTAAATAATAAATAGATCCTACATATCTGTCGAAGCTTTTGTTCCGTATAATTTATGGGGGGGCATCCATAGACATTCACTCCCGCGTATTATTATGTTAAACCCAAAATTTACCAGAAAGTTTATATGGTTAGTTTCTAAAACATACAATAAGTATTGATACTAATTATGATGTTTGTAAATTAAACATTTTTCTAATCAGCCTGACAAAATAAGAAACAACTTTTCGAGTTTTTTCTTAAAACTAGTTCACTTTTTTCGCATGATATGAAAATGTATATGATTGCCATGAATTGAAAATTGCAATTATATATAACCTATTCTTTTTAATGAAAAAAACCATTGTTGCAAACAGTATTTATATTTAAACAGATTTTTAAAAAATTAGAAAACCAAAAAATAAATCAAGTCTTATTATCTTATTATATTACAACGTGCATCAAATATTATACAGTAGAACCAAACTGTCTCCTTTCTTCCGTGCGGGCAGGCAGGACAATTGGCAGTGCTTACGTGCGCCTCCATTGTCTGCCAGTGGTTTTCACTTGAATGAATGCCTCAGAGAATGTCATATGCTTCTAAGTTCACATATGTTTTGTTGAGACCAAACCAGAGGACATTCTCTCCTCTCTCTCTTCTATCTTTCTCACACAAACACTCTCTTCAGCTATTGTCCATTTGGTGGAGCTGTCACAAACTTGTTTTGAAGAGAAGATTTGTCTCGTAGAATAACAAAATTATAAAAATAAAAATAATTAAAAGAATAAATAACAATACTACCACTTAAATCACAATAAATATGTTTTTACATAAGTCTGGCCGAGATGCATGCAGTTTGACTATCCCCAGGCATTAGTCGGAAGACACTCCAAACTCGGATCAGACAGTGTGGTAGCCCCTTGGTGCAATTGAGCACCTCGGGAAATTAGTCCACTCTGTAGCACTTCAGTGCGTGCCTACCGGGACCAACCGGATCAATCGATAGGGTTTATAAAAAAAAAAAAATATAGTGATTCAGAGAAAAAACGAGGGCATAAAAGTCCCCATTCTTTGTCATCGATTTATGGACAAAGAAATGAAACAAATTCATTCAAATTACAATTTTTGTGGGTTCATATAGTATTCCATTTTGTAATTCTTAGAATAATTAAATTAGCATTAGATTTTTACAAGAGCATGAGATCCAACTAAAAAAGCAACACATGCTATATGATTCTCTTCATATAGATTTTGTTGGTATCATATTTTTTTGTTGGCATCTGAAAAATATAATTAGTCCAACTGAAAAAGCAACACATGCTTTAACCCTCTACGTATCTTGGAATACAACCAAAAATTCATTTAACTAGATTCCCTAAAATATTATCCCAAAAGGCTCCAAAGAGTACCGAGACAATAAAGAAGAGAAAGAGGCCTTTTCACAACATGCACTCTATAATAACATGTAGAAAACATAAAAATCAATCGACACATGAAATAAGGATCAATCCTTCTTCGTGGACTGTACTTCAACATTCTAAAACAGTACATGTAAAAGAATGAGAGTTTGGTATCAAACACTATGGGGATTTGCATTAAAATAATTTATTCAACCGAATGTACAGACAGGACAATAACATGTATCACAAAAAAAAACCCCATTGAAGAAAGACAACTTCAAAGAATCAAAATATAACATTTGTATTCTCTCTACCATATATCAATCCCTTCACCATTCCCCTTTTTATACCTCTCTCTCTCTCTCTCTCTCTCTCTCTCTCTCTCTCTCTCTCTCTTTATAGATGATCAATATATCTATCTATATCTACAGCTCATATCATAACAGAAGAGCACCTTCAACTCCAACTCCAGCTATGGCGATTTTCATGTGGTGTATCATGTATATGTAATATAGTGTGTAACTGAGGAAGAAATGTCATAGGGTGAGTCGTGTCTTAATGGGTTTAAGCTTCAACCCCATGTTTTCCGGTGAGAGTAGCTCAGGCGAGATTCGGGTTGGGCTTAAAGGACTTCTTGGGCTTACACTCTGTGTGGGACGATACAAGCCATATCCCATCAAAAAGTATTCCATTGGTATTACCATTGCTTGTGGCTGTTCTTCGGTTACCAACGAACCACTTCCCTGTACCTGTTTAAGTATATGTTTATGATTTAGGGTGGGGATAAAAAAACAGAAGTAATTTTATTCCAAATGGTAACAAAGAAAATATAGACATTATTATTCTTGATGTAATATCGTACCTCGACTAATGCGCCATATCGTCTGTCGAGTTTTGTGGTCATGTGTACTGCCTCGGAGTGGTACGCAGAATTTTCACCAATGAATATTAAAGTTCTGCATTGCAATTTCCTTAACCCTTCGCTAAGATCCACTCTCCTGTTTCACCAAAACCACAAAACAAACTTATTTCAGCTTTACTCTGAAAATTTCAAATAACAAGACTCATATCTGGAAATGAAATTGACAGAGAGAAACGAGAATTACCCGTTGATTGCCTCAAGATATCTCCATACATTTGTACTCTGCCGCTCACAAAGTAACTGGGGAAGTGAAAGAACATAACACATAAATTTTATGGAATTTTACTTCAAAAAAAAAAAAAAAATTGCAAGAAAAGAGAAGAAGGATTTTACTAACTCTTCTGCATTCTTGAACAATATCTGATTCCGGAACTTGAGCATTACCACGAACTTCCTGTGATAACATATGTCAAAACTTTATCATCTGTCTCATTTACAAGAAACCTTCGAAAACAAAACCACAATTGTTAAAATATAATTAAGTATAGGACATGAGACTATACCTTGCTAAAGTACCTTTTTAGTAACAATTCCTTTACAACTCCACACATGCCATAGTAGTAAAGTAAATTAGATATAACCTGCATATATAACAAGGAATTCATGAATATAAGAATTAGATAATTCAAGGCCATAACCCCAAGTAAAAAACCGAAGATGATATCTTTGTGAAAACACACCTTATTGCACAACCATTCTGACCAAGAAGGCGCTTGGCACAGTGGAGAGACGAGTATTAAACCCAAAACTCTCTGTCTGTACTTCATCTGAAAGAATTAAGATTCAACCAAAATTCAAATTAGATATCAAATAGAATAGTAAGCATAGGAGAGGTACTATAGAACACAAATACTTACAGCAAATAAGGTCAGAATATAAGCTCCTGATGTGACACCCACACACATCACCGCCCCAAGTCTGGATAAATAAGGAGAAAATTATTGTCAATCTTTCTTCCATCTAGTAGTCGGGGAAAGAATTTGGTAACGAAAACCAAGATAACGATATAACAAGATTAATGAACTAAAAACTTATGTGTGAGATGATTCCTTACCCAAAAAAATTAAGAACCTCGACTATTTGGTCTGCTAAGTCATCAACTGAGAGCAAAGGAGGAGCAACACTAATCATTGGAGCTCCCAACTGCAATGACTCTTGAATAAATCAATGTAATAAGGGACAATGACATAGCAATTAACAGAAACATTCAAATTTTGTAAAGTAAATCAGACTCTAGTTACCAACCTCATGGCCAAGAGGACTGATGTGATATATGCAAAAGTTGTGGAGTAACAATGAACTTGCTTCTGGACAAAACAACAATCCTTGAAAACAAAACATATCTACAACAAAAAACATTTCATTTTCTAAATCATATAACTTATTCAACAATTAAAGCTATGAAAATATTCGATAATTTAAATAAAATATGCTTACAATTTAAAGCTACATCAGGATATGTGATAAGAGCTGGTTTATCTGGATCTCCACAAACGGCAACACATACCGGTCCATGAGAAGTCTCCACAATGTGTTCCTATTAACCAAAATAGTGTTAAGAATTTAATTCAGTAACCAATTACTCTATGAAATTAATGAAAATGTAAAAACATGCATAGATTAGGACCACACCTAAAAACTTTCATTGCCTTGTGATATGTATAAAAAATTGATTACAGACCAACTAATAAAAAAGTACCAGAAAATCCCATAAAATCAATTCTATATACTCATAAACAGCAAGTCAGAAATGGCCAAACAAAACGGATCATTAAAAATTAAGCCATCAATATAATACCAAAAATAAAACCTTCATTATGAAATTTCGCAATAAAAACATTGCAATGATCAAAGCAAGACAAATTTGAAAATCCAAAGAGTACAAGAATTGGATTCAATCGAGCCATGAATATGGGGAAGACATGATAATTCCCAAAATAAAATTTAAAAAAACCCAGAAACCTGAATCAGATTATCAACAGCACATTTCCGTATTTTGGATTATATTTTCGACACAAAACATCAAATCCAATTTTCAGCTCCAAACAATAATGAAAGCAAATAAAAATCAACAACATGAAAAAAATTTCCCAGCATTGTGATTCCAGAAATTGCTAAAACCACTTATCAAAATCAAAACCAACAACAATATAAACTAGCTCGAAGAATACAAAATCAAATAAAACTACCATTTCTCCTCCTATCTTCCATAAATTTTCTCAGTAACCAAACAAAAATCCTTTAAAAATTGTACGATGATGATGATATTTACCTGTCCTCCAAGAGACAATGCTTCCATATCAATGGAGATAGAATCGCTCGAATCCGCCATCTCTTTCTCTCTCTCTCTCCTCTATCTTTCCATGGCTTTCTCTCTCTTCTTCTCTCTCTCTCTCTCTTCTCTTAGAAAACGATGACCATCTTTCGTTTTTTTCTTTATAAATAGAAGACATATGACTAAATTAATCGACTCGTTTACGCGACTCGGGCTGAGTCACCGACGGTCGACTCGGTTTAATGTAGGACCTGAGAGAAAATATAATCTCAGGGTCTAACTAGATACTCTGATCAACTTAACCCTTGGTTAAGGGACCGACAGTTTTTTATTTATTTTTCTATCCTTTTGCATTTTCACTCCCCATATTTTCTTTATTATATCGATTAATCCCAAAACGTGTCGGCATACTCATTTTCAACACGGTTTTTTAGTGTTTCTTTTAATATGATCCCATTTACATAAATTAATTTCCAAATCGGAAGATTGACAAATGTGGCTTATCTAGTTATTGTCGCCAAATGGTTATTATGTGTTGGCTTTCGGTTGTATAACCTAATGAAAACTTTACTTAAGCTAGCTTTTATAAATTTATGTATTCTATAAATCAGTGATAGAAATTGTATCATTTATGAAAGGAGAAAGATAAACCGTTTAATTATACGGATGTATTAATGTCAAAAATCTTTAATATTGTTGAGAGATTTTCAATAAATATAATTTATTGATACAGTAAATATAGTAATTATTCAAATCAATTCTCTTTATTTCAATCCATGATTTATATGTATGTTCTGATTAATTTTGATTTTGAGTATAGTAGTAGAAGGACAATTTTGATACATATAATAGTACAGGGGCTAAATTAAAGAATCTATCTTTTGATTATTAGAATATCAAAAAACAAAAAGTCCTGCGTACGAACTGTTGACTTTATGACCGATTGGTTGAGACGGGCCACGGTGGATCCTGAACCGTTTGATTTTAACTTAATTTTTGTCGGTTTTGCCTTTTATGTTTAGTCTTCTACTCTTCTCCCGTTTTGAAATACGCACACCGTGTGGTTTTCAATAGCAAAAAACGGGGCCCATTTCCTATGAGTGAGAACACACATGTCCTTTTCTTGTCGAGTTGGTATGTGTCATTGGCAGCCAACAAGAGCGTAAAACCATAAGTCCCTTTTGCTTAATTACAAATCCGGCCAAAGACTTCTTTTTCTTTTTTTAAACGATCTTTAATAAAGTTTAAGCTTGAGCATCATAATTTCAACTTTTAAACCTTATGGTTTCTTTAGGTTTGAAACATGTCTTAATTATTTTTCTATTTGAGACGATAATAAATATTGCAATGGAAGAAGCAAGTGATCTCTTAAAACAAGTATAAATTAGCTTCATTTGGTTAATTTGTTTTTTGTTTTTTACTTCTTCAGCAAAATGGGATAGAAATTGAATATTACGTATTTATAAAGTATAGGTACGTAGTACACAATCTCTAGCAATAATCCAATATTTTATAATCAAGGTGGTTGAACTTCATTAATTTATGGATATGAATTAACTTGAATAGTTATGTAAGTAAAGACAAACCGAATGGAGTATTCTCAATCATATGGGCAATACTTTGTTGTGCTTTATTACATTTTATATAATCATATTTTCACATTTTATGATTGATTTGCAATGCAACAACTCTTAGTCGCATTTAAAAGTTTGTTTAATTTAATATCTAAGGGAGATGAATTCAAATGGAATGATAGGTAGTCACCCAAATAAATATACCAATATGAGATGTTTTGAGTACTAACAAAGTAATAATTACATGTTAGTACCATTACATTCCCAGTCCCTTGTCACCAGCTTTTGTTTTTATGTAGTTCTTTTTTTATATCCTATGTTTTCATGGAAATAGTTTATTGATTATTAACCCACCAACCACGTTTCTGAATCTTTACATTTAGAATACCATTTTTCTATTGTATGCCTCTTGACTTCTGGAATTTGCTTTCTAAACTATTGTTCCTATCAATCAAATAATAACTTCTGGAAGACTTTGAAATCATGTAGTTTCACTACATGTAAAAAACAATCTTTACCCGAATAGTTCGTAGCAAAATCCCAGATTAATCTTTGATTTTTTTTACTATCAAAACTAAAAGCTAGTTACTAAATTGGAATCCTAACCTTGTTAATATATATATATATATAAGTATCTATATACCACTCCATTTTAACTCAATCACTAATCAGCACAACGTGGTTACATTTTCAAGTTTTATTGTGATATATTGTTATTTGACAAATCGATCGCACTGATCCGTAATTGTTATCACTCTTTAAAAATATGCCAGGTAAATTTTCGTTGCATGCAGTATATTACAACATATTAAGTTTTTTTTTAAACAGAATTTCTATATTATAGTAGTATAAAATGGAATAGGGTGGGGACGTCGGATGTCATTTAAGACTACTTGTCTTATTTTTTTTAACTGAAACCATGCAGTGGTTGTTTGGTCAATTAAGTGATAACAGTAACTGTTACCCTAAATTCTGATTAAATGATGCCACGTGTGACGCAATTACTCAACTTTAAAGCATACCATTTGGTTAATAGGAGTATAATTAAACAATAAATTATTTAGTTGATGTCTCCATCTCGTCACCATCACTCATCAATCTAGTAATATACGAATCTTCTCATTATATAACATGAATCTCCGCCAACAATATTTGCAGGGCCGGCTCTAATGTGAAGTCCAAGAAGCAAATGCCTTAGGCATTATCTTTTATTTATTTTTTATAGTTATTAAATACAGAAATGTTTTCTACGTGTAGTGGTTTATACGGTTACCTAATTTCCTTTCATGTACAAGGTTCTAAACTCAACTGTGTATTTTAATAGTTTTAATAAATTTTTTTTTTAAATAGCTAAAGTAGAGGGCATCATTTTTCGGACTGGCGTTAGGCATCATTCACTGTTGGGCCGGCCCTGAATATTTGTTTAGTAAATATTGGTATTTAGATACGTCCACACGTAGAAATAAGCGTACTGATTTGTAACGTAATTGTGTAACTATATTGCACCAAAAAATAAAGAATATCTATATAAAACACCATTATCCATATTGAAGTTTTTCTGATTTTTTTTTTTAACTTCAACCAAATAGTTAACATAACCAAATTCGAAAAACCTAATTCAAATCATCTAAAATCTGTAAATAATAATATACCTAAGCTACAAACAATAATATTTTTTATTGTGTTGTAGATTAAATTTGCATCGCAACGAAGTCTCAGAATATTTTGTTTCCTCGAGTAACCTAAAGATATCCACCATCCCTTTTGAACTAGCCATGGCATTCTTGGAATCCGAAGTATTGTATCCCATTCTCGTCCATACCATGCCTTGTGAACGTATCATTCTCTTACAAGAGAGTGAGGTCATGCAAAGTTTTTTTTTTTTTTTCATAAACCGTATCTGCTGATTTTGTCAGCTTCTGTAGGAACACACCGAAATGCTACAGAGTGGACTTCTCTCCGAAGGACCACCACTCTATTTATCCCAAGTTTGGAATGCTTTTTAACTAATGCCCAAACTAATACTTCCAAATGAATGTGTTTTTGTATCTAAGAAAACTCGAAACCTCAAAAAAGTGTTTTAGCACATTCCCAAATCTCATCTACCAAAAAATCACAGCTATGTGGGCGTTCATGCAAAGTTGGAACACAAATACCATTTATTTGTAACCATATTTAAAGTAATAAAGTAACATTACTTTTGTTTCTTACATTACGTACAGTGACATTTCTTTGCTTTTAATCAAATTCATTTACATCATGGCTATTGGGCTTACATGGAAGTAGCTGTACATTAGCTACGTGTCCATGTGTAGAAACTTCCATTACTTTATGTTTACAAAAATGAAATTATGCAACCACCATTAAAGCTTTTAAATTTTGAACGGTTCCAAAAATATTTTTAATCAAAACGTGATTTACAGTAGCGGCTAATGAAAAAGTGCTAACACGAAGAAAAAGGCTGCAATGCAAGTGTTCCCCGAATTTAAGTTAATAGAGTTGTTCTCGTGTTGATTGTTGGAGATAAAATAGCCATAAATAAGCTCATAAAAAGAGGCCCATTAACATTGACATTAAAAAAGCAATGGCGTAACAACAAAAGTACAAAACCCATGAATTGAAACTCTTTAATCTCTTTATTTCTTTAAGAAATTCTCATTTGCTAATTCATTTAATCCCTATACTCTTAGTATTCTGTTCGTTGATCTTAATAAGACTTTCACGAGTTTAGTTTACGATTACGAAGATTCTAAATTGTTACAAAGTGAATTTGCTGTTAGAATTTGATGAGTCTAAGCTCATCTATGAAGAACAAACACCTAAAAGTGTTAAATAAAGAATCCACACAAACCGGTTTCTCATAAACCGAGTATTACATGTGTGGAAAGATTTGGAGTTGAATAAGAAAGATTAAGCTAGAATAGACTTAATAATATGGGTTTGATTCAAATGAATCTCACCCTAAACACTATAAACTCTCTAAGACTACATTTTGAAATACTATGGAAAAACAAGAGAGAAAGAGTAAAGATGAACTTGATTTTTATTATTGATTCAAGTTAATGTTTACAATGAGTAGAACAACATATATATAGGTAAACAAGGTCAATATGACCGTTGGGAATCATATCAATAGGAAGGAGAGATTGAATCTCAAAGTATGAAAGTGATGGGTCCACTTTTGTGCGATATGGCCTTCGTGTCGATCGACGTACTTTCGTGTCGATCGACACGCCTCCAACGGTCGGATTCCAACGGTCGGATTATTTGAAATCGATGCCAAGTTTTTCCAGAGACGAGAGTGTCGATCGACATTCTTCCTTGTCGATCGACACTCCACTTCCAGGGAATTTCTTCGACCCGCGGGACGAGTGCCTCGATGCCAACCGTCCCGGATACTCGATGTGCGTCGTACTGCGGGACATACGTGTCGATCGACGCCACTCCTTGGTGTCGATCGACACTCCACTTCTTTTCTTGATTCGCCTTAGAACGCCACTCACTTGATGCGGCTTCAACTCGTCTTCATGCGGCCTAGCTTCTCCAAGGTAAGGACACTCTAGGCCGCCACCGTTCATGCTTTGGACGTGAGTGGACTAAGCCGTTCCACCTTGTTTCACGTCTCGGTCTCCTCCGAGTTGCGTTCTGAGTCATTCCTCGTGCGGCCTCCTTCGTTCCTCATCCGGCCTCACTTCTTCTATACTTGAGTAGCCTAGAACGCCACTTACCAAGTCTTGAACGCCTCTTGACCATTCTTTCCCAATATTACCCGAACATGACTTTCTTGGGTAACTTGGTTCCTTTACTTGAACACCGATGTGTTCTCCTTGTTTAACACTTGCTATAATATCTAGACAACGATTATTACTTGACCATCATCCTTACATTTCTACCATACGTGGGTTACATATTTAAGCCGATTTTCATTTACTAAAAGTGGTTCAGGACTCATAGCTCCATGTCTGAAACTTCAACCTCAGTCCCATTCACCAAATTATTGGAGAATCCAAAAGGTTGAAACTTGGAGTTCTCTAGAAAGTTGCCATGTCTACGTTTGAAGATCTTCACTTTCGTTTCTCCCTCCTTATTATCATGCCTCGCTTCTTTACGCTTTCTCGTACCACTGCTTCTGAGGATTGAGATTGATGACACAATGTGATCATCAGCCATGTCTGCATCTTGACCAATCTCCTCTTGTTGTTTCAGCAATGTGGCTTCGAGATTGAAATTTGGTCTTGACCGCTGAATCACAGTTTTGGCATAGTTCTTGGATTGATCACAGCCGAAAACTCGTAATCCTTGATCTTCAAGTGTTACAAGCCATTCTGGAGATCAGATTTTGTACAATGGCTTTGTTAGTCCAAAGAACAGTCAACATTGACCTCATATTTTAGAGACAAAGGAAGAAATTTACCGATGAAGGATGCAGGGGTCATGTCTAACAGTGTGTCTGCATCTCTAATGACTTCACCTTGGCTGATTAACCAATTGATCAAGTGATAAGGAATACGCGAATTGGAGAACATGTTCATGTACCTGCTCGTTTCCTCCTCTTGCTCTTTATTTCTCCTGTATCATTATTTTGAGTATCAAGCAAAACAATCAAGTAAATGAAGCAATTACTTCTATAGCCAATAACTATAAGCATACCTTAGAGAATCCATAGAATTGTCAACAAGAAATAACCAGTTAATAGCAATGTTCTTCAACTGTAAACTTCTTTGCAAAGTTCCATTTTCAGAGTTGATGAATAGCTTCTCCACCGATTCAATCACAGCTTCTCTTATGATTTTTGTTAAAGTAGCTTCATCTTCTGCACCCTGAAAGATTAAAAAAGCTTCCCATCACAAAAACAACTCATATTCTATATTACATACAATATGATTCAACAAAGCCTTTCTTATGCATCCAATTGTATACAAAAACTAACCAGTAGTGTACTTAGATGCAGAGATGGCTCCAGAAGCAGCATTTTGAGAATGACATCTGTAACAAGATCAAGAAAACATACTAAACCAATTGAGATATCTGGAAAACTTATAAACAAGTCAAATATTGCTTCTCAACTCAATACGTCTGTTTTCCCCTGTAAAATCTTATGACATTTGAATCAGGCATTGCAATAAAAACTCCATATAATGCTAAGTAGCTAAACTTACCAAAAAAGTAGCAACTCTGAAACCCAGAAATCATCTGAATCACCGATTCCCGCATATCTTTCTCTACCTCGGAATCAGATCGACTTAACTCCGAATCAAACCTCAAGCACAAACTAAGCAGAAAAGCCTGAGATGCTACAATTCCAGCTAAATAACCAACGGTACAGGACTCAAAATCCATCATCTCTTTATGCAATCT
Source organism: Draba incana (assembly GCA_963576765.1). Taxonomy (NCBI): domain Eukaryota; kingdom Viridiplantae; phylum Streptophyta; class Magnoliopsida; order Brassicales; family Brassicaceae; genus Draba; species Draba incana. The sequence continues at coordinate 8,586,461 of OY755205.1, read as the reverse complement.
TTCACCAACAAAAGGCATGAAAATCTCCAAACAATCCTCCACTCTACAATCCTCATCAACTTCATCAACAACCCAAACACGAATCAAATCAGCAAAACTAAACCCAGAAACCATTACCAAATCATCTACACCTCCAGATTCATCAACATGCATGCTAATATAGCTAACAATCCCATCTAACAAACTCAAAGCATCTCTCCTCTTAGTATTGACCAAACGACTCAATTGGTAAACAATCGGAGATAACAGAGCTATCCGTTTAACGCCGGAGAAAGAATCCGAGAGAGAAACTAGCAATTGGAAGAAACTCGAAGTTAACCTAACGGAATCGTCTTCAAAATCGAGCTTCGAGGAGTGGAATCTGATCGCGGAGTAGAACCATACGAGCTCGAGAGGTGGTGGATCGGGAAGATCGTGAAGGATTCGAGTGAAGATAGAGTCGAAATCGGAGAAATGAGTTCTTCCGGTACGGTACTGGACTAGGAACTGCTTGATTGAGTCATTGAGAAGCGGTTTCAGAAATTCGAGGTGATTTTGAGGCTTAGGGTTACAAATCGGAGGTTGCATTTTTTATTTTCCGGTGAGAAAGAGAGAGAGGAATTTGAAATTTTGGGAAGATGAAGGAAATAGAAAACCCTATGGGGGATTTGGAATTCAAAGAAAAGGGGGAGAATAAAGAGAGGGAATCGGGAAAGGCTAAAATGTGTGTAGTATTTTACAATTTCAAAATTGGGTTCACTCCAAAATTATCAAAACATATCGCATTATAGTTTTTTTTTTTTTTTTCATTATCGCATTATCATACACTTTAATTTACTAAAAAAACACTAGCTTAGTTACTAGTCTGAATGTACACAATTTACAAAATTAACATCAATATCTACGAGTTAAACAATTTTACCTTTGATGCTCATCACTCGTGCACCTTTGGTTGAAGAGGATAGGGAAGTGGTCTCAAACCTCAATATCTCTTTGCCTTTGCGTTGGCTATTCCTCATTAGTCATTACCAATATCAGCTATGGTGATTCTTTTAAGGAAATTGCATGACATTTGTCTCTTGTTATAGTAAGATTTTCTCCTATGACGTTTAGATATGTTACGTTTAGTATATGAAATTTTAATTTGACCCCAAAAAAAATATAGAAAAAGAAGAACATTATAAAACTTACTTCATAGCAAACCAACCTCATATAGTAGAATAAAAAAAAAGCAAAATATGAGGATTGGATACTTTTAACTAACTTTGCATAATCTGTCTCAAAATCTTATCAATCTACCACCCGAGCTAGGATATTCGACATTTAGATTTAATGCTTTCACCTTAGAGTGAAAAATCAATATACTTCGTTTTTTACATCTTAAAAGCCATGTATTATCATCCCTTTGAAAACATATCCATCCTAGATCTAAGATGGCATATGAACTCTTCCACTAATCGTCTACTTGACATATTAAATTTGATGAATATTTATTCTATCAAAAGGAAAATGTTACAATTACGACATGATATATGATGCTTTGGGATTTGGATTGTGCGTTATGAAATATTTGTTTGATTTCTATAATCCTATTTCTCTATGTGAACCACATGATAAATGTAAATAAACGAATGAGATTTTTTTTAGAATTAGTATTCCATATTTTAATAAATCGGATTTTAGAACCAATAAGACCAATTATAAAACCCATGCATGTAGAAAGGACATTCAAAGATCGTATGAGTTATCATTTTTCCATATACCCCTCACTTTGACATTTTGTTATGTCTTGGATGGGTTTGGCTTGGTTCTAACGTCTGAAGAGTGGCTACACTTTTTGGTGTCAAGAACAGGCCGAGGAGACTCTCCTCTCTACATGCGGAGATGGAGGCTTTCTTATCAGCAATGGACAGTCTTAGATCAGAGGCATCTATATGGTTTTTGGGACCGACCTGCTCAAAATGATCGATGAGCCGGAAGCATGGCCTAATTTCTCCACAAAGCTGAAGGAAAAAAAAAAATTGTTATGTCACAATTAGTTTTTGATATATATAATCTAGAATCAACTTGCATTAGTTTTGAAACTATATGTCAAATGTTGATGAAACTAACAATCCAACAATCCTAATCAAAATAATTATACAATAAAACTTCTATAAATTAATAAATTTGGGACCATGATATTTTATTAGTTTAATGAAATATTAATTTATCGACAAATTAATTAGATTGAAAACTTAATTTGGGACCAAAAAATTCTATATATTTGGTGAAGTATATAAAAAAAAAAAACTTGTCTTTCTATGAATAACATTAAAACACGCTTATAACATAATAATCGTATAAAATGGATCAATCACATTGATTACTGTAAAAGACTAAAGAAACAATGTAAAAAATGATTATAAAAAACTATTCATATAAATAGTTCTCCACCTGTTTTTAGTAAATGTTATAGAGTCGCCTGGTTATCACAACTCCACGACGAGACCAAAAAAAAAAACTCACACAACACAAATCCAATATGGCCATGATTACGCGCAACACCGCCACGCGCCTCCCTCTCCTCCTCCAATCTACACGCGCCGTCCACACATCTCTTCCGGCTCTCTCCCCTTCGACCTCACCGGCTTCCTACACCAGACCAGGTCCTCCTTCGACCTCCGCTCCTCCGCCGGGTCTTTCGAAGACGGCGGAATTTGTGATCTCTAAGGTCGATGATCTCATGAACTGGGCTCGTAGGGGTTCGATCTGGCCTATGACCTTTGGACTCGCTTGTTGCGCCGTGGAAATGATGCATACCGGTGCTGCTCGTTACGATCTCGATCGATTTGGGATTATCTTCAGGCCTAGTCCTCGTCAATCTGATTGTATGATTGTCGCTGGTACGCTTACCAATAAGATGGCTCCTGCTCTTCGCAAGTACGTCTCTCTCTCTCTCTCTCTCTCTCTCTCTCTCTCTCTCTCTCTCTCTCTCTCTCTCTCTCTCTCTCTCTCTCTCTCTCTCTCTCTCTCTCTCTCCCTTTTCCTTGGAATCGTCGGATCTCGGATATATTTTCCTGCCTAAATCACTGTTGTGTTTGATAGGCGGCCTGAATTAGGTTTTCATGATAATGTAATTAGGGGTTTTTGTTGGAATTTTTCTCATTTTTTGGTGATTTAGGGTTCATATATTCTGATTGTTTTGGTAGGTCTGTGTGAAATTGAGAGTTGTTGTATGAATATAGGATTGGCCTGGGAAGGTATAGCGTTTGTATTCATTCTCTAGTGCAATTATTTGCTCGAATTCGTGAATTTGGGAGTGTTTTAGCATTCAGGGATGAAGAGAGGTGGGTATATGATATCTCTTTTCATGTAAATCTATGTGCTTGTCTTCTTTTATGTGGAGATTGCGTTTTCAGATAATTTAGCTTGGTGTTTAGTAGGAAAACATGAGTTAGTTTCCTTTCACCAATCATCATTGCTTGGATTTTATCAAAGCTAGTTCTGATTAGAGTTTGGATGTATCATTCTGAGATTGTTTACTTTACCTAATTAGTAGCTTCTTCTGCTCACCGATTAGATGGTGCATGATTACATTGGTTTGTTGTCTCTGGCCCTGATGTCCAAATTATTTTGCTTTGGAAATTGATATAGAACCACTTAAATGATTCATATTTTTCTTTGTTTGATGTTATGAAGTCTAGATTCAACTTTGGATGAGAATCCTGTTGTTAAGAAATGTATGTCTATGGTTTTTGGTGGCAGCTGAGCTTATACTAATGGTATCTTTAGGCCCAGACAGTAGAGATAGAAAACACCCAAATCAATCTTATAGCCACAAAGACGTTGTGGTTCTCAAAACATCAACCATTGAGACAAGCAGATTTTAGATGCATTTGAGAGATGATTAACAGCTTTATAAGTTGGTCTAGATTAGTTATTATGCTGAGTAAACTATTAGGATCGTCTCACATTGTCGGTCACTAGTATTTAGAGTTGTGTTCAGAACTCTCTATTTGGTTTACACATGGAAATCAGTCTTGATCTGGTAGGATTAAGGGAAATTGGATATGCAGATCCAACGCATATGGTTTGAGGGAAACAGTCTTGATCTGGTATATAATTGAAGGAAATTGGATATGCGCATCAACTCAAATTGGTTTAAAGCTTCTGCTCTTGTTTATCCTGTTTGAACAAGTTCCGATTTCTAATGTTTCAATAAAATGGCAGGGTTTACGACCAAATGCCGGAGCCAAGGTGGGTGATTTCAATGGGAAGCTGTGCCAATGGAGGTGGATACTATCACTACTCCTACTCAGTGGTTCGAGGCTGTGACAGAATCGTACCAGTCGACATCTACGTCCCTGGGTGCCCTCCAACCGCTGAGGCTTTGCTCTATGGGCTCCTCCAGCTGCAGAAGAAAATCAACCGACGCAAGGATTTCTTGCATTGGTGGAACAAGTGAAGAAGCTTCAAAATCCTTCTTCTAATGGTGAAGGAAAGGGAGTTTTTCAGACAATTTTTACCAAAGTTTGGGGCTAATAAAATGTGGACGTTTCATTACAATGTATGTTTCTTTGTCATGGAGATGCCATGTAAAGGAGTGTGTTTCTAAGTTTGTTGTGGAAGCTTTTAATAAACCTAAAGATGCTGTTTGTCTGAGCTCTTTTTGTTATATCTACAAGTCATCAGCTAGATTATGACTCTTGATGAATTTGCTTTTTACCTTTGAGTGCAATTTTAAACTATATGTATGATTTATGTAATTGGAAGTAATCCAGAACAATGCAGAAATGTAAGATCAAAGATATTAACTGTTGAAGAAAAATAACTTGTTGCAACAAAGTAATATGTTTATGTTAATCTGGCCAGGGGATTAATCTCTCATGCTATAAAGGCCCTAAAAACCCTAATCGTAAGATTGAATGAACCCTTTTTTTTCTTTCACAAAATATAAAATCTATAAATACCAAATAACCGCCCTAATCTTTTTCTTACAAGGGAAACTTAGTTTCGAACAAGTTTTCATCCTCTGAGAGACCTAAAGCAATCATGTCTAACGATCACAAAAAAAGACTTGAAGCTAGGTAACAATCGAATCTTCTTTCTAAACTTGTGTGATTATTTAGCCAACTATATACACTTTTTTTGTTTCCGGGATTTTTTAGCTTAGAATGGGAAGGTTTCTCCGAGACCAAAGTTAAAAGTGATGGAAATTGCCAAGTAAATGTTTCGAAATCCCTTACTTTATACTCATCAACTTTAATGTTTCCTTGAAGAATCTTTTTCAATTCTGTTACAGTTTAGCTCTTTAGCTGATCAACTCTTCAATAGCCCCAATTTTCATGAAAAAGTTAGAGAAAGAATAGTACAACAGGTAGGTATCATCAATATTAGAAACTTTTTCAACTTAACCGATTGTTTTTCTTTCTTAATCAACACTGTTTTCCTCAGCTTAATTCTAGTCCACAATCTTACAAAGTATTGATCGAAATGGACTCTAGTAAAAAAAGAAGCAAAAATATTCCCAAAGACTTCTCCGAGTATGTAAAGAACATGTCCAAGAACGGCGAATGGGGCGATGATGTCACATTGCAGGCAGCCGCAGATTCGGTAACTTAATATTAATATCACAATTGCTTTTCCTTTTTCCTCACTCCTTTCAAGCCAGTTGAACAATATTCTCATGCCGTTTGGGGTGAAAATACTAGTCATTACATCATACAAAGAAAACTCTTCCATGGAGATTTTTCCCACGTCAGGAAAATTCAAGAGAGTTATTTACTTGAGCTATTTGGCAGGGGTCCATTTCAACTCCATCCACTTGAAAGGAGGTTTTACTTTCTTTTTCTCTTCTCCAGAGCATACGGTATCTTTCTTCTTCTTTTCGGTCTTATTATTCATCTTGTTGGTTGTTTCATGTTCAGAGACAGATACTGCTTCTATGGAGCTACAAGGTAAGAATAAGAATGAGAATGACAAGGAGAAGAATGAGAATAAGATTCAAGGACACGGACAAGAATGAGAATGAGAATGAGAATAAGAACGAGGGCGAGAACGAGAATGAGGATGACAATGACAAGAAGAAGAAGAAGAAATAGCTACGAGGAGATCTAAACCATATTATCTGTTGCTTTGACAGATAATAACACCATGAGCTATGTCGTCTATTTGTTAAATTACACAAGGGCTCATGTAAATTCGTCGTTTAGATAAAGACAGATATACCATCAAGAGCAATAAGCTAGAAAGTAAAAGAAATGTATTTTTTTCTCATCAAAACATGGAACCAACAAAGACAAGAACAAAATCTGGTTTAACTTAGAAATCATTCATCGATTTTTCACCAGACCGTAAAACCAAACCTTCAAAACTGGTTTAAGAGAAAAAAGGATCTAGAAGCAACAGTCACAGTCAAATGGACAAAGAGGAGTACCACCAGCATAGGTCTTGTTGACTCCAAGTTCATCTTCCGTATACACTGGTAACCCGTCTTCTGTTCTCTTTCTAGGTCGGGTTTTCGAGGACTTGTTGAACCCGTCACCCTCGTTCCTCTTTCTCTTCCTGTTTCTCTTTGCTATCACTTGTTTGCTCTCTTTCTCCTCGGGTTTATCGAGCTTCTTCTTCTTTCTCCCACCAAAGATGTCGTCAATCTCTTTCCCTGATTTACCAGGTTTTGGAACTTGTTTGGTCTGTTGAATTGCAGGTTTCTTCTCAACTTCTTGTGATGACTTCTTCAAAGAACCAGTACTACTAGTCTTCTTCTCTAGTTCTTGTGATGACTTGCTCAAAGAACCAGTACTACTAGTCTTCTTCTTAGGCATTTGGTGTGTATAAAAAACAGCAAAATCCCAGAGGTTGAAACTCACCTTCAATTGCACAGCTTATACTTTCTCTCACTGTAATAATGTTTGGAAACCATGAAACGATTTAACAAATCCGTTCCAAAAATCTAGCCCTAATTAACTTGAACTGAGAGATTAGCAGTAACATTGTAAATTCGAATCTATCCAATTCTACTTGACATGATGCAACGGTTCAATAAATAGCTAGATTCCGCTACCTAAACATGACAAATTCGATTTCCCAATCTAAAACCCAGAATCTAGGTTAATTTACGACAAAGAAGAAAGAGGAAACTTACAGTTAGAAAACGAATCCACACGAAGAAGCCAAGCCCCTCAAGGGAACTAATAGAGAGACAAGTCAGGTCGAATCCAACTCTTTCTTAGTTTTCGGGTCGGGTCGGATCCGTAGCAATAACACTAATCGTATTCCATTTTGATTAGATTTTTCATTTTTGTTTTGTGAGATGATAAGCGAACAAACTTATCTTAACGAAGTTGGAGATAAACTCATAATAAGATAACCAACTTATTGGAACAAAAATATATAGTTTTTGAAGGAATCCATCAATCATTACACACAAAATCCAATATGTGACTCAATGCCAAATCTTCGACTTTGTTTAAAAGACACTACGCTCTGCTTGCTTTTTATTAGTGAAGGGTGGTTAATGCTTCTTGAGAGCATTCATTTTGTCCCTGAGGTAATACAGTTTTGCTCTTCTTACTCTCTTCTTGTCCAACACCTTTATCTCCCTCAGGTTTGGCGAATACCTGTCACCACATTCACATCACTTCAATGACCCTTGCCAATAATGCTAATACCAAGGTCTAATCATACTTACAAGGGAAACATGGATTCGACACCAACTCCAGCCACGAGCCTTCTAATCCTAAACGTAGAGTTAAGACCAGCGTTACGCCTTGCTATGACAATGCCTTTTACGATTGATACACGCCTCTTGTTCTCAGGCACTTCCTGTTCAAATAAAAGCAAACCCAACAAAGAATTTTCATCTCATTCTTTTAAGAATAATGAAAACACAACCTAGGCAAACTTCAATAGAGTATTTACCACTTTTAGTTGAACAATGTAACCGGGTCTTATATCTGGTACTTCTCTTTTAGTTCTCACTTCCTCAACTGCCTCCTTGTCTATAATCTGCAGAAGATTGTGACATCATAGGTGAACAAACATGACGTTGATTTATGCATGACAATTATCAAAAAGTTCTAAGTTGTACCTGCATTATATGCTTTGCGGTTTTATCAAGCCGCTTGAACTTGAGTCTCGGAGGCACATCAGAAGCTAACTCAGGGGATCCTTGAGTAGTAGGTTGAACAGAATCTCCAATGGTGGAAAAGCACCTTGACGAATAAGCAAAGTTCTGTTTCTGCCAAACATTGTCCAATCACTTTAGATTCGGAGAGTGTTTAAAAACACTCAGAAGCCTAATCTAGGTATCGCTATGACCCAAACATCCAGGAAAACTATATACCACAACAATTTGTCAAAGCATAGTAAAACTGTGGCGCAAAATTGAAAAGAAAGAACAAACAACAGCATGAGAAGCTGGTTCCGATATATCTACATAAGTTTTACTACCACATGAGAGAAAAAACAGCATAAACAGCAACAATGATAAGTTCGCCTAAATATCATCAGTTCCTATTTTGTGATCACCATAACGATCAAAAGCCCCCACAGAAAGACTCTCAGCTAAATATGATTTTGGATGATGAAATCAGTGGAATCTGTAACTCGGAGACTACTAATCAGCATTGAGCAAGACCAACCCAAGAGCCAAGCTTCCGTGCTACTTTTAATTTCAAACCAATTCCAAATTGATCACTATAGCAACCAGACAATCCAAACAAAAGAAAAAAATCATAAACCAAGATAACTAAACAAAAATGGCTTACATGTCCTGCATTAAAATGCTGAATCTAAAACTAGCTCATCTATATCTACATAGATTTTAATAAGATAGAACTTAAGAAGATAAACAAGCATCGATGGTGCTTAAGGACAATGGAGAATTTTTGTTTCCAAGTTCACCTATTTACCATAACTTTATATTTTGTGATTGCAATACTTATCACAACCCAGACTCTGAGCTAAATCTGATTCTAAAGACGAAATCAGTGGAATCTGTAACTAGAAGACTACTCATCAGTATTCATCAAAACAAATCCAAGAGAAAAAGCTTCCATTTTTTCAAACCAATTTCGAAGAGATCCTCTACATTTCTACAATCTAAAACCAAGATGAGCTAAACCGAAAGTGGCTTACAGGTACTGCCGAAGAGGAAGAAACCGCCTTTGTCAACGAGTTGATCAGATACGTCGCTGCTGAATCGAAATTTTTCGTAAAACGGAAAGAATCAAACCCTAGCTTCATCGATTCATTACCAGGCCAAATTGCAGAAGACGAAGAGAATCGAAGAGTGTTGGAGATTGAGAAATGATGCCTCTGAAGCAACCTTGCACTGCCTCGAATCGATTGCATTTCTCCGATCTAATGAGCTCAAATATCAAAAGTTCTACAGAGATTGGGCGGAGAACTGTGAACCAGCAAAACCCTTGAGAGGTGCTTCTCCAGGGTTTTTTTTTTCTTCTTTTATTGGTAATTTGCATATTCACCCCTGAGTTTTTATTCTTGTAACAAATAAACCCTTTCTTCTTTCTTTATTTTCGTTTAAAACGCCTGAATTTGTATGCTTCATCAATTACACACCCTTTCTCCTTTATTTTGTTTCATGTGATTAGAGGACCATAGAGATCAGAGATTAGTCAAATACAGTGATTCTGCTGATTAACTTGCTTACATTATAAAACAGAGTTATTTAGCAAAAATATTTACTGAAATTATTGTACCAATTTGATGGAGAGTATAACCAAGAAACCTTGTTGACAAAGGAAAAAAAGCCTTTGGAGTATCACCATGAAACAAAAAGGTGTAGAATAATTTATGGTTTCCCTCCAAATGTAATCTAATAAGAAAACATCAGCTTGCTAGTTCATAGACAAAACTCAGTGACTAATAGTCATCAGTAGATACACTTCCTTAACATAAATATATATAGAACACTCTACATGGTCCAATTTTTATTTTATTTTTTTACATTATCTATTCCTTCAAACTCAACTCTTGTGGCAATGTCTCTCTTGCGATCCTAACTGATAACTAAAAACGGTTTCACCCGAGAATGTGGTGTAAATATGTTTCCGCCGAAACGAATAATACCTCTACAAGAAAAAAACATTTCTTCCAACTAAATCTCCTCATGAAAGAACCATTAAAAAGATCTTCGACTATTCTTTTTTGTCTACATCCTCTAAAACCCACAATTTGACTTGACCGATGAATTGATTCACCAAGGCTAACTTCTTGTTGTAGCTCACCAATATATGCTTTTTAGGTTCTTCATCATCAACAAACAAGGTTTTGTTTGGTTTCATCACAAGCATCACGAGGTAATTTAACAAGACAAAACTCTTCCAATCTGACATCGAAAGACACTAATGGCACTTGTTTATCACTGTTAGGACAAGCTCATTAATAAAAAAGACCATCCATGCATACCTAGACATTCCCAATTGAATTACAAGACAATGTGAATGCTTTCTTCTTTTAAGCTTAGCCTCAAGTGAAATTTGTTCATAATTTCTTTACTAAGATGCTAAAAAAAGTTACGTACTAATGTTGAAGTATAAAAGAAAAATAAAAGTGAGAATGTTATCAACAAAATATATAAAAGTAAAAGGTTAGCATTTTTTATATGAGGAATAGTCTTACTAAATATTTGGAATAAAATTATTTGTTACTGTAATTTGCTTTGAAATGAAATTAGAATTGAGCCATAGTAATTCTTTATTAGTATATGATTTGAAATAAATAAATAAAAACTACAGTTGGAAATGGTCTTTAGTCGTCTAAAAGCTTTAACTGGTTTTTTTCTCATACACTCGAAAACCATTTTCATGTGTTTTTTTTTTTTTTTTGATAAAAATTTTCATGTGTTTTTCTTTTGTCATTTTGTCCACATCGTTTGAGTTTTTTCCGGGGTTCAAAAATAATACCGACGAAGACCAATTCTTTCTTTTCAGGTTGGTGTAATATATTCTTTATATATAAACCAAGTACACAACAACGTCAAAAACAAAACGTTGAATCAGTCATGTGAACATAGAATTTTGGGTGCATTAGTGGAAATTAACACGTAATTAACTAAAAACGAATCGAATCGATAGGCACTCGTGAAGGAATTAGTTAAACTACAAATATCCCGTAAGGATCACATTTCATAACTTGTTACTAATCAACAGCTGTTGATTATTTTTCACCGACTAGAAGGGGTTTAACTTTTAATTTCCGCCGAAAAAAAGTCTTCAACTTTCTCTATCACCAAATAAATACCCACACTTGGTTTCCATCAAGGAAAACTTTGACTCCGTCATTACCATTGTTCTTTTGCCATTTGTGATTATGAGATAGACACAATTTTGATTCTCAAGCCATTGAAGCAAGAAAAACAAAAACATTGTTCTTTTGCCTAGTCGAAATCAAAAGCTCAAGCTTTCTTTTTTCATTGGGATTCTAATTCTCCAATTGATTTTACACGCAAACGTGTTTTTTTCTTACAATTTCCAAGACAACATTGAGACAAACATTATTACATTGAAAATGCGTGTGTCACTTTGGTCTGTAATTTGACTGACTAACTTTGGAACGCTTAATTACTGGAATGATTAACGCCACTAATTCAAAGTTGCACATTAAGAAAACCCAAATGTTGTTGTTGCCTTGTTCATTGTTGGGTCGAGATATTGAGCCACGCAGCTAATTAAAGTTGGTTCAAAATAATTGTGAAACTATAACCAACAGTGTAAATGGATTATTTCTATGGATTAACTCACTCGATACTAGTTTTCGATTTAAGCTAATTTCAGTTTTTGGATTTGTTTGATAGCAAATCTAATTTTGACGGCTTTGTACGAGTTTACTTTAGATTCAGATTCAGTATTCGATTTAAATCCGATTTTTTTCCGAGTAATGGTGATAAAATGGTTTCATCAAGCTCGTAACGTATCAATAGCAGAAAGCAGAAGAACGAGAATATAAATCTGAGAAACATCCATAAATAAATAATAATAGAATCATATCATATCAAAAAGACAATATAGCAATACTAAAAATCCATCTAGAAAATCAAACCACAATACTCTAAAATAAAGATATAAATCCTCATACAGATGTGAAGATTATATAGAAAAAGAAAAGAGATCTATAGAAACGGAATACACACGACTCTCATGAATGCTCACTATACTTCTTCAAAACAAATCTCTGTACGAATCTCCATCCACACAAAAGACTTAGATCCGAAGAGCGGAGCCGAAAACAAGAGCCGCGACGGCTGCGACACCGGCGGAGACGACGGACGGCGAGATCGATCCAGATCCGGAGATTGGGCTTGGAGCCGGGGCCTCAGACTGAGCAGAAGCGACGGTAGCAACGACGGAGATGATAATCGCCATGAGTGCAACAATGGAAGCAGACTTAGAGAAGGCCATTTCTGAGGTTTGAAGAGTGAGAGAGAAAAGGGAATCTAGGGTTTTTAGTTGATTTGAGAATTTGCTTAAGCTAAGAAGGGTTGAGATTTTTTGAGAAATGAGGTGAAGAAGGGTATATAAAGAGGTCGGGTAAAACCGGTTTATTCCAGCTTTACCTAACCGAATTTTTCCAGCTTGTGGAATACTGGAATTAAACACAGCTGGTCTAGTTACAAGGGTCCCACGGTTTATGATAATCGACGGTTGATATTACTCCACGTAATCTTTCAGATTTCGACAGTTCATCTCTCCGTTACGGCGCCGTTTAAAAGATATTTATTCGGAGCAGATTACGTCTGCTTCGAATACGCGTTATGAAGCGCGTGTGTCTAACACACGAAATGAAAAAGCGCAACGGTCAGTGAGATTAGTTGTTGGAGCGCGTGGAGAATGATGATGAGGTGTCGATTTTGAGTGAATCACGCGGTTCCGTGACGGAAATGGCCAAAAGGTGTCGCAAGACTTGGTATGATTTGTTGTAGTGGGGACCATATTTTGCACATGGGTCGTGTAACGGCTAAGTTATGCTTGCTTTTGAAAATACAAGTCGACATGTGTGGAGGAAGAAATATAGGTAGTTCTTAATTTCTTCGAAGAAATGTGTTGTTTTTTCATTATTTTTTTAATTAAAGGGAATTTAAAACTTGGTGTATAATTCTGTTTTTGTTTGGTGAGCAACAACTACACTATAACTTCTATAAATTAATATTCTTTAAATTGATAAATTTTTCAGGTCCCGAATCGCAATGTAAAAGTTAGCGAAATTCGATATGATAATAAGATAATAATTTTTTTAAACTCCCATGTAAAATATGATCCAGTGAAGTTGGATAGTCAAGTAAAGAGTCTAGTAAACTTCCACAGCCACATCCAAAGTCAACCTGCAACAGGTATAGAGACTCAAATATCAAAAAGGAGTCGTAAAAAGAATCTGGAAACACAATAAGCAGAGCGAACATTAAGATTTAAAAAAACGAAAAAAGAGCGTACCAAAGTAGAAGCTGATGATTCTTTTATATGTTTCACTGCATATTGAACACGCTGTTCTGAAAGTGGAGGTTTGAAAAAAGCTGCCTCCATCTGTTTTTCTGTCGGGTTGTTCACTCCCAACAAACGCACACGGTATTCAAAACCTGCTACGATTTCTGCGCATTAAAAGCAAAGCAAATCATCAGAAGCCTTGATGGTGAGATTCTTTATATGATTTCTAGTAAGGGCTTGAGCTGATTGCATTTGATAAAGTTTTTCCTTTTCCAACCCGAAAATGTTAAACATTACCTGAAAAGAGTGAGCGAATTCTTGCAGTATTAGTAGCAGCAGCCAAGATCAAGTCTTGAGTAGGCGAATCAGTCCCAAAACAAATGTATTGTCCCACAGACATCTGAGTAACAACTAATTCAAGTTCTTGATTCATCGAACCATTCCCTACCTCGAACTCTATCTCTTCATGGCTTTCAATGACTTCTTCTAAAGATTCACCATTCTTCGACATGTCAGCATCTACCTTCAAGGACACAGAATAGCATAAGCTAACCAAGGAACCTTTTGGTATAGATCGAACATACTTCCACCGTATCCTTGATTCAAACGGATAATCTCTATTTCGGTTAGCCTTGGGCCGTTTATTTATTCCACTACTTGGAAGAATCTCTTTCATCCAGACAAATTTATTCACCAGGCAAACTGACTTTAGGAAGACGGAGTAGAAGATATTGCATTAATATATGAATATAATTTCGTTCTGGCGACGAGGGGAGGTGATTGCCTCGGTAGCGTGGTCCAGCACCCAGGGCGTCTCAAACATTATATAGACCCGGTTCAAATATCAAAACTAGGCCCTAAAATCATATTTTTTTATGCTTACTACAATAATTTTTTTTTTACTATAACTTTTTAGGGCTTTTGCTTTCTCCTTAATTTTGTTTAGCCATTTTTTATATCCACAATCATATTTGCTAGTTCAAGGAGCCATAATTCAAATAAATGATAAAGTTATAACCCTCGAAAATTAGTTTCTTAAGGGCATCCGCATTTGTGACATTGTCATGAGTGTCTAAAAACTTTTTAGAATTAAATATATTAAATTTTAGGAACTTTGAGTGTCTAAAAACACATCATCTGCCGCCTCCTATGTTTTTGGGAATCGTGAAACAAGATACGGTGCCTCCTACAACATAGTCTTCCTTTTCCTCGACGAGAAATTACATAGGTCTCCACTCTCTACATTGTGCTTACCATTACCTCACAATTTTATCGGTTAATGTGTAGGTGTACATCGATACATTATGAAATTAATTTGCCATTCTTTTCCATTTAGGGCAAAGATGATGAATTAGCAACAAAAATCCACGAGAAGAGAGCTGCCCATGAACCAAGTTATATCAGTCTTTGTATACAAAAGTAATTGGCCGTGAGAATATGAAATTGAGTCTCGTCATAGCATACGATTAATTAATTGGACATGAAAATGAGTGGCTGCATTAGGTATTTTTAAAGACGTTATCTGAGTGATATTAAGTTCATTTTTTTCTCCGGTCAATGTACATCGAGATTTATACTACTTAGTTTTCTTCCCCAAAATTCAAAAGCTGATTTTTGTTTTGCATGCACTTTCATGTTTACTTTGGGTTTCTCAGGTTTTCCTGTTGTTCATCACTGAAAAATGAGTTGAATTTAGTTTACGGTTTTCACGCATGCGTTCATCGCAGTGAACTCCAGAAGGTCTAGGTAACCATATTTCTTGGAATGACAAGTAATCTATATGAAGCTCGATTCCTAACAAAAGTTCACTGCATGACATGGCTTAGTTTGAAGGGTATTGTTGAGTTCTAACCATGGATGTGTGATAGAACCTTGCACGAAAACTAAGACAAAATTCCATGTAAACTATAAACGTGTTTAGATATCCTTGTTTGATATCTCCATTCATCTCTCTTTCTTTTTTGGCAAGAGTTTGGATTATCATGTTTGGTTCTCAATGATTGATCCCTTGAACGTGTATACTAATCCCAAAAAATGTTATATGATCTTTTAGTTTTATATAAGCAAATAAGTATTTCTTGGTTAGATGGTGTAATGTCTTTGTTGTTTGGTAGTCAATGCCATTTCTGTGTTGAATGCATTCCCATTTTAGGTGTAAAATATTTCTTAATCGTGTCTCCCTTTGTTAGTTTATAAAGTTTGCACTACTCATTGGATTTGCCTCAAGTTCTTTCTTTATTTGTTTAGTCCTTAATGTGATTAGCCCATTTAAAACTCACCTTCTCCAACCACTAACCTTAAGCACTAGCATTGTTTAGTCATCTCAAAGTATCACTTTTTGCTGGTTTCTTATTAGACTTTTTTTTCCTACCAGAAAGAAACGAATCTTTTGTTTGAGACATGACCAAAGCTCCATATCGGTGGAGCTTTTCCTCCTAAGAAAGTGTTACTCTGTCTACTAAAAGGCTAAAGGCAGACTGTCTTCAAAGACAAAGACCTATACTTAAGCATATGTTGATAGTTCCACTAGCTCTTATTCACGAAGACCTTGATAAGAACTTTGGTAATACTCTTTGCCATGAATTTGATTATATCTTACTTATTCATGTCACTCACTTTGTTATGGTTATATTTCGCTTCTAAGGTTCTAACTTTTAAAGTATTGACCCTTTTGCGGATTTTTTAAAATTTCAGGTGACATTTTTGGTTTTTTTCTAACTTCAAACTTGCACGTACGCGCGGGTATTCACCTAGTATAACGTGTTAAAAATATGACTTCAATAATTATTTTTTTTGACTTAAAGTTTAAATTTATTGAAACTTATCTCAAATTTTAATTAATGCATCAAAAACATTTAGGATTGATTTATATGTATGTCTCCAAAACTTGTGAAAAGTAATATATGCGATAATTGATTTTAACTTGTTCTAAATGTATTTTAATATATGTATATCGTTTAAAATTTATTATCAACAAGTTAATAACCATGATTTGTTCTGAATTGTATACCCAAAACCGTGTATAATTTTTTTAATCTAGATACTCTATTATGATATTAAGTAATAAATTTGATTGAGATACTATATAAGATATCAATTTGATTGGGATAACATTAAGTGTTAATCATAATTTTCAGTTAATATAATTTAGTTTTACTAATAGATTTAATTAGATTATGTAATATAACATTATTTGCTAATTTTTTTCCGAAAAATCATTATCTAAAAAGATATCTCTGTAAATTAATAATTATTTATTTATCGATAAATTAATATCTCTCTAAATTTATTAATTTTCAAATCTTTTTGAATTAAAACATAAAAAAATAGGTTTAATTTTTATTATTTAACTGGAAAACACTAGTTTCACTATTAGGTTTTTAAAAGAACTGGTGAATTTTGTGGAATTTCTTTTTAATCCGAGGCTGGCAAAGATTATACAAAGTGAAACCTTTTTAAACCACTTTAATGAATTGCCCATAAAGAATAACTTTATTGAATTTTGTTTTAAGAAAAGAAAAAGACAGATGGTAGACGTTGGCAGAGTCTTTGAGGGGTTCGAGAAGCTTCGGATAGGTGTAAAAGTGTGTTTCCACCTGCGTGTGTTTTGTTCCCATTTGTCCATCACATTCAAAGCACAAACTTGGTCGGTAAGCAAATTATACGTCAGACCACCCATTTCGTATAATCTATGTTCAGAAAGGTTTGTTCATTTTTCTAAGTTCTTTGAAATTTCGATTTGGTGAAAATATTACTTGTATAACCAAAAAATATGTGTATACGCACGCAAACCTGTTCCATAATAAGGGATCTACAATTGTTCTAGGAAATAAATATAGGGGAGATTGTCCCAATACTATTTAAAAAAAAAAAATCATAGCACTCTAGTCCGGTCCACAAAATTTGTAGAGTTTTGGTCCCAAGCTTTTGCGATATCACTAACCATCAAACAATCTGATGTAAGCCATCTTGCATTTTCGCTTAATGGATCGATCTACGGCTTTGGATTAGAAGCCGTAGATCGATCATTATACCGTAAACCCCAACACTCCTCTACTTGAATTGGTTGCCTAGTTAGTTTTTTTTTTGCCTTTATAAAGTTATTATAACAAATGACTGGATCCTGATGTGCAAAGTTCTCTCTTCTAATATCTCATTTCTTTCAAACTAATATAAAAACAAACAAAATAAAATAATATCAGCGTAATATCTCCCACAGAATCATCCATTTCATGATCTCTATATGATTTCAAGAGGTTCAGATCATAGACGTATGCTAACTAACTCAAAATCCTAGAACCTTGGGAGCAATGTGAAGTAGAGGCTCCAAAGCACTCGGAGCAAACTTTCTCGCAAAGAGATAGCACATTGAAGTGTTGCCACCATTGTAAGCGCAGTTTCTTCCGTCAAAGATCCTTTCAAAGAACTTTTCCGTAATGTCTGATCTTCCAAACGTAGCCGGGTGGGGTCCACCCCTCGACCAGTCCACCCACGTCAAGCTCCGATTAGCTAAAACCGCTGGTTTCTCGATTGTCAACATTGTCGGGAAATAATGCTCGTCGACATAGCAAGCAGGCCTGCAAAACTCTTTGAATTTAGGGTAATACAAAGTGTCTTCGACAATGGTAGCCGCGAGGTCCCGCTTAATCTCAAACCATTGAGACCCTTTTCGCCATTTGGTGATGGGAACTTCAGGTTCCATGTTCTGGTTGTAGCGGCCACGCCCAAACGGTCCAGGGTCATCAAAAGCACCCATGAAGCTGTGTTTTGATTTGCTCAAGTAGCTGTAGATGGTTATGAAGTTGTATAGTGGAATGCATGACTCCGAGACGAGAACAAACCGTTCGTTTGAGATATCCAGCAGAGCGTTGGCAAGAAGCCGCTTCTCTGCATCACACATAGACATTCTCCCCCATTCTGCAACCTGCTCATTGACATAGATAACCAAATCACTCTAATAATGTCCAATACATAACCAATTAGTTTAGAAGCGATCAGAAGAACTTCTTGATCAAAAGGCTACACTAAAGAAACATACTTCTTGATCAAAAGGCTAACTAATCACTAAATCAACATTTCTACCTCAAGATGAATGGTTACATCACATCCAAATGAATATGAGGCTTCTAAAGAAACTAAGTTTGATTAAAGAGTTCCATTTTCTCATACTATATGTAATTGCAATACCAATTGAAGAAAGAACCAGACCTGACTCGGTATCTGCCTCCCGTGGAAAACACTGTTAACCGGAAACTTGGCTGTAAAAGAAGGATGCGGATGTATATAAACCGAGTAAAGCCCTTTGTGACCTTTAAGAAACCTCTCCCAAAGCGAAGCAAGCGGTAAAGGACCTTTAGTCAAGAACATAAACGCAATCTTCGGAACTCTTTTAAACGGATACTCTTTTCTCTGTGGCCAGAAAGAAGCACGCCAAAGAAGCTCTTCGTCGCTCATGTTATGCATCAGAACCGTAGGAGGCTGTATCCATTTACTCAAACCGCTCGGTTCCTCCTCGCGGCATGGCACGAAGCTAGACGTGACCGTGGTTACTACACTTTGGATTCCGCTATATTTGATTGTAGATACACTAATGATGAATACAGTAACTGCAAAAGCAAGAAAAAACCCTAGCAGGAGAAGCAGTTTTGGAGGAAATGACTTGTAATTCCCTGTTCTAACACTGATTCCATTTTCTTTTCCTTCTTCCAACTGTACAACCCTAGTCTGCATCTTTTATCAATGTCTAGTACCAAATCTAAACAAACCGATTTTGCAGATTTCTGATTCTGCTTCTAAATCGAATCAAGTAGACCAATTCTAAGTCAATGATTTAGTCGTAAGATCCTAAAATTAGAATTCCAGATCTCTTCGCTAATCACGAAGTCCTCGAAGCAGCTTGATACTTCACTAAATCCACGAAATCGATGAATCTCCAAAGGAATTTCAAATAACTAATTTCTTCTACACTAAGAACAGCAAATCGGAAAACTCTGAGAAATCAACTTTACAACCGTCAAATCGTAACCGGATCCAGAGGTAAAGCTACTTGGAGCAACTAAGTTCCATATCTCTAGGAAGAAGGAAATGAATAAAGCAGAGGAGGATAATCCACGTGTCGAGCTTACAGGGAGATTCAGTAGTGCGGAGGATTTACAGGAAGAAACACTGAGAACTTACGAATCCGAGAGAGAGAGAGAGAAGAAGATGAATCGAGAAGACGAACTCAAAAAGTAAAACGGTTTAGGCTTAGACCACTGGTCTCTTCTCTCGCGTAGACTTTTTGGGGTAAATCGGAAGTCGGATCAATGATGTATTGATGTTTATTTGTTTTTATGATTTCATTTTAATTTTTTTAGAAACTAATTTTTTACGCGTTTTAAGGATTTTATCTGTTTTTGAAATTCAGTTTAAATATAGAAATTTCGGATTAACTGCTTTTTATACAATTTTTAATTATTACGGATTTGTTTTAAAATTTGAGTTTAGACGAGATCAATGGCGATATGAATGCTAAAATAAATTTTGAAAAAAATGATCTTGTACTTCTTTTCTTTTTCGGCAAGACTCAAGAAAACTATACAAAGTTGATTGATGGAAAATATCTATAAATTCAAGAATTCCTAATTAAGAAAAATATTTATCTTATATATAATAGCAAACCCAAACAAATGAATATTTTTTTGGTTGGTTTTTTGGTTTATTTATAGTGGTTGGTTTCACGGTTTGTGTCTTTTCATTTGGGTTGCGACTTATCGTACGTTGGTGTCTTTTCATTTGGGTTGCGAATATTCATGAAGGGATATGTCTTTTCTATTTCGTAGGGTCGCACCTTTCGGAAATAACAATTTTATGGTTATTTTGAAGGGTTGTGTCTTTTCATAGAGTCGCATCTTTTCGAAAATAACCGTTTTATGGTTATTTTGAAGGGTTGTATCTTTTCGCATATAATTAGTAGTTGTTATAAAGGGTTGTATCTTTTCATTTGGGTTGCAACTTTTCGTAAATATAACCGTTTAGTCATTCTTTTGAAAAGTTACATCTTTTGATTACAATTATCTCGTCAAGGGGTGCAAATATGTTTTTTGATTATTCATAGGATTGTGAATTTTCGTTAAAAAAAAATCATTTAATAGTTATTTCCAAAAATTATATAGTTTTGTATTTTTTTTTTTAAAATCGCATTATGGTTATTTAAAAGGGTTGGTTCCTTTCAAATATGTAAGGTCGCAACTCCTCGAACATAATCGCTTTATGGTTTATTTTGTAGAGTTGTGTCTTTTAGGGTGGTATTTCTTTAGTCATGACTTTTCGAAAAAAAATTCTTCTATATATTTCTTTCGTTTATTTATGGCTCTCAATTAAAAAATTTCTTTAAAACATAATAATCATACGAAAATTATATGATTATGTAAATAATAATAACAACCCTCAAAAAAAAAAATCAAAGAGTTGTGTCCTTTCAAATAAACGTATTTATAATTTTTTGGGTCTTCGGGTAATTAACAATTTTGATATTGAAAAACTTACATATTTAATTAATTGGCATGTGTCATCATCTAAAGGATATTTTACACATGTCACGATCTCGTGAGTTACAATTTTGCACAATCTCCTTTATATAATAAGATATGGTTTTATAATGTTTTTCAAAAATGTGTCTTTTGTAATTAACCGTTTTAATACTTTTTGAATGGTTGCAATCTTTCATGACAAAACCATTTCATCTTATATATATGTGTCTTACTAATTGTTCTATGCATTCTTAATCTTGGCTTCAATTTTTATAACTCACTTTAAAAACAATAATCATCAAAAACGTCATTTTTTAATTATTAAATTTTTTTGATCTATTTACCATTGTAGAAGTTTATATAATTCTTAATTTGTTTCAATAATTTTGGAATTCGTTAAATAGTGTAGATTTTATTGCTAAATTATCCAAAATTTCAATGTAGACAATGTATGATCGTGTACTTTTGAAATAATTTTTTAGTGTCATATTTTTTCCAAAAAACTGCTTTATGATTAGTTTGAAAAGTTGTATCATTTGAAATTAGTAATGTTGTGTATGCTCAAATTATTTTCTAGAGTCGTATTTTTTTCCAAAAAAATTCATTATGATTATTTTGAAGGGTTATATCCTTTCAATTTTGTAAAGACGCACATCTTCGAAAATATCTGTTTTATGTTTATTTTGTAGAGTTGTGTCTTTTCAGGTAGTATCTTTTGAGTCGTGGCTTTTCGGAAAAAAATTCTTCTATATACTTCTTTTGTTAATTTTTTAATTTATATGTAGATCAATTTAAAATTTACTTCAAGCATGATAATTATCCAAAACGTCAAAGAAGATCATGCATTTTCAAAAAGATATTGTACAGTGGCATTTTTTCGGGAAACAACCGCTTTATGGTTATTATGAAATTTTTTGTCATTTAGAAATATAAGATTGTGTATTTTCAAAAAAAAATTTTAGAATCACTTCTTTTCCGAAAAAACGGTTTTATAATTTTTTTAAAAAAATTTGTGTTCTTAGGAATTTGTAGGATGGTGTATTTTTGAAAATATTTCGTAGAAACGCATTATTTCCAAAAAACCGCATTATAGTTGTTATGAAGAATTGTGTCATTTCAAATTTGTAAGATCGTGTCTTTTCAAAAATAACCATTTTATGGTTATTTTTGGTTGAGTTATGTTTTTTCATGTTGTATCTTTTGAGTAACTTTTTTAAAATGATTTAATATATTTCTTTAATTCAATGTTTAGTTCTTTTATGGTTATCAATTTGAAAAAAGTATGATAATGATAGAAAATGTCGTACGATTTTTTAAAACAAACTAAAAAAATGTAAGTTCATAAAATTCTTGATTTATGTGAATTTTGGGATTCTTATTACCATACAAATTCTAAGATTTGGTTTAAAAATTTTGAATTGTACAATTTTGAATTCTTTAGACAATGCACATTTTATGGCTGAAGCTTTTTTTGTTCTTTCGGTTTATATTTAGTTGTTATTGTGTATTTTCATTTTGGGTTGACGACTTTTTCTAAAAATATTCGATTAGTAGTTGTTTTCAAAAGTTTTTCTTTTCATTATGACGGTCTCGTCAAGATGTGAGAATAGAATAACCATTAAACATGATAATTATGTCATTATATTTATACGTGTATATAAAATTTAAATGTTAGTTAACTATAATTTAATAAAAAGAGTCTATTTTAATGAATTAATTAATTTTTCATATAGCATTAGGTCTACTAATTAAAAAGGTACAAGTCTTTTAAATGGAAACTCTTCACCAAAATAACTACTTAATAATCCAAAAGTTGCAACTTTTCAAATTGTAATATTTAAACATATATATAACATTAAATTGTAGTTAACTATGATTTGATATATAATAATCATTTGAGTGTTTGAATTAATATATCAAATATCATTCGACTAATTAAAAAGTTACAAGTCTTTTGAGAGGTAACTCTTCGTAAATTAACTACTTACTAAACTGAAAAGTTACAACTCTTCAAATTGTAACTTTTCATTATTTTATAGCAATTACATTCTATATATTATTTAATCAGTATATATATGTTATAATTTTCCAATTATGTTATTACATTTAACGTGTATATAACATTTATATGTTAGTTAACTATATAATTTAATAAAAAAATTAATCTATTTTAATAATTTAATTAATTTTCCAAATAGTTTTAGGTTTACTAATTACAAAGTATAATTTTTCAATTATGTTATTACATTTAACGTGTATATAACTTTTATATGTTAGTTAACTATATAATTTAATAAAAAAATTAATCTATTTTAATGATTTAATTAAGTTTTCAAATAGTTTTAGGTCTTTTAATTACAAAGTTACAAGTCTTTTGAAAAGTAACTTTTCATCAAAGTAACTTTAATGATTGACAATATAGTCAGTTGTGTAATTTTGCACATCATTGGCAACATAATACACATATAAACAATATATTAATTCGAAATTTCAAACACTAAAAATGATTATTATATATCAAATCGTAAACTAATATTTAAATGTTATACATATATATATATATATATTGTTTATATGTGTATTATGTTGCCAATGATGTGCAAAATTACACAACTGACTATATTGTCCACTATACAAGATTGTATTTTCTAAACATCTAACCCTATAATTTCAAGTTAGTCAACAACTAAAATACAAAAAAGATAATTTTGTATATTCATATCAATCAAACATTCCAACACAACAATTATCCATTCTTA
Source organism: Draba incana (assembly GCA_963576765.1). Lineage (NCBI taxonomy): Eukaryota > Viridiplantae > Streptophyta > Magnoliopsida > Brassicales > Brassicaceae > Draba > Draba incana. The sequence goes on along the minus strand of OY755205.1, from coordinate 8,562,788 downwards.
TAAGAAATATTACTAACGATTTTGAAATTCATTGTTCAACACAATAATTATCCTTTCTAATTAGAATTATCATTAATGATTTTGAAATTCATTGTTCAGATAAAACCATTGTACATTCAACTTCCAAATGCCAAATTACAGTTTAATCTAGGTAATTTTATTTAAGTCGAGTTCCCCGGCGATTTCGCGGGGGTTCCGTGCCTAGTATTGTTAAATTCAAACTCTATTTACGAAGTTGATTCGTAAAAAAAGGAAGAAATAACCATTCACAAACACTATCTATTTGTTAGCTATTTTTCATGTTTGTGGGATCAAACATTTTATGAGATTTTGTGGCACAAGTGAATTTGGAGTTTTTAAAAAAAAAATATCATGAAATTTTTATATAAATCACTCTTTATTCATTTAACATCCACAATTATATCATCAATATTGGGTTTATGACTTCAAGTACTTATTTCAATTTCAGTCTCATCTCAAACTTCTTCCCAAGAAGCAGAGACAATCTAGAAACCTCCACATTCATAAACCTCGGATCATCACCATCGTCCAAAACCGTCTTAAGTAGAGAGATTTTCGGACCCTTCGATCTCTCGCTTGTCCTAACACCGTATGATTCCACACTCTTCACGTTCTCGAACCCCACAAACGTCACTTTCCCGACGCTCCATTTCATTCTCGTCGCGTACTCTGGGTTCACCACTTCTGATCTCAATACCGCAGATTTTCCAGTTTCGTTCATATAACACCGGAACTTCACAAGGGACCAGTCACGGTTCCCTCCTTCCTTTCCCATTTGTACGTTTTCGCCGTCATCGAGAAACAGTTCGCCGGACATGTTCTCACGCTTGCTGGCTACAACTAGAATCTGCCATGGTGTCGTTCTTGCTTCTCTAGTCGTCATTGCTTCTCCTTGCATAGCCACAATGCTACCTATTCACAAAGTTAAACCAAACTCGGTTCAAGCTCAACTTCGGTTATCAAATCGGAAAACTAGTAGAAAAATGGGCAAACGGAAAATCTATTACCTTCTCGAACATGAACGTTGACGTGATCGGCGGGAGTATTAAGTGTAACGCGCTTGCCGGAATCTCCACCAACAGCAAATGAATAGTTAAACATATCGAACCAGTTTCCAGCGGGAAAATATGCATCTACGGTTACCGTATCTTGCTTCAACGCCGGAGATACCATTATACTTTTACCGATCAAGAACTGCGAATCGACCTCATAGGTTTTATTGTCTTGAGGGAACGAGAAGAAGAGTGGTCGCGCAATCGGAACACCGCTAACATGCGCATTGTACATCAGTGTGTAGAGATGTGGGAGCAGTTTCATACGGAGGCCAAGAACCTTTTTTGCAGAAGAAGCAACCGAATCCCAGACGTATAGTTCTTGTCTCTTAGAACCTTTGTTCGAATGATCTCTTGAGAAAGGGTAAAAAGCTCCTAGCTGATTATTTTAGAGCCAAAATTAGATCATGAACTCAATCAGAAGGAAAATAATCTGAGAATTAATCACTTTACCTGGATCCATCGGCGACATAATTCCTCGGTGGTATCATGTGAGAAACCGCAGATATCAGCTCCAACCATTGGAATCCCAAACAGTCCAAAGTTGAGAATCCCAGGGATAGAGTAAGCTAAATCCTCCCATTTTGCACCATTATCGCCGGTCCAATGAGCCGTGTATTTTCCCGAGCTCACAAATGTGGATCTTGACAAAATAAACGGTCTTTTGCCCGTTACATTCACTATAGCTTGGTGAGTGGCTTTGGCCTCCAAGAGTCCATACAAGTTATGCGCATTGTATTCACTAACATTTCCAAAATGGGTAGATGTTGCGGGTACTGTCTTACTGTTTATCGGCGCTTTGCCTCCCATATTGTTGATCTTGTAAGGAGGATCATCGAGTGAAGATCCAGGGGTCTGAGGTGAAGTTATGAAATTCGATAACTCATTCATGTCAAGCCACAAACCATCTACTGGTAGAATTTCTTGGAATGTCTTGATTTCGTTGCTCCAGAAAGTCGCAGCAGTTGGATTCAAGAAGTCAGGGTAGTATACTTTTCCAGGCCAAACCTGGCCGAGATAAGGCTTACCATCTCGTTTTATGTAAGCATCCGCTTCCATTCCTCTATTATATGTACCGTACGAGCTGTTCACACCGATACCTGCATAGACAATCAAGTAAAACCCAAAGTTTCATTTCTTGAATCATTTTTCAAGAGACGCTAAAGATATAGTATTGGCCATTCGAGTTTTACCGGGATCCAAGATCGGCACGTATTTCTGACCGCTCTTGTGAAGTCTATCCACGAATGATTTCATCTTGTCCACGGGGAAATTCACGGGATCAAAAGTGAAATCTTTGTAGCCGTCCATGTAATCAATGTCTGTCCACATAACTTCAAGAGGTATTCCAGCTTTTGCATATCCATCAACTACATATTCAAGGTCTGATACATTGCTGTATCCATACCTACACTGGTGAAATCCTTCAAGAACAATAAACCCTGACTAAGTAATTTCCAAACCAAAGCAAACACACACAATTCACAAATTTTGATCATATTCTAAGGAAATAATGCAAAGAGCAAAAATCACTTACCAAATGACCAGTAAGGCATAGGGGCAGGTCTTCCAATAAACTCAGTATACTGATTCATCACCATTTCCGGCGATTTTCCGGCGAACACATAAAGATCAATGATACCTCCGATCACATTATAAGTAATCCGATTTCCGTCATACTTCACGTCCATTCCGTTACTGTTCATCAAGAGAACACCATGAGTCGTCCCTGCTTCATCGTGACCGTTCGATCCTCTAACATCCATGTAAAACGGGTGCGATCCGTAAAGGTTAACGTTCTGATTCTCGCTACCGATGTCGGCGTTCCACAAAGTCATTGAATCGCCGGGAATCAGCTTAAACGATCGCTTCGTGTGCTCGCCGAGTCCGTACAGATTCGATCTGTTCGCCGGTAAAGAGGAAGATAGTTGAAGAAATTGGTCTTTGAAAATCAAGTAAGTGCTTGAATTCGATGGATCCGGCGACGTGTCGAAGAGGACATCGCCGGTGGAATTTCGGGAAACGGAGAAACCGAACGGCGTGGTGTTGTGGAGTGTGAAAACCAAGTCCGATGATGGATCTGCTAAGAAATTGTTCTCCGACGAGTTTTTTTCCTCCGTTAAGTAACGGCGAGGAGAGTGGTCTCCGCCGCGAGGAATGACGGTTTCCGGTATCTCCCATCTCTGTTGACTAGAATCTGTGAGTCTGATTCTCAATCGCTCACTTGTCTCCAAGCTGCACATATAATATACCTTAGCGAAATTTCCCTAAATTATCGCAGATTTTAAAATTGATTTGAAAAAAAGCTTCAAATAGTAGCTTAAATCAAAATTAATGATTAGTACCTGACGTGGAGGCTAAGTGTTTGAATATCTGCTCCGTAAACGGAAGAGGGTTTTATCAGAGTAAGATTCGCCGTCAAAACTTTCTGGTTGGAATTAACGGCTACTGATTTAACGACGTAGCCGTATCCAACGGCTGAGGATTCATCTTTTTCTTCTAGTGAGCTTCCATGTGAGGGAAAAGCTAAGCTCGAGAAGAAAAAGAAGAAGATGATGATGAGGATGGTGTGAAACCACTGAAGAGATGACATTTTTTATTTTGGTGTAGGACCGTTTGTTTTCCTCTTCATCAAAATATTCATTTTTCTTTGTAGGTATATAAGACAAATTAACCAATGATTTATCTCGTGACTAGAGAACCAAATTGTGTAAAGATAAGATTAGTATGTAATCATTAAAGGAATGATATTGGTGAAATGTGCAAGTTTTTGTTATTAGACAAAAATAGAATAAAACAAACTAAAGGAAGTGTTTTCCATCTGATATTTGAAAGTATTTATGTTTTAGTGAGTTTTTATATATTTTAGGTAGATTTGTTGTGATTTTTATTAATATTCTCTAGAATCCAATTTAAAACTTTTATATTTTTAACTAAAAAGCTCCACCAAAACACCTTAAAATCATAAGAATCTCATAAAATTACTCTATTACATTTTCTTTGATTTTTTATTAGACAAAATAGAATAAGAGGAGTGCATGCATTTCGAGTTGGAGATTTTTTTTTCATGATTTTAGGTGATTTAAGAAAGTTATTATGATATGATATTATTATCTTTTATAATTTTATCTAAAACCTTGAGATTTCAGCTATGATTAATTAATTAATTAAGCTATGAGGAGATGATATGTGATATCTACTTTTTTTATATAATTAATTAATTAATCATAACTTAGATCTCAAGGTTTTAAATAAGTGGGTGTTATTAATAATATTATTTACAATCTCTTTGTTAAAAAAGTTTAAAATCTAGTGTTATTGGTTCTTGTATTTACAATCTCCTCATTAAAAGAGTTTAAAATCTATTGTTATTCAATAAAAGATTTCAATTGACCAATTAAATTCTTGTGTTATTCATTTTTGATAGATTCTAACAACTCCTTTTACTTGATAGATTTTGAGTATATATATATATATATATTTTTTTTTGATAAAGAATTTTTAAAAAAGATTTTGAGTATATTTGAAATGATTTTTTACATGTAAATGATGACAATCAAAATCTAACATTTTATCCTCATACTAGGTGTTTCCCCATGTTACGCGTGGGTTTATTAATAAAAGACAATCTGAGCTATGGAGAGTGAATAAACCACTCATACCTCCTCTTTTTGGTCTATAGCGCATACACAATATAGAAATATATATATATATTCATACTTACATGCGTAATTGTATTTACAATCAATTTTTCCAAAAACTTATTTATCCATACATGGATAAATTAGTTGGGCGAAAATACATAGTTATGAACATAATATTTTTCTTGAAAATTGGATACTACATACGATATATGTTAAAGTTATTTGTTCTTATTCCAACTATAAAGATGTGATTTCTTTATGTCAAGAAAAGTAAATTGGAAGCAACTTATGACCAAAATGAATTGTTTTTGTGTATAAGTTGGAAAGTAGTTTGGAGCGTGAGAAAGATAAAAGAGTAAAAGATGAAGATTGTTCTATTAAAACAATAACAATTTGAAATACATATTAAAACTATGTGATTCTTTGGTCTTTGTAAACTTTGGATAACAAAAAAGCTACCCAAACTTATCTAAAGAATCACGATCAAAACAAACACAACCATTGACTTACGTATACATCAACTTACAGTATAATTTCCATAAACTTGATACTTTGTGATTGCCAAAATAATGGAAACTATATTATGTTTTGTTGACTTGAAATAATTACTTTCTGACGTCTTGCATTAGCACGTTGACATTCGCCAAAATAATTTTTGGTATTGAGTTTTATTAATTTTGGTTGTATCAATGGTTTTACATTAATTAGTGTAAGAATCACATTATTCATTTGTAGGTCACATTTTCATTTTAAAATATTAAGTTTATAGGAGTAAACATTTAAATAGAAATGAGTAAATGATTTTTTAGATCAGAAAAAAAAAAATTGGACCATAAAATAAAAAAAAAATATATGTAGGGTTTGTGTAATATAATCCTTTATGCAAACATTTTTTTTTTTTTTTGAATAAAAGAATTCTAAGAGATTTTTTTGGTTTCGATAAGCTCTACTTTTTTTGTTGTATTGTTTCCGTGTGCGAACCATTGATACGACCGCTCTCTATGAGTAACTAATAAGGTTGAAAGCAATAAGAAACACAGTTTTTTTTTTGCTAAATATGAAACACAATTTTTCTTTGACAATTTTTTTGAAAGAAAAATTTCTCTTCCTTTCTTTCTTGTAATTCATCTTCTTAAGTAAAGAAGAGAAGCATAGGAAATATATTCGTGGCTACTATTTTAGATGGTTAGACCTCATTTCACTCTTTGAGTTCAACGCCATCTAAATAGTCTTCATCAGTAATCTTGAATATAACATATATACAAATACAATTAACAATAGTATTATTTAGGCTAACTTGGTTTGCATGCAGCCATACATGAAATATAAGGCTACAAATACATTAACGTTCTAACAAATACACTTGCAAGATGAAACAAAGCTGCTTTAAAAAAGTGCAAGTTTCCATAGAATAAACTTGAAATATCTTCTTCAACAACCATGACTATAAAATCTTATAACTCAAAGAAGAGACTCACCACTCTAAAAGATAATCTTTCATATGCAATATACTGTATATGAGAAAATATGTTTGGAACTGTATATGAGAAAATATGTTTGGAAAACAAAAGACTTGTTTCCAAAAGTGATGGGCATGTAGCTCGATCGAAAACCATTCTTCCTCATCAAACTGGGACAAAAACCAAGAATGTAGCTTCTGGTGAAATAGCAGAAACCAAGATCACACATAAGGCACCAACGCATTTTGTATGAAATTTTCAAAGCAAAACTATCAAATATTGTAGATAAACTTGAACAAATTTCATGTTCAAATACAAAATGTCAACTATGCCGGAAAATAGATGTCGTCAAACTGTGCCCATCAGATTTCTTTCTTCAAGAACTCGATTCATGATCCTTCCTCCCTCCCTAAAATATGGCCACACAAAAAAAGTAAACCGGTGCTAAATGCAAACAATAACTCAAAAGAAACTACTCCTTATGGTAATTAGTATGTAAACGAATTTGCACAATATTTCATCTCAAATTCACGTCTTCCATTTGCATTGATCACCCCTATACAAAATCATTTCAATGTAGAACAAGAGAACCTCGTATTAAGGGGTGTGGAAAGGGATTTCGTCGAAGAGAAGGACCGGTAGGAAGAAGAAGATTTGTGTTTGGGCTGGGCCTAGTTTAATCCAATTTCAGAACCAAATATACATCTAATTTTGGATTTTTTCCGAAATTATGAAATATTAAAGGGGATGACATGTCTATTTAGAGGCATTTTATTGGTTGATTAAATTGTCTGATTAACTTGCTGATGTGGAGGCCTTTAGAGCATCACCATTGGTGACACTAGAAGGTCTTAAGTGTATATAAAATTATTAATATTTGAGTAAAAGGAAGAAATAGAGTGTTTTTGTGGGGTATATTGAAATATAAAATTAATAAAGATTGAGTAAAAGGAAGAGAAGTTGAGTAAAATGAAGATAGAGTGTCTAAAAAGGAAGAGAGAGTGTCTTATATTGGACACTTTGGAGAGTATGAGTAAAAAAAAAAGAGTGTTTAAATATAAAATTAATAAAAGTTGAGTAAAAAGATGAAAAAGAAGGTATAAAGTTGAGTAAAAGAAAGAAAGAATGTGTGTTTTAATAATTTAAAAATCACATTAAACCCCCTAGTGTCACCAATGGTGATGGCATTAGAAGCCTAGAAATCTCGCATGTAGTTATGTTGTCTAAACCCAAATTGTGTGTGTTTGAAAACAGAAAACCTCGCATGTAGTTATGTTGTCTAAACCCAAATTGTTCGAATTACATAACTATACCAACTTGTATACTCCATTGATATTGTCCCTCCCTAATCCGGGCAAGAGGAAATGTCTATTTACTTAAAAAAAGAGTCTTGGTGTATTATTCTCATTTGTTTTCACATGTGAAACTTCGCCTATCACACAAATAGTATAATCTATTGTATTACACTCTACATAGAGCACAGAAATGGTTGACAAATATTCGGATGGTATTACTGATATGGGAGTTAAATATTTGTATGAGATTGGATAATAAATTGGAAATATTCTTATGTGGGTATATATGATTGGATTAGAGTTTGTAAATTTGTATAGATTATTGTATTGTGGGTCATTGTGTGGTGTTAAATATTCCAAATCAGAAGTGGTTGACAAATATTAGGATGATATTACTAATATGGGATTTAAATATTTGTAGGAGATTGGATAATAAATTGAAAATATTTTAATGTCGGTATACGGTTGGATTAGAGTTTGTAATTCGGGTGATGGTTTTTAGATTGGTAAAGTTCATATGTGGGTAACAAATATATGAAGTTGGACGTAAGTATAGGTAAGAGGAGTACAATGGAGGTCGAAAAACCAGTTTATGCATTCCCAATCGCAGCCATACCGAATAAACCAGACTTTAAAAATAAGTCTAAGCCTTCAAGATAAGTATAAGCCTGAACATAGTGGTGGAGATTGAAATTAGGAAGGAACCTATGCGTAAAAGTCTGGAGGAAAATATTTGAATTAAGTTGTAATGATGGAAATATTCTTTGTGGAAGACTAAAATTGTGTAATTTGTAAGCTGAATTACAACGATACGGAATGAAGATGAAACGTAAAAGTGGAATTTGCATTTAACTGGGTTGGAAGCCCAAAATAAAAGGAAGCGAGTGAAAACAAAGAAACAAAGTTCAAACTATAGTCATGCAAATTTGACCGGCTATAACTGAATGGAATTAAAAAAAAAAGTGAGATTGAAAATGGTGAGGGTAAATCGGGTTGGTCTGGTCAGATGTGAAGGCAGGTTGACTATGCATTGAGATCGGGTACGTTTTGCCTTTGCACCTACAACATGAGCTACAATCCCCTCGTCAGTTTCGTTAGAGGTGGGTTCGTCAAGTGGTGACTTCATCTTCTTCTCGTTCTTGATTGAACTTGTCTCAGTAAAGGTAGCCTCATTTGTGTTTGTTAGAAGGAGGACTTCAGCGTTGCTAGTCGCACTGGTTGCCTCAGTTGTTGTAGCTGGTGGTTCTTGGTGACGGTGTACAGATTCCAAAATCTTTGTAACGGTGATTGTCTGCCTCGTAGCACGGAAGTTGTATTCGGTTACTTTGACCATGAATTTGTGTGTTTGACCGATTGAGCTAGAGAAACAATCTGGAAATGGGACTTCTCCTCCGTCGGGCGGGCTTTTATTATCCTGCAAGGCATTCAAGTAACATATGAGTAGGAGTGGTGTGAACATTTCTGAGAATGGGGTCGAAGGAATTACCCTGGATAGACTGTCCATCAGTTGAGTAGCACTTCTACCGGCAAGCTGAGCACCCGCATCGTCAAGGACGACAAAAGTAGTTGTATCGTTGCTGTCATGGACCGAAAACTCCACCATATACCTGTTGGTGAAGTATGTAAATAATTGAGCTTTATTGAGTGGGTATTTGTGAGTGGTGTGTAGTGCGTCTTACTTGATGAGTCCAACAGTATTTTGCTTAGGGCAGTGGGTACAGACTAAGGATGTTGGGCCTCAGTAACATTTTTTATTGCACCCAGTGCAAGATATGTAAAACCATCCACTTTTACGCATGACATCAGAAATTGTTGCAACGCAAATGAAGAATGCAACCTGTTAGTCAGTGTTAATGTACGGGTTAGTTTGAGGTACGTAATGCGAATGGACAATGGAGATGTTGGTATACTGGAGGTTAAATTACATGATTGGGTTTGTTACGTAGGAATTCTACGATTTCAACAATGGTGAGGGTTTCGAGCTTCGTCACCTGGGAAGTGTTGACGGTGGCCAAACTGTTTGCATTGTCGCCGAGCCTGAAATGTGAGTGTAAGTACAACATATGACGTTTGTAAACTGAGATTCCTTTTACAGTGGTTATTAATTGAGTTTTCAACTTGTTCACATACCATGTCAGGTATTCCTTGGTCAGGGCTACTTCTGAGTCGAAGAAAAATCTCGAAGGAGACATGGAAGAAAGGTTTATGTTTGCTAAAATGTGAAAGGTAAGGAAATTAAGAGACATATTATATTTGGTAAGCCCTGGAAGAATATTAGTAGGAAAGATGTTGTCTGACCTCCAAGTCTCTTAGGATTGACTGTGGTTATCAGAAGAACTTTGGGGGTGGTCTCACTGGCTCGAAATTTCCTTATGAACTCTGACGGAGTCTTATCCCATAAGTAGACGTTGACGACAGGACCGCTGGAAGTAGACATATTGAATTATTTTAGTTAATGGTAAAAAGATTTTTTTAAGAAACGGTTACTCACTCTCTAAGTTGGAGATGCACTGTAACTTTGTCGGTTTGGCCGGTTGTGTTCTGGAAGCCATCGATTAGTGTGGAGCGGTCGTGGAGGTTCTGGCTGTTGATGAGTTTAATATGGCCGATAACATCTGCAAATTGTGTGAATTAGATACATTTGTAAGCTTTTGTGTTTTTTGTATGGAGGAGTTGGTGAACTTACCATGGAGATCGCCTTTTTTGTCCGCGGCAACTGCGAATTCAGAGAATGAATGGAACCTAAATAGCTGAGCTTCTATAGAGTAGGCTGTTTCAGGTAGGTCAATGATAGTGGTTAGGTCAGTGAAGCATAGGGTGAAGTCGTGGGCGGTAACTCGGAACATAACTTTGTTGTCGGTAGCGTAAAAGTTGGTGAGTCTGTAGATGGAATTAGGCTTTAGATCTGTTTGGTAGCGAGTCATTCGGTTGGGAGCAATGAATCCTTGGATGATTGTTCCCTGGAGTAAATAAAAATAAGGCACTGAACATTAGGTCAGGATTATTTGATGGTTCTCAAACAATAGGTTCATACAGTGCAATTTGAAACAGAGGGAAAAAACAACACAAAGTCAAAAGAAGGAACAATTTATTTCGTATGCATTGTTCACTTGAAATTTAAATCAATAAATTATGTTATGTATACTACAAACGATCTATAATTATATAAATTGCGAAGCTGAGTCGGAGAATCAATTATTAGGTAGATTAACTATTTTAAATCAAAATGTATTTGAATATTACATTGTAGGGGTGGGCATAATTCTCGTCCCGTTCCGTCCCGTACCCGTTCCCGAATTCCCGTCCCTTATATTTCCTGTATTCCCATATGGGACAAGCTTTCAAGTCCCGATTGGGACCGGGACGGGACGGGACGAGAGCGGGATATCCCAAAATCCCGTTTGAGATAAATATAAGTATTAGTTTTATATATTATATATATATATATATATATATATATATATATTAAAAAATGATGAATTGTATTATGTCATATATTAAGTAATAATTAACGTCAATATGCCAAGATTATTTGACAATGAATAGAATATAAATAAAGAGTAAACCTAATTACAACAAAACAATTTTTAGAGTTGCTCTTCTTTACTCAGAGCTACACGAAGAGGCAAGAATCCTTTCACTTCACTTTGATTATGATTCTTCTCTATCTCTTTGTTTATTCTTGTTGTTTGATTGTTGTCGGTGCTTTTCCTATAAAGCTTTTGTTCTTTTGATTTGAATATACTTTGTTTCTGTAGTTTGAGACTTTGAGTTCCTCTGTTTGTATTACATAACTTGTTTTTTCATTGATCATTTTTTTATTCAGTTTTGTTTTATTCATGATATTTGTGATATTTATGTGGTTTAAGTTTGATTCAATTTGAAGATTATAGTTTTATTTTAAATTTTTAACTTTTATGGAATACAATTGAATTTTCTTTAATTCGAACATGCTTTTGATAAATTGGAAAAGCATGTTGTATACATATTTGCAAATTGAAGCACCGTTTAATCTAATTTTTGAGTCCGATTATTCTATGGGACTTCCCGTCCCGTTCCCGTCCCATCCCGTTCCCGTCCCGAATTTTAAATGGGACATAAATGGGACGTATTTTTCTAGTCCCATAAATCCCGTTCCCGTTAGATCCCGTCCCATATTCCCGTTTGCCCACCCCTATTACATTGTATAAGCTTATAGGCTATAAGGGAAATAAATTTTTATTCCTCTTTGCTAATTGTGTCCCTGCAATTTGACACAGAGCGAAAGAGCTAATGCAGTGTAGTGAAAAGAATGGAAAACAATTTTTACTCATGGTATAATTTTCCAAAGCTGCAAAGAACCCGAATTGTATAAAACGGAGAAGACTATCAAAAGAACTCATGTGTTCTATATGTAGAAGGAAATGGAGGGGAGAATGACAAACCTGCTCATCAATGAATAAAAGCTCGAGACCCATGAGAATGTTACCTTTGGTTGGGTTTCTCGCTTCCCAGAAGTGGATGAGACGAAACACCAATTCTTCTCTACGTAATCCGGATTTGACATCGTTGAAGAAAACGTGTGTTTGGACGGCGTTGAGTTCGGCCATAGCTTATTGAGGGGAAGAGATAGTAGCGAAAGTTTTGAGCTAGTTTTGAGCAGTGCGCAGATGTTTTGTGTGTGGAGGTTCGAACGTAGGTGGGTTCTATATATAACGTTTCGGTAGGATGTGGAGTTGATGGAGACATTAATTGGGATGAACGTGGGAGTGAATTGAATGTTTGGAAGGAAAGCGAAGGAGCTTGATCGTGGGATAACGTTTGCAGGAGTAATCGGTGAAGATGAAACAGAGGATAAGGTTAATGAAGAGGCGAGATGAATTGGGGATAGTGAGTTTGAGATTTTTATTGTATATTGGGCCGAGATTGATGTCATATGGATTTGTATTGTATATTGGGCTTTTTATTTGTTTGTTTTTAAAGTTAACAGAAACAACATAAAACGTAATATGATGTGGCTGTTTATTGGAATGGGATTGGTGGAATATAATTGAATGATTAAATCTGTGATTTAATCTGATGTGACATTGCTTAGAGGCCACAAAATCTTCTCCTTTTATATAAAGGAGATTTCAAAATCCAACACAAAATATTCATTTGCTATCTTACAAAGACTCCATCTATATTACACATACATTTTTTTTTTTTGACGTTTTTCTTCTATTTCTAATTAAAATTAGCACCAATCATTTTTTTTTCCTTTTTTGGTTTGATTCGGATCTCTTTCGTGTGTTTAATAAGTGTTGATGGTGTCGTTTAATATTTTACAAATCATTTACCAAATGAATTCAATTCTATTGTGGAAATCAAAGGACAAGATATCTCTACTTTGTAAATACACTCCCAAGTATTTTAAAAGTTCATGGAGGATAGATTTTAAAATCAATCATATTCATTCTAAATGAACCAAATTTTGTAAAATCTGATGGATTTTAAATCTAATGGCTTTTAAATCTAATGGAATGAAGTTGATTTAAACTTATACATTGAATAACATCCTCAAAATGCCACCATTTTTTTGGAACTTTTTTTTGAATAGTTCCAAAAAATCAAACAAAATGTAATAGAGTAATTGTATGAGATCTCTTATGATTTTAAGGTGTTTTGGTGGAGTTTTTAGTTAAAAATATGGGCGATTCTCAAAAATGCCACCATTTTTTGAAAAGTTACAAAAATACAACTTTTGTTCAAAATTCCAAAAATACCACAAAATTAAAATGAAGTTTTAACATTTAAAACTCAACCCTAAACCCTAAACTCAAACCTTTCCCCGTAAAACTATACCATACTTTGAGAATAGTTAACCCAAACCCAAAAATTTAATTTACAAATCTATTGAAAATAAATTTTTGTATTTGTGGAACTATTGAAAAAGTGGTATTTTTGGAACTTAAAAAAATGGTTGTATATTAGGAAACTCCTCTTTGTTTTTAACTTATAATCCTCTAAAATCTTATAAAAGTTGTTAAAATTTTGTAATAGTATACTTGAAACATTTTCAGTAATAGTGGATTTGAAAGGATTCCCTAAAATCCCTCGTTCAACTTTAACAACATTGAATTTTAATAGACATTCACAAATCATGTATTCAATAACACTAGATTTGTCACTTTTAACTCAAAACACTCCATATGCTCACTTCAATATAACATACTATGAAGGAAAGGTGGAGTCTCTTTGATGAAGAATCACACATGATAAATCGTTGGTATAGTCGGACGAATTACATATACTTTGTTCTATGCAGAACAAAACATAAAAATCGTAATAATAATACTCTCTTATCCAAAACCATAAAGACAATTCTCTCTCATTCAAACTCAAAATAAATGCCACAACAACAATGGCACATCAGTCACCGACCAGATTGTCCCATGAATGAAGTGCAAGAAGAACAAACCCATTTTAAAAATAAACATAGATCTCCAGTATGATTGATGTAAAATCAAGCCTTTTTTCATCTGAACACCATATTATCAAACAGACTCACTGCTTAAAGCCTCCAGATTGGTACCTTTGGTTACTGAGGCTGGAGAAGAAATCATCTGAGATTTCAGGTGTTTGTTGTTGTTGCTGTTGCTGTTGTTGGGCACTGTATAGTCCAGTTTTACCGAGCCCAGATCCTGCGCCCATGGACCACCCTGAGTAATACGACGCAGCAGATGCTTTGTTCCCTTCATCATTGCCCAGACTACCCACAACGCCCACATCAGCTAGAGAAGCTTTTTTGGCTGATGACGGGGAAAATAAATTAGTCAGGCCTGAAACGGGGCTTGGAAAGCAAAACCTAACAAATTATTTTGTCTAGACGCAAAGCGAAGTCAAGCTACATGATATTCGAAACTCTGTGAGAGCTAAGACTTTTAAAATGGTATCATGTAACCATGGCTTATGTGTTGGATCTGCAGTTAATTCAGTTCATGAGCTATAGTTCACTATCACTTCAAATATAAGAAAGATACTAGGTGTCATAGCGTGGCAAAGTAGGAGTTCTTTATATAAAAACATAAAGAGAAAGTTGAGACTTACGAGCAGTTATATTGAGATCAATTAGTCCACGGCTCAATGAATCTGACCAAATTCCAGATTTCACCTGGAAAGGATCCTTCTTTTGCAACTGCTGTGGCTTAGTATCTGAAAAAGACAATGAACTTGTGGTGTTTGTTGCACTCCCTTGTACAACTGGATCCTGTGGACCTGTCGAGTGAGAAGTGAAGGCACCAAAAGGGTCTGATCCATCAAAATTATTTATAGGAACTGCAGCAAATGGGTCAACAATGTTTGGAGTGGTCATAGTCTCTGGTTTAGAAATCTTGGCTTCTGGGGGTGAAACTGATTCATGAGATGCAAAGAGATCAACCGTCGGAGGGGCTGAAGAAACTGTGATAGAAGGTTCAGACGCAGCGAAAAGATCAACTTCTTCCTGTAGAAACAGACATGCGGAAACATATCAGTCTATAGTTCAACGGCACAAGTCATTAGTGTGAGTTGTAATGACTTCAACAATGATAACTGAGCATGTTTGTCAAAAAGCGCAAAATTGCATCACATGGACACTTAATCAGGGAATTTTCCATTGATAAAAAAACCATATCTCAGCTTGGATGAAAGAAGTCACCCACCTGTGCCTGCTGCGACCCAATTCCTTGAGCCGAGGCTGATACAAAAGTTGCATCAGCAAACAAGTCCGCCTCTTGAAACTTCCCATTGTTGGTGGGAGATGTTTCGGTTGGCCCAGAATCCATGAGGTCACCAATCAGACCACCTCCAAAAAGGTCTACTTGGTTTGCACTGCCTGTGGAAGGCTCTGTCGAAAAGAAGAACAAATTAGATAAGATATATATACATGTTGTGCGCCTATAATCTACTAAACCAACTTTTACTCAAATGAATGATAAAGGTCTGCAAGTTCAGCAGCCACAGAAAGGAACATACTATTGCTGGAAGTTCCACGTGGATCAAAATCATCAAAATCATCATCCTTGTTTAAAGGAGCTGCAGATGCATGTGAAGGTATGGAATTAGAGTTGGGTGACTTTTTTCCACTGGATAGATTATCATGGTCCGTGCTGTGCATTCAAATAAAAACTGACTGAGCAAGAATTGAAGACTAATTTGCTCAACATCAGAAAAGAGCAAACGCAAAATGAGTAAACAAAAAGAAGTATTCGAGCATCCTCAACTAGATTAAAACCTCTCAAACTGAAGCTATACCCAAAATCCATATGAATATAACATGAGAGCAAATCAAGATTGAGATAAAACCTGCCATAGCGTGAAAAACTTTTCTTGGAAGTGTAGCCTTGCTCTTCACTTTTAACACCGCGCCTTGACTTTTGAAAAGACTCGTAGTCATTCTTATCTTCTTCTCTGGAATCCTTGTAGCTGTCATAATTGCTTGAACCACTTTGAAAACTACCACCAAACGAAGCTGAGGCTGAACCAGATTTATATGTTATTCCTGTTGATGAGAGGCCAACGTACCTAAATAGACAGTAAAACCGATCAAGACAATGTATAAAGAAGAACGCAAACCAGTTGTGTTTACTTGAATAAGAACTAACTTGTTACGATTTACTGTTGCTTTGTCTCTGATTTCTGAGATTTTCTCTTTATTATTCAAGAGAGCGACTATGTTTTCCGCCTTCTTTCTCACATTGATTCCCAAATCTTTTCCATTTGGTTCAACATACTCAAAACTCGTAAGTGACTACATGAATGACAAATCACAAACAAAAGACCATGTCAGTAGAAAACCAAAACGTCCAAAACACGAGAACAAGCTATCAATGTGAGAGAAATATACTGACAGATATTTGGTAAGTATGCTCGATAATCTCATCAACCGCTCGCTCTGATCCATTTGAAATCAGATAATCAATGACAGCCAATGCCTGGCAGGAAAAGAAAAAGAAAAAAAAAACCTCACGTTACACCAAACGGAAAGCTTCCAAAGATTGCAGGAAAATGTAAAGAAGATTCTCACCTTGTACACATATCGCCAATCCTTTCCTGTCTCGCTCAGTCTAGTCCACAAAACAGCCATAACCATCTGGCACTCCGAGCTAAACATATTGCAAATGGACAAGTTAGCATTATCAAATCAATTTCCTTTCGATTCTGAATCAGTTAAAAACACAATAAATCAAGAGATTACAATTTCTTGGTGGCCTGAGCTATCTCTGCCAATGCAGTACCATGTGGACCCCAAGGCTCATTATCTGTAGCATCCAATACCTGTACTAAACACAACCATAACCATCATCACAAAACTCTAAATGAACAAACTGAATTCAAAGATAAGATCATACAGAAAATCCCGGAAACTAGGAATACTACACATTGCTAATACAAACATCAAACCTCAGGCTTAACTTGTTATCCATAGAATTGGAACTCAAGATTTCTGAATACAGCATCAGAAATTAGCAACTAAGAACAAATTCAGTATCCAAAACAACAATTCCAGCTCAACTACTCGGGATTAATGTCTATTCCATTTTAAGAAGCTAGCAAGATTTCGATTTCGTGAATTCGCTAACAATCTATAAAGTTCTGGATTAATTTTTAGCAGTAATTAACCAAACAATATGCAAACATTTAGCAAAAATATAGTTACGAATCAAATGAAGTCACCTTTTGCTCCATCTCAGGAACCTTCAAAACTTTCAGATTCACCTCCCTCTTTCTGCAAGTGAAGAAATCAATCGAAGATATCAAACAAGGATCTACGGATTTGGATCGAAATTGAATCTATTCTATCGAAAATTAGAAGAATCGATGGACGAAACGGTAAAACCCACATCTCTCGAACTGTTTGATCGAAGACCTTCATGAAATCCATTTCGAATCTACGAAAATGCTATGAACAAAGAAACGAAATCAGGTAACAATTTGGTGCGAGGAGAAGTGTAGATCTGATCAGGAAATGGCTCGTTTTTGTTTTATGGTTTTTTCTCTTTTTTTTTTTTTTTTTTTTTTGGAAAAGCAACAACACAAAAAAAAACACGTAAAAACCGATTTTTCGCGTAAAATTATTTTTAAGGTGATAAAAAACTCGTGATTATGTGGGTGGTTGTAATACCATTTATTTAAGTTTTTCTTCCAAATCTACCACTTATTTTGAAATGTTCCATAGATACCATTAATGACTAGTAAAATGACTAAAATCTCCTTCATTTCTTATTAGGTTTATCTGATAAAAAAAAAAAAAAAAAAAATTCTCCCCTCAAATCGCACTCCGTTGCGTCTATCTCGATCTCTCATCTCCGATCTCGATCTCTCATCTTCTCCGATCTCGGTCTCTCCATCGCGTCGTCGAGCCTCTCCGTCGCGTCGTCGATCTCTCCGCCGCATCTCGCTTCTCCGTCGCGTCGTCGATCACTCCGCCGCGTCGTCGATCACTCCGCCGCGTCGTCGATCTCTCCGTCGCGTCTCGCTTCTCCGTCGCGTTTTCTCGTCGTCGGAAAAGCAAGGTATATGTATTCTTGTATCCTCTATCTCTTATTTTTATTTCTAGGTCTTTGTTCAAATTAGTTCGATTACTTTCTAATTTTCATTTCATTTTATTTTCTTGTTGTTGTTAGAGTTTGATTCAGAGAGTAGAGTGTTGGAGTCTAGGTTTGGAAGAACTAATTAATGGAGTTTGATATGCTTTTAGTGAATTGTTGTTACATGAACAAAATCTGGGTTTAAAATGATGGATTGAAGGAGTTTTTAGTGAATTAGCTTTGTTCTCATTATCTTTGATGATGTATGCTTTCTGGGCTTATTCACATATTTCGATTGGTAATCTTATAATTACGTTTTATGAGGAAGCTAACACATTATAAAATGCCTTCTTTCTAGGGTATTTCTTGTATGAAATAAATTTGTTACATTTGGTTTATGAGCTAAATTTACTCTTAAATGTTTCATTTTGGTTTTGTGTAATAGTTCATGAGTAGAGCATAACATAACAGAGCAAATGCTAGAAGGAAAGGAGGACTCATATCTCTTCTTGTTGTGGAGAGTTTGAACGGAGGACTCAAATTCATGCACTGGTTTGGTATGGCCATTGACCTCAAGAAGCGCTCGATCACAGTAGTGGAATGCAAGAGCCCGAATCAAAATATTTGTTTCATTCCAAGTCATGTACAACCCTTTGCAGGTATAGTTTCTTGTTTACAATCACGTTTTTCAAGCTCTGTTGTTCAGGAACACCTTCCTAAATAGTTATGAATGATTCCTAAATAGTTAGGAATGATTCCTGAACAGTTTCCGAAATCCATATTTAGGAAGGATTTTTAATCATTTCGGAATGGTTTCCTAAATAGTTCATAAACAAAAGTAATCACTTATTTTTGTCTTTGTGCAGAAATGTTCTCTTTCCTACCTGCTTCTGTTCGTAAAGAGAAGGTTGATCATACACCATTCAAAGTTGAGAAGCTAGAAGAAAAACATACTCCTACGACAAGGTTCATCGTCCATTGTGGTCTTATTACCATGAAGATGATCGAATGTCACTCGATGGGGATCCAAGATATGTCTAAACTTGTTGACGAAGAGGCGGAAGACATGAGAACAAGATTGGCGAGTGAGATTTTCGATGAGTTTTACACTCCATATTTCTCTAGAGAGAAGAAAACAAAAACTGCTACCTTTTTCATTTTTATGTTGTTAGACTTCGGATGAAGGCTGTGTGGGATATCCTCCTTTGAGGCTACTACGTTTTTTAATTTTTGTATTGTTAGACTCTGGTTTTATTACATTTAGGAAGAAGTTCTATATGTTTAGAAAAGCCTTCCGAAATATTATTGAATTTCAAAAAAACTAACAGTTTAAATTTTATTTTCTCTAAACCCTAAACACTAAAACACCAAACCCTAAACCCAACCCCCCCTAAACTATACCATAATTTAATAATAGTTAACTAAAACTCAAAAATTTAAAATTTAAAATTTAAAACCAATCTTTAAGTTTAGGAAGGTAATACTAAACATAGAGGAACCCTTCCTAAATTAATATTTAGGAAGCATTTATCACAATTTAGGAATGCTTCCTAAGTCTTCTGGAAGGTATTCCTAAATATGAAATTAGACAAAATAGATACAAGTTCAATCCATAATCCTAAACCCCAACCTCCAAACTCCCTAAAACTATACCCTAATTGAAAATTTGAAATTTATCTGAAAACCTCAAATCCCCTAAAACTATACCCTAATTTGAAAATAGTTAACCCAAACCCAAAAATTTAAAATTTAAAATTTATTTTCTCTAAGTCTCAAACACTAAGACCCCCAAACCCCCTAAAACTATACCCTAATTTAGGAATAGTTAACCCAAACACAAACATTTAAAATTTAAAAATTTCCTGAAAACCCCAAACTTCCTATCAATATACCCTAATTTGGGAATAGTTAATTAACCTAATGGGAATAGTTAACCCAAATCCAAAAATTTAAAATTTAAAATCTGTTTTTCTAAACCCCAAACCCCTTAAAACTATACCCTAATTTGGGAATAATTAATCCAAACCCAAAAAATTTTAAATTTAAAATCAATTTTTGAGTTTAGGAAGGTATTACTAAACATAGAGGAACCCTTACTAAATTAATATTTAGGAAGCATTTATCACAACTTAGGCATGCTTCCTGCGTAAAATCTTGAATTTCTTCCTGAGAATTCAACGGGTACGTGTATCGAGGATAAGCTACTCGATGCCATCGGGAATGTGTATCGAGGATAAGCTAAGCGACCACAAATACCGTGGAGATCATCAAGAGCATGATAGAGAAAATAAAAACTAACATTTTCCTAACTTGTGAGAGATTTGTGCATATACATATGTTAAATGTTACTCAAGTTGTAAATCTAGAGATATCTGAGAACGTAAATTCACTTTGTCCTCTATCATCCCTTTTTTTGAATAATTTTCATGTTTTTGATAACTTAGGAAGGTCTTCCTAAATATGTAAGAATCCTTCCTAAATATAACTTTAGGAAGGTTTACTACACTTTTCGAAAGGCCTTCCTAAATTCAGAAGACCATCCTAAATTTATAGTACTCTTTTCTAAATACTTACACTTTATCGAACTAGATTATGAAGACAAAGATACAAGTTCACTCTATAATCGTTTGCTATTTAGGTGTATTCCAAAATCAATCAATAAAACAAAAAGGTGTATCATACAAAATTTAACCATTTGCGAATGGTAACACGTTGTTTTTCCGCATGCACATGCACATTAGATTCATTTACGTATGAATCACCATCTACAACTCGCAAATTATAGGTTTTTTATCCACATCACAAATCTTTTGAGTGTGTATTATCTTTGGTTGAATGCTACTACCAGCAATCTCAAACAACAAGGTCGTTGCATTTGTTACTCACATGCATTTGTTACTCACATATAAGTCAAAAGAAAAGAGAATTTAGCACTGAAAAGAGTAGTAAGTGGAATGTAAAACAAAACTGGATACGTTTTAAGAATACCTTCCTAAATATTTAGGAATGATTCCAAAAATGCTCCGAAATATATATTTCGGAAGGATTTCTAAACAATTCGGAAGGGTTTCCCAAATAATTTATAAACCAAAAGTAGATAGTGAAATTTTGCAAGCTATGTAGCAGTAATCTTTCAGTTACATTTGTGACTTACTTTTACACACCAACGAAACATTTCATGATCTTCTTGTAGCTCTTTGAATGTGACACTCTCGTCTATCTCCCAAACTTCTATTGGAGCTTTTCTAGTTTCGATTCGCCACAAGCAGCGTATATCTCCACCAATATCAACTGAAACAAAGAAAAATGAATATGTATTAAAGAGTACTTTCAACTGTCAATTTACCATATGAGACATGAGAACAAACAAATCACATAAATCTCCCACTGCAACTCGAGATTCAGGCCAATAGTGTATTAAAAGCATCATAAATCTCAGTTGCAACAATCACATAAATCACATAGAGATTTGTAACATTCACAGTCAAAAAATGCACACGCTATAAAAATGCATATGGGTTTCCAGCTTCTAAATCGAACACTAGTGAAATTTGAACTTGTAAATCTCTCTATGTCGTTTATGTGATTTCTCAAGGAGAATGTAAGGAATCAATAAGCAACAATTCTAGTACCAAGTGAACATTGCTATCACAAGCATGGATCAAACAGTGCTTATAGTATCTACATCCAAGATTTGTAATCAAACTACAATTGAGAGAGAAAGACAGTTTGCTCTTCATCACTACTTATACAGACGCTACACACTATACCATATCCTTATACTCAAAGGTGTTATAATCAAAGGAACAATTGATTTGTTTTTTCTCCAAATCGTTCCCCAAAAAAGAGAAGAAGACATACCACACAGATTACAAATCTCTGTCTCGTCATCAATTACAAATCTGATCGGATCTCCGCCGCCAATTACAATCTCCACCGTCGTCGATTAAAAATTTCCCGTCGCCAAAACGAATCTTTGTCTTGTCGTCGCCGATCAGAACTCTCCACCACCACTGATTACAACTCTCTGCCATCGATGATCAGAATTATTCACCGTCGCACCGTCGCCGATCGCAAAATCTCCGCCATCGTCGCCGATTAGATGTTTCGTCGTCAACGCCAAAAGCCCAAATTTCTCGATCTGTTTTCAATCTGATTTGATAAATAATTTTCTTTTATTTTGTCATATACATTAAGGGTAGAAATGTCTTTTTCCCAATACACTAATGGTATATAAGGAACATTTTAGATTTAGTGGTTTCTCTTGTAATTATTCGTTTGGTCCGGTTTGGTTTAACCGATCATTAGAGGATAAGAATACCGGTGGGATTTGCGTAGTCGAAATAATTAGTTGAAAAACTCGGACGACAAAATAGCTGATTGAGAAAAAAACAAAGTAAAGTAAACCCTACCTGAAACATTATTCTGGTTCGTTTGACTTTCATATAATCCAGCTGCGAAGTCGATTTCCATTCTCAAATTGTATAATCCAACTTGCGATATGTTTATGAAAATACTTGTGTGTAAAATTGAAGTAGGAGTGTCAATATGTACTAGTATGGTCTTTAGTCTATAAAAATATTTGGTACGACTTTGTTAATACGTCTTTAAAGTATTATTAAACGTTTTAATTCACACTAGCTAGGTATTTGGTTTGAAGCTTCGACTAATCCCACCGGTTAACAAGTTTGTTGGTCAATATTTTTCCGTCAATCCACCAATAGTTAATAGTCTAGGCCGAATTCCAAACATCTAAATGGTCAAAAGACTCAAAACATGTGCGAATTTACACTTTATCACCATAAAAATTAGTCAACATAGCCACAGTAATTTTTAAAAGTTATTGATCAACACTTGTAACAAATTGAATGCTACAACGTAGCCACTATTTTGTTTGTTACAACTGTCTTCAATTATATTAGTAACAATAGTCACCACAAGGTCCACAACTAATTGGTTACTAAATGTAGCTATCATTTGCAGATAATCATATCCCCAACAACGTTCGAACTTGGTTCGTGTGGGACAACTAGCTTTCACGAATGTGCGCGCATGTACTCGTTCGTTCGAGCTCACGGACACAAACACTAACCCATACAAATGCAAAGGCCAAAGAGGATTAAACTCAATATTACGAACCAATACACGAAATAATCCGGTTGGATATTAGTGATATAAGATTAAGCCAATGACATTACAGCTAGCCAACAAATTACATAAAATAAACATAGAATTATTGAAGAAGTTAGCATGATGATGAGTCATTTTTGATCTGCTACCATTAAAATAAAAACCACATAACATTAAACTATACATCACGTACCCCACCAAATAAATTTGGTCTTTGACCACAATCTCTTACTTTGAAGTTTGGAAATAAAGTGTCCCCAAACCATGTCCCATGTAGGCATGTATATATACACACCAACACTTACTATTGTGGTTGAAACATATAGGAAACTTTAAATAAACACCATTTTACGTTTCAAGCAATGGGATAATCTTAAAAGCTCACCGATTAATAGTTTGTATAAACAATTGCATTCATGAAACTATGCGCGTGGACCATTTAATCATTTCGGTTCAAATGTTTGAAATCGTAGTAAGTTTCTGGAAACCCTTTTTCCAAAAAATATGTTTATTTTTGGCAAAATCCAAAGATAATGTAGTAAGGAGGGGGTATTGGATTGTGTATTTTAAAGTATTATGTTAGATTTGTATTTGAGAGTATTCTATTGGGTTTTGATAGATTCTCCTATAATAAATTGGTATTCTGATGTATTTTGTTGTATATGTATTTCAAAAGATTTTATTAGATTTGTTGAATTATATTGGTACTAAAAATTATATTGGAGTTTTTAGTTTACTATTTTTCGGAGGGTATTCAGTCCATCATGATTCACTTCTGCAAAATCCATGATCCATTTTCCTCAGAGTAAAAACAAAAACAAAAACAAAAACTTATTAATCAATTAATACAAAATCAGTGATTTGCCCAAACGTCAATAGAATCAATTGAATCAAACTATATAACAGATTACAAACCCAGTTTTTCTTTTTTGGTGAATGATTACAAACCCAGATTTAACATTTAACAGATTACCCCGCATCTCCATTTTTTCTTTTTTCTTTTTATTTTAACATTTTACCCAAAAAAAAATAAATTTACAAACCCTTATTTTGAAGAACTGTAATCTCAAAGTAATATCATGAAGGAGACGAATGACGATAGTGTCAATTGTTCAAGCTTTGAAGTTTTCTTCTTTGACTATCAACAACATGAACCAATTGATTCATGGAAAGAGAGAAAGGAAAAAAAAAGATTTGGTTTCAGAGAAAGTAATTGAAGAAACCGTAAGAGAGAGAGAGAGAAATTTTCGAAGATCAATGAAAGAGAGAATACATATTTTATCAAAAGCTTCGTTTGATGTATTTTTTTGAGAATCTATCAAAATAACAATGGAAAAGAAGGTATTAGTTTGTTCACGTTTAAGGGAAATAATGCAACAGAATCTACTATAATCAAAATCTTCTAAAATCAAAAGTTATTTGAATAACAATGGCTTTTGTTGTATTTTAAAATACATCAAACAAATGATTAATCCAATAACAAGAGATTCTAATGTATTTCTATGGAATACACAATTGAATAACACAGATTTTATTCTGATTTTAAAATACTTTAAAATACACAATCCAATACCCCTCCTAAATCTAAAAGATTTTTGTTGATAATCCTCCTAAGTAAATTATTGGGTCAGCCAGATATGTTAACTTTTTGTTTTTACTTTGTCCAGATCACACGCCTTTTCTTTCCTATTTCTCAAAATTGAACACTCACGCGTAAGCTTAACGCGTATATATCAAACTCTTTTGCAGACAAGGCCCATCAAGCCCAATCTTAACCACCCTTCAATGTCCGAAACGTTAAAATATTTTAAAATCAAGTCATTAAGAGCGAGTAATTAAATTTAATATAACAGATGTCGTAAAATGATTCGTTATTAAAATAAATTTAAGACTCAGTCGACACTTCCCGTTCCATGTTAAGCCACGATACAGAGTAACATTACCTTTCAGGGGAAATCTAAAGAGCGACGTGTCGTGATTTGATTCGTTGTGTATAGTAACAGCCAAAAGAAGATTTAGCTGAAGTCTTTTGTGATCACGGTGATCTCGCACGTACCCGATCCTAACTACCCTCCGTTCCAACCTGTGTTTTCTTTCTTCTTGGAAGCTCTCCTTCCCTCTCTTTTCTCTCTCTTCCGTGAAAAAAAAAAGAAAAAAAAGCAAAGCATTTTCTCTCTAAAAAGCCATTTTCAGGTGTAGAGGTTTATGTGATTTCTTATTTGTGCAAAGAAGACGAACATACTTATATACATGCATACATCTATGTGTATGTTGATTTATGTATAAGTGTGTTTAGTGATTTCGATTTCGATTTCGATTTCGATTTCGGTTTCTCTGGGTTTTTCAGTTTTCTTCAACCTTATTGCTCAATGATCCGAATTGTGGTCGAATCGAAAACCTTACTCTGTGATGACTATTGATACTAGTGTCGATGGCTCGATTTCGATTTCAATTCCTCTTCTTCTTATTCGCTGTTGCGGTTTTTGCTGTAAACCCTAGTTCCAGCTATCGATTTGCCATTGTAGAACCGAATTCAGGTTTTGATTCGGGTTTAGACCCGGATTCAGAGACGTTACTTTACCACCAGGATTACTCTCCGCCGGCTCCGCCACCGCCACCTCCGCACGGACCGTCGGTATCTTGCAGCGAGGATCTCGGCGGCGTTGGGAATTTGGATACTACTTGTAAGATTGTCGCCGATTTGAATCTTACGCGTGATGTTTATATAGCTGGGAAGGGTAATTTTATCATCCTACCTGGGGTTAGGTTTCACTGCCCGATCCCTGGATGTTCAATAGCTATCAATGTTTCTGGGAATTTCTCTTTGGGAGCGGAATCTACGATTGTCGCAGGGACATTGGAACTTTGTGCTGGTAACGCTAGTTTCGCCAATGACTCTGCGGTGAACACGACTGGATTAGCCGGGGACCCTCCGCCACAGACCAGCGGGACGTCCCAGGAGATTAATGGAGCTGGTGGTGGACATGGTGGCAGAGGTGCTTCTTGTTTGACTGATACTAAGAAGCTTCCTGAAGATGTCTGGGGAGGTGATGCGTACTCGTGGTCAACTCTGCAGAAGCCGTGGAGTTACGGTAGTAAAGGCGGGTCAACGAGTAAAGAGATTGATTATGGAGGAGGAGGAGGTGGGAGAGTGAAGATGGATATTCTGCAGTATTTAGATGTTAACGGAAGCCTTTTAGCTGACGGAGGTTACGGGGGAGTGAAAGGCGGTGGTGGGTCTGGTGGCAGCATCTATATCATGGCATATAAAATGTAACCACATTTCGTTTCTATGCTCTCTTTCAGTAGCTATTGATTTGATTTACGCGGGTTTTACGACTTTCTAGTTAGCTAGAGAAGGAAAGATTTGCAATTGTAGAAGGTGGTTAGGACATTTAAAATTCGCTAATACGTGCTTGGTCCTAATTTTTTCTTAAGATGATAATCTTTCCTTTTAGCGAAAGTTAAGTTTCGAGGAAATGAACCGAATAGCACTTTCCTTTCAAAGTTAAATATGCTAGAGTGCGCTTATAAGTTTATTTTCTCATTTGGAAATATGTGATTAGGAATTCATCTTATTCATGACTATTAATTTTAGAGATTTATATCATCCTCATAACTCTCGAAAATGTGCGCATAACTCTCTGAAACTCGTTGTTTGCTGTTGTATAGTACACATAAAATAGCTTTTTTCGATGATTATTTTAAAGGTTGGTAGCCTTCTGTATTCTCAGATTCTTCGTAAATTGACCTATACTTCGCTGTTATTTGAAGTGCAGGACTGGAATTGGAAAGATCAGTGCATGTGGTGGGAGTGGTTATGGTGGCGGGGGTGGTGGAAGAGTATCTGTCGATATTTTTAGCAGGCATGATGACCCAGCGATCTTTGTGCACGGTTAGATTCTCTTCCTTAGGATGTCACTGTGTCTTTCTGGTCACCATAATAATATCCACACCTCCAGAACTTTAACTGTTGAGAAATTTTATGCTATGACTTCATTCTCTCACCTGATTAATCATTACAGCAAAATTCGTCGTCCTCATCTTTATTTGGTTATTTTGTTTACATCTGCGGATTTCATATCTCATATATAGTTTTTCCTTTGTTTTGAGCTAGTGCTTCCAATACTCACTTAACATCTTCAATCATCTGAACTACTCTCATTCTCCTACATGCAGGTGGATACAGTATCGGATGCCCAGATAACTCAGGCGCTGCTGGGACGCTATACGATGCTGTTCCCCGAAGCCTTTTCGTTAGCAACTACAATATGACGACAGATACTTATACTCTTCTCTTAGAGTTTCCCTTCCAGCCTCTTTGGACCAATGTTTATGTTCAGGATAAAGCACGAGCAACTTGTCCTCTGCTATGGAGTCGTGTTCAGGTATTTAGTAAATGAATTTCCAGTTCATGGGCTTTGTGAGCTAACGGTTTATCACCTTTAGCAGTGTTAATGCTACCACTAGTTGTGATCGTATATACAAGGATATAGTTTCTTTTTGAGCAACTCTAGTACTTTTCTTGACATTTTTTATTGCCTCTCTATTTGTTTTTTTAGTTATTCAGTGGAACTTCCAGTTTTCAGAACAGTATTGTGCAAATTTAAAATTTAGTACTGAAACAAAATTTAATATGTAGGTTCAAGGACAAATTAGTTTGTTGTGCGGTGGTGTCTTGAGCTTTGGATTATCTCATTTTGGTACATCAGTATTTGAGTTATTGGCTGAAGAACTCTTAATGAGTGATTCTACTATCAAGGTGAGTATTATCATGGTTCTCTTTCTCCACCTTTTTTGGAGACTGGGATGCAAAATCACTTGTTCATCATGCTTCATGTCTTTTGGTACGTACCAGGTTTATGGGGCATTACGCATGACTGTCAAGATGTTCTTGATGTGGAATTCGGAATTACATATAGATGGAGGAGGAGGAGATTCAACTGTTTCGACTTCTAATCTTGAGGCTAGCAATTTATTCGTTCTTAGGGTACTCACAAATTCATGTCATTCTTTTTTTCCTTCAAGTACTTTGTGACATACCATTGCATCTAATTCGTTTGTGTGACCTCCCAATCTAAATGTAGGGATCATCTGTCATTCGGTCAAATGCAAATCTTGGGGTCCATGGACAAGGTTTCTTGAATCTAACTGGAGAAGGCGATTCAATTGAAGCACAACGGCTTGTTTTGTCACTGTTTTACCGGATTTATGTAAGGGGTTTGGTTATGTTTATTTTGCTGACAATCCTTATTAGATGATTATTTGTGCAGATGCAAAATAGTTGGTGTTTATAGCTCTGAAATTGCAATTAATATATAGGCACAATTTCACAATTGGTTTCCATTAAAGGCCATATCGGCTTTTAAATAATAGATATAGAAAGGTACTTGATTTGGCCTGCTAGGAGATAATGACTTTCTTTTCCTGGCTATTGAAGGTTGGGCCTGGATCTATTTTGCGTGCTCCTCTACAGAATGCATCCCGAGATGCTGTGTAAGTTTAAGGATAATGCCATATTTATGCTTAGTTTGATTCCAGTATTCTTTGGATATAAAATCGACTAACAATAATTGAACTCACATCCGTTGCAGTACACCAAAGCTCTATTGTGAACGGCAAGATTGCCCCTATGAACTACTGAGTCCTCCAGAGGATTGCAATGTCAATTCATCTCTGTCCTTTACTCTACAGGTATTTATATCGTTTTTAAACTAGCAGCTCTAGCATGAAAACTCTGATAACTTTTCTTTCTTTCTAGATATGCCGAGTTGAGGATATTCTCGTCGAAGGCTTAATCAAAGGATCAGTAGTTCATTTCCACCGTGCAAAAACAGTAACCCTTGAACCCTCTGGAGAGATTAGTGCCAGTGGAATGGGTAACAATAAATATTTTCTTTTTGGATTTTCTTCGCGCATCCTACTTCTACATTTCGTATGGGCATGTTCTTGGCTTACTCCCCCAATATAAGATTTAAGGTGCTATCCATTCTCCATATAGGGAGAAAGAAGATATGATCTTATGTTATTTCAGTGTGTTTCTTAGCAACTTACATATGCAATTGTTTTCTGTTCACAGGTTGTAGAGGTGGTGTAGGTGAAGGTAAATTGCTTGGAAATGGTATTGGCAGTGGTGGCGGGCATGGTGGTAGAGGGGGACGTGTATGTTACAATAGTACCTGTGTTGAAGGTGGGATAACATATGGAAATGCAGATCTCCCTTGTGAGCTTGGCAGTGGAAGTGGCGATTATAGCCCTGGTTATTCATCTTCTGGTGGTGGTATTGTAGGTATGAAATGTTAGAGATTGGATGATTATTAATTTCTATGAAACTTCACTGGTTAGGTTGTGTCGTCATAGGACTTGGTGCAGAATCTATGATGTAGACTGTTGACTTTATTCGTATTCCATGTGTCAAGTATTTGGCAAATTATATTTTGTTATAAGTTTATGATTCCTAGCGGTTAACATTGTAGAAGCTTGTCATCAATTAGGTCATACACTACTGTGCATGCGTGTGGTTGGTTGCCATGAAAGCTGATTGCTTTCAAGATAATAACTTCTAACCTGTTCTTTCTTCTCCTTTGAATCTGGTCAGTGATTGGTTCGATGGAGCAGCCTCTGTCTGGTTTATCACTTGAAGGCTCAATTAGGGTTGATGGAGAAAGTGTCAAACGTTTGAGTAGAGATGGGAATAGTTCTGTTGTAGCACCTGGTGGTGGTTCTGGTGGAACAGTCCTTTTGTTCCTGCGTTATCTTATTTTAGGAGAGTCGTCTGTTCTCTCAAGTGGTGGTGGGTCAGGCAGTCCTTCTGGTGGTGGTGGTGGCGGAGGTGGGAGAATTCATTTTCATTGGTCCAACATTCCCACTGGGGACATATACCAGCCTATTGCTAGTGTAAAAGGACTAATCCATGCACGGTCTGTCCTCTATATACCTGTGCATTTCCCAGTACATTTATCTGTGTTCCATGATATTAATATGCTTGCTATTCATTGACTGCATTTTTCATTTCTATGTTATTATTTGATATCGTTGTTTGCCTATCGCATTAACAGTTATGTTTTTTGTAACTGTAGGGGGGGAACGGCAGTAGATGATGGGTCTTCTGGCAAAAATGGCACAGTAACTGGCACGCCTTGTCCAAAGGGACTACACGGTACATTCTGCAAGGTAAGGAAAACCTGGTCCAATATTTTCCTGCTTTATAATATCTAGGGGTGGAATTTTCTATTTGCTTTTTGTTACCTTATCACAGTTGTATTGTTCTTGTAGTTTTTGAAGCTCATTGTATTCAGAATTTTATTCTTTTCTACAGGAATGTCCATCTGGTACATTCAAGAATGTTACTGGATCTGAGACGTCTCTTTGCCGTCCTTGTCCCGCTAATGAGCTTCCATCTCGTGCCGTCTATGTCCCAGTTCGAGGTATATATAGCGTTCACATATATCTTGAGCTCTTGTGTATTACATATGTGCTATATATTTTCTCCTAATTGTCGGTTATAAGTTTTGCTTTCCGTTCAACTACCTAGCCTAAATGTTTCCTATTCATTTTTGCACACTGTCTGTAGATTTTTAACCTTGTGTTCTAAAGAAAACTGTTTATTCAAAAGTTGGCTATGACCTTGTTTTCTTACTCATTCCGTACTTTGTAACTAATGCTGGAAATGTTCATGTCTCAACTATAACCCTTGGGATTTTCTATGCTTTAATAACAGGTGGTGTTTCTGAGACACCATGTCCATATAGATGCATATCGGAAAGGTATCACATGCCACACTGTTACACCGCTCTGGAGGAGTTAATTTACACATTTGGAGGGCCTTGGTTGTTTGGTCTTCTACTGATGGGGCTCCTCATCCTCTTAGCACTTGTGCTTAGTGTTGCACGAATGAAATTTGTTGGAGTTGATGATTTACATGGCCCAGCTCCCACGCAGCATGGCTCTCAAATAGACCATTCCTTCCCTTTCCTGGAATCACTAAATGAGGTTAGATGATCTTCTTCGCGTTGAAACATTAGATCCAAAAAGCTCTTTGTTTTCTTACTTTCTGCGTTCACCTATATAAGCAAATGAAGAATGATTTATGTATTCGCTGATTGGTCCAGCTGACATGATTGACCGAAATAACCCACCAAACTCCTTATTTTACAGTGTTGTGTTGTTTATAATGTTATATCTTTGTCAGGTGTTGGAAACAAATAGAGCAGAGCAATCTCAGAGTCATGTGCATAGAATGTATTTTATGGGTCCTAATACGTTCAGTGAGCCATGGCATCTCTCGCACATCCCCCCAGAGGAAATAAAAGAGATAGTGTTAGTTGTTTCTTATTTCACTTCTAAGCTGATTTGGGATTGTGTCTCATTGTTTTGTCTATAGTTACTTTATAAGCTACCTTGGCTCTGAAATATTCTTCTATTGGTTTTGGGTTCTTTAGATATGAGGCTGCATTTAACACATTTGTGGACGAAATCAACTCTATAGCTGCATATCAATGGTGGGAAGGTGCAATATATAGTATCCTTTCAGTGGTTGCATATCCGCTTGCGTGGTCATGGCAGCAATGGCGGCGGAAGTTGAAATTGCAAAGGTTGCGTGAGTTTGTACGTTCAGAATATGATCATTCCTGTTTACGCTCGTGTCGCTCCCGGGCTTTATATGAGGGTCTAAAGGTAATTTCTTGATGATTTATTTGATCTCATAATTGATCTCATATAGAATATCTGATTCGGTTTCCAAGGAGGAGTTGTTTTAAGCTTTTGTATATATTTTCTTCTTCTAAATATAGGTTGCTGCCACCTCCGATTTGATGCTTGCATATCTGGATTTCTTCCTTGGCGGGGATGAAAAAAGGACTGACCTTCCACCTCGGCTTCACCAAAGGTTCCCAATGCCCATATTGTTTGGTGGTGATGGCAGTTACATGGCTCCTTTCTCACTTCAAAATGACAACATTCTTACCAACTTGATGAGTCAGGTTGGTTCCTTAGTTAACAAGAAGCAGTTTTAGCAGTCTTGTTTCAAGGTTATATTGATCTTTGTCATTGTTTATTTCCCCCAGCTTGTTCCGCCCACTACTTGGTACAGACTGGTGGCTGGTGTAAATGCTCAATTACGCCTTGTTCGTCGTGGGCGACTGAGATCAACATTTCATTCTGTTCTGAAATGGTTAGAAACTCATGCTAATCCGGCTCTGGAAACACAAGGCATACGTGTTGATCTGGCCTGGTTCCAGACTACAGCTTGTGGTTACTGCCAATATGGTCTCTTGATTCATGCTGCTGAGGATTGTGAATCAACATCACCTCGGTGTGCCCCTGAAACAGCCTGGCCTGAGATCCAACCACGGTAAATGAATGTGAAACTTGCATCCATTCTGTCTTTCTATCGATCATAGGGTCCATTCATAGTGACGGTAGTCATCATACCATTTTTTCTTCTAGCGCGTTGTGGTGTTATAAGTTCAATATCAAATATGAACTGAGCAATCTAGATATAGAAGATAATCACTATTCGCTCCGTTGATCATTTTAGAAAGTTTAGGTTTTTTGTGATGTCACACTTTTAACATGTTTTTCGCTGTCTGCTTCAAATCTACTAGTTTTGATGTCTTGTTCTTGTAAATTCTAGTTACGGCGTGAATGCACAGAAAGAAAATACTCCGGCGCATTTAAGAGAGAGTATGCTCTTCAACCAAACTCAGACAAGCACCGAGGATTATACAACACGCAGAAAGAACTATGGAGGTATTATCAACCTTGACAGCTTACCGAGTCTGAAAGAGAAGAGAGATATGTTTTTCCTTCTCTCTTTCTTAGTTCACAACACCAAACCTGTGGGCCATCAGGTACCTCTCCAATCGAAATCCTTTATAGTAGAATATCTTATTATATGTTTTGCTTTCTAATATTTTCAAGAATTTTAATCTCTCCCATCTGTTATCTTTTGTGATATTGCAGGATATGGTTGGCTTAGTTATCTCAATGTTACTTCTAGGAGATTTTAGTCTAGTCTTGCTCACATTGCTCCAGCTGTATTCGATTTCTTTGCTGGATGTACTTTTGGCTTTGTTTATATTACCTCTCGGCTTGCTTCTGCCATTCCCTGCTGGGATCAATGCCTTATTCAGTCATGGACCCAGACGCTCTGCTGGCTTAGCACGTGTCTACGCTTTGTGGAACTTCATGTCCTTAGTCAATGTGGTAAGCTCTGTTTTGTCTTATTCTTCATTGTTGATAACTTGGTTCATCAAATGAAGATGAATTCAACAGTTATACCTGTGGACATTAGAAAATGTTGCATGTCTCACGTTATCTGACGAGTTTTGGTAATGTGACAGTTTGTTGCTTTTCTCTGCGGATATGTTCATTATCACAGCGAATCATCAGCTAGCAAGAAAATCCCATTTCAGCCGTGGAATATAAACATGTAAGTTTTTACTACTATGCAAAGTAATACTTGAAAACAAATCACTCTCTCTCTCTCTCGCTCTTTTCGACAATCTTACGAATTTTGGGGGATGTATGCACAGGGGTGAAAGTGAATGGTGGATATTCCCAGCGGGACTGGTGGTGTGTAAGATAATGCAATCACAGCTGATAAATCGACATGTAGCAAACCTGGAGATACAAGACCGCTCATTGTATAGTAAGGATTTTGAGCTGTTTTGGCAGTCGTGACAAAGTCGTTTTTCACAGAACAGTTAAAAAAACTGTCTTGCCCCTTGTTTGGAGTGGGGTTTTCAGTTTGTTTTTTTCCCTTTTGTTTTGTTTGTTTCTCTTCTTGTAATTCTATTACGTTAGGTGAATAGAATTAGGATACAAAAGAGAAGATTCTCTGATTGTTAAGGGAAAAAGAAAAAAGAAAACTAAGTTTATTTGATGGATATATAATTAGGGACATAACT
This sequence comes from Draba incana, assembly GCA_963576765.1. Classification (NCBI taxonomy): domain Eukaryota; kingdom Viridiplantae; phylum Streptophyta; class Magnoliopsida; order Brassicales; family Brassicaceae; genus Draba; species Draba incana. Next base: position 8,528,747 of record OY755205.1, on the reverse strand, counting down.
TGTAATTTAAAGATCTTGGTTGGGTTTTTTTTGGGGTAACAAAGAGTTTTGTTATTGAGTTGATGGTCGTATTGGTGAAAATCATTAGGTTTGTATGTTAATAAGTGAGAAACCCAATGATGATCTATCTATCTTATCTACTTGCGGATGTGTTTACTATATCTGCCTCAACACTCTCGAGTTGATTTTGGCATTGTATGTTGACAAGAAATAAGGAACTAAGGATCTGTGACCAAAACAGGGAACTAAGGATTCATTAGAATGGTCAAATGTGAGGGAAAAGTTGACATTTGAGCTCAATATGCTCACACAAACTCATTGCCTAGGAAATTATTAACACAAAATTCATAATATTCGGTAAGGCCTAAGGAGACATGGTAGTGCATTTAGCAGAGAAAGATGATCATTGTGGAGTTTTTAGCAGAGAAAGATGATCAAACACAAGCTCACATGTTAACATTACCCTCTGAGCAAAGCAAGGAAAACCCCTCCCATAAGCGCTGAGGTTGAAGCTTCAACAAGTCCATGTCGAATCGATAGAAGCCCTCCTGTTGCAGCACCAGCGATGATCGGGTTCCATCGATCTTCTTTCTTCCTGATGCAGATCATTGTGTGCTCAAAAACCGAGAATAAGGCTCCGTATACACCAAAACGGCCTCCCAAACGAGGAGCGTTCATGCGCGCTGCTTGTGTTCCTCTAACCAAACGGTGACCATTTGGGGAGTTGTATATCCCTTTTCCGAAATGAAATGCATAACCTCCAATAGCTCCCATTGCAAATGCATAGCCCGTATCATTAGCTATACGATAAACGCTAAATTCCCGTGTTTCCTTTTGAGCTTTCATCAATCAAATATAAAGCCTTGATTTTTACCCTTTTCTCTTCGCTGCAAAGCACCTGGATAGAAAGAACATAAGAAGAAGCTCAAGGACTCATCGAGCTAAGAGATCATCAATGAGAGAGACATTAAGCAAGAATCTTTCAATCATTTTAGACGAAACTAGCAATACAACCGCATAAAGTGTTGCAATTTCAATGGCGAACATGAAAGATACAGAAGGTGTAAGCAATCCATGGAGTTAAATAAAAGAGAGCTTCAAAGTTACGACATTTGATCAAGTACATGGAAACTAATTGAGAAATTACCACTAATGTTTCGAGCCCAGTACAAGAATCAGAATACCCAGAAACAATCTACGACCTAACTAGAACACTGATTCGATTAAGAAGAAACGAAACGGAGAGTCCTAACTCCTAACTAACCAGAAACGATGTAGCGCCGGCACAGAAACCCCGAGATTAGGGTTTCTAGGGTTTTTGGGTCAACAATTAGATGCACACTCAAATCCCTTCATAACTTCGCAATGGAGCAGTATATATAAACGAGTTAAGTAACTTTTTTGGTTTGTTTAATTTCAAAATTCTCAATTAACTCTTCGTCTCAGAACAAAAAGAATGCTATGCTCGCTGTAATGGTGATAATAATACATCCGGATAAACCGATCCGATCTAAAACCAAACCCGAATTTCAAATCAAACCCGCAGACCGGTTTTCATTAACCGACCATGATGAATTCCCCAGAAAGGCCAGAAATAACATCTCAGATTGCTTAATTTGTGCGGTATAAACCAACCAAACTTTTTATTATTATTATTGATAATCCAATTTTTTTTAACAGATACTCCCACACATCCAACAAGTCTTTTATCTTTCTCATTACACAAATGGTTTAGTTTTTAAGTTTAAACATACCACCAACAACACTTTTGATTATTTTTGCAACACTAATCTGTTGCTGTTTATGTATCCACTTTCTTGTGTATTTTTGGTTTATGTCAGTGTTCCGCTTTAACTCGAATGGTAAGCTCGCCGCCTCAACTGAGATTCCCCTGATGGCTGCTGCAGATATATCTTCGTTGGATCATTCGGGTCTACGTACCTGCACATATACACATGACCGCACACGGTTTTGAGATACAATAGCTTCTTTTTTTTGTAATACTATCAAAATCTTTGGTTTTGGTTCAGAGGTACTTACGCATGTCTCATCATTTCATCCACAGGGGTTTGTGCAGCTTGAAGAGGATCAACACGTGGAGCTGCTTCTGCTGCTGCTTGTTGCATTTGCCGATTGTATTGTCTCACTGATGTTATGAGATTCAGGAAGAGAGGAACAAACGTCCCGCAACCACCTTCCTTAAATAGGATCTTGAATGTGTGTGTTGAATATAGAGCTCTATGCTCGTTCTCTGGAACCACCTGGAGATTTTATTACATGCCAAAGGAGTGTGTAAGTAAAGAACATTTGGTAGAAATGAAAAATTCCCATGAAGTTTATACTTACAGGCTCCACTTGTCCAGAAATATTGTTGCAGTGGAATATTGGCTGATTGAAATTCTCGGCATGGATGTAAAGCTACAAAATAGTATATAGACCATGCATAATGTATATCAGCAAATATATCCAATAGAAGTGTGATTGTGCCATTTATAAACCAAATAAGAGAAAAACATAAGATAAGTTTATCGTACCAGGGGCATGTCAAAAGCAACAAAGTTCTCAACAGGCTTGCTTGCAACAAAGAGCATTCGTATATTAGACAAGAATATCACTCCTTTGGCCTTAACTTGACCTCCATGCCCTCTGGATCAAACGAAAAAAAATAACGTCAGGGAAGTGTTTGAAACTTATATCAAATCATGTCTACAATCAAGAAAACACTGAAGAAGATGTATAACATGCGAGACAAGAGAAGGCAACACGAACCCAGGGATCTTGTCGACTTCGAACTCAACACCATCTCTGACTAGAACGAACATTTCGTAAACAAAGGGAATAGGCATCCCATTTGGTAGCAATTGAGGGTTAAGCGCCATCGCTGCAGTTACACCTAATCAAGGCGGGTAAATGATCGGTGAAAGATTCTTCCTTTGTTATGTTCTGCTTCTCAAACCTCAATTCTTATTTGCTGTATAACCTGATCATTGAAGTTATTATTGGTCACACAAATGAGAATGTAAAACAACATTCCAAACACATCAGAAGTAGGATCAACAAAAACATGAAACGTTAAACTACAATTGCCTCTATCCCATTTCTCGAATAGACTCGTTCCAAAATAGCAAATTTCAATCCATAGATCACCATAGCCAATTGCACACACCCACTGATTATCTGCTTCCAGTTTCATTTATGCAAATCATCCTTCAATTATACAAATCATTAATAGATTTATGAAAACCAACAATCACACTGAGATTATCAATTCAAAATCAAACCGTTCGTACAGTATAGGAACAAAAACCTAGATTTACACAATACAAGTTCCATAATCACTCATAAAACAAATCAATCGGCAAAGAATACATGTAATTCCTTAAACACGAGAGAATCGAAATCTGATAGCAATCAGAGAACGATCCAAGTTCAATTTCAAGCACGACTAATTTCTTCGGCTATTAATTTTTCCCGGGAAAGTGAAGAATTGAGAAAGAACGTACCTCGATTGACTACGAAAGGAATCGATCAGGAAGAGAATTTTGGTGAAGAGCGATTTGAGGAAGACGAGGAAAGGATACTTAGAAAGGGAAGAGATGAGATTACAGATATTCTCGCGTGTTCCAGATGCAACAAGAAGAGCACGCGGTTAAAAAACATGTGTTTATTATTCTTTATAACTTTTAACTATTAGTCCCTCAACTTATTTCTTCCTTTGATTTTGCCCCCTACAAAACTGATTAACCATTAAGGCTTTATGAACACTATTTTTTAAAAACACTAATATGTGGGTTTGAGAATTCGGTGACATTAAACGGAATTTAAACTAGTTGGATTGAGATGATTTGACTGGACCGTTATTCTGAATATGTATAAATTGTTTGATTACAAAAACACTACCAAATTTGATACCTCACTTAGACCACATGGTTCTTTACATATATAAGTAGTGACATAATGCTGTTTTCACATCTTTTGGTTCATCTGTTATTTAATGAACCGCATTATGTTATGCTTTAAGAGCATAATATACAAAAGAATCAAAGACAACAAAGCATATTCCCATTATTACGACAAGTTGATTGTTTGCGTGGAAATGTAGCTTTTAAGACAATATATGATTGGAAGATGTTGACAAAAAAAAATGATTGGTAGATTAAATTTTATTATTCATCAAACAAGAAGCAAATACAAAGAGAGAGTTCTCAAATATCATCATAATGTAAAAGAAGTAGAAAACAAACAAACAACAATAACACTTATACAAGCTTCAAGAACTATTTAGTGTTGTGAATAGAAGAATATGCAGGTTTCTTCAACAAAAAACTTATTAACGGTAGTTTCTGTACACAGGACTGTACATGCAGCTCTCTGCAAACTTGACTAGATCCTTTGCACGTGGGAGGTTCGACGCTAATCCTATACAACACAAAATACATCATCATAAGCACACTTTCTTTATAAGTCTAGAAGTTGGGATAAGAGTTACGGACAGTTCCGTTAAAGAAGTACAATGAATAGAAGAACTAACCGAGGTCATAGGTTTTGGCGGCGACACTGGCTGCAATATTAGCAGAGATCTGTCTGATGTTTGAGAATGGCGGGTAGATCAGACCGTTGGCGAAATTCTCTTCTGAGACTTGAGCGGCCAATGCTTCAGCTGTTGAAAACAGAGAGAGGCCAGTTAGAGAGAGTTACATTGAGGATCTTTTAGTGTCTACCGGTTATGAAAAGACGAAATAGAGACTTAAGTCTGATTTTGCAATGTTTAGTCTTTATGGGAATGCTTGGATTCAGAGAATTCTATAGTATCTGAACAACTTGCAACATTTATGGTCTAGTGCACAGTGTATGTTAAGGGAGTGATTTCTACTTACAGGCTGCAAGGAGCATGTCATCACGGACACGAATTGCGCCAGACATGATCAAACCAAGACCCAGACCCGGGAAAATGTAACAGTTGTTTGCCTGAAGGGAAGTAGGATTATGGAAAAATGATGTGAGCATTCAGATTGTCACAGAAATACAAACTGCCAGACAAAAGAATAAACAAATAGCACAAACCTGGCCAGGCAAGTAAGTTTTCCCCTCGTACTCAACAGGATCAAACGGACTTCCACTACCAAAGATTGCACGACCCTGTTTTAAGCACAAAATATGATTCAGACTTGAGAGCCGCATCTAATGTTATAGTCAGGACATGAATCACATGCATACGTCAAATGAAAGAATATGAAAGAATATACCTTGGTCCATGTGTAAGCCTGTTCTGCGGTACACTCAGCTTGAGAAGTTGGGTTTGATAGAGCCAGAATCAATGGTTTCTATAAGCGAACACCAAGACCAGAATTAGAACAATAGCATGAATACCTTGTGTTTCGAGAAAGCAGAGATGAAGAACAAGAAGGTACCTCGTTGTTGGTAGCCATGGCCTCGACAACTTCCTTTGTGAAAGTCTGTCCCACACCTGAGGTTCCAATGAGAACAGTTGGCTTGATTGCCTGTTTGACAAAGTTTCAACAAAGAGTGAACACAAATTCTCTATTCACACATCAAGTGATATAAAAATGAGTTCATAGCGTACATTCACAGCACCGATGAGGTCCTTGACAGGTTTGTGCTCATGTGCCCAAGGCTGCTTGAAGTGCTGAAGCGATTCTTTGCGAGAGCTAACAATCAGTCCCTGAAAAAATAATGTTCAAAAGAGGAACATAAGTGATCAACAAAAGTTAAGCTACAGAGGATGAGACTGATCTGGTCGGTTGTTAACAATACCTTGGAGTCCACGAGCCAAATCTTCTTCCGTGTCTCACTGATAGGAGCTCCAGTCTACAAAACAGCCGGGATATATCAATCACATATTCTTAGCCAGAAAACAGAGCAAATGTAAGAAATTCCCCAAATTTGCTAACCTCTTTCGAAATCTTAAGAGCAATTAGCTCAGCGATACCGGTACCAGCCTTCAAAAGGACCAGCGAGATTAAGCGTTAGCAGCAAAACATATTTGCAAGATAAATGATAAGATTATAGAGTATATTGGTTTCTAGTCTCACCTCTCCGGCACCCAAGAACAAGAAGGTATGGTCAGCTAAGCTTTTATTAAGCACCTTCTGAGCGGCAATAAGCCCAGCAAGTACCACGGATGCAGTACCCTGCATTTACGCAAGACAAAATAAGTTCTTGATAGTGTTAGTTCTCTGACATCTCAACCAAAATGTAAGAAAAACTATCTATCTTGAGGAAAAGATCTTACCTGGATATCGTCATTGAAGACAAGATGAGTGGTACTGTACTTAGACAAAAGTTCAAACGCGTTGTGGTTTGCAAAATCTTCAAACTGAAAAGAAGAGTATGTATCAGGACATCGTAGAACATATATGAACAATTCTAACAACAATCATAGGTCTTAGGAGAAATTATCCTATGGCTCACCTGCACCAACACTTTCTCTCCATAGTTCTGCTTCACAGCGCACATGAACTCATGTAGAAACTCTGCATATTCCTGAATCACAAAAACAAACAGATTTGTCAGTTTCAAAAAAAGTATTGAATTAGTTATACGAAAAAAGCAATAATAGGAAAGAGTTTAATAAACCTGGCCAGTTGCCCTTCGCTGTTTAAGGCCGATGTAGAATTCATCATTGAGTAACTTCTCATTGTTTGTACCCACATCAATGGTGATTGGAAGACACTGCATATGAAACCGGATTTTGCGTTTAGGATCATACGATTATTGAGTAATTAATCAAGTAGAAACAATTTTTAGGCACAGAATATAGCAATTTTTGTTCCGGTTCTTACTGCTGATGGACGGATTCCTCCCAAAGCTGTGTAAAGAGAAAGTTTCCCCACTGGAATTCCCATTCCCTGGAAAATCATACAATCGGTCAAACAAATGATATATGCAGATTTTCGACATAAGACGGGATTAAGTTTCAAGTGTTAACTCATAGGATCCATTTCTTACCTGGCAACCAAGATCTCCAAGACCGAGAATCCTCTCACCATCAGTAACAACAATAACTTGAATCCCTCTCTGAGGCCAGTTCTTCAACACTTCAAGAATCTTGCCCCTAAAGAAACATGCACTCATTTTAGTATCCCAAAGAAACAAAATGGAAAGTAACCTGGTAAAGAGAGAGATTAAAACACACTTCTCTTTCAAGCTGATGTATAGACCCTGTGGCTTCCTGAAAATACTCCCATACTTCTGGCAAGCCTCACCAACTGTTGGTGTGTACACAACTGGAAGCAACTCCTCGACGTTATCAATCAAAAGCTTATAGAACAACCTCTCGTTCCTTTCCTGCAAGATTCACATACATAAGCCACCAATTTCAGAATACTAACTGAACAAATACCTATGGATTCAAAGAACAGTCAAATCACCTGAAGGTCCATCAAAGCCATGTAACGTTGAAGAGGAACAGTGTACTGGCGAAGATTGTGCATCAGCTTTCTCTCCTAATCAACCAAAAATCACAAGTTAATACAAAACCCAAATCAAAATGGATTATCTTTGTGTATAAATCTCAAGTCAACCTGAACATCCTGACTTATAACCACAGGGGGAAGAAGACCCGTTAAGTAATGTGCATCTCTCTCTTTATCAGTAAATGCAAGTCCCTTGTTGTATCTCGGATCACGCATCAACGAGTACCCACTGAAAAAGAAAAACCATTTCAATCCACAATAAGTTGAATCCATAAAAATCTGTATCTTACTTCAACAACAAGAAAAACCCAGTTCATGATTCACGAATCTAACAAGCTAAGCTAAATTTCTACTTGAAATCAGCTTTACATAAGCTGAAGAAAACCCCAAAATCAAGCGATTCTCATAGGTCAAAGTGAAACCCAGCGAATCGTTGACTCACCTAGCGACGGAGGAAACCCAAGGAGTAACGAGCTGATCCAAAGTAGCTAAATCCTCGCCGTACACGTCGGAAATTCCACCTCCGACGCCGGATCTGTTATCGGCGACATCTTCGCAGGGTAATTCAGACGGATTACTTCCCATATCTCTCTTCCGAACTAACAGAGCAAACCTAGATACAGAACGATGGTGAAAGCAAGCTTTACGGAAGAAATTGACGAATTATTGGGTTTCGAAGATAATTAGTTAGTTGATGAATGAAGATTGAGAAGACGAAGATAGTGGAATTATATAGGGTGTGTGAAAATGACGAGTTTTGAATATTGAATTGAAATTTTGTGTATCGTCAAAAAGCATATGAACGTGGAAGGAGTCATCATCCTTCGTGTGGGTCCACTCTTAATCCATTATCTCTTTTTTCCTCGTTTACTTCGTTTATTATTACAACTTTCACTTTTCACTAATTGAAATACCATTTGTTTTTTCCCAACTAGCACACCAAATTGATAAATGAAATCAATTTAAGACTTTTTAGTCTAAGATGCTGCATAACAGCAAGCTTTGTGCGTTGTTTGTATCGGAAAAGTAAAATTATATACATTTTAATCAGATTCTTAAAACTATTTATGTTTAATAAAATATAAAACAAGATTTTGTTTTTTTAAACATCTGTAAACAGATAATTTACACAGATGATATCTTCACCTTTATTTCATTATAGTAATAATAAAAATTTGATACAGTGATGAATAATAATTGTACTTGAGGCTGCGGAGATGTGTGGCAGGATCAAACTTGGCAGCCTTACTGGACCCCAGCTTAAATATTTGTATATATAAAGAATTTATTTATTTGTGACAAAATAAAGTAATTATTTTACATTAAAAGGAAAAGTTACCCGAATAAATTATTACAAATAAACCCACCTCGAATAGGTACCGAACTGTCATTATTAGACCATGTAAGGAATGTTTAGTCTATGAATTACTTTACTTTAACGATTATGGATATGTGTTGGTAGAGTGTGTGAATTAATTATTCATAATTCATAACTGCATTATTATATTAACATATTTGTGTGTGTGTGTGTGTGGCAATTCTTGAACAATATATTCGTAGTATTTGTTTTTATTTTTATTTTTGGGTCACTCCTTTTTTCTTGTGTTCATACAAAATTAAATTAAATTGGACTTTTTTTGGGGTCAAAATAAACTTATATGGACAAATACGCGTTTCTAGTTGATAAAAGCACAATTTCTAGAACATATAGAAGTAATCACCAACTTCAAATGTTCTTTTATTTTCACCAACTCTCAAATTTTCAACATTTGCTTTTTCTATCTCAAGTTTTTTTACCAATTCCAGTATTTTATAAAATTCAAATAATTATTATTTTATGTATGTATACAGTAAACAGAACAAAAATTAGAAAAACGACACAACAATAGGAGTAGAACATGATAATCAAATTGAAAAAACTCAATCTCAGTAGGAACTGAACATGATAATCAATTTGAAAAAAGACAAGTTGACAACAATAATCAGGATATGTGAAACATGAACACAACATGATAAAGGAAAAAAGGAATTTGACAAGTATATAACAAAGAAAAAAGAAAAAATTTAATTACTAACCAAAATCCCTTAATCTAATAGCTATGATTTTGCCACATAAACTGGGTTTTAATTAGTTTTTAAGTTTTTTTTTTCTTTGTTATACTTGTCAAATTCCTTTTTTTCTTTATCATGGCCGAGATCATCAACAACATGAATTAGGAGCTCAACATTTTATACATAATAACCTATCTATATCTTCTTCTTCTTCTTCATCTTTGGTAATTGATTGTAAGAAAGAGAGTGTGATGTTCTTGAAGTAAGCTTAGTACTGAGAAACGTACGTATAATGAATCAAATTAAATATAAAAAAGTCTTCGTTTTTACACACGAGCATCTTCAAATCGTTTTAAGGTCGACATGCATGTTCTAATACGAGTCAACCAATGATATTCAGAGTCAATAAATTTTGGAAAATCATTTCAACTACGTTCATATATAATATTAAACAGATTTCATCACAATTAATTAATCATGTTTGTATTCTATTTTAATTTGAAAAAAAAATGAAGATGGTCAATACCTCAAATTTGTATTTTTATTTTCTTTTTATAACACCTAATTTTTTGCAATGATATATATATGTATTGAATGTAAGACTTAATCATATGATCAATTAAACCAAAGTATGAATCGTTGCATTTTTGTTTCCTCAAATTTTTGTATGTTTGCTTATATTTTACTTATGTTTTGCTTAGAAGTTTTCCTTAGAAATATAATTATTCCAATCCTGCATACATATTTGTGTTTATTAGCTTATGTTGTTGGTGATAACTTGGATCGACATGTTTTCCATTCAATGGCATCTGATTGGATATTTTTAATATCAAGGGCATTTGTTAGGAATATGATATTGGTTTTGTTACATAGAGAAACCTAATGAATTGAGGAAGTAAAAACATTATTTGCATATTAGCAGATTTTGTCAAAATCCCATTGAAAGTAGCTGATATCTGAAATCTATCAAAACTCAATATGAAATCTTTCTAAATTTAATGAAACTGACGGTCATAACCAGAACCAAGACTAATTAAACATTTATCGATTTTGCATTTTGTAAAAAATTAAAGATAGTAGGCTTGAAAGACCTCATTTGCGAGAAGCGAAAGAATCTCGTTTCTCGCTTATGCAGTAATGGAGATTTTTTATGAAACTGGAATATGGTTGTTGATATGGCAAATGCGTCATCTGTTGGTGTTAAAGTTAATTTCGAACACTTTTCCTCATTTGGGTTAAGAAGAAATCAAGATGTCTCTTCTTCATACTTAGGGGGTGTTATTGGGGGATGGATTTGTGTAGATTTTAAAGTTGAGAGATTTGTGTAGATTTGTGTTTTCGTTGGGGTCTTCGTAATATTTGGAGTTTTGTGGTGCGTGGAGAATTGCCATGGGAAGAAAGTCGTTCCAGACTTCCAGTTAGTGAGTCGGAGATACAGATCGCGGTTGTGATAAACGAGATGGAGTAGAAAGTTCAACATATACATTATAGTCTACCTTTTTTCTTTTGTTTCTTCTTCTTCTTAATTTTCTAAATGGTTGGTTCTGTAACAGAACTGTTCTGTGTTTAGTTCTTGGAATTACTAAGAAAATGTCCGTCTCGAAGATGAAATGATATATATAAACTTTTTATAGAACAATGTCTCTATTTTATATTTTTACACACGAGTGTTTTGAGGTCAGTGTGTTTCTATATTCTCCACCAAAGATTTTGTTAGTCTTCACTTGTAGATTGTAAAATCAATAATGAATCATCAAATCTTTTAAAATCTAATATCATTTTAAATCCAATAGAGTTAAATTAAAATCTATTATTGAATAACACCCCGTGTTATTCAATGATGGAATTTAGTAGAGTTTAAAACTAATCAAAATCTATTGTTATTCAATAGTTGATATCAAATAGTTGATATCAAAACTTTGTTTAAAATCCATTGTTATTGGTTCTTGTATTTACAATCTCCTCATTAAAAGAGTTTAAAATTCGTTGTTATTCAATGAGTGATTTAAAATGATCAATTCAAATCTTTTGTTATTCAATGTTTTTCCTATTTGTTATAATATTTCACTTTATTGTGTTTACTTTTTAAATACACTAGTTGAGTACCCGCGCCTATGCACGGGTTTTGTATTTTGTTTTTATGTTTAGACTTTTTACCTATATCATTTTACATATACTTTTAACATTTTATATAGTTTGTATTTGGTTTTGTAGTACTTAATTTGGTTTTAGATACCGCAACATAGATTTAGTAAATGTGATATTGTGTTGTGGTAATGATACAGAAAAATAACCAACAAAAAGTCATCCTCCATGGAATGTAAAAACAAAGTTTGAGTTTTTAGAAGATGTTAAGAACTGATGCGAACAAATTAAGTATAGTATTAATTCATGGAATGTCATCTTTATATCCCATCTCTAAATCTTATTTTGCTCCATCAAGCACTTTTCAATTCCAACCATTCATGTGATTTCTCTCATAATTAAGCTTAACCCCTTTAGTGTAGCAACATCTTTATAAATTCTAATTTTTTTTTAAAAAAAACGTCTCCTCTTGCAGAGAGGATTTAATACAACAATATTTGAGAAAACACTTATTTACATTTATTTTTTCTTGTGAAGTAACAATTGCAGTAGCTCATTTTCATACTTGCTAGTGATACTCTTCAAACAATCTAGTTGCATTACCACAAGTTCGTCTATTTCAAGTAAGCATGAAATGAGAAGCACGAAAACTTTGTATAAAACATAAGATATGACCAAAAAATTGGATTGAGAATGTTGGAAATTGCCCATGCAAGAGCAACCTTCTTCACCTTAGGCATTACGGCTTCGCCTAAAAGTACTCTATGATTTGTGCATACACTTGTGGAAGAGAAGAAATTTAACACCTATTAAAGCCATAAGTTTTACCAGACTATTGAATTTTCAATGTTTATGAAAATTACAAATCCTTGAAAAACAAATAGAAACCTGAATCTGTTTGATTTACAATGGAAACGTGTTTCTAAGGCCATTTGATATCCTATTTAGCTTTTTGACACTACAATTCAAGAGATGGGGAAAAAAAATTCGTTTAATATTTTTTTCTTGAACGTCGTTACCTTGGAGCGTCAAGGCAACTTGTTTTTCACCCCTTGAGTGAGAATCAAAGACTGTTTGACTCTTCCATGCCACATTGCTCAAACGACAAAAGTTCTCAGCGTTTGGTTTAGGAACCGGAATTATTTCTCTTGCTTGATCCTTTTATCCCACTCGTTTTACTGAATAAGATTTTTTCAATTGGTCCTACAGCCAAAAAAACAAATCAGCAAGGAGTTGGTCATTGACCTATAGTACCCAAAAAAACACAGACAGAGTGGAAAAAAAGGAAAGACCTTTTGAGTCTTAGAACAATCATGGTGTTCATCAAGATCAGAGACAGACGTATCCAGTTTACGATCATATGGTTACCAAACTTCCTCTTTATCCCAATCCTCAAATCCTATTAATTAACAATACATAGTGTCAAAACAGAGGTGGACTTAATAATAAGAACATGTGGTCACTTATATCTACCATAAACTACCATGTAATACTCATAGAAGCATATAAACTTTATCACGTTTGGAAATGTTATACCTTTGGAGTTTCCACCAAGTAAGCATGAAACGCCTCCATTTATTCTCAACATGTTCAGGCTACATGAATGAAGCCTTTCAAGTAAGTTCAAACATGTTTCCTTATAATAGATCATCAATGAGAAAGCTGAACCAATAACCCGCACGTGTTTTTCATAAGGTATAATGTTAATTGCGTAATTGACGAAGACTTCAGTGTGGTAGTGCTCGAACTAACACTTTTCCAATGTTTGGCTTTTGTTTTGAGCATACAAACACTTTATAGATGTCAATTTCGTAAATCATACAATTAAAAGCCATGAAGTGTAGCTTTATAGTTTTTGTATGTTTTCCTAAGTGCGTTAACATAAAAGTGTGAAATCTATAACAATGTATAGTGAAAACCAGAAGAAAAAAAAACAAATTAAGTACCTCTGCTATCTCACATCCTCATTGAGAAAGAACCTGACCAGACAAACCTGAAATGGTTGGTAATCTATTTGCATGACACAATGACCTTCTTCTACTCGCATAAACCCAAAAGATAAAGGTAATGCCATTATGAACATACCTATAGGTGCTCACGGAGTTGCTTATGTACTTCACTTCCGTGATGGCCTATTTTAAATCAAAGAAATCTTTAAACATTGAGGACGATCTTCAAAAAGACATCCATCCTCAGGAAGATTAGAAATCGAGATCGTGAGTTAATCTCTTAAGATCGGCATAATCAAAGTGATGTCCATATACGATTCTCCACTTAGAGTATCCAACTCGGCAATCACCTCGTGAAAGACTTGCTTTGGCTTGGCAAGCTCTGCAACATTTTTCGAGAAACTACATTATAACAAATTTGACACCTGATGGTATTTCTGAATGGAACCTTTCAGGAGAATAATGATCTCATAGTTGAGGACAGAGAAGTTAAGTGCAAGGCCAAGTCGAATCGGGTGGGTATAGAAATATCTGTCAGACCAAAAAACTCCTAATCGTTTACAAGTGTTTGAAAAAGAACATATATAGAGATACCTCACAGAGTTCAGGAGCTTCCTTCTTCTCTTGCTCGATCTTAAACTCAGCCGGTAATAATCTCCTTTCCTAGAAAATTGCAGAAAGAAATTAAAATAAACAAAGTTTCATTTGCAGATGGTACAAAGAGGTAATTGAGTTGTGTAATCACATCTTATAAAAGAAGACAGAAGCTTCTCCACATGTAGCGTGAAGGATGAGATGGTGATCGATGATTACCAAATGAGATGGTAGCTAAAATTGTTTCAGAAAATTACCAAAAGAGGAGAAGTGAAATCTGGAATATCTGCTATTTTATAATCCTAATAACTAAGTTAATCAGTGGCGCATCAAGTATTCAAATTTCATCAGAATAGACGAGAATGGAGTGCTTACCCACACTAATCGTAGAGAGAGACTAATTCACCGGACCGCATCGGCCTGTCTCTCTTCCATTCTTCAAACGTCAAGGACGATTCAACTCTTAATCCAATCAAACAAAGACAGAGGGAGAGAACCCATACTCTGGCGAGAGAGAGCATAAAAGCGATGAGTGAAATTAAAACAGAAGAAAAGAGTGAAGAATCTAGATAGAATGGGAGGAAACGGGGAGACGGATGAGCAAACATCTCTAGCTCGTCGCGAGAACCGTTGTTAGCGTCATCACCGATTCGTTTCGTTTCAATTCGATGTAGAGACAGGTGAACACATGTTTTTTTGGAAGCTCCGTAGGCAAGGTGGATGGAAGAATTAGTGATAACGGGAATTTCAGTTAATGATAACATTCATAAGTGGAAGGCGAAGAAGCTTGGGAATTTCAAAACTCAAATCGGGGGAAAAAGGGACGTAGAAATTCTATATGTACACGTGGCAAACTCATGGAGAGCAAGAAACAATGGGCTTGAAAGCCCAGTAAAAATTGAGACGACCCGAATTTGTGATCGTCTTCTCCAAATACTGTACGTCGAAAGTTTCTCGCAGCAGCTGTAATGGAGTCTCTGTGCGAGAACGATTCGGAAAAAAGTTGTTGTAATGCAAAATTGAGTCATCTGATAGTGTCGAACCCTTCATCCTAATTTGGGCTTAAAATGAAACGAAGACGCATCTTATTCCAGACTCAAACATTCGCTTATATAAACAGCTCTAATTTTACTTGTTTGCTGAAAAAACTCAAAAAACATAATCAAAAGCAAAATGGGTGTCGAAATTACTAATTTGCCTTTTAACCCTCTCTTTTATATTTGTAGGAATTTTTGTGATAATAATGTTGGTATACGGATTCTTCTTGTGCCGTAGTCATTTCCGGCCGAAGAAAGTGCACCCAGTTACAGAACTTCAGTTTCAATTCGCTGACCTGTGATTGTGAAGAAGAAGAAAACAAGTTGTAGGAAAATGGAGTGGAAAGAAGATAGTAGAGACTCTGATTGGCACAGAAGGTCTTATAAGTAAATAAAATTCGGTATTAATTACGTCTTGATGTAATAATATTAGTACTACTGTATTAATTAACTAAATAGTCTGATCTAATTGTGTCGTTTTAGTAGAAAAGAAATATACTACTACTTTGTTATTGTTCTTGTCCTTGTCACACCACCCTCTCTTCTTTCTCCGTTTCTTCACCTTGGAACCGGTAACCTAACACTGGTGACGAATCTAGTCACAGATCCGAGCGAAACAGAGAGTCCAGCTCGAAAATTTACTTTTTGATAACCCAATTCATCACTTTTGTCGTGGACGTCGGAAAGAAATTCCGGTGAATTTTGTTTGTTCGATCATAAAATCCATAATAATAAGTATCAATTGGTTGGTGACTCAAGGATCAAATCGTGATCGGAGATTGAAGTTTCCGGCCATTTTAGCGACGTTTGGGTAAGTCTAGTTTTCTAGATGCCTGTGTTTGAGGGAGTTATTTGCTTGGATTGCAAAAATGATTGAGAGGCTTTTTAGGATTGATCAAACAAACTGGGACAGTTGAAGAGTTGTGACTGAGCAGTACAAGTAGATGGATTAGATGAGTATAATAAATTGGAATTTGGAGGAGAAAATGATGGATTTCAGAGAAGAAGAACATGAACGGAAATAAGAGTTGATGCAATTTTCCTTACAGTCTTTTCTTGGCCTTAACTCACCTACCATTGGCCAGAAAAGTTGATAAATTGTAGTGGAGCTTCATCACTACTTGGATGTTGACTAGCACAAGTTTACAAGTCTGTGGAGTTGGATACAGAGGCAAACTAATGACTCTATGTGGTGATCCGGCTTTACATGCATCCACTCTACCTTTCAACCTTTCTTTGTGCTAGTTTTTTGGTTGGAACAAAGACATGTCACAATGGAATATCAAAGATGGTTAACAAACCTGGAATGGAAGATGTGGCTACTCATGGTTTGTCTCTATCCACTACGGTTAATTTGTATCAAAGAAATAGCCCATGGAGAACCAGTAAAAAGGGATAGACGGTTGGGCAAGGGAAGTTATGGTATAAGCACCGACTGGTGAGTCCTCAAACTCATTTCCCATTATATCTGAGAATCACCAAGGTCACTTTGGATGTCACTCAGGGGTGTTAAAGACATTGAACAGAATTCAACAAGTTGTTTTTTTCAGTGGGAAGGTAAGAATGTGGAGGTGAAGAAGTTTATGTCAGACACAGAAATATTCTACTTTGGCTCCGGCAGGCTTACTTCAACCATTATCTATTCCACAGAGGCTCTGGAAACATTTATCAATGGATTTTATAGAGGGTTTGCCTACTGCTAAGGGGATCACAGCTTCACAAGTAGCTGCAAATTTTGCTAAATAAGTCATTCGGCTGCATGGCTTTCCACATTGAGTTGTGTCCGATAGAGACAAAAAAATTCCTTTGTAAGTTTTGGAAGGAAACATTCAAATTAGCAGGCACTAAACTGCAGCAGAGCAGAGGTGGTTAATCTATGCTTGGAGACTTGTTTACCATGTTTTTCTTCTCACCATCCTCGTACCTGGTTCAGCGTCTTGTCTTGGGCTGAGCTTTGGTATAACACAAATTATCAATCCTCTTTGAAGGCAAAGTGGTTTATGGAAGGGATTCACCAGTATTGTTGGAGTCTGAGGAAGGATCTACTAAATGTTTTAGTTGAGTTGATGTTGAGAGAAAGAGATCAGATGTTACAGCAGATTCACTATCACTTGAGTCAGGCACAACAGCTCATGAAGAATAATGCATATAAGAAACACTGAGATTTGGAGTTTGATGAGGGGGCTTTGGTCCTTCTAAAATTAGACCTTTTCGATAACAATCTGTCACATAACGAGAATTCCAGAAGTTGGCTGTGAAATACGATAGCCCATTTGCATTTCTGGCTTGAGTGGATAAGTCTGCTTATCAGCTTTAACTACCAATGGAGTCGAAAATACATCCTCTCTTCGATGTGTCTCTGTTGAAACCTGTGCTTGGGAAGCATGACATGGTGAATCCATTGCCTACGTCTTTGTCTGCGGGAGATGAGTTCATTAGTGAACCAGAGGATATCGTGACAACGAGGTATGATAGTGAAGTTTTTTTTGGAAAGTTTAATTCTTCGGAAGGTCTTCTTGATCCCGATCATGAAAGATTAATGGGTACGACTTAAGGACCTGGCTGCTCAATTTCCAGCTTTTGCACTTGAGGACAAGCTGAAACTTAAAGGGGAAGGTAATGATGTAACCAGTTTTTGAAGTAGTGAATGACTTGTTTTACTGATCTAATGCATTGATTCACTACGAATAATGTACCAGCATTGTAGCATAACATTAACTGACGATATGTTAAAAAAGTTTTTCTTGATACATAGATATAAGAATTTGATACTTGAACAAGAAACATGAAGCGCACATTATTTATTCTATAACCATTTTTTTTTTTTTGGTCGAAATTTATTCTAATAACCACAAACATCATTTTTGGGGGGTAAAACACTAGATTCCACAAGAATCTCCTCCAGGACCACCATATGTGAACAAAAAAGAGTCTTCGAAAAAACAGTTTTTTCCATCTTTCAATCCATAGCATTTATCGTTGTCCAGTAGTTTTTCTAACTTAATTTGGTTACTTTCTTTAACCTTAAATTTTGAATCTATGATTTCAAAATTTTTAACGCGCGCCGCCTCATTCTCATCATTAGTTGGTAGATGACCATTACCCATTGGTGGACTTTTACCAGAAGGAGAAGCATGGACTGTTCCAGTAACTCCAACCATGTCCGCACTATTACCTATAAGATCAAATAGTTCTTTTGGCCAATAACCAATATGTGATATTTTACATCTGTTGTCCACCAATTTCCTGAGGCTTTATCCTTATATATAAATAATGCATAAATCTTGTTAGATTTGGTGTAATCTCTCCCCCCAAATATTATGAAGAAACAAAACTATTTATATTTATATTACCTGGAGAATACTAGTGTAAACGGCTCTTGGTATTTTTTTTTTGGAAGGATAAGGAAACGGCCCACCTAAAAGATCAGTTTTCGACACTTGAATAAAACCAGGACATATTGTGTTGTAGCAACCTGCTCCATTGGCACCCTGTCATATAATCTATATTAATTGAAAAATAGCTAAAAAATAGTGTACAATAAAGACAAAACTCAAACACATGCAAAAAATTCAGTATTAAAATATTTCCCAATTAATATGTATATAATTATACCCTTCATGTTATTTTGTTCTGTATTAAACTGTTTGGTTAGCCCAATCGAAAAAACAAAAGTCAACTTAGTGAAATCTAAACTTTGTGCTAAAAAATTGTTTTACCATCCAAAACACGAGGAAGCTATGCTTTTCATCTCGTTTAGAGTTGCTCTATTAAATCGAATTTTATATTACTAACGAGAAATTAAAATCACGTATATGTATCAATATACCTGCCAAAATCCATAACTCCATGTGCGTCCATCACCAAATACACTTGGATTCACCTATAAATCAAATTAGTGAATCCATCAATTTATATTAACAAAAATAAAATTCAACTAAAATGAAATCAATATTAAACGTACCATCCATCCGGTTTGGATAAAATTAACTTTGTTGTTTACTCCACTGCGTACAAATATGTTTGTATATGAAGCTTGATCTCCGCTAATATTCAAATCATGCACACTCATCCAAGCTGCCACACCATGGTAAGGACCTTGACCTTGTGATCTAACTCCAGCTAACTTCAAATTCCAATTTTATTTTATGCACACTTTCAAAAAATACATATTTGTAACTAAGTCTGCAAGTTGATTTGCTTACATGTGTTCCACGACTTTCGATTGTGAGCGGATTGAAGTGTTTTTTTGCCCAGTACTGAGCATTTGCGACATAATCTTTTGTATTTCTTAGTATAGGAACTGTTCCATTTGGACATCCGATGATCTTTTTAGTTTCACTTTTAATCTTTTGTTTTTTTGATTTGGATATCGAAAAGACGGTTCCATCTATTTAAAAAGATAAAATTGTTAGAAGATAAATACATTAGGTGAGAACTTAACCATATTAGATACAATACATTTTTTTTCTTTGAAACCTTATTTGATGCGAAGATGTATATACGAGACAATAATATTAAAAATTAACACTAGTAATGTAATTTATTATTTGATGGTTTGTTCATACTTTCTCCTCGTTTTTTGAGTAATTAAATAATTATTGAAATATGCAAAAATACAGTAGGAAGAAATACAAATCATGTTTAACATTTAAGAAAAAATGTACAAAAAAAACATTTAAAATTTTTCAAATATATTCTTACTACAAAATGAAGATGAACTAAAGAAGATTGGGAATATAACAAAAAGAAATGTATAAAAAGATAGTTTGATGAATGAGTACGTACCTGAATTTTATGGTTTTGGAGTAGTAGATGACTTAACGAAGGTTGTTTATAGATATCCACACAATCGTATATAATGTTCTTGTTTAACTATAAAAATATATTTGAGATCAATATCACAAAATTAATCTACAAAATACAAGTTTAAGATCTGGATGTGTGTATAGAAATAAATGCACTACAAGAAAACATGGGGATTTCCGACGGCCAAAACCGTCGGAAATCCGTCGGAATAAGGGTGTTTCCGACGTATTACCGACGGATTTCCACCGTCGTTTCTATCTCGTCGGAAATTGAAGATCTCCGACGGATTTCCGACGGATCTTGGAAAATCGGAAATCCGTCATAAATCCGTCGGAATCCGTAAATCCGTATATAATGTTCCGGATATCCACGTATACGGAAACCGTATCTCCCCGTATACGGAAACCGTATCCGTCGGAAATCCGTTGGAAATTTCCGACGGAATTTCATTTTTTTTTAAAAAAAAATTCTCCGGCGGCGGACCCGGAAAATTTTCCGGCGGCGGATAATATTCCGACGGAAAATTCTTCTTCTTCTTCTTCTTCTTCTTTCTTCATCTTCTTCTTTCTTCTTCTACTTCTTCTTCCTTCTTCTTTCTTCTTCTTCTTCTTCTTCTTCTTCTTCTTCTTCTTCATCTTCTTCTTCTTTCTTCTTCTTCTTTCTTCTTTCTTCTTTCTTCTTTCTTTCTTCTTCTTCTTCTTCTTCTTCTTCTTCTTCTTCTTCTTCTTCTTCTTCTTCTTCTTCTTCTTCTTCTTCTTCTTCTTCTTCTTCTTCTTCTTACAAGAAAATGTGTTTTGGGTATAAAATAAGGGTCAATCCGTCGGAAATCCGTCGGTATTTTCCCACGGATTTCCGACGGATTTTACCCTAATTTAATACCGCCAAAACATGGGCGGGAATTGTGTCTTCACAATTCCAAAAAGGATTCCGTCGGAAATCCGTCGGTATCCGTATACGGTATAGGGTATATTTTTGTCGTTAAAAAAAAAAAAAACCGTCACAAATCCGTCGGAAATTCCGACGGATTTGTGACGGTTTTTTTTTTTTCAAAATTTTTTAGTCAGTATAAAATTGAAAAAAAAAAAAATTTAATTAAAATTAATTAAAAATGAAATTCTAAATTCATAAAATTATCATAATCCCTAAATTTCTAAATTCATAAAATTCTCATAATCCCTAAATTTCTAAATTCATAAAATTCTCATAATCCCTAAATTTCTAAATTCATAAAATTCTCATAATCCCTAAATCCCTAAATTTCTAAATTCCTAAAATTCTCTTAATCCCTAAATTCCTAAATTTAGGGATTTAGGGATTATGAGAATTTTAAGAATTTAGAATTTAGGGATTATGAGAATTATGAGAATTTCAGGGATTTAGAAATTATGAGAATTTTAGAATTTCCGACGGTTTGTGTTATTTATATATTTTATTTTGGCGGTATCCGTATACGGTATATTTTTGTCGTTAAAAAAAAAAAACCCGTCACAATTCCGACGGATTTGTGACAGAATTTTTTTTTTTTTCAAAATTTTTTAGTCGGTATAAAATTGAAAAAAAAAAAATTTTAATTAAAATTAATTAAAAATGAAATTCTAAATTCATAAAATTATCATAATCCCTAAATTTCTAAATTCATAAAATTCTCATTATCCCTAAATCCCTAAATTTCTAAATTCATAAAATTCTCATAATCCCTAAATTTCTAAATTCATAAAATTCTCATAATCCCTAAATTTCTAAATTCCTAAAATTCTCTTAATCCCTAAATCCCTAAAATTCCTAAATTTAGGGATTTAGGGATTATGAGAATTTTAGGAATTTAGAATTTAGGGGTTATGAGAATTATGAGAATTTTAGGGATTTAGAAATTATGAGAATTTTAGAATTCCGACGGTTTGTGTTATTTATATATTTTATTTTGGTGGTATCCGTATACGGTATATTTTTTTCGTTAAAAAAAAAAAAACCGTCACAAATCCGTCGGTATTTGTGACGGAATTTTTTTTTTTTTAAAATTTTTTAGTCGGTATAAAATTTTAAAAAAAAACAAAATTCCGTCACAAATCCGTCGTAGAAGTCGGAAATCCGTCGGAAGTCCTATAGAAATTTCCGACGGATTTTACGTCCGTCGGAAAATATGATGTTTTCTTGTAGTGAAGTGTTACTCTTATTATAATTTACCTTAAAAATTTTAGCATTTCTTGCAGTTTCTCTAGATTGAACTACATAAATCATGAATATGAGTACGATAAGCTTGAAAATGAAATCCATGGATCAAAGATCAATATTTTAGAAAATTTTCTAATAATTTCTGTGTAGTTAGATCTAAAATTAAAATCAGATATATAGGTATTTATAATAGTTAAGGATGTTTAATCTATGTCTTCTTCCCATTTTTAGTTTGTTTTCTTTCTTATTTGTGGCATTTTTTTTTTTGATTAATAATCATATATATAGATAGAAAATTAAGAAAATTGCTAAATTAGGCCACATTTAGTGCTAAAGTGTCCCAATAGGATTTGTTTTTTTTTTATAAAAAAAGTCCCATTAGGCTTTTCAATTTAAAAATTCCAAATATAACCTTAATTTAAAATGAGTAATGATTTTTGTTAATTCTAATAATAATTTAATTATCAGAAAAGGAAATACATTAAAATAATTTATTGGGAATCTGAAAAAGGGAAAATAATATATCTGATTACTAATATAATATATTTTTGAAAATAAAATAAATTTTAAAATAAACACTTTTCACCCTAAATCCTCTTCCCCGATCAAATTATCAAATTAGGGTTCTTGTTAGCCAAAAAAATAAAAACCAAATTCTCTCTGTTGAATTCGCCGGAGAATAACCATCTTCATCATCTCCGGCGAGTGTTATCCATACTCCGTCGTCTCTTTTTACCAATCTCCTCTCCTCCGCCTCTCCGCCGTTTCGGTGTCTCCACTGTTTCGTTATCTCTGAAGAAGGTGAGGTATTTAAAATAATTTCGATTTCGGTTTTCATTCGTGATTGAATCATAAGCTTAACTTTTGATACAAATTTCTTTTTTGTAGATCGATTCATTTGTCCTTGGTTTCTTCGCCGTGTCATCCTCTTCGTCAAAGATTTATCTCCGGCGAACCTAATCGATTCCGAACATTAACTTCCCTAAGGTATTTCAAAGAAGCTTCGATTTGGGTTTTAATTCGTGATTGTATATGAAACTTAACCCAAATTCTCAATTTTGTTTTTGTAGATCGATTTGTTCCTCCTAAATCTGTTTCACTGTCTTCTCAATTATGATTTGGAAGTTCTCAAGTGTCTTGTTTGTTGAGGCAAGGCTGAAAGGTAAGTGTATTTGTCTTATTTCATAGAGATTCATTACTTTTTGTGTTCTGCATGGTCATTTTTTGGTGCTGCAAATCCCTCAGACTGAGTAAGAATGTTCCTTTGTATAGTTTTAATTAGAACAAAGAGACAATAGGCATTATCATTATCACAAGGAAGTAAATAATTCATCAATTAAGTATAAGAAATTCTCATGTCTGTTTTGCCTCTTCGTGTAATTAGCAATTGATGTGTGATGGTTGATGTGTTTATTCTCTTTTGTAATTAGTATTTTTCAATTCTGATTTCTGATTGTGGTCTTTGATGTGTTTCTTCTCTTCGTTTGTATTATCAGATATGGAAGTAGAGTTGCCAAAGAGGATTTTTTGTGAAGGAAATGAACCGGAAGTTATTAAGGTCAACAATAGTTGTAGGATTTCTATTATGAGGTTAATGAAGAAGAATCTGCCAAATGAATATAGAGAAGTTAGAGGAGACCCCGTGTTTCGACATATAATGGCGCTCTTTGAGAATAAATTAGGATACTCTGTGAGACTCATACATAGCTTCATGTGTAGGCAGCTTGATACAAGCAACCTGAATGAGCTATGGTTTGTCTTTGATAGAAGGCTTCTTCGATTTTCGATGCAAGAGTTTTATGCGGTGACTGGTTTGAAGTGCGAAAAAGGAGATGATCCAGGTTTTCGGATTTGGGTTGAGGATAATGGTTTTTGGAGTGAACCGTTGAAGGCTGGCACACCCATCTGCATACAACAGATAAGGAAAATCCATGTAAAGGATTGTAAGCAGTGGAAGCGAGTTGATAGAGTGCGGTTGGTGTATGTGTGTATCATTGGTGGTTTGATAATGCCACTGGATGAGAAAACTGCTATCCCACACAAGTACATCAAACTGGTGATGGATCTTGCTAAGCTACAAGCATATCATTGGGGCATTGACTCATTTGACCACCTACTTGCAAAAATGAAGAATACTAAAGTAAGTAATACTATTTAATAATTTATAATTTTGTTGATTAGAATACCTATTTGGATTATACTAATTAGAACAAATTTTCTATTTAGCCAAAACTGACGAAGCCTAGAAACTATCCTCTGCATGGTTTCTCCTACGCATTTCAAATATGGATCATGGAGGCTATTCATGACTTTGGGAAAATGATGGGCCACAAACTAATTGAGAACAACATTGTCTTCCCTAGATGTTCATACTGGAAAGGTCATTGTGTTCTAACATATCCTAAAATCAACAAACTTGAGTCATTGTTTGGAGAAGAGGTGAGTAAACTATCTTTGTTTACGATTGATTCATCCTGTTTGGACTAAGGTTATCTTTTCAACAATTTTTTAACAATGTTTGCTATATCTTTCTTACAAGCTGTCTTACATCCATTCATATCCTCCACTGGAAATTGCGACATAATTCATGTTGTTGAGTATAAGAGGACTCCTGAAATGAGAGACGAACGTGTTGACCGTATTTATGAACTCATCGCATCCAAAAAAGTATGGACTAACCACATATGGGAAGTTATGGTGGCTGAGGAGACTTTGGTGCCTCAGGCTGTGGTAGATGAGGAAGAGACAGAGGATGAGGAAGAAGAAGAGGCAGAGGATGAGAGTGGCGATATAGTTCCCGATGTTCCTACTACTAAACCAGAAGTTAGCTCTGCCTCTACTTCAAGGAAAGGTAAAAGCAGAGTGCGTGATTATTGTGTAAAGGAAAGGAAGCAGAATGTGTTGTGCGAACGATCAGTTGGAAAACAAGTTGCTAATAATGAAGAGATGAAATGCTTCATGAAAGAACTGTTGGAAGCTTCTTTGACTTCTATGGAGACCACGCTTGTGAAGAAGATTTAGACAGAGATTGCTGCTAGATTTAGCGTAGTACACACCGAGATAAGAGATCTCAAAGACCTTCTCACTACTAGTAAGCTGTCTGCAACATGTAAAACCAATAAAGCTGTACCTGTAACCACAAGGAGCCAATCTCAGTCACAGAAGAAGAAGGTAACTTAGAACAAAAACATTTAACTCTCCCTTTTGAATTCGTCTAAATTGGTGTTGTAATGGTTATGTAAAATCAGTTTAAAAAAATACTTGTAACCGATAAAGTAGTATGTTGTTTTCTCTCTTTTTTGTAACATACTTAAGTGCATAACTCTATAAATTTACTATCTATTGTACTTGGTTTTTCTATGATTTTTATATATCTTCTTTCTCATTTCATGAACAGGCTAACAAACCAGACGTGGCGACAAACCTTAACGACATGTTGGAAAATCTACAGGATGTGGGTTTATGTCAGACTTCCGATATTGATCTTGAAATAAGCACACAAGAGTTTGTCTGCAAAACCAACGCGAATATCTCAAAAAAAATCCAAAGTTAAATGTGAGAATCCAACACCGCTTCCAACAAAGGCCCGAGAGGAATGGAAGAAATTATCTCTCACATACCTTGACGAGAACTCATACAACGAACCTGATAAGCCATTGATCTTTTATAAATGGGAAGATTGTGAGAGAGTATTAGAATGGGGACGGGGTTTCAAGTAAGTATAATAATTTTAGTATTTCTCTACATTTAACTATCTCCCATCCGTAATTCCTAAATACTTTATCATTACTTTGCAGCAACCCTATAATCCATATTGGTCCATCGAAATTAACTTACGACCTAGCTGACAGGTTTATTTCCCGCCAAAAATGGCTGTTAACACCGGTTAGTTACATATATCTTACACTTACATAAACTATTATGAAATGTAGATAGTAATTCTGTTTCTACAAAAATTATTACAGGATATGGATGCAACCATGTACTTGTTACGGAAGAAGGCATCTCTGGGACTTTGGAACGTAGATGGTGTTGATCGTGCTGGTTTTATGTCTTGCAATTTCAGTGCCCTTATCCAGAGTGAATACAAACGATTTGAGGAGGAGAAGAAGAGTTACGAGTTGAGTCCTTTGCTCTTAGATTATGGAAGAGGTGAATTACCAGCTCATGGAAGGACGGGGAAAGTGTGGGATGTTGATCTCGATCGTATATACGTTCCCTTCAATGTGCGTAACTATCACTGGATATCATTGTGCATCGACTTCAAAAAGAGGGAAGTTCTAGTCTTTGATTGTGACAACGGGACACATTACAGGGATTTGTACTCATTCCTACATATGATCCCGCGCATTGTCAAAGTTGTTCAGCCACCATCACAAAGTAAAGAATTGAAGCTGGCAGCGTATAAAATCAACCATCAATAAATGCCTAAAAAACTTAATAGGCTTAAGAGTCACTGCGGTCCTTATGCGCTGAAATATATTGAGTGTCACATGCTTGGTTTGGATTATTCTCTGCTTGATGATGAAACCATCATGGGGGCTCGATTGAAGCTTGTCATTCATATGTTCTTAGCCGTACATGATCCTGTATTCCTTGAGCGAATGACGAAGTACGTGCCGCCTGTTACGCACACTGATCCGACTATTATAGACTTAGGATGAGATGGAGTTGTATATGTACTTTCTGTTTTTGAATAGCTTTCCCTATTTTCCGTATTAGTGTTAGGATTTAAACACGTTTAAATGGTTTATTCACTTCGCCAGACTAATTTCCCTATTTTAGCGTTAGGATTTGATCATGTTTTAATGGTTTATTTATATTTTTGCAGTTTTTAGCAAAATGACAATATTTTCATCATTTGCAAAGTTTATAAATTACTAAATGTTGAAAATAAAAATTTTCTTACAATGCCTGAAACCCTAAACTCTAAATAGGACTACAACATTTGTTAAGATTAATGACAATATTTTGATCATTGTAAGGTTCTTGCCAAGCTATGAATAGAAACCATAATCTTGAAATAGAAACCCTAACCTGTAAACAGAAACCCTAAACTATGAATAGAAAATAAAACATTTCTTCTTAGACAATGGTCGAAACCCTGAACCATGAATACACAATGAAACATTTGTTGGTATTAAAATTCGCCGATATCATAACATAAAATTATAAATATGATGTATTGCGTTTTAAACGCATCCTAACCAATGTTTTAAATAGTTTTTCGAGTCTTTTATTTGTTTTTGGAGTCTTTTCAGGATGGAATACGTTTGGACCCTAAACACCAACCCCTAAATGAAGAACTACTAAAACTGGTAACCCTTAAATCGGAAATGAGTTAGTAGTAGTTAGAAAAAGAAAAAAAACCAAAAAATTGTGACATGGTAAATCGAACCCATGACTTGGAATTGAATGGTATGCATTAGATTGAGAGTGTAACTAGTAGTTGTAAGTGTATTTATCTGGCCATATCGATATTAGAAATAATAAATAACGAGAGGGTAAGCGCTTTTTTAAAAAGGATGAAAATTTAAAAATATTGTCACCACTTCAACCCGAACCCGTGACTTGGATCTCTACGAAATCAGTGTTTAGAGAGTGTAACCATTAATGTTGTTTGTTTTTATCTGGTCATAGTCTTATTGCAATTCCTAAATAGAGAAAAGGGTTGCGTTATTTTGCTTGGGAGAGAAATGGCAAAAATTGTCACCAGTCGACCTCAAACCTGTGACATCGTGTGGGTGGTATGCCGTGTCCTCAGAAATTTAACCAGTTATGCTGTTTATAATTATCTGTTCATTGTCATACTCATAACATTAAATATAGAAACTGAGAGGAAATAATACATAAACACCTTATGTTCTTTATTCATTTGGTTTTAAAGATCAAACAATACGGTTTCTTAACACTTTCTCTTATTTCCACGACGAAATTGAAAGGTCAACCAGAGAAATCCTAAATTTTTCAATTGTCGCTCGACAAGGATTCTTCCACTCCGTACGACTCCACATTTAGGTCAATCAATTTGTGAAAGTACGTCTACTAGATTCCCAAATTTGCCGATATACAAACATGGACAGGGCTAGGCGTTCGGGTACCCGTTCGTGTTCGAGGCGGGTATTTATGTTCGTCGGTTACCCGTTTTGAAAAATATAAAACCCATTCGGGTATTACGTATAATTAGGTCGGGTACGGGTCGGGTTGTAGCGGGTATCGGGTATTGGTTCGGGTACCCGTATTTATGATTATACTAAAAAAAAAAAATTAATCAAAAGATAAAAAAAATTTATTCAAAAAACCAAGTCTTAAACACAAATTGAGTTTAAAAATGCCAAAGTTGACGAAACACCAAGATATGATAGTAAAAAACGGAAAAGAAATTCAAAACACAACCTAAATGTAGTAAATTTACTAATATATAAACACACACAATAAGTAAAGGAAACAAAAGAATAATAATTTTCAATCCGAAAGCACAAGGATCTCGATCATGTAAGCTATAGGCGGAAAAAGATGAAATGTATGTGTATGTATAGATTCGGGTACCCGATTGGATATCGGGTTTTACCCTATCGGGTTCGGATACCCTAATGTTAATAAAATGAAACCCGATCGGGTAATTTACGATACCCGTACCCTACCCGTACCCTAATTTTCGGGTCGGATTCGGGTTCGGGTATCGGGTATGCGTTTTATGCCTAGCCCTAAACATGGTTGTTGGTGAAATCTCAATTGTTGTTTAGTTCTAGATCTGATTTCAATTGTGTATTCAAATTGTCAATTAAACTCAACGAATGATCTGATTTCTTTGTGATAATGTCGTTGGTTTGCATACTTCAGAAAATTTAACATTGTCGTTGCTTTGTAGACATGAGTAACTCATCATCGGGCTCAAGTCGCACTTGCTACATAAGAGGTATTCCAAGACGGTGTACATGTGGACAGCCGACTACGATCCTCAAGTCAACAACGAAGAAGAATCGGGTCGCGAGTTTTACCGATGCACAATGGCAAATGCCAAGTCTTCTGGTCATGTTTTCAAATGGGCCAAGGAGTCACAGTTGGAAGAATATGATGTGTTATCCGAAAACCAAGGAAAAATTGTTGATCATTTTGGAAAGCTGGTACATTGCCACAAGCTTATGATGGATACATTAGAGAAGGTTGGGGAGAAGACAAAGACTTTAGAATCTGTAGTTAAGACTTTGAAAGAAAGCTTTAAGAGAAGTGTGATATGTGTTGTGGTTGTGGGGTGTCTTTATTGGTCATATCGTCTCTTTTAGGTAAGCTTTAATGTTTTAACTACATTTACCTTGATGGTTAATGATTAGGGAGATTACTATCCTACTACGGAATATAGATTGATGTTAGGTTGATCCGTTAATTAAATGGGTTTCTTGTGTTGTTTGCAGAGAGCTGGTGTGGTAAGGCACGAGCTTTCCTAGCTGAAGAAAGAGAGCACTGCTTGATGATTTCTCAAGTTATAATCGTACGACCTGTTGAATTTTAGATTTATGGGTCTCCCTTCAGTAATCTAATTAGTGATTTTAGTATATTTGTTACAAGTTTAAATAATTTTCCAAATGTTAGTTCAGATTTTGAAAAGGTTTTTCTCTTTAAGAAAAGACAATTGTTTCCCTCTTTCAAAGAAGGTGAGTCCATTTAGTTCTTTCCTCACTAGTCAACAATTGAAACCGAATATAAGAACGGAATAAAGTACCAACATATAAAATACCAAAGTAGGCACGAAAATTAACGGGAATAAAGTACCAAAGTAGTCTGAAACCGAAAATCAAAGAAAAAACATAGTTGGTTCAAATCCAATCATAAGAAAATTAAATGGAACCATCTCTAAATCGGCATTTTACATGTCGATCTGTTGTGAGCTTCACCACGACAACGGCTGCACTTGTGAATCCTCGCCCTTTTTCGTCCTTCTGACTTTTGTATCTTATCTTCAACTGATTCGAACCTTTGTTTCCTTTGCTTACCCGCTTGTCGTCGTGAGTGAGGTGGTAACACTTGAACACCTTCAATGTTCGTTGGGACACGCCACGCATCCTCATGAACGGATATTGGATTAACGCATTCCTCATAAGCTGCTCGCCATGTAAGAGTCATGTACTTTACATCGGCCAGAGAATGTGGGTCCCTTCCAATAGATAATCCCGCTTTTATGGCGTGTCTGCAAGGTATTTTAACCAAGTTATACTTTCCACATGTACACGTTCTCTTGTTAAGATCAACAAGGCAGTCGATCTTATCGCCTTTAACATGAAATCGATCATCGTTAATCTGGTAAACGGTGAATGTTCTGCCCTTCTTCATCCTTCTTGCAACTTTTTCTCCACTTTGATGGTCAAAGGTTTCATATGCTTCGAGCTCTTTGTTCAACGCTTATTAAACCATCTAGTTAATATTTCCCTAATGTTGTCTAACAACGGAATTAGTGGGTACTCTCTAGGAGCTCGCAACACAAAATTTATCGATTCAGTTGGGTTGTTGGTCCTAACGTCGTACCTGAATCCTGGGAATTGACAACGAGCCCATTTTCTCACACCAACTTCGATTAGATATTTTCCAATCTTAGGACAATATTGCAAATAGTCTCCAACTTCGCTTCGAACTCAACATGCCTATAATACTTCGAAGCCTCTGCAACCAAACCGACCACACTCCTGCCATGATAACTTGACACAACGTTATTCATCAAGTGGTGAATGCAAATTCCATGACTAGCTTCCGAGTAAACTGTTTGAACCGTCTTCCCAATTGAAGAATTTCTATTCTGACACAAAAGCCAAACCATTGCCATCTGAAATAACAACATTTAGCTCCCTCATAAACCAATCCCAGGAAAGGTCGTTCTCTGAATCAACAACCCCGAATGCGAGTGGATACAAGTTATTGTTACCATCTAAAGCCGTAGCAACAAGTAGTACTCCTTTATACTTATTCTTCAGAAATCTACCATCAACAACAATCACTCTTTGCATGGTTTTCTCAAACCCTTTTATAGACTGACCAAAAGCAAGAAACATGTACTTGAATCTACCTTTGTCATCAGTTTGGAAATTATAATGTGTACCCGGATTTGATGCTTTTAGCATGTACAAGTACCTGGGTATTTTTTCATAACTTTCCTCTGGTATACCTCTTACTTCATTAACTGCGTACTCACGAGCATCGAAAGCCAAAGAATAACTAATATCGACGCCTTCCTCCAAGAGCATACAATGGACCAAATCAATTGGTGACGGTCCTTCTTTCACACCCTGATATTTAGGCATTATCAACTGGGCGATGGTTTTTGCTGACAGCGTTTTTCCACCGTTCTTTTTGCGGAAGGAGCACATGTATGTTGAGAGACATACTTGGTGATTTTGAAAACCTTAGACCCTGGCACACACGTTGCACGAAGACGCCAATTGCATACATTATCGGAGCAACGTATATTCCACCATTTGTTATTAGATTTAACTACCTTGTAGTCGAAGTTATGCCTCATTGCACATATTTCCATTCTCGTCTTCAGAATCCTTTTGGTATCAAAACGTTCGCCCTTCTTCACAACATTGTCCAAACATAATCGAATTGGTTTCTCACTCTCATGTTCTGTGTTTTCAAAGAGTAACACATCATCGATATCATCATCAATATTAACCGGTGATTCGATTTTTGGATCCTCAAAAGCAGCACCAGATTCCATTGATTTCTCGGCTGTTTTTTAAACTTGTTTAAACGTCAAACATAGTTGTGTCGATGCATGATTCTCAACGTACGCAACAAAATTTCTTACTTGGCGATCATTTGATATGATAAGTGGAGGAGACCCTAACTTGTTAATCAAATCCTCAGGTAGAAAACTGCACTCGATTGTAACATGGCGTTGGTCGATTCCGTAATCCTCTGCCACCATATTCCGTACCTCTTCAATAGTGGTTATCGATTCCAAAACAAGTAGTCGACCACCTTTTTCTTTGTCAACAACAAAGCTCCATCCGTCATTGGAGATCCATTTGCCACAAATCGCATACGTGGGCAACATATTTGCCAAATCAAATAACAAAATTCAAAGGATAAAGAACTGTTTTTCAACAGGGACCGACGAAGAAGAAGAAGAGTAAGATACGGCAAATTGTTTTCCAAATAATTTTATTTTAAAAAATTAGTTTAGGTAACAACAATATTTACTCCCAAAATTTTAGGAAAGTGTAACTTAATTGATACATAATTCGGCTCAGTCATAATATTTAATTTTTGTATTTCCATAACGAACAACTAATTACCTCCACCTACACTAGTTACCGCTCTTGCGCGTCCTTGTTTGAAGTCACAGGTTCGAATGTATGAAGTGAAAAATTTTCCACTTTTTAAGACACAAATTAAACAGTCCATCATTTAAGTATTTTATAGATGTAAAATAAACAGTAAAACATCCAAAGCTAAACTGGCTAGACATGAAACGGTCTCAACATTTAAGTCACGAGTTCGAGCAAAGATTGTCACACATTTTCCGATTTTTTAGATAATTTATTTTCCGAATTTTAATTAATTTATAATAAAAATTTATTAATTTTTTCGGAATTTAATAAGTTTTACAAAATCAATTTTAAAAATTTTGAAATATTTTCAAAATATTCATTTTAGGCAACAAAATATTTACACCTACATTTAAGGAAATTATATTTAATTCCGCGGAAACTACATTCTACGAATCGGTAGATGGAAGTAATACTGGTAAAACGTTTGGTAGAATATGTATTCTGCTAAAGGCAGAAACTTCATATTTAATAGAATGACAATTCTACGGATTCTACGAAAACGTAGAATGATGACCATGTCGTAGAACATTCGTTCTACCATCGGTAGATTTATGTAGAATAGGCAGAATCCATATTCCACTGCATTCTGCCACCAACAGAAACAAAAACTAAAATCATTATAAAACATGCATTTTACATTTAAAAAAAAAGTGATTTCACAAAAAACTCTTTTCATAACATGTTTATAATTTACATATTTTTAAAAAAATTAAAAACTTATTATTTGAATAATTTTTTCACCAATTAGGGGTATTATGGGAAAAGAAGAAGAAATGTCTATTGAGACACTTTGCCATAAATGTGGCATATTTTGGCAATTTCGCCAAAATTATTTCACCTTTTCCATGAGAGTTTATTTTGTTTTGACATTGGTCCAATTTATTGTTTTTTTGAGGAAATATTAATCAACCATTTGCATGTTCTGAATTTGTTTTCATTATTTTTTCAATGTTTTTTCCTATTTTTTTTATTTTTTTATTTACTATGTTTAATATATATATGCACAAAATAAATATTTTCTCCCTCTTTGTTGATATGCTTGACTTTTTAAAAATTACATGCATTTTTTTTTACTATCTCCTAAATGGCCACTTTACTTTTTTTAAATAAAAAATATTAAATCTTTGAGATTTTTTTAAATAAATTTATTTATTTTAATATACACCTTAATTTGCTTAATGTGTATATTGTATTGTTGACACACAAAATTAGTATAGTACACTCATTATTTAATTTTCTAAATTTTTAATAACTTTTATTTGTTTTAGTTATATAAGTTCTATAATCATTTTTTTAAATTCCATTTTAGTCTAGTTTATTATTATTTTTTGTTTTTTTAAACATCTTACTATTAAATTATTCATGAAAAACACAAATATATTCCTCATGCAGGACCCCACATTTTAAGACACAATAAATAAATGTGTTAACTAATTATTTATTTTTACTTTTTGACTTACTTTTTTGTTTTTCAATAATTCTATTACCTACATCACACTAATTTTCTCTTTCTAATTGATTAAAAAACTATTTAATAACTTGGTAAAACGTAAAAGTATAAAGTAAAGTGTAGAAAATCAATCTTTCAAAAACAAGGAAAAAACCCAAAAAAACAATCTTTGAAGAACAGAGGGAGTAGTTGATTTCAAAACTATTTTAAAAATTCACTGTTATTGGTTCTTGTATTTATAATCTCATCATTAAAAGAGTTTAAAATCTGTTGTTATTCAATTAGTGATTAAAAAAGACCAATTTAAATCTTTTGTTATTAATGTTTGATAGATTCTTTCAAAGTATTTTAACTTGATGGAGTTTGAGTGGATTTAGATTTTTTTTTTAAATGTAAATTATAAAAACGAAAATCACATCTTGGGTGTTATTCAATAATGGAATTTAATTAGTAGAGTTTAAAGCTAATCAAAATCTTTTGTTATTCAATAGTTGATTTCAAAACTTTTTTTTAAATCCACTGTTATTAGTTCTTGTATTTACAATCTCCTCATTAAAAGAGTTTAAAATCCGTTGTTATTCAATTAGTGATTTAAATTGACCAATTCAAATCTTTTGTTATTCATGTTTGATAGATTTTTTCAAAGTCTTAACTTGATGGAGTTTGAGTGGATTTGGATTTTGTTTTTACATGTAAATTATAAAAACGAAAATCACACCTTGTACTTTAAGATTTCAAAATCCAACCAAATTCTCGTTCACATATATATCCTAACTAATATATACCCATATCTTTTTATTATTATTATTATAAAAAAAATATGTGTATTGAAAAAAAAATACACATATTATTATTATTATTTCAGATTTCTATATCTTTCTTTCTCTATTTTTTCAAGAACGTTTGACAAACTTACTAGTATAAGTTGAACTTATGTATTTTCATTCCAAAGGTTTCAATTTTTGTTTTAAAAATTAGGCCCAAAAAAAATTAAATTATTTAAAAAAAACCATATAAAATAGTAAAACCTTGAAATGAAAAAAAATGAAGTTCGTGATTTCAAATTTGTTCTAAAACCATATAGATTTTGTCAATACACCACCAAAGATTTTGTAAGTCTCCACTTTTAGATTGTAAAATCAATAATGAATCATCAATTTTTTAAAATCTAATGTCATTTTAAATCCAATAGAGTTAAATTAAAATTCATTATTGAATAACACCCTTATTCAATGATGGAATTTAGTAGAGTTTAAAGCTAATCAAAATCTATTGTTTTTCAGTAGTTGATTTCAAAAAAAAATTTTAAGTTCACTTTCATTTGATTCTTGTATTTACAATCTCCTCATTAAAAGAGTTTAAAATCCGTTCTTATTCAATTAGTGATTTAAAATGACCAATTCAAATATTTTGTTATGCATGTTTGATAGATTCTTTCAAAGTCTTTTCACTTGATGGAGTTTGAGAGGATTTGGATTTTTTTTTTTTACATTTAAATTATAAAAACGAAAATCACAAACATTGGTTCCCTTGGATTTTTTTTCCAAATATATCAATCATACATTTAATGTTCTGATTTTGTTTGTTTTTTTCAATTTTTTTTCTATTTGTTATAATATTTCATTTTATTGTGTTTACTTTTTAAATACATAAAATAAATATCCCTTTTTATTGGTCTACTTAATCGTTTATAAATAAAAACTACTCTTTCTTGGTCCACTTCATTTTTTTCAATTAAATTTTAAACCTAATAGATTTTTACTATAAAAAATAATAACATACACATTAATTTGCTTGCTATGTACTATTCCTCTATTGATCAACTTTATTTTTATTAATAAAAGTATAAATATGCTGGGATTTTTTATATGAAATTTGACTACACAATAATTGCTTATTTTTCTTAAACAACTGAATTAATTATTCAAATTTAGTGTCTTTTAAACATTCATTTTCAGTTTACTTTATGGGGGAATTATATAAATGTCATCTTTGAAATTTTTTTTTTTCAACAATGTCATCCTTTTTAAGGATATTGCAAACATGCTACATTTTGCAGAAAAAAACAAATATCCATTACTCTCTCTCTCTCTCTCTCTCTCTCTCTCTCTCTCTCTCTCTCTCTCTCTCTCTCTCATATTCCAACTCGATCTAGATCTACATTGAATTTCATCATTGTTACAGACCTAGTATTTGATTTTTTCAAATCTAATTGAGCTTTTATTCGATTTGGCTACAAATCTCATTTTTTTTTATTCGATTTGGTTTGATTTTATCTAAAATTTTGGGTTTTGTTTCGTTTTGATTGATTTTGTTCATAAGTTTGATAAAAAAAATTGGATTGGTTTTTAAAGCAGATTATAAGAGTTTTTAAAGAAGGTTTTCACGTCCTTTATAATATTTTTAAAACAGATTATCAGGGTTTTTAAATGTTCTAGGGTTTTAAAAAATCTTATAATCTGTTTAAAAAACCTTATAATCTGCTTTTAAAACTTATAATATGTTTAACAGATTATAAGGTTTTAGAGCACATTATAAGAGTTTTTAAAACAGATTATAAGATTTTTTTTTAAACCCTACAAACCATGAAAAAAACCTCTATAATCTGCTTTTAAAACTCTTATAATATGCTTTAAAAACCAATCCATATTTTTTTTTTAAAAAGATTTGGTGCAGAGAGAGAAAGAGAGAGAGACGAGATCTGAGATCGGAGGAAAAAAAAATTGAGATTTGAAAAAAAAAAGCTCTGGAAAAAAAAATCTGAAAAAGTTAAGTTAAATAAAAGGTGGCATGACTTGCAAAC
Organism: Draba incana; assembly: GCA_963576765.1. Lineage (NCBI taxonomy): Eukaryota > Viridiplantae > Streptophyta > Magnoliopsida > Brassicales > Brassicaceae > Draba > Draba incana. The sequence continues at coordinate 8,492,032 of OY755205.1, read as the reverse complement.
ATTTTTAAAGGATGACATTTGTGTAAAGAGGCATGCCAAAAGTGGCATTTCATGAAATTTCTCTTACTTTATTCAGTACTAGGGATTGTCCATGTGACACCCTGGTTTCAGGGCATATGCGGTATATGCGGAGAGGCTTAAAAGAATTGATTTGGCTACCTATATCACCAAAGTGCACTTATCTTTTCGGTCACAGGTCTTGAGAGAACTTCATAGTTAAGCGTGCTTGAGCTGGAGTAGTTTCAAGATAGGTGACCTACTGGGAAGTCATTCCCAGTACCGTGTGAGTGAGGTCAAAATACGAGGAAAGATCGCATGGTGATTTGCAGGGTCAGTAAACATGACTTTAGAGCCTCCCGGACTAACGCACCGATCGTCGGACAGGGTGGGCCCATGAGCCTGAGAGTGGTCGGGGGCCCATAGGAAGGGCGGTCGGGGCGTTATAGTCCACGCATTGCGTGGGTTTAAAAATTAAAATTATTAAATATATAATAATTTCTAATTTATTGACTAATTGTATATTTAATATTACATAAATTTGATGTTTATAGTAAATAATTATCTAGGTTAAAAGACAATACATGTGTAGCAAATTGTTGTACATATACAATGATATGGGGAAAAAATAGACCTCTCGTAAAATTATTTTTTATATTTTTAATCGATTTATTGATGAAGTGATCTTGTTTTTCTAGATACAATTTGTGGTGGACTAAAAAAAAAAAAAATTGTGAGTCTTGGTTAGAAGTGTTATGTCTCCTACAAATTGTATTAATTGCATCTCCAATCATACTTTAGCATTCTAAAAATTTTAAAAATCTTAATTTTTTTTTTGTTCATGTACGTTTTGTTTTAGCGAAGCTTTTTGTGACAAAAAAAGAACAAAAACAAACTCACAATGATCTATATAAAAACCACATTGTTGAATTTGGTAAATAAAATAAATGTATTTAAACTATTAACACAAGAACACATAATGTTGGAATTGGCTATTAAATTGTTAGAATTAATTGTTGAAGTTATAAAAAGATATTTAATTTTTCAAAAGAGTAGATGACACATGGCATCCTCTCATAACTTGGACTTAGGGTAAACCTTAGTTGTTCCTTATATTCAATACTAGTCTACTTCGCATCGTCTTCTCCGTGAGAACTTCTGCTTCTGCTTCTTCTTCGTATTCAAATACACTTCTTATTTACTGAAACAATGCATTGGTTAACTAATGAAATACAACAATGCACCATCATTGTAGCATTACATTAAATGATAGATAACAAGGAAGAAGAACTCTATTGGAGGCAAAGGAGTCGGGTCCAATGGCTACAAGGAGGCGACCGTAACACGGGATTCTTCCACGCCTCTACTCGGGGAAGAAGAGCGATTAACTTACTCTCAGTAATTAAGGATGATGATGGAAAATCGTTTTTTGAAGAAAACCAAATCGCAAACGCAGTTGCGGAGTATTATAAATCTCTCTTTAAGACTAATGGAAACTCAAACTTCCATCTTGCTCATGAAGTTCTTCAACCAAAGATAACAGAGGAAAACAATGAAGCTCTCATCACTCTACCGAAGGATTTGGAAATTTACCAAGCCATCCTCGATATCCATTCCGACAAGGCCCCTGGACCAGACGGCTTCTCCGCGTCATTTTACCAAGCGTTTTGGGATGTTATATGGTCACGATGTTTCGAAAGAAATTCGGTTCTTTTTTGAACATTGCTCCTTGAACAAGAGATACACCGAAACACACGTGCGTCTAATTCCCAAGGGTCAAGGACAAAAGAAGGTCTCGGATTATAGACACATTGCCCTTTGTACTACTCACTATAAGATCATAGCCAAGATCTTGACGAAGAGACTCCAACCACTTCTCCAAAACCTCATCTCTCCCTTTCAATCCGCTTTTGTCCCAAACGTGCAATATCGGATAATGTGCTTATTACCCATGAAGTTCTACATCGCTTAAAGACGTCCGTTGCAGAGAAACGTTGCTCTATAGCAGTAAAAACGAACATGAGCAAGGCGTACGATAGAATAGAATGGGTTTTTTTTAAGGAGGTCCTTAAGTGTCTCGGCTTCCATAGTATTTGGATTGAATGGATACTTGAATGTGTTGGATCGGTCTCTTATGCTTTTTTCATCAATGGATGTCCTCATGGCAAGGTTGAACCGTCTAGAGGACTCCGTCAAGGAGACCTTCTTTCTCCATACCTCTTCATCCTTTGCACGGAAGTTCTTTCCGGGCTTTGTACTCAAGCACAAAAAAGAGGCTCCCTACCCGGGATAAAGATTGCTAACGGAAGTCCACTTATAAATCACTTACTCTTCGCGGATGATACGATGTTTTTCACAAGTACAAGCTCTCGATGTTGTAAGGAACTCAAAGGGATACTAAACCGTTATGAGTTGGTATCGGGGCAAAAGATTAATCTCGGTAAATCGGCCATTAGTTTCTCCGCTAAAGCTCCTCTAGATATCAAAGGTCGTGTAAAGTGTATTCTTGGCATAGATACCGAAGGTGGAATGGGAAAGTATTTGGGATTACCCGAACATTTCGGGAGGAAAAAGAAGGACATAGTCACGGGAATTGTGGATAGGATCAATCAACGGGCTCTTAATTGGTCCACTCGGTTTCTCTCATCGGCCGGTAAGCAAGTCTTGCTTAAAGCGGTTTTAACATCCTTACCCTCTTATGCAATGTCATGTTTCAAATTACCGGTCTCTTTATGCAAACGAATCCAATCATCGCTCACAAGATTTTGGTGGGACGACAAACCGGGAGTAAATAAGATAAGTTGGGTCGCTTGGGACAAGCTAACACTTCCTTACTCGGCGGGAGGACTCGGTTTTAGGGAAATTGAAGTCTTTAACAAAGCACTCTTGGCTAAAATTACGTGGAGACTTATGGAGAACCCCAATTCCTTATTAGCAAAAATCTTAAAAGGGAAGTATCACCCGGACTCCTCTATTTTGAACTGTGATCCACCCTCATCATGCTCCCATGGGTGGACTAGCATCTTAGCCGGAAGAAAGATTATAGAGCAAGGAATCGGGTGGATTGTGGGCAATGGTCATAATATAAAAGTATGGGGAGACGCCTGGTTATCAACCTCTACCCCTCTACGTCCATATGGTCCCCCGAACCTAGATTCTCTTGAGTTAAGAGTCGCGGACTTAATACACCCGGCCTCCAAGGAATGGAATATCGAAGCTATCTGCCGCTATTTACCTCATTATAAGGAATTAATCACTAGAATTGAACTAAGTTCCTTTGAGCTTGAGGATTCAATTGCTTGGCTACCGGTTAAATCTGAATGTTACAACACGAAATCTGGATATGCTTAGGCAAAATCAACGTGGTTCCGATGGAGAATGAAGTATTCAATTGGAAAGCGAGTATATGGAACGTGAAAACTGCTCCAAAATTAAAAACATTTCTCTGGAAACTGAAGCGTAAAGCACTGGCCTTGGGAAGTAACCTTGCTTCACGGGGAGTTCTTGAAGTCCTTATATGTAAACATTGCGGTGAGGTCGAAGATGAGCTACACCTATTCTTGTTATGCCCGGTTGCAAGCAGGGTCTGGGACTTGTCTCCCATAATGTTTAAACCGGAACCAAGCCTAGTGAGTAACACTAATCAACTCCTTACCTCAGCTCGACGGCAAGTTAATTTACCACCGTGTGGTGTGGTGGAATCCCCTTTGTTCCCTTGGCTGTTATGGCACTTATGGAAAGCGAGAAACCAATTCCTCTTTGAAAACAGGGCAAGCTCTGCTCAGGAAGTGGTTGCACGGGCAGTTAAGGAGGCTCGGGCTTGGACTGAAGCACAAGGGAGAATGGTTAATGCAAAAAAAACCACATTATGAGCAACCTACCCCGACTGTACTACCTAATGGAACCAATTGCTTTGTTGATGCTTCTTGGTTAGCTTCATCAAGAGTCTGTGGCCTAGGGTAGTGTTTCAAAGATTCAGGTATGAGGACTATATCTCAAAGCTCGGTGAGAAGGCTGAACGTGGCGTCAGTTCTTATCGCAAAGATGTTAGCATTAAAAGCGGCTTTAATTGCCGCTATCTCCGACGGATTCCGAGTTCTTAATGTTTTCTCGGATTCCCTATCTCTTGTATCACTCCTTAACTCGAAAGGGGTGGTCAATGAGTTGAAGTCGCTTCTCTTCGACATTCGTCGTCTTCGTGGTGATTTTATTTCTATCTCTTTTTTCTTATGTTCCTCGCTCGGCAAATGTTATAGCCGATGCACAAGCTAGACTTGGTTTGTATCATTGACTCTTTATCCCTTTGAGAATTCTAATATAAGCAATCGGTTTGAACAAAAAAACATGTAGATAAAATTTGTTTGTTAATGCATAGATATAAGATCTTAATACTTGAACATGGACGATCTTAATACTTGAACATGGAACATGAAGCGCACAATTTTTATTCTAACTACCTTAGAATTGGCTACTCAATAAACAAAATCAAACAATTCATAGATTAAACCAAATTATATATGTATCTCCTACACTTGGTTTCTGATTTTTACAATCACACCATTCGTATCACAACTACCTAGAGAAGGAGACGAAGACCTCTGATTAGGGATGTTAAAAAGGGTAAAAACCCGTAGGGTACCCTAAAACCCTGTTGATATTTCGAGCCCATACCCTACCCTTTTGATTCAAAAACTCGCGGGTATTTAATGAGAGGGTACCCTTTATACAAATTACCCAAACGGGTTTACCCTATAGTGTTTAGGGTACCCGTAGGGTTTTTTTTTGTGGTCAATAGTCTGCTTAAACGATTGGTCCTTATGGAGTGACGAGTAAAAAAAAACAATTCCAGGCGCTCAATATTGAGAATATAATAAAAATAAATTAAAAAAATAATAATAATTGGGGAAATAAGGGATAAGAGAAAATGGAATAATGCTTGTGAGCAACTAGCCCCGTCGAACGAGAATCCTTCTTCGCCGAGAATCTTGTCTCCTTGTCTTTTATCTCGTCGAATCTCGCCGTCGCCCTCGATTCTTCCCACCGGTAAGTTCGTTTCGATCTCAATTTTTTGTTTTATTCAATAGATCGTCCTCAATTGAGCACAAATTCATCGTCCTCCTTAGGGTTTTTTTGATTTGGGACTTTAGGGTTTCTGGATTTTGAGTTTGTGTCACTGTTCATCTTCCTTTCGTTTTACTTCCTGTGTAAAGATTTCGACCTTGTGCTGCACTAAATTGATACGATTCGTATCAATTTGAATCTTTTAATTGGTGTTTCGTAATTCTTTTGACATATAGGCTTTGGTCTGTTACAAATTCTAGAATCTGGGTTAGTGTTTCAACTTGAAACTTTCAAGTCTTGGATTTAATTGAATTTGATACTGTGAATCACAATTGGTAATGTACTAGATGTTGATTTGGATTTTAATAGTGAGATTAGAAAATAAAAAACGATTTAGTTTGCCTATGAGAGAAAATGCATCTATGCGGTTTCTTAAACTTTTCTCTTGAGTTGATAAAAATAGTAGAATCGGTTGCTTAACCTCTTCTTATTTATTGTTTCTATGTGTTTGTAGAAATGGATCAACAGTCAATGGATTTATTGGAGAGACTTAGAGCCGAGGAAGAGCATATGGAGTTATTTAATGAGCAGGCGGAAGCAATGAATGATGAAGATGAAACGGAATCTAGAGAAGCATCAGCAACTCAAGCAGTTCAGTCTACTCAAGCGACTCAAACGGTACAGAATTCTAACAAACGCAAAAAGTCTTTTGTTTGGAAAGAGTTTATACCCATAGGAGTAGAAGAAGATGGTAAAAGAAGGAGTAAGTGTATGCATTGTAGTAAGAAGATGGTTACTGAACAAGGTGCGGGAACAACAGCTTTAAAACGCCATTTAGAAGAAGCTTGCCCAAATAGGCCTCCAGAGTTTAGTCAAAATAGGCAGCAGTATGATCCCAAAGTAGACCGCCAGATGATTAGTGAGATTATAATCTATCATGATCAGCCTTTTAGGTATGTAGAATATGAGAAAGTCAGAGCTAGGGATAAGTACTTGAACCCAAACTGTCAACATATATGTAGACAAACTGCTGGAACTGATGTGTTTAAGAGATTTGAGTTGGAAAAGGAAAAGGTGAAACATGTATTTTCAGAATACAAAGGTCGTGTATCCTTGACAACAGATTTGTGGACTGCTAAACATACTATGCAAGGCTACATGTGTTTGACTGCTCATTATGTAGATGAAAGTTGGAGATTGAACAACAAAATTCTTGCATTTTGTGATATAAAGCATCCACATTCGGGTCAAGAATTAGCTACTAAAGTTCTTAGTGTTTTGAAGGATTGGGGTTTAGAGAAAAAAGTCTTCTCATTGACTTTGGACAATGCTAACAACAATGACAATATGCAAAGCATTTTGAAGCATAATCTTCTGATGATTAATGGTAATGGGTTGCTGTGTGATGGGAAATTCTTTCATGTTAGATGCTCTGCTCATGTTTTGAATCTCATTGTGAAAGAAGGATTGGAACTAGCTCATAGCCTTGTGGAAAATATTCGAGAAAGTGTTAGGTTTGTGAAAGCAGGTGGGTCAAGGATTGAAGCCTTTGCAGCATGTGCTGTTAGTGTAGGGGTGAAGACTAGTGCTGGACTGTCTCTAGATGTTTCTAGAGCTCTACAATTCCGTAAGGCATTTGCTAGGTTTAAAGAGTGTGGTAGGAGTTACAAATCACTGCCTACAGAGGAAGAATGGGATAGAGGAGAGAGAATTTGTCAATTTCTGAAGCCTTTTAGCACCATCACTACTCTTTTCTCAGGTGTTAAATACCCTACAACTAATGCATATTTTCTACAAGTGTAGAAAATTGAATGTTTATTGAGGAAATTTTCTAGTTGTGGTGATGTTGGAGTGGAAGACATGACTAAGAGAATGAAGATTAAGTTTACAAAGTATTGGGATGAGTATAGTATTGTTTTAGCCATGGCAGCTGTTTTAGACCCAAGATTGAAGCTGCAAATTCTCAAATTAGCTTTTGACAAGCTGGATCCGAGAACTTCTGAGAAAAAGGTTGAAATTGTTAAGAAGAACTTGAAGTTGATTTATGAAGAACATAGAACCAAGACTTGGACTTCTTCGAGCTTCTCATCAACACCAACACCACTTGAGCTCCTAACTGAATCTCCATTAGAAGATGATATGAATTTTGTAAGTATTCTTCTTATTTATTGTTTATGTTTGTGTTTTTTAAAATAATTTTGTCTGTTAATATCTTGTCTCTAATGTAGGATCTCTATGAACTTGAGAAGTCAATCCAACCAGGCATACATAATGCAAAGACAAATCTCGATCTTTACTTGGATGATCCTAGAGTAGAGTCAAGGGCGTTTAATGACATAGATGTTTTAGACTATTGGAAGAACAGTGGCCAACGCTATGGTGATTTAGCTTCTTTAGCATGTGATTTGCTGGCAATTCCGATCACCACAGTTGCATCGGAGTCGGCGTTTAGTGTTGGAGGTCGGGTATTGAGTCCTTTCAGAAACCGACTTCTCCCAAAAAATGTCCAAGCACTACTCTGTACCCGTAATTGGTTACGAGGTTTTGCTGAACTTAAAGGTAAAGATATCAAACAGTTTTATGTTTTATAGAGTTTGATTAATTCATGTCTTTAACTTTTAGGTTTGATTAATTCATGTCTTTAACTTTTAGGTGACATTGAAGACTACTTTGACGAGGAGGATAAAGATGCTACACCGGTGGCGAGTAGCTCGGGAGTATGAAGATGTGTATGTTTATTAAAGGCTTGTGTCTGATCATGTCTTGGGCTTTTCTTTACATTTTGTAGACTTTTCTTGACTTTGAGAGAGACTTTGTATCGTTTGGATTCTGTGACTTCATGTTTAAATTAGTGAGCGAGAGACGGAATTTTCTTTCATTGCCGATTCCATACTTTGGGATCTGGAAAGAATAACCAATGATTTGTTCGTGCCTTTAATTCTAGGCACTAGTGGTTTTCTTGACTTTTCTTTACAATAGAAACAATAGAGAGGATACCTTAGGGTAACCCTAAAACCTTTAGGGTATCCGTTTGGATTACTCTACAGTACAAGGTAGATTTAGGGTAATTCTATAAAGGGTATTTTTTGGGCGGGTACCCTAACAGTTAGGGTAGGGTAAAAATACCCGTTTTTAACATCCCTACCTCTGATGTATCATTTGAAAAATTTACCAGAGGCCAGCAGCGGCTGATCCGTTAACATCGTCGAGCCGCTTCATCATCCAATCTATGATATCACGACCAACATCCTCACGCTCGGGTTCAAAGAGAAGGTCGTGTAAGAAACCATCATAGAGTTTGATGTCTTTGAACACTGATGGTGCTTGGTTATACAAGTCTTGCGAAGCTAGTGGATCAGTGACTTTGTCCTCAGTTCCATGAAGAACAAAGAAAGGCACCGTAACAGATTTGAAGTTCCGGGTCAAGTAAGCTGTTATGCGGAGAATCTCATGGCCTGTTCTGACTCTTATTGGACCGGTGTAGACTAGCGGGTCAGAGTACTTTGCTAAGAGAGCTATAGGATCTCTTGTGACAGGAATGCCTCTCTTGTTTGCTCCTTTGAATTGAAACCTTGGAGCTAGCAACGAGAAGATTGGAGCTATTGCCTAAAGATAAACATATGACTTAAAAATCACCTACAAAATTCTCCAAATGAGAATAAATACAGCAAAGGAGAAGACTTACCCCAACAAGCGGATGAGCGGGTTTGACACGAAGTGCAGGCGATGTTAGAACAATACCAGCTAACATATCTTCGACAGAGGGAGATGAAGCCGCCTGTAAGACAAAGGTAGAATATAAACTAATCAGGACACTACACACAATACAAATCTTGAAAAGAGCTTCAAAGGTCTGCAGCAAAATCATACCTTTAAGACAATAGCTCCACCGGTAGAGTGACCAAAGAGGAAACACGGGATCCCCGGATTATCTGACCTAATCTTTTCCAAGAAAGCTACCTATAGAATTCAAATCAGTAAGCCATCTTAATCAGTAAATCAACAACTTCAAACTGAACATCATTTCTCTGTTTTTTCAATCTCCAAAAGCTAAAACAACTAGTGTTTGTACAACAAAAATGTGAACTTACTGTATCGGAAACAACGTAATCAAGAGAAGGAACGTAGCCATGTAAACCATCACTCCCACCATGACCTAAATTGACCAAACATATGGCGACCTGTTCAGACTCACAGTTTCAGAACAAAAGATTGAAACGAAAATGAAACAAAACAAGCTCGTTGTTTATACCAATCCAATCCATTGCATATACACCCAAATTACTCGAATTTAGCTGCTTAGCAAATTGAGAATATCTTCCACTGAAAACAGAACCATTCACAGATTCAGAAATTCATCTAATTTATACACAATCAAAAAGAACTAAGGTTAAATTTTCACCTGTGTTCATTCAATCCATGGATAATAATCAAAATTCCCCTGTATACACAAAATTCCAAGTCAAAATCCAAAATCCAAAGTCAAAATCGGAGAAATCTCTAATCGTGCATGCGAAAAATCGAAGGCCTAACCTAAGTTCGCCGGAAAGAGGTAACCACGACCGAGTGAATAAAGCGTTACCACGACGGCCGTAAAACAACGAACTACTCCACCGCCTCGGGATCTCGCCGTCTCCGGCGAGACCAAAACCCATCTCAACGACTTCCGCCAACGAACGACGCCTAGCCGTGTCTTCCTCCTCCAATTTCCACGCCATCTTCCGCCTGGAAGGAGCGGGAATCGCTTCCTCCGGCGACGGAAGAGGCGAAACACGGCGACGAGGACGGAGAAGGAGGAGAAGGTAAACGACGATTGAGAGGACGAAGATTAGACACTTTCTAAGGGTTTTCAAAATCGGGATTATCCGATTGCTCGCACCTGAGGTCAATTGCTCCATTTCCGCCGACGTTGAAGCCATCGCCGGTAAATAAATAAAAAAATCACAAATCGGAGAAAAAAAAAATTGGAGGAAGAAGAAGAAAGAAGCGTGTAAAGAGAAAATGTCAGAAATTTGGGAGAAATGGTGGGACTCCATTTATAGGGGTGAACACTTCAATTTATTTATTTAATCAGTGTAGCGAAGGATTATGTAAGATAGCCACGTGGATGGATTTTATTGGTTGTTGAGGTAACGAGTTTTTGGACGGTGGAGATTTTGTGTTTTTTGTCAGAAGTAGGTCATTAACCGTTGATGTGTTGTACAGTTGGAGAACTGGTCCATTTCGACATTAATTACTCGCAAGCTCAGCTCAAAACCGCGTTATGAGTAAATGCTAATTAATTAATACTGTACTATACCATTTTTAATTTCATTACATAGAGAATGTATGCATAATATGTTAAAATTAATTTTTTTAATCTTTAGATTTGCGACAGTATTTTTTTATTGTCTAAATGTGATATAGTCATATGTAAATAAAAAGATTGAGTGGAAAAAACGTATAAACGAGCAGACCCAAAGATCTAGTCAATGATTAATTAGTGGTTTGATTGGGGTTTTTGGAAGCATTGGAACTTGTTGTCAAGACTTGGCCACTAGGCATTATCTTGACCAAGTGATTCATTTTATTTTTTTCTTGTTCATACATCTCCTTATCGCACGTCTTTAAAAGATAACGACGCTTTTTTCTTTTCTTTCTCATACTTGCTAGTTGTTGCTTTCACTATATTAATTTTGGAATGTTTGAAACAAATAAATGGAAGGTAAAATATGATACACACGATATTTGGAAAACAAAATCGCCCCACGATCCATTATTAATTCATGTATTGTAATGACAAATCAATTTATTAATTTTCAAAAACAACCAATTCATTAATTTCATATTGCAATATTGGAGTTCTAAAAAAAGAATATATATCATCGATTACTTTTCTGCCAAAACATTATTCATTGTATTTACTATAAACTTTAGATACAAAATTTCTAGCTTGATAGTCTTATGTAGTGTTGATTTGCTTTCAAATCTTTTTTGTTCAAATTTTTTTCTTATTTGAAGTTTATTTAAGCCCACACATGCACATAGGAAAGTACAAATAAATGCTTATCGGAAGCTCATGAAAATAACAACACATAAGAGACGTAGGAATCTCAACAAAAGCCTCAAAAGTCATGAAAACGTAAGGCACTAAAAGAGTCAAAAATACATTGAGATTTTCATTACCATCAAATTCCAGATTTTTTCGTCGAAATTTCAAGCCCCATAAAATTTCAACAAGAATCTCTCTTTTTGTCTAGTATAACACTAAAATATAATCTATCGTTTTCTCTAGCAAGCCTCACCAAAAAACGACTTAGAGAGACTGATATGTTTGCCTCTAATAGTCTAATGGTGCATTGATGTGCTCATACTTCATACTGCTCTTGCACGAGAAGCCAGAAAGTCGTTTATCGTTTGCTTTGGCTATGATCCGTTTATGTAGTCAAGCAAAAGCCGATCAAGCTCAAAATGTTGACACAGAAGTTTCTGCAACATCAACAATAAAAGGATTTCATTAAAGCATTGAAAATCTTCGGTTCTTCTATGAACCGGCTTTACATATATGTAAAGAAGCATGTAACCTTGGTTATGGGTAAAGACGGTGCAGCGTCAACATAAAAGTCTGGGAACCGAGAAACTTCAACACCTTTTTCAAACAATATGTAAGTGGGAAGCTGTGACATTCCACCTATATATAGGTTACACAACCACATCAGTTGCTTACACAAGAGAGACTCAATGTGTTTTCGAGTTTGTGCAAATAAATGAGTTGGAGAAAGACTGATACCGGCAAGAGATATTCCAAACTTTGCTGCGGTATTGGGGAAAAGTCCAAGATCGACGGTTCCGAAAGTCAAAAGATTATTTGAGTACCTGAAAGAGTGAACGATGAGTGAACATGTCTCTTAAGACGAAAAGTGAAATGGGGGTGTTTTCTTACACAAAGCTTACGTGATGGAGAGCTCGGGAAAACAGCGGCTTGAACGGACACACTTGGATGAACTACATGCAAAGAACTCTACCTACAAAAGGTGTGAAAATCACATCATCATAGAGGTAGCTACAACAATACCCTTTTGAACCAAAGTGTACAACTTCATATAATTGTTTATCTGATTAAGATGTTGCAGATCAGTTCTGTTTCTTAACTGATTGACCATTAAACAAAACAAAAAAGACAAAATTTGATGTCATAACAATAAAAGGATGCTATATCTATTATCAAGCTTCATAGACACCATTCTATATGGGAACTTATCTGTAATCTCTATGCAAGGAAATTATTTTAATTCCCCAAACACTACTCCTAACATCAAAACCTCAAAAATTTGGAAAGAGCAACAAAAGATAATCTAGTAGAAGATCAGAGCAAGTTGCACATACCAACCAGTATTTTGTTGTGTTCCCATCTGACAACAAATCTTCCAACTGCATTGGTGTTAGCTTCTTCGCAGTTCCTGCAAAATTTGTTTAAGCAATTTCACAAGAAGACAACTTTTAATTCCATAAATTCACAGAAACCAAGAAACTTGACTCTTCCCATTACCTGATTTACTAAATGCTGGTTGCTGAGCTAAAAGATATATAACTGAAAAAGATAAACATTCAAATCAAACTTAGAAAGATTCAACATTCAAATCTGCATCTTCCAGATAGAAATTGAGCTCAAAAGCCCTTTTCTTTTACCTGAAAATATGATACTAAACCAGATCGCCACTCTATAATCCATAATCAACGAAACCGCTATGAGAAAGATCTGGAACAACCAAAATATGTATCAGCAGATTTCACATGGTTCATAGAAAGTGACTCGAATCAAGAGTTTACCTTAGCATAGAGCAAACTATCAGCAACGAAAGCCTCCCATGTTTCTTCCCTCACCATCTACAAACGAATTTTGAACAATCGATGAAGCAGGAAGCGAAGAAGTAAAGAGATTTAAGCAAATTCGAATGAAACCTTAATAGCGGAAAACATAAGAAACGCTAGCAGTGCTTGGATTTCTCTGTCGAAGAGTCGATGAGAAGTGTACGGTGAGGCGGAATTGCGAATCGGAAGGTAAGAGAAGAAGGCCATGAAATTGAGGAAATAGTAAGGATCTGATACGATCCGACTCATTCCTTCGACGAATCCTTCACGCTTCTTCTCCATTTTCGATCTCTCCGACGAATCTCAGTGAGTCTCTGAGGTAAAGGTTCGTTTGAAAACAAAACAGACGTCACGTCGTTTTACATAGTGAAAAACGGCACGGCGTTTATCTACTTAATAAAAGAATTTTGCATTTTGGGCACCATGGCTCAAATTTTCTCTCGCTTTGAAAAGGAATTGAAAAGTTGAATACCAAATAACAATGGCTTAGAAGAATTCAAGAACATCAATGACAAATACAAGAGACTATAATTGTTCAATCTGTTCAATCTGTGATTCTGAATTGTTAAGATAATTGGACGAAACAAAAGGAGAGAGTGTTCATCACTCAGAAAAACAGAATTTGATTTGAGTGATTGAATAAGACCAGCAAAGCAAAAACTGTGGAGAATTTGTTCTCAAAACGAATCCATTTTCTTCGAGTCTGGTCTCTTATCGAGGCACGCATAAGCCAAGCTCTGCAAGAATCAAGAGACACCAAAAATAGATTAGCACATTTGTTTCAGTTGCTCTCAATCAATACACTACAAGAAATTCAAAGAAGAGAAACATGAAGAACAACACCAATATGGCATCTTTCATCTTCAAGCCAACTACAAGTTTCTCATGCAAAAAAAAAAAAACTCTTTCAAAAGCCAGAACCTGTGACCGAAGAATCTATGCCTCGACAAGGACTAATGGTTCAGCAAAAGGATTACTACACTAAACGGAAAGCAAAACGAGATCAAACGAATGCAGAGCACGAGAAGTGTGATAGGGCGAAGATCTGTGTCAATAGTCTGAATTCAATTTCAATGACTCAATAAACAATTTTGCAAAGATGTGTAAAAAGTTCTACATAGCTATTCAACTATATCAATATCCAAAGGTAATAAACTGCTACAAATTCTGGTGATATTGGATAAGTTTAGGATAATCAATGCTATAATTTAACAACGAGTAAACAACATGTAAGTTCAAAGATTTGCAAGATCAAAGAGTAGATAAAAATGCTTACAGATACTTAAAAACAAAACATTTGAAGAATATCAAACTCCTGGATTCGCACTGCAGATCATACCCTGAGACAATGATCTAGAATTCCTAGAATCGATACCAAGGCACGAAGTCAGCCTAGCTGTAGCTACCGCACTGTGCAATGGAAGCAACGACTGAAGACACCCCAGCTGAGCAATCGGCCTGTCAAAGTCAAAATCAAAAACAAACCTTTGTTACTAATTACATCGATACGAAGAAACCCATGAATCGAAATTGCACGAATCCGATGTCACGACTCAAATTTCGGCAAAAAATAGAAAATCAATTTGGATAGAGAATAGTGGGAAGATTGACCTTGCAAGTCCAGGCGAAGGAGAGACGCCGAAAAATGATGAAGCCGATTTGGGTCGGAGAGAAGGCTTGCTCATTGCAGATCTAAACACAGAAAACGCCGGTTTGGACAAAGATCGACATCGAGAAGCCATTTTTGCCGATAACGAAACGAATGTGAAGCTAGGAATTTGATCTCTAGGTTTAAAACTACGAGCAAGAAGAGGGGTTTTTACGAGGTTTAATTGAAAACGACGCCGTTATCAAACAAAAGTCATAAGAAAAGAATGGCATGCAGTGCAACACTGTTTCCAGAAAACGACACAACGTTTTAAAATAAATTTAATTTGATCTACGTTAAACCGAATGAGATAAGCTTTGCCTTCCGTCTAACGCCGTCTTTTGATATCTCCTACACGTCGCCTTTATTCCACACGTGTGTCATCGTTTCATACAAAGAATCTCCACAAAAATACATTAACGTGTGTATAAGTACTAACTATACCCTTTATACACAACATGTAACAATATCGAATAATCTCCAACTACCATAACGGAATTAACTATGGAATCTGTCGGATCAAATCAATTATCTCCGTACGTCTCTAACCGAGACCAACGGCAATATCTATTAGCTCAACCGGTGTCAGACCGGATAATTCGAGCTCTCCGTCACCGGATTCGTCTCCTCCACCGTCCAAACGCCGGAACTTTCCACGTTCTCGGTGCCACGTGTAATGTATACACCGTGACGTTAACGGCTACACCGACTTGCACTTGTCCTGACCGTAAGAAACCGTGCAAACATATTTTGTTTGTCTTGATTCGAGTTCTTGGTATTCCTATAGATGATAAGTGTCTTAGGCAACGGAGATTCCGGCCATGTCTCCTCTACCGCCTTGTCTCCGCTCCGACACGACCTGATTGCCTCGCGAGTTTCCATCTTCAGCAACGGTTTCTTCAGCTTTTCTCCTCCACCGCCTCCACTTCTTGTCCCGGCGATACTAACTCCTCATCCACCGGTAAAATGGTAGTTTTCTCTATCTTGCTTTTGAGCTATGGTTTTGTCAAAATAAAAATATTTAAAAATTCACGAAATACGTTAGATAAATACTACGGATAAGGTTATAATTGGGAAATCCTATGCAACGTACTAATTTGCATAGGAAAATTATTGCGAATACTACAATTTGTTGGCAAATTAAGCAATTAGACAAATTTAGTATGTAATATTCCTATGGAATAATATAGTCCAAAAACAATTGTAGGAAATTTGAAGACTGAACATATTATTGTGTGGTAAATGGTAATTTAAAGATTATCCCAAATTATCAATGTTTAAATAACAAATTACTCTACTTTGGGCGTATATAACTATATCTTACATCTAGATATTATTTGTCATATTGAATAGGAAAACGAGAAGGAAGAACAAGAAGAACCAGCGACGTGTCCAGTATGTCTAGACGATATTAACGTCATCAAACCCGCAAACGATGAAAGTAGTGGAAGCGGGGAGAGAGAAAGAGCGGTGGTGAAGTGCCGAGTTTGCAAAAACAAAGTGCACGAAGAATGCATGCTGAAGTGGAGGACGAGTCGTGGACGGCGGCCGGCGATCTGCGTGGTTTGTCGTGCACGGTGGCGAAACAGTAGTTCTAGTAAAAGTCTTAATGTTGGTGGTAATTACGAGAATTACCAAGATAGTTGTTACTTGAATCTTGCTCCTTATGTTGATGAGGAAGAGGAGGATGGGGTTGGCACGAGCCACGCAGGGTCATGTTGACCTAATTGAAGGATTGATTGTTATTGTTATGCATGTGATGTATTATTAATTGTTAGACTCATTTTACACAAGATATATTAAAACATATAAAGTGTAGCTTTGATTCAAGTGTCGATGTGTTGGTTTGGTAATAAACCGTGTGATTGATAGCTAGCAACTTTGAACCGTACGTTCTTCTTACCATCTCAATCATATTCCTAAAGTATTAAGTGTTCCGTATGAGTTGACAAAAAATGTTCTTTATGAATCTTCACAAATTTTGGCTTTGAGTAAACCACAAATTACATATTCTTAATGGGGGTCTTGGTATTGAATTTTCTATGATATATAAACATATTATGAATAATAGTTTCACGCTTTGATTTGAATTTTCAAGAATATTAAATTAACAAAAAAAACAAAAACCAATGGTGCCGAGTATTTAATTTTCATATGGGGGAACACACATAAAATTCGCAACTTCCTATGCATGGATCACGTTGTAGATGAGAGTGCAACGCAGACACCGAAAATGTCACAAAATATATTACGCTATTTTTTTAAGAGCCCTCTATACATTTTCTTGGATTGTGTAAGTTCATGAAATATTAATTTAGTAATCAGGTCAACTATATTATTTAAGAAAAGACAGTAACCTTGTTAAAATGTTGAGAAATAATAGTAGGAAAAAAAAACAAAATAGCTTCTAAACATAAATTATGGGTCGTTATGCATTGATAATTATGGGGGTGTGTATAGAAATTTTGAGAAAAGTTATTATCATAACTTCTTGAATTATCAAATCCAAAACAAAATATCTTTGGAATACTTAACTAGTCAAAAAAATTTGATTGAACAAAATTAATAGCCATCGATTGCCTTTGTTTTGTCTCTTTGCTTGTCAATTATTTGTCTGAATCTTTTTCTTATGATGATCACTCCAAGAAACTTCAAAGAAAAGTTCTGATCTGACCAGCTCCATATCAAGAAACGCAGCAAGATCCTATCTGATCTCTCTGTAAGTGATTAAGCTCTGTTTCTTGAACAATCCTCGGTGAATCGACACATATATAAACTTTTAGCTCAAAGTTCATATATCAGTTACAGTTGGTGTATTTAGTTTTGGATTTTGATGGGATAACTAGAAAAAAAAAATTCTTGTTTTCAACAAATTTAATTCAAAAGAAATCTAAGCTAGTTTTTTTTTCCAGGTTGTGATGGATCAACCTCGGGTTTTTCGGGTTCTAGGCCAAGTAGAAACATGTAGAGTTGTTTTTCTTATGGTCCTAGTTATAGCCTTCGTTTCAGGCCTTCAATATTTTGAGCTCACTCCACCTCGAAACCATACTGTTTCTGAGTTCATAGAAACCAATAATATCACTAAAAGTGCTGAAAACGAAACATTTCTTGCATCTCAAGGAGCATCGTCGGGGTTTGAACCGCCTAATAGCACTACGGAGGCTTTGAAGAGTTTAGAACACAGGTTTCCGAATGATTCTCCTAAATCAGAACGTTCTGGACAAAGCCGAGGCAATGACACCGCAAATTCTATGCATTCATTTCAACCAAAAATTCCTCAAAGAAAGAAGAAACATGAGAGGAGCACAAAAAAATCACCTTTAGTTGTCATATCAATAAGCCAGATGAACAATATGATATTGAATCGGCACAGTGACCCAAATAATTCTCTAGTATGCAAATGAATTTACCATAATTAAGTTCGAATTTCTTTTTTTTTTATAACTCTTTGATAGCTTTTAACACATTTTTTATGTTCATAGGCACCTCGTTGGGGATCAAAAGTTGACAAAGAGCTTGAAATTGCAAGAAACAAGATCAAGAACGCGGATTTGGTAAAGAAAGATGATACCCTTTATGCGCCTCTCTACCACAATCTATCCATCTTCAAAAGGTTTAAATTTACTCAACCTAAAGCAATAGATTTATTAGAATAGCAATTATGAGGGCCTTATTGCTTGCGTTTGTGTTTGATTTTATATTTATTTGTTAAATTGTATTTATAAAAAGAAAATATATTAGTGTAGTGTCTTTTTTTAATCATGGTTAATGCAAACGTAAAAACATCTGTTTGCTTTTGCATTTAAAAAGTTGCAATATTATAGAGAAATAATAATCAAAGGTTAATTTTTTTGTTTAAACAAAAATATTCAAAACTACTAAAAGCAAATGCAATCACAACTGTATATATATGCGTTTGGAAACAATCGGATCCTAAATGGTTTGGATCTCTTGCAGGAGCTATGAGCTAATGGAACAGACTTTGAAAGTGTACGTTTACTCGGAAGGAGACAGACCGATCTTTCATCATCCCGAGGCAATAATGGAAGGGAATTATGCATCAGAAGGATGGTTTATGAAACTAATGGAGAATAGCCAAAGATTCTTAACAAAAGATCCCACTAAAGCTCATCTATTCTATTTGGCTTTCAGTTCCAGAATTCTTCAACAAAAACTCTACGTTCGTGATTCTCACCGTCGTACAAATCTTGTTAAATATCTCAGAAACTACATCGATCTCATCGTTTCCAAATGTCCTTTCTGGAATAGAACCCGTGGCTCCGATCATTTCTTTACCGGTTGTCATGATTGGGAATGTGCTTTTAAAACCTTGATTGTTTGTGTTGAGATTTCCAAGCCTACGTGCAACTCCCCCATAAGTATGATATTGTCCGTTTTGGGTCAAAAATGGCAAAATCCGCACGGATTTGTTTTTATGCTCTTTCTAAAAAGACTTCATACTAATCAGAATTTGACTTAACTTATATAGTATATAATATTTGTCTAAATATCCGAAGTGGGAGTTAGATTGACATCCCAATAGTTTGTTTGAATTTGCTTTTCACTTGCAAGTTTAAATAGTAAGTGTTTTTCAAATGAAACCATTAGTTTTTGTATTTTCAACAAATATATTTCTTGATTTTTAAATGTAAACATGAACGCAAACATAGACTACATGTCTATGTTTTGATGTTTGCTTTTGATACGTTTGGTTTGTTAACAACAATTTACATATATCGGGTTCTCGCATGTAGTTGGCCGGTAAGTGGTAACGCAACAACGGCACTAGTCTTGGTTAGCACAAAAAAAAAAAAACAACGGTACTAGTCCATACCTCTACGCCATATGTTTACACTATGGTTTACACTTTCATAGTTTCATTAAATTGTTTCTTTTTTTTATGTGAAACAAGAAATTTGTTGTTTAAAAACAACGGAGACCTTATTGTTGATCTGATCATTATACAAAACTTTTTTTCTAGATTTGGTTTATTTGTTTGTTTTGTTTTAATATAAGTTAAAAATTGTTTTATAGGCTCCATCTGAGACTCGAGGAGAACCATACATGAATTGTATAAGATCACTCTGTAATGCCGATGTTGGAAAAGACTTCGTGGTCGGAAAAGACGTTTCTTTGCCAACTACAAAAATCTCTTCGTTACAAAACCCTAATGGAGACATTGGAGGTAACCGTCCTTCAAAGCGAACCATCCTCGCTTTCTTTGCCGGCAACTTGCATGGTTACGTGCGAAAAATCTTGCTTAACCATTGGTCATCGAGCTCTGAACCGGATATGAAAATCTTTAACCGGATAGACCACAAATCGTACGTCAGATTCATGAAACGTAGCAGATTCTGCGTTTGCGCTAAAGGGTATGAGGTGAATAGTCCTAGGGTGGTCGAGTCGGTTTTGAACGGTTGCGTTCCGGTTATCATTTCTGATAATTTTGTACCACCGTTTCTTGAGGTTTTGGATTGGGAGTCTTTTGCTGTATTTGTGCCGGAGAAGGAGATTCCGAATCTAAGGAAGATTCTAATATCGATTCCGATAAGGAGGTATGTGGAGATGCAGAGGAGAGTGTTGAAGGTTCAAAAGCATTTTATGTGGCATAATGGTGAACCGGTTCGGTATGATATATTTCATATGATTCTTCATTCGGTTTGGTATAACCGGGTTTTTCATACGTTTTAGCCAAATTATATCGAATCCGGGGTTGGCAAGGATTAGGGGTTGGATTATTACGTCAATTCTTTGTAGACTATGTTTTTTTGTGTGGATTATATATTACAACTTATGTTTTTTTTTTTTTGAAACTAAACAAATGTTTCTGAAACTATCTAATCAGAGAGGTGATGACCATAACAGTACTTATGTTAACTAAAGGTTATACAAAATTAGGATTGTAGACTAAGGTTAGTATTAATATTGTCGCGGCATCATAAGTTGATAGCGTAGATGGTTTGTGTTGTTCAAAACAAACAAACATAAGTTTATTTTCTTATATCAAATTTACTATTTTTGAACCTTAAGTTTACAGGTAAGAAGAAAACACATGCCCAAAGATTTTAGACAAATGCAAGGGTTGGAGGATGAAATATTTACTTTGGCATATGAAATAAATTCCATGAGATCTTGCAAATAAATATATATGTTATTAAGTAAAATGTATAAAACTTTATATCATAATTATGAAATTATTTTATTTACTTAATTTCTAAAGATTGAACCTATTT
This sequence comes from Draba incana, assembly GCA_963576765.1. Taxonomy (NCBI): domain Eukaryota; kingdom Viridiplantae; phylum Streptophyta; class Magnoliopsida; order Brassicales; family Brassicaceae; genus Draba; species Draba incana. The sequence goes on along the minus strand of OY755205.1, from coordinate 8,471,242 downwards.
TTAGAAAATTTATTTTTTGGTTTTGTTCTGATTATCTGAAAAAATCTCCAAACAATAAAAGTGACATCAAAGAAAAAAAAAATCTCCAATTAAATAATTTTTTTTTTTCAACAGCACAAGACTCTTTTACCACCACCCGGTTACCCAAACCGGTGGTTAAGAGCTTACAAAAGAAATATTATGATCAACTAGGCGTGCACAATTCGCCAGCTTGTCCGCCCGTGAATTACGTGTACGCATAAGGGACAAAGTGAAATAGTGAAACCTCGTCTTCAACTTCTTGAATTCTTCTAATTCTATGCTTCACCAGATCAAAGCAGTCTGTTGCGAAAGCTACCTCCGTCTTTTGATTATGGAGCATGCACATCATAGCTCATACCAGTGCTTCTATTTCTGAATGTAGAGGGGATAAACTACGTCTCGTGTTACTAGCCCCCATCAAGTCCACCGTATCCTCGTTGTGAAAAGCAAACCAAGCAATACCATGATAAAATATTAATTACTGGTGTAAATAAAAACTTATCATGAGTAAAAAAAAAAAGTAGCCGATTGGCGCGTGATAAATTATTAATTCCTGGTGTAAATATAAACTACCGTTAAAACGGTAACAGACAAAATCGTCTCGTGTTTAACTTTTACCATTTCATTACATTAACCACGAAAACGGCACGACTTTAAATCGGAAGATTACATCTCTTTTTCCAGAACTCGTCCTTGTCGGATTCTTTGAACCGTAAAAGTAGTTGAACTGAATTTCAGGGGAACTTTACATGGCAACACAAACGAAACCCAGTTCAGCTAAGAGCGAGCCACGCGATGGGTCTTCTTCTCTTGCTTCCAGAGTCAAAATCGATCCGTCTTTTAAGGACAAAAAGAAGATTGCTAGCTCTACCAGACCAATCATGTCGGATGCCAAACCCAGATCCGCGACCACCACCGTCATTCCAAAATCCGAGGTATCAATCGGAAAAAAAAAAACTCTGTTTTTAAATTTTGATCCTGATATTTCGTAGAACAAATCGAACAACAAAAGGAAAATTATCGAGTTAGATCCCTTTTTCTGATGTGTTGTGTTGGGACATCAATCCAAGTCCCACATCGGAAGTATCGGATCCATTGTAGATCGAACTTTTATTGACAATGAAATTGGAATTGGGTTTGATGATACATTCTTTTTTGACCATTTTGTAAATTATGCATCATGACGTGATTTCGGATATTTTGGTTTATAGGTCGATCATTTCATACAACGAACTTGTAATATATTTTCTGCAAAAATTTTGTGAAGGCAAAGCCAAAAACACCTGTAAATTCGATGAAATCCGTAGCATCAACATCCGCGGCAGCGAGCTTGACAAAAGGTAAAGCGAAAAGAGAGAAGAAGGTTTATTCGTTAGCTGGACAGAAATATGATCCTCCTGAAGAGGTTAGTTAATACATCTCTAAAGATTATTGCTCTATTGAATCTCTCTATTTGTCATTAATTACCATGTTCTTGATTTCTCTGTTTTTGGCATTTAAAGAGAGAGCCTTTAAGGATATTCTATGAATCGTTGTCTAAACAAATACCAGGGAGCGAAATGGCTGAATTCTGGTAAATAAATAATTTATTGACGAGTCTTTTATGAACTTAAAAGCATTGTTCTTGGCTCATTTTAGCATTATAAATTGATTGTTTTGTTTTATGGAACATTGGTTTCCTGTTATGTGTTGGAAAGGCTAATGGAACATGGTATGTTGTCTGCGGAAAAGGCGAAGAGAGCTCATGAGAAAAAGCTAAGAAAGATGAAGCAAATTCGAATGGGGACACCAATTAAAAAACCGGCACCGTCTTATTCTAGTAAACCGGAGAGTTCTCAAAGAGCATATGTGTCCAAGAACGGCGGTTTAGATGCAAGGAAGAAGAAGAATGTCGTTGATGATGACGATGACGATGACAATGATGATTTCATCCTAAGCCACAAGAGAAGGAAAGTTTAAACCATAGAAATGTTAAAAACTCATTTCGTTATTTAGGAAAAAATTCCAATAGCATATATAAGATCAAGAAAACTTAATTTATTACTTTGTAAACACCGAATAAGTGACCAAAGATCGTTGATGTAAGTGTTAATGGTTCATTGGGAATGTCAAGACATCATAATCATGTAAAATTTGTTCTTGTGTAAGCAAAGAAACATGAGCCCTATGTCTTTTACAGACATACTGCCTCCGTTTGTTTATAAGTGATGTTTAGGCTTCTACACTCATATTAAGAAATCATTAAATTTACCTTGTTTTTTGAAATAAAACAATATTTTTTATTTATCCAAGACATTTCAACCAATAAAAATTCAATCTGCAGAATTTAAAAGGTCAAAAACACACAAAAAATCAATTTATGCTGCATTGGAAAGTGAAAACATCACTTATTTAGTTATTTGTAAACAAAAAAAACTCCTAAAACATCACTTATAAACAAACGGAGGGAGTACTATATAACCGTAAGGAATATAAACTATAATATTTCTTATAGAACATAGTCTTAATTCATGTTTTCAAGCAATAGATACCTCTCTTTAAGAGATATGCCTGAAAAAGTCTTCGAGTTATATCATATTTTATCTTCATCAAACTCACCATTAAGGAAAATAGTTTTCACATGTACATCCACTTGCTCAAAATTTAGTTCAAGTTTCATTGCAAATCGTAAAACCTAAATCGATGAAATCTTCACAAAATGAAAATAGTATTTCACCAAACCCTGTCCTTGGTTTAATGATATATACAAATTTTTGTCTTCACGTAGGACACTCACTTTTTAAGCCACACTATTTGTACCTCTGACCTCCCTGACTTGATCTTCTCAATATCCCTAATCCAATCATGTGAGCATATCCATCAACACATATCTCAATCTCCAATAAGTTTTATCACAGTAAGATCATGAAATATGTGTTCAATATGTTTCCCTCATCATGCTCAAAACCCTTGAACGCTAGGCAAATGCTACCAGTCTTCCCTGATCTCATCTTATCCGCTTTAGTCATTACGAAATCCGATTAACAATATAACAAAGTTAATAGTTTTTTACCATTTGATGATACATTTATGCTAGTTGGTGGTACCGGGTTTGGCACCCTCTACCAGACCCTGAAAATGCATATTTGGGACTAGATCCATATTTGAGAGAAGAGAAAAATCTAAAGATCGAATGTGCAAAAGTAAAGAGACACAAAGATTGTTAACGAGGTTCATTTCCTACTCTCCGGGACCAAGTCAAGAACAAATCAACTAGAACAAGATTGCAACTACAATTGCTTATGGTATCAAACATTACAATGCCTACTATTCTTTTCTAGATGAACTTTTCTAACCAATCGAATCCTGAGGCAGACTCTGAGGTAGACTCTGAGGTAGTCCCTCCTCAAGTCCACATCCCCCTAGGATTTCGTGGCTCTTTGGTCTGAGCAAATACATTGCTCGTGCTTCTCTATTTATACACGTAGAGATGAGCACAAATCAAGTTAAGGATAAACTCATATCTTTTTTTCAAAATTATCCTCTCCTTATTTTTCTCATAGAGATAATCATGAATCTTCGTGATGTAAATCGCCTACAAGCTGATCCTCCACCCTTCTAGATTCCTCTAGGTCGTCCAGCTCAGCTACCACCATTCATTGGTCCAGCTCAACCATCTTTTTCACGTCGATTGCTTCATAATCGCTTCCTGAGGTACTTCCTGAGTTACACATAACATACCTCAGAACTGATATATCTTCAGTCTTCATCTTCCGTCTCTTCATTATAAAACTCAATCAAAATTGCGCTTTCAGACCCGACTTAAGATTGACCCGACTCGGGTGTCCAACAAAAGATGACGAGTTGGGCCTCAGAACAGGATAGCAAGCCCATTATGGAGACCGAAAGCCTCTTAGGATCACCGACCTAGGATTACTTGGAGAATAAGTAGGAAATATATGAGAATACTGTCTAAATCTTCTCAGTTATGATATTTTCTAGACATTTCTAGGGTTTATTCTCCAGGATAGTTTAAATATAAATATGTAACTCATTTTGCCCTAAAGGGAGATTCGCAACTCTCTTGAACAATACACATCTCTTAGAAACACTCTCGATTCTTCTTAGCTTTTCTTGATACTTTGCCCCTCATATCTAAAACCCTACTTATTTGAGGAGATTGAGTTTGTTCGCACGAACCCGATACTTTCACTAGTGCTACTTTTTTTTCTCAAAATGTTCATTGAGGAACGAAAATTAATCTTTCGCTTAATTTTGGCTTATTGATTATCCAAATTTAAGTTTAAATTGTACAATTTAAACTTAAATGTTGATAATCATTAAACCGCCCTAATCTCTAAATCTATACTATTAACACTTGGCCAACACTCTCCAGGTAATGTCACGTGGCGTTTCTATTGGTTGGGTGAGATTTATTTGTTTTATCTTTTTTTCCTAATTTTCCTTTCCCGTGGACTATACATTCTGAAATAGCAAACCCAGACTCTTTTCCAATTCCCAATTCCCCAAACCTACCGGGTTTTTTTTTGGGTGAGATTACTCCGATCCTTCTTCTCCGACTTCAGATCTTACGATTCTTTTTCGACCTGGAGGAGGAAGAAGAGCAAACGAGTTTCGCTTTCGAAGAGCACTAAAAAAAGAGCAAATAAGGGTTTTGTATCTGTTTTGATTCTTTCTTCTTCGTCGAAAAACTTATGTGGCGGTACGAGAGAAGAAGATGATTAGTAGCAATCCCAATACAGAAATGAATAATCAATCAATGGAAGAAGGAGACGAAGGAGAGATTTTCCTCGGTGGATCCGATGTTGTTCTCCATGAATTCAATGTCGACGGAGAAGGTTTTTTCATTTCTAAATCCATCTCTCTCTCTTCTTCTCCTTCTTCAATTCATGACCTTTTTATTCTATTTTGGATTCAGATCTTCCCGACGCAGATGATGATGATGATAACGACGGTGAAGAATTTGGTATGGACTCTGTATTTTGATTTTTGATTCAGCAAAAAAAAAAAAGAAGGAGTTTATGGTTTTTGTTTGTGTGTTTTGGTTGTAGATGAGAACGATGACTCTGTTGATACATTCACTGGTCATAAGGGTAATAATGATTGTTTATTGTATTCAAAATGTTTTTGCAATTTTTCAATCAAGTAATAATGGTTTTGTTTAGGAGAGCTTTATGCATTAGCTTGTAGTCCAAAAGATCCTACGCTTGTTGCAACTGGAGATGGTGATGATAAAGCTTTTCTATGGAAGATTGGTAATTGAGATTTGGCTGCTGAGCTTTCAGGTCATAAAGACTATGTTTCTTGTTTAGCTTTGATGGTGAGTTACTTGCATCTATAGAGGATTAGATGGTGTTGTTCAGATCTTTGATGCATCTATAATGGTGTTGTTCAGATCTTTGATGCATCATCAGGGGTTTTGAAATGTGTTTTGGACGGTCCTGCTGGCGGAATCGAGGTACTGATGATAACTTGTACTTGATTAAAAGAAAACAACACATTACAGGTTTATATATATATCTGAAATTGAGTTTAGTATTTGTGTGATTTATCAGTGGGTGAAATGGCATCCGAGAGAACACGTTGTGTTGGCTGGATCGGAAAATTGTTCTTTATGGATGTGGAATGCTGATAGAGGAGTCTATCTTAATATGTTTTCGGGACATAATCAAAATATCACTTGCGGTGACTTTACCCCTAACGGTACCTATATAAGCTTCTGACTACAGTATGCTACATGGACTGTCTATTAGTGTTATCTGTTTTTATTCATTCGTTTGTATGTGTGTTGATACTGTAGGTAAACTAATATGTACTGGCTCTGATGATGCGAGTTTGATTGTATGGAACCCGAAAACTTTCGAAACCATTCATATTGTTAAAGGTAAGTGAAACTCACTCCCTTCTTTCGGTTTACATGTTACTGTTGTGACTGTTGTGAAATGCTAACCTCTGATTTATTGTAGGTCTGTTACCTGTGAAATAAAGAAGAACCGTCTGAAAGTTTGTCTCATAGGGCAAGATCCAATCATCGATGTAAGTTTTCCTATCGCAAACTCTCTCAATGCATCTTAACTTTTGTATGATAACAGGGAGAAATCATCCATCCTCTTGAGCTAGACGACTATGAATATTGGTAAGTGTAAATTTTACGTAAACAAAAAGAAATAGCAAGAAAATTTATAACTGTACATAATATGATTCAAATTTGGTCTTTCTTGATGCTTTGCAAAGGATCAAAAGGTCATACCAGTGCTCTTGACGAAGCAAGACTAGATGGGGTGGTTGAAATATTGTGTAAAAAGAGACAAGAGACTAGCAAACTGGCTGATCTTAGAAACTCGCCAAACTGTGGAGAAGAAGACGGTAAATTTGGTTCTTTTTCCTCTTTGATTATTTATTTTGTTAGATTTGTATCTGCAAGATTTTGACATAGAGTTTCTCTGTTCTCCTTTTACTTGTATAGTTTGACAAAGGCATAAGGCAAGACATAATGAAGATGTTCATGGCTCAGTATCAGATGAACTTTTCTAATGCAAAGTTTAATTGAATTTTATTCTACTCTTCTTATCTTCATCCAATTTTGGTATTTAATATCATCTTCTTATGGCTTTAAAATGAAATGTGCCCTTTTGGTTTAATTCAAGACAATTGTTGATTCGTTAAATATAAAATATTCTGAATAATTTAATATGGAATTTGCTTATGTGTTCAAAAGAATCAAAACTGGTTCGAACGAGATTAAGCCACATGGTTCTTAAAAATAGCGTCTTTTTGGGTTTCTTTGGTTTTGAATTTTACGAGTTTAGTTGGTTGTTAGTTAGATACAAGAGAAACTCATGAAACTCCATAAACAAGAGAAGCTCTAATACTTCTCAAGAAGGGGAAAGCATGAGTTTTAACCGTTTAAAAACCGAGAAACTCATTTACCCACTCACATGTGAGAAAACATTTTGTCTTATAACTGAATCACTAACAACATTTTACATTTGTATCTTCGTAAAAGAAAATGATTCTCTATTTGGGATAAAGTTACCGAACACTAACATATTTTAAAAACACTAACATATTTACTTAGGGCCTTAAACCATGTTCTTTTTCAGTCGCTCTCAATTATGACAAAGAATAACGATTAGCAATAGCGACACATTATGTTGTTCGTTTTGGCTATCGCTGCGAGAGCGACCAGGGATAGCAATCATATATAGCGATCATATATATCTGAAAGAACGTTCTAGATGATACTAGATCAATAAGAAGATTGAACAAGCTTGGTATGGTGAGATTTCGTGTTCCTCTTTGTTGGAACATGGAGCGAGCTCAAGAGATTATAGAGGTTTTGTTAGTTCTTACAATTCGTTGAAAGATTTGAAACTTCGTCCATTTTATTAAAAGTTGAAAAACCTTTAATGTTACTTTTATATTTTTTTCCTTTATTCATGTTTTCAAAAATACATGATGAATAGATGTTTAGTTGTGTTAAGCAAAGAGTGATAAAAAGATTTTCTATTATAGGAAAATTGTTCAAGCTTTACCATTTCATTTCATCTTGGATAATTCACCTTCACCATTTTTTAGCTACCTCCTTTTTACTTCACAAAAAATGCATCTTTTAATTTTTTTCTGTATTTTTACATTACTTCTACGGATTACATTTCTTTATTTGCACCTAAAATCAAAGATAGACAAGTAAGCAATAGAAATTGTCAAATTAAATTCTTTATGGAAACCATCCGAGCAAGATGGTAAATGAAGAATATTTGAGTATAATAGGTCTGAAGATGAAAATTAGAATCATTTTTGGTATAAGCTCTCACCAGATTCATCCTTGTTTTTTCTTATTCCTTAATGAATTATTAGAAGGGTGATTTAGAGAAAATCCAGTTTCATATGTTTTATATTTGGTAGAAGAAAAGTCTTTCATGGTTTAATGGAAGATTTGCATCACCATTGGAATGCACAAGAGGCTTGTGAAAGTGATCATGATATTTGAGTATCTACCAAACTTAAACAAAATCATAACTAAAAAAATAGTTAGAAACTAGACCTGCGCGTATGCGCGAGCTCTCACCTAGTACTTTATAAAACAACTTCACATCCATTTTTGTTTTCTTAAATAACTTTAAGTTACACTACCAAGTGGATTTCGGATTAATTGCAAGTTTCCGGGATAACTAATATCTACCAATTAAATTCAGAACGGTTTGTCTAAAAAACAAGCCGTTTGGAAGCTACTGATCAAAGAAACTGTGTGGTTATATCACGAGCCAGGCAATCGCATGTGAGAAACAAGCAGGAAGGACTGAAGCTGTGATAGTCAGACACTCAATATCTTCAATTTCCTTTGAATATTTATTTTTCCCTATGTTAATAATTATTGAGATATGTTTTTTTTTTTTTTTGTCGTCATATTGAGATATGCTTTGTTTGCATAAACTTGGGAGTAAAATAAAAGTAAACTAGAAGATCGCAATAAATGGGGATGGTGGTTTTTGACTGAGTGATGTCTGATGCACCTTTTGAGTCAGAATCATGTTTTTCTTTTGTATGCTGTCTGTCCCTTACAGAAACGTATGGTTTCCAACTTTTCATCATTTTTACTTTTTATGATTATATTTGTATGTGTGATGGGTTAGATAAAGGTAATAGAAAAATGATCTAATACAATGAAAGGTCTAATCATATAAAAAAAAAAAAAAAAAAAAGAAAGGTCTAATCATATTTAATGATTTTTAACGGAAAATTAAATGAATGAATTCTCTAGACTGGTCACACTCTTTTTTAAGACTGGTCACACTCATTTATCAACAATCTTAAAATAAATAGTAGCAATCAAACGATTACACATACATTGTCAATCCCTATTTTTAAAAAAAATATATATATGTCTATACATCAAGAAAATATAAGCGTTAGAAGTTTTAAGTTTAACCATAAAATGAAGTAACTTACTTTCAAATTATTTTATTTCAAAATAATTATTTATTTGACTTTAATCCAATTTTTTTAGTAGCAACATATAAGGCTCAAAATAAGATATGTCATGCCAAGGGTTTCTTTATTTTAAATTTAGAATTTATTTTTTTACATCTTATTCTTACATCGTGAAATCTAAATTATAACCTCAACATTATAATCCTAAGAATCGTCGAGAATCATAAATTTATAATCATGAATCCTAACCCTCATTTATATCCTCAACTCAATAGCCATCTCTCTTTCTCTTTTTTTCTTTCTTTCTCCCTCGTCATGTACATGCTTCTCTCTCAATGAGATTAATTTGTCTTAAAACTACAAAAATTAGTTTCTAATGAAAATGATTGAGATGTTATTGAAACAAACTAAATCATGAAAGATGTATTTTTGTACTGTGGTCCACTAATTTCCAACATACGTATAGACTCTCCTTTCTTCTGTAAGAATACTTTCATTAGTGTGGCTGGAGTATTAATGGTCCAACTATTATAGTTTAAGTTTAATGTAAGGTTTAAGGTTTCCGGTATGTAACGGGATACGGTGATGGACCGAATCAAATAAAAGATACCGGAATGGGTTTGATGTCAACCCTCTTACTCCACCCAATAAAGAATCTAATCTAAAGGTTCATATACATTTATATATAACGAATTAACTTATATGAATGTATGTGCGTGCTGAAAATTCACACAATCGAATTTGTGAAGATTCTTACTAAGTAGAGCTCCTTTAGGGTTTCAAACACTTAGATTCAGAATTAGATTATGAACTAGGGTTCTTATTCATCAAGATCAGAGCGTTTTCACAAAGTTTTTCCGATCCCTCACAAGTGAGGGGGTACATGTTTATTTATAGAGAAAGTAGGTCGGTTCGGATGAACAGTAATGGGCCGTCAAATGGCCGCTTTCTTCAGGACTTGACTATTGGGCCGTTTCGGCGAATACGACGTCATTTAGACTTATCGATTCTTCGAGGGGGGATCCGACCCCTACAGTTAGCCCCCCATTTCAACAGTTTTATAAATAAAAGTGTTGAAGTAAGGGTGTCCGAGTGAAGAACCGATTTCCGCTTAGACGGTTTACGTGTTGATGATGATGTCGAGCCCAGATGACCTGATTGCATCGAATCCAGCGAGTCGGTTCTTGAAGTCGCGAAGTGACGAGATAAGCTAATCCAAAACCTGCGAGTCGCTGGTGAAAGGAAATCGCGAGCTGATCGAGTGCGATGAGATGACGACCTTGCGAAGTCGCGAGCCGATCGAGTGAGACGTTTCAGGCGAGTCGATTTCGATCTTGCGAAGTCGCGAGCTGATCGAGTGAGACGTTTCAGGCGAGTCGATTTCGATCTTGCGAAGTCGCGAGCTGATCGAGTGAGACGTTTCAGGCGAGTCGATTTCGATCTTGCGAAATCGCGAGCTGATCGAGCTTGAAACGCGAGGCGACGAGATGACGATACAAGTACGCGAACAAGCCTCAGTAAAAACCTCGTCTGGAAAACCCGATGGGAAAAAACCAAACTAAGGGAAAAAGAGCGCGAGCCACACACTTGCTTAGGTCGTCTTTGTCGCCGAATTCTAAGCTTGGTTTTGCTGGTGTATCCACTGAATCCTTTGGTGTAACGAAAACCATTGCTGCTGCGAGGCGAGTAGATACACGAATATGCGAGATGACTTCGAATGGTTGGTGGCGAAGATGGCGAAGCGAAGTCACATACTGATCTTCGCGAGAAGATCGATTGCGACGTTTAAGAATGTCACAAATCCGCGAGTCACTCGCTATGCGCGAGGCGACGAGAGGGATATAAAAAATCTGCGAGTCGCTCGCTATGCGCGAGGCGACTAGATGAATTCGAGAGACGGCGAAATGAAGTCATAAATATGTAGTCGCTCGCTATGCGCGAGGCGACTCGAGATACAGATCGCGAGGTGGTGAAATGACGTAGTCGCGAGCTGATTTGATGTAGAAAGTCGCGAGGTTGCGAACTTATTTGGTGAAGAGAGCGACTTGACCAAATTGCGAGGGTGCGACTTGATTAACTTCATGGATATTGTGAGGTCGTGGTAATCGCTGAGGATTGAAGTCTTGAGAACGTGTTGTCCTGAAGTCGCGAATCAAATCTGAGGTGAGGTCGCAGGGTCGTGCTCTGAGCCAGTTGGAAGTCGTAGAATCACAAGTTTGGATCAACCTCCCTCGAAACTGATCCGCCGAGCCCAGACTTTTGGGCCAATTACGAAATGAGGCCCACCTCGAAACCCGAACCGTCAAAAATGTCTTTATAAGGTGCGATGCTCCTCACATACTTCTCATTATTTTCATTTCTCCGAAAACAGGTTTGCTCTCTCTCTCTCTCTTTCCTCTCATTTTTCTTTCAAGTAGTTGATAGAAATTTTGCCGTCCCATCACTTCGCCACCGCCGTGTTCTTCATAGCTGCCGCAGTGTTCTTCAGAAAAATTTGAAAATCGTCACTTTGATCCAAAAAAAATAATGTCGTCATCAAGCTCTTTTGAGTCTGCGAGATCTGCCGAGTCCGCCGAGAAGAGAAAGTCGATCTGGGATTATTCTGCTAACAGCGAATCGATCGTTGATGCGAGCTCAAGTTGCCAAAGGGTCCGTGGATATGAGGATGCGAGTCCTTCAAGCAGCGAAGAAGCGAGTCCATCTATGCCCGAGGAAGAGAGTTTTACTGCGCGCGAGTGTCGGTCTAGAGGTAATTCTCCTCTTGCCGACTTGTTCTCTTACCCCTCCCCCAACCCAAGGCGAAGTCGCGAGCTGGGGGAGGCTGTCTCCTCGAGGCGAGTTCCACGAGCAGACATTCAAGAGGGAGTTGGGACTTCACGTCCCTCGAAGAATGTCGAGGCCTCTGCCACCGATGATCAAAGGCTGGTTGTCGAGATTCCGCATCTTCGTGATGAGTCCCTCAGTCCTGCCGAACCGCCCATCCAAGTAAAACTCGAAGAATGTAACTGGGCGTACAACCCTGTCGAGGAGGCGGAAAGAGTGGAGGCCTGGGTCGCCTCAGGATTGGCAGAAGTTGTGAAGAAGAAGAAAAGGTCGAGGCGAAAGCAACGCCCGCCTCCAGGCTCTTCATGGTGCACCGAGGAGTCGCTAGATACTCTTCGCGCAGAATGCGAGATCTCGGATGCGGTTGAGATGATTGTGCCGACTATCGAGCAGCGAGAAGACGACCCGCCAGTCGGCACGTTTACTGCCTACGAGTGTTGGTTCAGGGGCTGCTATCTTACACTTCCTATTCCAGCGACAATTTTGCGGTTTATGTGGGTGCATCGCATCGCACTCGCGCAGATCAATACGAGGGGGGTTCGGCAACTGGTTGGCCTTCTTAGGCGAGCTGCCGAATGCGGCAAGCCTATAGGAGTTCGCCAACTTCGTAATTTTCTTGAATTTTGCGCAAACAATGACCCGGGTGGCAAGAAGTTGTATAATCTGGCGAGTCGCACTCTGTACAAGATAATTGACGACTTCCCAAACAAAGACCACAGTTGGAGAAAGTTCTTTTTCTTTGTGCCGATATCGCCTGCGTCTGTTGAGTAAGAACACCCGGCAGTGGCAAAGTGGGGAACACTTGGTACAACTCTGAAAAATTTACGCGCGAGCTGTATCTTTTATATGCACTAACCGATTTTATGATTGTTTTTACAGCTCACAGACCTTTAGGCACTCCTGCTCCCGGAATCGACGACCTGTTCAAAAAGCTTAAGGAACGCAAGTGTCTTTGGGAGCGCCACTTCTATCTTTGGAGAGTTATTCGAGCTCACAAGCTTGCTCTAAACGTCGAGGAAGAAAGTCTCAATCGAAGCGACTCCGACGATCTCGCAATCATGCCAGAAAAGCCGACTTTTCGCGATCTTGTCAAGAAGCAAGCCGAAAGAGAAAAGAGGCGAGCTGAGAAGGCCATGAGAAAAGATAAATCAAAAGCCACTGCCGCCGAGACGTCGGAGCGAAGCGTGGCCAAGGGAGACACTCCTGTGGCAACGATTGGCGATGCGGCTGCTGCGGATGCGAGTGGTGCTTTGGTTGTTATTCCTTCACAGCCGATCACCGTTTCTGATCAGCTCACCGAGGCCGAGAACCAGCTGTCTCGGAAGCAAAAACATTCTGCCTCTCATAAAGACAAAGGTAAAACCGGCGAGCCGAAAAGAACTCGTCGCGAGCTGCCGACTTTGCTTCATTGCGAACCCATTCCTCCAGGTCCGCGATCTGGAGAGTCTGCCGAGCTCTACGACGATCCCTCAGCCGCAGCTGCCTTAATGGCAAAGATCACATATCCGGGCGATAACGTGCCGATCCTGGAACTGCTGTTAAAGAGCGAGCTCTACAAAGAGTTCTCGTCTCGCCAGGCTAAGGTAAATTCTCACTTGTTCTGTCGGTTTTGTCTCGCTTCCTTTCTCATACTTTAAATCTTTTGCAGGCTATCGCCCATTGCAATAGGATGATCGTTGCTTACGATCACGAAGCGAGGTCTAGGGAGGCTTTTATCAAAGAGGCCAAGGAGGCAGAAGAGGCTGACAAGGGGGGAGTCGCGGCTGAAGTGAAGGCCTTTACTGCCGAGCGTAATCTGTATAAGAGGGATACTGACGACGCGATGAAGCAGCTTCATCAAGTCGGCCTCGAGAAGAAGAAGATCGAGGAGACAAACGCCGAACTGAAGGCAGAGCTACTGTCTTTGAAGGCGAGTCGCGAGAGGGACATTGAGGTGGCGGCTTCTTCTGCGAGGCGAACCGCGGCTACCGAGGTTCAATCTCAACTGAATCGTGCGAACGAGCTGTTTCGGCGAATGATGAAGAAACCGATCAAACGCATGGTCTATCTTTCGCAGGCGGCATCCAACCTCCAGCTTCTTGATGATATTAAAGGTGCAACTGCTGAGGAGCCCTTTGATCCTAAAGCCGAACGCGCTCTCATCGTCGAGAACATGTCGCAGCTGGACTCGGCCCATGAGGCCTTCGATGAGGTAGCCGCCGAGTTGAGGGGAGTGTTAGGTATGAATTACGTCGTCCCCATTAACGTTGCGGATATAGTTGTTTCTCCGCGAATCGAGATCAGTGCTAAGTCTATTGGTATTCATGTAGCTTCCAGTTCTAATGACTACTCTTTGGGTATGCGGCTGCGAGGCGCTAGTGAGGAGTTAAGCGAAAATGATTTGGGCGAGACCGATAAGAGCGTCGACCCCGACCAAGCTGCAGTTACCGAAACTTAGCGCGAGCCGACTCCTCCAGCGCAAGACCCAAAGATTGGCGAGGCAGAAAACTCGGCTGTTATCTTTGCTCGGGCTGAAGACCAAGGAGTTGAAGAGGGCGAGCTTGTCGCCGATGAAAGGGTGGTCGACGATGGCGAACCTGTCGCCTAATCGACCTTGTAATAGTTTTTTAGAAATCAAAATGTTTCTTTTGTTTTTGCTTGAGGTTTTAAGACTCGATTTTTGTTTTTGTGCCTGGATGGCTTTATCCGACTCGTAACATTTTTAATTACCGAGTTGGTCGGACCAAATTTATAAAAATTTGGATTTCTTACGACTTGTTTGATTTCTTTATGATTCGTCTTTACGATGCGGGTTTAAGACGCTTAGAGGCGATGCGGTTTTAAGACGCTTACAGGCGATACGACTCATCGTATCGTTGTAAAATTAGTCATTTTCGACCAGTGTTAGGTATAACTGGGTTTTGCGAGACAAACACCCTGGTTATATTCTACTGAATATATCTTGTCCAAGCAAATATCGGTGCAGAAGAGTTCCACAGAATCTCTGACCGATTATATTTGCTAAGTTCGACCAGTTTGTTAAGTAAAAACTGGGTTTGCGAGTCAAACATCCTGGCTAACGGACACACTCTACTGAATGTGTCTATCCCGAGATGGACTCGCGAGATGGACATCCTGGCTAACGGACATACTCGCACTGAATATGTCTATCCCAGAAATGAACTCTAAATTTATATAGCGCACTTTATCCGTTTGTGGATGTATATGAAACTTTTTGATGAAGTTTTATAGATCGTCATTATAGCTAGTAATGACGAGTTGACATAGACGTCGCATTTAGAATGTTAAGTCGTTTGCGAACTGATGTCATCGCATTTTAGACAGTTAAGTCGCTTAGCGAGTCGACTTATTGCGTTTAGACCGAAGTTGTTTGCGAGTCGATTTGTCGCGTTTAGACCAAAGTCGTTTGCGAGTCGACTAGTCGCGTTTAGACCAAAGTCGTTTGCGAGTCGACTAGTCGCGTTTGGACCGAAGTCGTTTGCGAGTCAACTTGTCGCGTTTAGACCGAAGTCGTTTGCGAGCTGAACGAATTGTAACAAGACTTGGTTAAAACCTTAAGTCGTTACATACTGCGAGTGGGAGTATGAATATACGTACCCACTCCCCCCTTTTTTGAATAAGGGGGCAACTGAACTCGTCCGAAAACGAGCTGCCTATGTACCCAATGAAGGGATCAAGTCTCGTCGATGTCACGCATTCCAGAAACGCGGGATCATCTCGCCTTTCATGTTGGCGATTTCGTAGACGCCTGGGCGAACTACTTTCGTGACCTGATAAGGTCCTTCCCAGTGAGCGCCGAGCTTGCCGGCATTGGTCTCGACCGTATTTTGAAATACAGTGCGGAGGACGAGGTCTCCTTCATAGAAACGCCGAACTCTCACTTTTGAGTTGTAATATTTGGACGCTGCGATCTGATATTCGGTCATGTTGACGAGAGCTTGATCGCGTCTTTCGTTGATGAGGTCGAGCTCGTCGATCATGAGGAGGTAATTAAGGCCCTCTTGTTCTGGAAGCAATCGTCGGCGAACTCTTGGGAAATAGACCTCGGGAGGGATCACGCATTCTATTTCGTAGACGAGGACGAAAGGAGTCTAGCCCGTAGTGCGACGCGGCGTTATTCGATAAGACCACGAAACGCCTTCGAGTTCATCTGCCCAACGGCCCTTCTTAGCGTCGAGTCGAGTCTTTAATCCGTGTATAAGCGTCTTGTTTGACGACTCTGCTTGGCCGTTGCCTTGTGGGCAACGAGGTGTCGACTTGCTGACTCTGATTTTCCACTTGTCCCAAAAAATTTTGAAGTGCTTGGAAATAAACTGCGAGCTGTTGTCAGTTACTATTTCATAGGGAACGCCGTGTCGACAGATGATATTCTTCCAGACGAAGTTTTCGACATGCTTGTCCTTTATCGATCCGAATGCTTCCGCTTCAATCCACTTGGAAAAATAATCCGTTAGGACCAAGAGGTATCGCTTTTGCCGAGACGGATGGAGCGGGCCGACGATGTCCATCGCCCATCTCATGAATGGATACGGCGAGGTGACCGAGCTCAAAAACTCCGAAAGTTGATGGATGAAATGACCATGGCGTTGACATTTTTCGTACTTCGCGGCGAACAACTCGCAATTTTTTATCATGGTTGGCCAAAAATATCCATGTATTTTGATTCGGATGGCGAGTGAGCGACCTCCAGAATGGTTACCGCAAGACCCGCAGTGAACTTCGTGCATTATCTTGCGAGCTGCTTCCCCCTCGACACAGATGAGGCGTGGTCGGGACAGTCGCCATTTGAATACTTCTCCGTGAAATAAAACGTAACGAGATTACTGCGCCTTTAATTTGCAAGCCGCCCATTTGTCTACCGGCATTTTGCCGTCTACGAGATATTCGCGAATGTCTGTCATCCACTTGGTGTCGCAACCGTAGACTGTGGTCTCGTCGTCATTGGGAATATCGACGACTTCATGCTCTGGGGGCGGCCCTTCGCTACACGGGTAAGCATCTTCTGGTGACTCTTCGAGTTGTTTGGGGAGGAGGCCGTGGTTAAAAGCTGTATTATTCGGGTCGAGCTCGTTGTCTTTTGCTATTACATTGGTCGTTTCGTCTGTACCGACCGTGTCGGAATAGTCAAGATCCATTGGATCCGGCTCGGTTAATCCCTCGGTTTGGTCGAGGTCTATTAGATCTGCGACGGGACGAGTATGCGAGCCGTCGCCTATGTCTGTTTTTCGCTTCACGGCTTGAGATCTTATCAGCATGTTGACTTCTTTAGCGATCGCGACACTTGGTTTTTCGATGAATTCAACTTTGAAGATTTTTATCTGGCTGTGCCGACGAGCCGAGTGATGCGAGGGCATCTGCTTGCGAGTTCTCCGCCCTTTGAATTCTTGTTATTGTGAAAAATTCGAATTCCGCCGCTAATGTCTTGACGAGAGCGAGATATGCCTCTATTCGTTCATCTTTTGTAGCGTACTCGCCGTTGAACTGATTCACGACGAGCTGGGAGTCGCAAAAGGCTTCTATCCTTGTCATTTTAAGTGCTTTCGCCAATCAAAGACCCGCGAGTAAGGCCTCGTATTCTGCCTCATTGTTCGATGCTCTGAAACCAAGACGGAATGACTGTTCCAGAGATTCCCCGTGTGGCGACGACATTCGAATGCCTACTCCGGACCCGTGTTTAGATGACGAGCCGTCAACATGTAATTGCCAGGTTTGAGATGACGAGCTGTTCGTGAGTGCATATTTATTTTCGGACGAGGCCGTCGCTTCTGGTAGCTCGATTAAAAAGTAGGCCAAGACTTGTGCTTTGATCGTAGTTCTACAGCGGTACTCAATATCGAACTCGCTGAGTTCGATGGCCCACTTGGCGAGTCTCCCGGATTGAGTAGGACTATGGAGAATAGTTCGCAATGGAAAAGTACTTTGAACCACGATCAAGTGGGACTGGAAATAAGGTCGAAGTTTGTGAGCCGATGTAATGACTGCGAGTGCTAATTTCTCCGTCAGAGGATATCTCGTTTCTGCATCGGTTAGCAACTTGCTAATGTAGAAAACAGGCTTCTGTTCTGTGTCGTCTTCACGAATTAGGACTCCACTGACTGCCGAGGTCGAGACCGCGACGTAGAGATAGAGCGGTTCGCCTTCGATAGGTTTTGTCAAGACAGGGGGAGTCGCAAGATATTGCTTCAATTTTTGAAAAGCTTCTTCACACTTCTCTGTCCATTCGAAAGCTTGTCGAGCTGCTCCCTTTTTACCCCTGAGCATGTCATAAAAAGGCAAACATTTGTCGGTAGAGCGCGAGATGAATCTGTTCAATGCCGCGACTCTGCCGTTTAGCCACTGAACTTCTCTTTTTGATTTAGGCGAGGCCATCTGGATGAGCGCGCGGATTTGTTTTGGGTTCGCCTCGATCCCGCGACGGGTCACCATATAGCCGAGGAACTCGCGCGATGTTACGCCAAAGTGACACTTAGCCGAATTGAGCTTAATGTTATACTTGTTTAACAGCGCAAAGCATTATGCGAGGTGGCCGACGTGGTCTTTTTCCTCGTGCGACTTGACGAACATATCTTCTATGTAGACTTCCATCGTCTTGCCGAGGAGGCCCTCAAACATTTTGTTGACGAGTCGTTGATAAGTGGCCCCGACGTTTTTAAGGCCAAAAGGCATGACCTTGTAGCAATAGATCCCGCGATCTGTAATGGAAGAAGTCTTTTCGCGATCGCCGGGGTGCATGAAGATTTGATATTAGCCATATAAAGCATCCATAAAGGATAACAGCTTGTTCCCAGACGTCGCCTCGACGAGGCGGTCGATATGAGGAAGAGGGAAACAGTCTTTTGGACATGCCTTGTTCAAATCGGTGAAATCCACACAGACTCGCCACTTGACATTTTTCTTTTTTACGACGACTGGGTTAGCGAGCCAGTCCGGATATCTGACTTCAGAGATTGAGCCGGCCTGTAAGAGTCTGCCGACTTCGTCGTTTACTGCTAGAGCCCTATCAGGACCGAGTCGCCTTCGCTTCTGCTTTATAGGCTTGAAGGTTGAGTCTATGTTCAACTCATGACTGATGGTGCCGATATCGATCCCGAGCATGTCTTCTGCGGCCCATGAGAATGTACCGACGTTCTCCCTAAGGAACTCGACGAGGTCGAGCCTGACGGCTTCATCTAGTGTCGCGCCTATTTCTACTCGTCTTTCTGGGAATTCGTTGTCTATGCAAACCGATACGACGGGTTCGCATGTTGGACCCCTCCTTCCTCTTCGGCGGATTCCGCGGTCTGTAGCTGCTATAACAGGTCTGAGATCTCCTTGACGGGTTCCCTGTCTGTTTTGATCTTTTTCCGCGGCTCCCTTGGAATCGGTTCCGTCGCGCGACTTCTTTGTTTATGCGCGGCCATGAAGCAAGATCGCGACGCTGCCTGACTCCCTCTTATCGTTTTGATCCCGCCTTTCGTAGGAAACTTAAGGCAGAGATGGTATGGCGATGCGGCTGCTGCGGATGCGAGTGGTGCTCTGGTTGTTATTCCTTCACAGCCGATCACCGTTTCTGATCAGCTCACCGAGGCCAAGAACCAGCTGTCTCGGAAGCAAAAACATTCTGCCTCTCATAAAGGCAAAGGTAAAACCGGCGAGCCGAAAAGAACTCGTCGCGAGCTGCCGACTTTGCTTCATGGCGAACCCATTCCTCCAGGTCCGCGATCTGGAGAGTCTGCCGAGCTCTACGACGATCCCTCAGCCGCAGCTGCCTTAATGGCAAAGATCACATATCCGGGCGATAACGTGCCGATCCTGGAACTGCTGTTAAAGAGCGAGCTCTACAAAGAGTTCTCGTCTCGCCAGGCTAAGGTAAATTCTCACTTGTTCTGTCGGTTTTGTCTCGCTTCCTTTCTCATACTTTAAATCTTTTGCAGGCTATCGCCCATTGCAATAGGATGATCGTTGCTT
The DNA here is from genome assembly GCA_963576765.1 of Draba incana. Taxonomy (NCBI): domain Eukaryota; kingdom Viridiplantae; phylum Streptophyta; class Magnoliopsida; order Brassicales; family Brassicaceae; genus Draba; species Draba incana. Next base: position 8,451,517 of record OY755205.1, on the reverse strand, counting down.
ACGATCACGAAACGAGGTCTAGGGAGGCTTTTATCAAAGAGGCCAAGGAGGCAGAAGAGGCTGACAAGGGGGGAGTCGCGGCTGAAGTGAAGGCCCTTACTGCCGAGCGTGATCTGTATAAGAGGGATACTGACGATGCGATGAAGCAGCTTCATCAAGTCGGCCTCGAGAAGAAGAAGATCGGGGAGACAAACGCCGACCTGAAGGCAGAGCTACTGTCTTTGAAGCTGAGTCGCGAGAGGGACATTGAGGTGGCGGCTTCTTTTGCGAGGCGAACCGCGGCTCACGAGGTTCAATCTCAACTGAATCGTGCGAACGAGCTGTTTCGGCGAATGATGAAGAAACCGATCAAACGCATGGTCTATCTTTCGCAGGCAGCATCCAACCTCCAGCTTCTTGATGATATTGAAGGTGTAACTGCTGAGGAGCCCTTTGATCCTAAAGCCGAACGCGCTCTCATCGTCGAGAACATGTCGCAGCTGGACTCGGCCCATGAGGCCTTCGATGAGGTAGCTGCCGAGTTGAGGGGAGTGTTAGGTATGAATTACGTCGTCCCCATTAACGTTGCAGACATAGTTGTTTCTCCGCGAATCGAGATCAGTGCTAAGTCTATTGGTATTCATGTAGCTTCCAGTTCTAATGACTACTCTTTGGGTATGCGGCTGCGAGGCGCTAGTGAGGAGTTAAGCGAAAATGATTCGGGCGAGACCGATAAGAGCGTCGACCCCGACCAAGCTGCAGTTACCGAAACTCAGCGCGAGCCGACTCCTCCAGCGCAAGACCCAAAGATTGGCGAGGCAGAAAACTCGGCTGTTATCTTTGCTCGGGCTGAAGACCAAGGAGTTGAAGAGGGCGAGCTTGTCGCCGATGAAAGGGTGGTCGACGATGGCGAACCTGTCGCCTAATCGACCTTGTAATAGTTTTTTAGAAATCAAAATGTTTCTTTTGTTTTTGCTTGAGGTTTTAAGACTCGATTTTTGTTTTTGTGCCTGGATGGCTTTATCCGACTCGTAACATTTTTAATTGCCGAGTTGGTCGGACCAAATTTATAAAAATTTGGATTTCTTGCAACTTGTTTGATTTTTTTATGATTCGTCTTTACGATGCGGTTTTAAGACGCTTAGAGGCGATGCGGTTTTAAGACGCTTACAGGCGATACGACTCATCGTATCGTTGTAAAATTAGTCATTTTCGACCAGTATTAGGTATAACTGGGTTTTGCGAGACAAACACCCTGGTTATATTCTACTGAATATATCTTGTCCAAGCAAATATCGGTGCAGAAGAGTTCGACAGAATCTCTGACCGATTATATTTGCTAAGTTCGACCAGTTTGTTAAGTAAAAACTGGGTTTGCGAGTCAAACATCTTGGCTAACGGACACACTCTACTGAATGTGTCTATCCCGAGATGGACTCGCGAGATGGACATCCTGGCTAACGGACATACTCGCACTGAATATGTCTATCCCAGAAATGAACTCTAAATTTATATAGCGCACTTTATCCGTTTGTGGATGTATATGAAACTTTTTGATGAAGTTTTATAGATCGTCATTATAGCTAGTAATGACGAGTTGACATAGACGTCGCATTTAGAATGTTAAGTCGTTTGCGAACTGATGTCATCGCATTTTAGACAGTTAAGTCGCTTAGCGAGTCGACTTATTGCGTTTAGACCGAAGTTGTTTGCGAGTCGATTTGTCGCGTTTAGACCAAAGTCGTTTGCGAGTCGACTAGTCGCGTTTAGACCGAAGTCGTTTGCGAGTCAACTTGTCGCGTTTAGACCGAAGTCGTTTGCGAGCTGAACGAATTGTAACAAGACTTGGTTAAAACCTTAAGTCGTTACATACTGCGAGTGGGAGTATGAATATACGTACCCACTCCCCCCTTTTTTGAATAAGGAGGCAACTGAACTCGTCTGAAAACGAGCTGCCTATGTACCCAATGAAGGGATCAAGTCGCGTCGTAGTTCAAGTCTAAAGACTTAGTATTTTTAGCAGTGATATTTCTTCAGATGTCGCGCATTCCAGAAACGCGGGATCATCTCGCCTTTCATGTTGGCGATTTCGTAGACGCCTGGGCGAACTACTTTCGTGACCTGATAAGGTCCTTCCGAGTGAGCGCCGAGCTTGCCGGCATTGGTCTCGGCCGTATTTTGAAATACAGCGCGGAGGACGAGGTCTCCTTCATAGAAACGCCGAACTCTCACTTTTGAGTTGTAATATTTGGACGCTGCGATATGATATTCGGTCATCTTGACGAGAGCTTGATCGCGTCTTTCGTTGATGAGATCTCCTTGACGGGTTCCCTGTCTGTTTTGATCTTTTTCCGCGGCTCCCTTGGAATCGGTTCCGTCGCGCGACTTCTTAGTTTATGCGCGGCCATGAAGCAAGATCGCGACGCTGCCTGACTCCCTCTGATCGTTTTGATCCCGCCTTTCGTAGGAAACTTAAGGCAGAGATGGTATGTCGAGGCGACTGCGCGCATTGAGTTAAGCCAAGGGGTTCCCATTATCACATTGTAAATTGCCGGGTTATCCGATACTGCGAACTCTACTATTTTCGTTATTCCTTCCGCACACACAGGGAGTTTGATCGTTCCAAGTGTCATTGTCGTCTCGCCATTAAATCCGGTTAAAGGTTTAGGATAGGATTCGACTTGGGCGAGGTCGATTTCTATACGCATAAGAGCGTCTATGAAAATGATGTCGACTGTGCTTCCTGTATCGATCAGAACGCGACCCGTGTCCCATCCTGCGACGGAGAGTCGGACGACGAGCGGATCGTCGTGCGGTTTGTCGATGTCGTCAATCTCATCCTCTTCGAACTGGATGACACTGTTTGGAAACTTCGACGGGTTCAGAATGTTTGCTTCTACCTCGACTCGCCTCTGATAAGCTTTGATAGAGGAGATGGTGTTCGAGCAATAGCGCGAGCTGCCCATGATCATGTTGCAGATTTTTTGCTTCAAGCCGCTTTGGCCATCGTTATTGTTTCGTCTGCCGAGGTGGGTCTCGTTTTCGTTCCTTTTGCCTCGTTTGTTATTCTTGTTAAAGTCTCCAGACGAGTGGTCCTCCTCTCTTGCATCGTCAAACTGTTCGAACTGGAAATCATTAACGTTTATGTTACCTCTGAGATCGCCTGCGGCCAGCTTCGCTGCGAGCCTCATTCCGAGTACTCTGCAATTAGCTGTCGAATGTCCGCCCATTTTGTGCAGTTCGCAATATGCGGATTCGTCATACTGCAAGTTCCTCGTCCATGTGTTGCCATAACCGCGGCTTGGCGTGCTACTTCCGTGGCCTGGAGCGCCATTTCCGCGGCCTCGCCCTCTTCCTCTACCGTAGCCGGGCGAGTCCACTTGATAGTTATGGGCCCCTTTGAAGCCTCATTCGTGTCGCACGAAGTCGTTTTGCTTCTTCTTTCTTGTCGGTAGGGCTTCTCGCGGATTAGGACTTCTTGTTTTTCCATACTTTTGGTCCAAAACCCGCGTTTCTTCCTCGTTCCTTGCGAAGCCATTTGCGCGATGGAGCGCGTCTTGAATGGAGGAGGGCTCATTTATTGTCATTTCCTTTCGAAAATCCGAGTTGTACCACAGAGCTTTACGCAATGCGCTGAGTACGGATTGGTCATCGATTCCCTTCACTTGAGTAAGCATTGCCTTGAAGCGCTCATTGAAGACTCCCAAGGGTTCGCCGGCTGTCTGTGACAGGGTGTAAAGATCCGCCTCAGACGACCTGCGTTTGATTAGGATCGCGTATTGTTTTAGGAATGCTTCGGAGAGCTGGGCGACGCTGTCGATCGAATTTTTCTTTATTCCGGTGAACCAATAGAGAGCTACCCCCTTGAGGTGCTCTACAAAGAGGAGGCAGCAGCCAACGTCGATTTCGTTGAGTCGGAACTTGGCTCGCCCCATACCGATCGAGAAGGCCCTAATATGCTCCGTGGGGTCGCCCTTTCCGTCATAAATAGGAAGCTTCATCTTCCCCGGATCGGACAGACGTGCCTTTGTTATTCGTTCGGTAAAAGGGGTAGTGCGAGCCTCTTCAAGGACGCGGTCGATTTCCGGTGCCTTGCTAGTTGCGCGATGCACTTGCGACCGCATATCTTTGAGATCGCAAGCTGTCTGCTTCATGATGGCTTTGAGTTCGTCCATCTCCCTTTGCTGCGAAGCGATAGCTCCGCGATTGGTCGGGGCCTCAGCCTGATCCATCCATCGCATGTTTTCTGCGATTTCGCCCTCATCCCGGCTTTGGATACGACTGGTCGGCCGACTGGGTCGAGCATCTGCGACTGCAATCATACCGCCTGCTGCATCTGCGACGAGGACGGCCCCATCTCTGAGAGGCGTTGGCGTATGATCTTCACGAGCCCCGCGAGCTGAAGGCGAGGCCGCAGGGGAGAAGTCAAGAGCGATCGGGGTGACACGACGTGCGATATCCTGAGGTAGACTTTGAGGCTGACGAGCTGTCGACAAGGCCCTGATTTTGGTAGTCAGGTTGCTGTTGATAGTTTCCTGTTTCTGCGACTGCTTGAGCAATTTCTCGAGCATTGTTTTGAGCTGATCGAAAGCTTGCGGTGTTGCCGGATCGGTCGAGTTTGCACTGGCGGTTACCAGGTTTTCTGTGGGGACAGATCTGCCTGCTTCCGCCTCCAATGCGGATTGGTTGATTAGCCCAGCTACAATGGGCTCGCTCGGACCTGAACCATCTTCGGTCGCTGGAGACTGCGGGTTTGTTATCGACATGTTGACGAGTTTGTCTAAGCGTTTGTTTCGTGTATGAAGCTAGTGTTGCGAGTAGCCACCCTCCTTCTAGCGCCAAATTGTGCGTGCTGGAAATTCACACAATCGAATTTGTGAAGATTCTTATGAAGTAGAGCTCCTTTAGGGTTTCAAACACTTAGAAAGATTCAGAATTAGATTATGAACTAGGGTTCTTATTCATCAAGATCAGAGCGTTTTCACAAAGTTTTTCCGATCCCTCACAAGTGAGGGGGTACATGTTTATTTATAGAGAAAGTAGGTCGGTTCGGATGAACAGTAATGGGCCGCCAAATGGCCGCTTTCTTCTGGACTTGACTATTGGGCCGTTTCGGCGAATACGACGTCGTTTAGACTTATCGATTCTTCGAGGGGGGATCCGACCCCTACAATGTATATGTATTAAGGTATAGTTTATATGTTATGTCTTAATGAATGGGTGTCTCATTAAGAGACACATTTCCCTCCTTCTTCTCTCTAATTTCGTGGGCCCTCATATATAAGGGAAGGAGGAAGTTATTGCAGAGACAAGAGGTCTCATTTCCAGATTTGAGACAAAGACATAACATAGAATCGGAACACTCCGGCTCCGTCGAAGGGGAGATCGCAGTAAGGAAGGGAAGGAGAAGATCAAACAATCATCAAAGGAGTCATCATCATGCCTAACAATGCAATGGATCAAGGTTAGGCACTCTTCCTTCTCATAACCGAAAACTCCATCAATATGAAATTGTTGATTCATTTGTTCTAGTGGCGATTATGGGATGGATTACAAGTATGTAATCATAAGGTTAAACTTACATCTTCCTCTTTAAACTTTTTTCTTAATAATTGGATACTCTTCGTAGAACTTACCTCAATAATCTGTCCTTGACCGTGTTCGCTAAACCGCGTACTTGACACATGATGGTGTTCTGGCTACTTGTTATAGATCTTCATCATAAAGCCGTGTCGGTTATTTTAAGATTTAGGTCAACGAATTTTTAGAATAGCAATTCATCAATTTCTTTCTTAAAAACCGACAAATCTCAACTTTTCCTTAATTCTTCACCAACAATTATCAACCTTATCATCTTATCTCTCATGATCGAAAATACTTTGAAAACTATAGTTAATTAAGAAAATAGTTTTTTTTCTTCCTACAACGCATACATTACTAGATTTGAATCCAGATACAGTAATTGTAAGGAATACGGCAACACATAAAAAACTAGGTTTTGAGGTAAAGCTATACATTTTCCTCAAAGCTAAACCCATAAGAGATTATTACTGGGTCCAAATGACAACCATTTGCGTGTTTCGTTGACCACGTGGTACTCTAAAGCAAAAACATGTTAAGATCCTCCTAATTCTCGAGGTGTCTCTTCTTTTTCTCCATCTGTCAATTTTCTGTCTCTCTAAAGAAGATACTCGAATTAGTGATACATATATACTAAAGAACATATAATTTGAGTAGGGACCGAATGAAAACTAACCACAATATTAAATTAACTGCAATTTAAATAAATGCTTATTCTTCTGGGTAGAATTTTGAGAGCGTATATGATTCTCTAACTTCAATGTAATTGTGCTGTACTCTGGAACAACACAATAAACACCTCCATTAAACCACCTTAAAATCAAAGACTCATGAAAAAGAGATCTATGGAATCTTAACAGATATCTTCTCTCTTTCCTCTGATCAAAAAATTTCGATATTTGAGTATGTTCAAAGATCCCAAAGCTCTGAAGCTGATGTTTAGCAAAAGCAACTTTGTACCGGTCACCGGTTAACCGTTTAACAAACCCGGTTTAATGAATGCAACTAATTTCGACCACAAAAAAAAACCACCTTAAAGTATATATACAGTATAATTTTCTACTCAACCAGATTTTCTGACCATGACTACTTTGTTCTCTTTTGTTAGCATTTATGTATATTTTGCTTTATTGCGGATGTAAGAAACATTTTTTGACTAACCAAAGTCAGAAGTGATTTTGCTGTCAACAAAAAAGATTATAACATTGTGGTTTTGCTAGTTCCAGACGGCTAGTATTTAATTTTGCCAACCTTTTTCATTACCTATTATTATTTCCAGCACTACTTTACCCCTTATGTATCATCATATCTCATATCTAGATACTTATTCAAAAGCCAATGTAAAGATGTATATTGCTCTGTTTATTTTTAAATGATATTTTAAGAAATATTATCTTCTTTCAAATTAAGTGATGTTTTCACTATCCTATGCAATTTTTTATTATTATTATATTTGACATTTTAAATTACGCATATTTTCTTTCTAATTAGTTCAATTGTGTTTAGGTAGATGATAACTAATAGTTTATTTTTAAAACAATAAAAAGTAAATGATTTTTTAATTAGTGTGAAATACCCTTAAACGTCACTTATAAACAAAGAGAGAGAGAGTACATGTTGCTACTATATGCTGCACACAAGTTCGGCAGCAAGATTTGTTCCCAATGAAAACCAAATCATCGTTAATAACGATCATAAACTAATTTTATATAGAAACAAACTACATTACTGTAAAAGATTGATGATGGATATGTGAAACAGTAATTACTACCGGTTCTCTCCTAGCTAGTTATCTATTGACAAATAGTTTGATGCTTCAGCCCTTGAGCTGATACGATGTTAGCGCAAGTTCAGTGTCAGAAATAGGTTAATGTATCAACTGTAAGAAACTAAACATCTATGCCTAGAAAAGGTGAAAAATGTTTCGATGCAAGACAACTCAAATGAAAATAAGCATCATCAATGATAATTTTTTTGTAGTAAATTCTTGCAAATAAATTTCTAGTCTGGAGTTCTATATTTATTATTTACTAAATATTTTTTTTTTGTTTTGACATTTTTCTTTAACACATGTTGATTGATTTTCTATTATATAAAATAAAACTTCATCGCAAAATGTATCAAAAGTACCTGAGAATTTTGCATTGCATTCGTAATTGAACTTTGACCCTATATAATTGTTTTTTTTTCTTTTGTTAACGATCTTTGATCCCATGACGAGAACACAAAGCAAAAAAATGTCCCTTTCCTATATCAAACAAGGTCTTTTTCCAAAAGGCTTATTTTGGACCCCTTTAAAATTTAGACTTTATAGTTTTTGTACGCCTAATAACACCATATTCGGAAGATATTGTATTTGGTTTTGTCTGCCTATATTTTTTTTTGGTCGGAGGAGGGGCCGAGACCCCTTTTTATTAAAATAAGAAATTAAAGTTACAAAATGACTTGTCGAGAAAACGACACTCCCTCAACATCTTCTAAGAGCAATGGACTAACAATGTCAGGACTAGCATGAAACAAATGAAATCCTAAAGGAAGAGAAAAATCATAGTTCACTAACTCGTCTGCAAGACGGTTAGCCTCCTTATACACATGAGAAATACGGACTATCCAGTCCCTTGATATGAAGCCATGGCACAATCGTACCAGGAAAGACAGCGGATTCGATTCATTTATCCCTGTCAGAAGAAAACCCACCACCAGCTCAGAGTCCACCTCAATTTCCAACCTCATGACCCGTCGCTCCCACGCAACCACCAATCCATAATACACTCCCCATAGTTCGGCAAGTGGAGCCGAACAGATGCCAATGTTGAGAGCAAACCCCACACACCATTGCCCTCCTGCGTTTCGTAGAACTCCCCCGACCGTTGCTAATCCTGGATTGCCCCTCGAAGCTCCATTTGTATTCAATTTAAGCCATTCACCACAAGGTCGCTTCCATGCTATCATCCTCTCGACACGAATTATTGGATTCGAACCTGGCTCAGAGGCTTGGTTATGTGCAATAGACACCTCCTTCGCTAAATCCTTAACGAATTTTACCCTGTCTCGGCACTTACCGTTAATCCCAAAAATATTACCACAACGCCACTTCCAACCCCACCAAATAGTCATTGCAAACAAGGTAGACCAAATTGTATCCCCAACACGTCTATGATCTCCCAGGTTCTCATACAACCATTCAATACGCGATCTCGCAAAAAACTCTGTCTGCATCCTTTGTGGTACTAATCTTGTCCAAATTCCCGCTATTGCAGGACAATCTCTAAGAATATGAAGGATGGATTCTTCACCTCCTTTGCACACTTGACAAATACCGGAGCCACATAAATGCCGACGTTGTCTCTCCATATTTGTCATGAGCACTTGATTCACTCCTAGCCAGATAAAAACCCGAACTCTCTCCGGTGCAATAACTCTTCAAACTCGCTGGAATAAGGTAGTTTGGAGAGTTATTGCACCGTGAAACGCTCCGGTGCAATAAATCTGCCTCGGCGTTTCGTCACGCGTTAAGAAGGAATACGCCGACTTCACCGTGAAGCATCCATGTGCATTCTCTCTCCAAGAAAGTCTATCACGAGCACCAGTCACATTGTCTAACACCACGGACCGTAACTGCAAGTTGTAATCCTAGGGCAAAAGAGGTTCAATTTGATCTAATAACCAGCCACCATTATTTCTCCACAAGTCACATACTCGAAGCTCAAGATCCCGAGCTTGTATGGCTCCTCTTGCAACGACTAATAAAGGAATGTTTGACAACCATTTATCTTTCCAGAACCGGACCGATTTACCATCCCCAACAACCCAGCTAACACCCGAAGCCACTACTTCTCGTAACCCGATGCCTATACTTCGCCATGTCGAGGACCATCTACCATTAACCACCAACCAAGATGGGTCCTGAATCTCAGTAACCTTGTATTTGCTTCTTAAGACTTGTGCCCACAAACTCTCTCGATTATGAAGCAACCGCCATCCCATTTTAGCCAACAATGCCTTGTTCATCTCTGGTGCTGAACGAATCCCTAAGCCCCCATCACTCTTGGGTTTACAAACCCGGTGCCAACTCAGAAGATGTTGTTTCCGCTGGCTTGTGCTACTTCCCCAAAGAAAGGAGCGCGATATTTGTCTGCCCTATATACATACACACAAATTTGACCCAAGAAAATAAAAATAAACACACATAAACTTGGTTTCTCCCTTCTATTTAAGTGGGTCCGCTTCATTTATTGAGAATTCTCTGTTCATAAGAATCATAACTCGAAGAACAATTTCTTAAGTCAGAAAAAAATAAAAACTTTGAACAAATAATCAGCTTGGCACGCATCTGCTATATTATCATATAGACAATCATTTGTGTTAAAATCTATCGCAGCTAATGCGATACAATCTAACGTAATATTAAAAAAACTTAAACCACGTCACTGCTAATTAAATTTGAATTAAAATCTCAGGAATTTTGTTAGAACTTTATAGGTTGACTGATCTCATAATTCTCGTTTTGCGGTAGTATTATTTTCCAAGATGATGGATAGTTCTTGTCTTAACCTCGCGCATATATGTTAGATCGATCTCACATTGTCAATTTATTTGAATTAAAAGCTCATAATTTCTAAAAACGTCACTGTTAATCAATATTTCGGGTTTTCTGAATAAGCCTACTTGTATATATAGTTAATTGTAGAATGTGATTAAACTAAGTGATGATGATTTAGTAGTAAAGGCTTTGCGGACAAAGCAAAAACTCATTTTTTTGCGTTTGATTTTCACTTGACTAATCAAAATAGTATCACAATCTCATATAAAAAAAAACATGATAAATGAACTATTCGATAGCTATATACGGAATTAGTCGGATTTCGGTTTGCAACATCTTGGTTAGCTAAATTAAAGTGAGTATATGATCAATATAAAATAAATATCCGTATGGTGAAACGAGAGGCGAAGGAACAGACAACGTCGTTCATTGCAAATACTTGGTTATTGCTATCATTTGTGAATATAAAAAGCAAAATCAACATTAGAAATAGGGGTGGGCATTCGGGTATTCGGGTCGGGTACAGGTTCGGGTCTAATCGGGTACAGGTTCTTTCGGGTCTAAGCAAAATGTACCCATATAGGTACCTGTGAAGTTTCGGTTCGGTACAGGTTCGGGTCTTCGCGGGTACAGGTTCGGGTACAGGTTCTTCCAAATAGAACCTGTAAATATCCGATTTTTTTCCAGGTTCTCGGGTATTCGGGTATTTTCGGGTCCTTTTTACCCGAAAGTTCTGTTTTTACCCGAAAGTGTTGTTTTTACCCGAAAAAAACACAAAAGTACCTATAAATATCATTATAAACACAAAGAGAAATGATGAAAGATGAAACACATGTTCAAAAGAGATGAGTTGAGAGTTACCACAAATGTTTACTAGTACTTAAACCAAGTTTAAAACACATCTAAAACAAACGTTAAAACACATCTAACCAAAGCTTGATGTCTTGAACTTCTAACCAAAGCTTGAAGTCTTGAAGTCTTGAACTTCTATCTGCATAAATTACAAGCATTTGAATCAGAAAGAGACATATAACCAAAGCCATACGGACAACAAGAGTTATTTACCTTAGAGTGACATGAATGCAGGTTCAAATTCTACACAGAGTAGGAAAAGTGTTAGCCATTTAGCAAAATTGATAACAAATTACAACATTAACATGGACAACAAATTCTAAATTTACCTCTCATTAGCTCATCTTGTAGCTCGAAATCAGCATGCATTTGTTCCTTTCTTATAATTCCTTTATCACTCATTCTAATTTGACACTTCAACCACTGCTCAGTACACATGAGGACTTCAACCATGTAATGAGTCAAACAGGTTCTAGACGAATCTAAAAGCCTACCACTAGTGCTAAAGGCAGATTCTGAAGCTACCGAAGATACTTGCATTGCTAGAACATCTTTAGCTATTAGTGAAAGAATCGGATACTTACCACTGTTTACCTTCCAGAAAGAAAGAACATCATATTCTAAACCATTTGGGACATTAGGACATTCCACATGTTCTTTCAAGTACAACTCCAACTCATTGGCTTTATTCTGAAACCCACTTTGCTGTACAAGCTCATTGTAGATATCATCCATATTTTCGTAGGCAAAACCATGACCTAACACTGTTGTCTCAGGAACTTCATCTACAAATTGGTCTTGGGACTGAGATTGTGTAGAAGAGCCTCCATGAGTCTGAGACTGAGAGGAAGCAGTAGCAATTCCAACTAAGGTATACTCCTCAAACAGTTTATTCAAGAGAGAGTTAATATCATCCTTCAGAATAGACGCATGAACTGAATCTTTACCATAGAGTTTATCAAAGCACAACTCAGCAAAATTCATCTTCTTTCTAGGATCAAAAACACTAGCAACTATCAGCATCTTATTCATCTCAACTTGCACTCCAAATGGATCCCAATATTTCCCTAATTTTCCTAACATAGCTACAGCATCTGAACTTAAGAATGCATCAGGACCAGTACTCTTGCTTAATCCTTCTATATTTCTAGTCATACTAACTATCTCATTATAAAGCTTATGAGAAGCTACTGAGCTTGAAGATGAGATAGCCAAAGTAGATCTATAGAAAATGATAAGAAACTGTACTAACCTATTAGCTGCTTCCCAATCAGCTTTTATTGGTGGTCCAACACGCTTCTTTCCATCCACAGATTCACTAAAGTAGTCATTGTACGGTTTATCTTCTTCCAACATCCTGTCAAAGGCACTACTGAACTTCAGAGCTTGGTCTAACATGAGATAGGTTGAATTCCACCTGGTCTTCACATCTAAAGGTAGACTTTCGTTTTTCCTTTTAACTTAGAAGACTTTGAAATTATAATATATGTATGTATATATTTTGTGTGTTTGACAGAAACCCGTCCTTTATATATATATATATAGGTACGCAAATACGGTCCCATGATTGAACTAGTTAATTATGTCCCTTTAGATTTCTTGAAGTTTCCCTCCCTTCGTATACTTCTTTTCTTTGTTTGCATTATTACACTAAAATGTACTTATTATCCCGACCAAAAAAAAAAATGTACTTATTATTTGCCTGTTTTTTTTTTTTTTTTTGCGTTTGGAACCAACTTAAATGTTAAACCTAATATAATAAGCATTGCCTCGTAATTTTTTTAATTTTTATGGATCTGACGCCTATATATTTTCTCAGCCCAATGATCATTTCACTAGCGTTAACAAATCTTCCTAAATAAAAGCCAAGGGCCAAATTAAAGTGTCTTCATTTTCTGTTAGCAAATCCAAATTTAGGCTTCACTTATTGGTATTCGTACATATCCTCTCAAATAAATTAGTACCACCAGATATCGTGGACTAGTGTTTAAGCACAAAGGTTGATCTAATTGTGTTTTAGTTCAAATCTCGATGGGAAAATATATTTTACCCCACATCATAAAGTACTAGGAAAAGATGATCCTAATCGATGGAAGGATTAAGGTTCAAACCGAACCCCTCTTATTTATCAACAAAAAAAAAATGAAGTCAGTACACCATGCCATTTGACGCAATAATTTATAATCTCCAAGAACAACAGAAGCCAGTTCAGTATAATTCAAACTTAAATTTCTTTTCTTTTCTTGTTTGAAATAAAAAAATGGAGAAGAGAAAATCAAACTTTACGTGCACGAGGAAGGGTTTGAACTCTGGTTGGGGGTTGCAATACTTGACAATTAGACCAAACATAAATTTCAGCTTCGAGGCAAATGACTTTTTTTTTTTGGTCACTCTTCGAGGCATATGATTGACACAAATTTCTCTATTATTTCTCATCATACGTACGTATGTACATATATATACAGTACAATCGGTTTCTATATATATTTAATTACAAAATAAAACTCAGTATCAATAAATGAGTACCTGAAAGTTATATGATGGACATATATCTAACTTATATCCATCAGTAGCGTTTAAAAATAAAATCTTCTATATCGAAAGGTTTGGTAGCTGGGCATTATATAATCGGCTTTCCTATGTCGAAAGAATTAATTCAATAGCTGGGTAAATATGATACCATAACAATTAAATTGAGAATTTGTTCATCTTATTTCCATAAAACTTTGAGTATCCCTTATACATTATTAGAGAGGTGATTTGTGAAAAAATTATGACATGGCTAAGAAAGAAATATGACAAGGCAAGTAAAGAAATATGACATGGCATCACTCTCACAAAAAACCTTATCATATTGCAAATCAATAGCTATTTATTACTTATATAAATCTTTGCTAATATTTTTTCGGACTTATAAAATAATCACCATAATGAATAATTTAACATATTAAAATAAAATAAAAATTATATTCAAATCAAAAACATTTATGTATTCTCTTCACAATGTATCACCTACAAAAAAAATCAAAACAACTAATTATTTTCAGTGTGGAATAAAAATAATTCAAATTCAAGAAAAAAATATATCATTTTGATGAAAAATTAATATTACAACAATTTTCCTTTCAAACAATATTGTTCTTCCCATAATATATGTTATGGATTTAATATTTTAATTCACTTGAGTTATTCTTTATTAAACGAAACTGATAATAATTAAAAAATTACAGCAAATAAAACTAAATTTAAAATAAAAAAATAAATCTAATTTCTACATATAATCGTGTTTTTCAAGGAAACATTTTTTTTTTATTCTATAGAAAAATTTCCGTAATACTGTCTAAATATATTGCCCTTTTTATTATTGTTTCCCATAATCTATGAAATGGATCTAATATTTATTGTTTCCTTAAGTTATTATTTACAAAATGAAACTAATAATAACAAAATATTAACAAAAATAAAATAATTAAATTCAAAATAAATAAATCTAAATTCTACATGTAATCCAAATAAATTTTCAGTTTTATTTGATTTAAAAAAAATACTAATCCGCGTAAAACGCGGGAAGTCATCTAGTATACTATTAATTAAAAATCTGAAAGACAATAAAGCATACAATTGAATAATGTTAATTCTACTCCAAATAAAAATCGCAATCATGGCATATCATATATGCGTATCAGCGTATACAACGATTATAGCTTCACATGAGCATGCATATGCATGAAAAGCACTATATGATCCATTGAGTCCAAAAACTAGGGTAAAGGATAAATAAACAGTAAAACTTAGGTGAAGTTTTCTTTATCACACAAATAAAAATATTAAAATAATAAAAAGCTCGTCTCACCATCACACCATGTTCTTCTCGGAGACAAATTTCATAAAATTTACGTACTCGACCAGAACAAGGTCGTTGGTCTATATACTTCAGTATTACCATTCTAAATATAGTCGTCTCATAATCTTTTTATTAAAAACATGATTGTTTTCCGAATTTAGTCGCATAATAATGATTTAATCACTAAAAAAAAATGTATTGTATCATTTATTTTATCAGTTTACATCATTTTTCGATTGATACAACTAAAATTATATTATTTCTATGAGTGATTCTAAAAGTGGTGACTCTAGTATGTTGTATCAATAAAAAGACCGACGCAAATACTTACATCATTTATCATAATTGATATTAATATGTGTCGCTTATCAAAAATAAAACTAAAGATTACATCAATTTGTATAAATGATATACATATTTGTTTCGGTTATAACAATTGATACAAAATATTTATATCATTTATTTAGTTGATTTTATAATTAATATTTATATCATTTATACAACAGTGATAAGAATATTTGCGTCACGTTATTATTGACATTGACTTTTTAAATTGCATATATCATTTGTAATTTCTTCACACGTTGTTTGTAAAATGGCAAAAAAATATAATGATAAAAACATTAACATTAATAGAAAAAAAGAAAAGAAATTACATTACAATTATAACAAAATCTTAAACGAAAAAGGTATTAAATAGCCAATGAAATCTTTCTTTTTGATAGTTCTTTTGTTTCACAATCGTATCTTTAAACTTTTTTTTTTTTTGCTGAAATATCTTCTTTTTTTTTGCGACGATTACCCTCTAGACTTACCGGATGGGAGCAAGACACGATCGAACATCACCTTGAGTATGATGTTCTTTCAATCAAATGTATCTTTAAACTTCTTCTTCAATCCCATTACATTGTAATCTAATCGTCGTCCTCCTCCTCCATTTAAAAGATAATTTCTGTAGAAATTAATTCCTCCTCATCGTACATTGAACTCCAACTGCTTCACCTGTCATTGTATTGAGTAATTAATATTATATCTTATTTTCATTAATATAATTGATTTACCTCACACTACAAGAAAACACTGCCTATTCCGACGGCAAAACCGTCGAAAATCCGTCGGAAAAAGGGTAATTCCGACGGATTTCCGACGGTAACAGTCCGTCGTTTCTATCTCGTCGGAAAGTTAAAAACCGTCGGAAAATCGTCGGTGGTTTCCGACGGTTCTCAGACGGAAAACGGATTGCCGTATTCTGTCGACATTTAATCGGAATTCCGTCGGAAATTAGACCTCCGTCGGAATTCCGTCCGAAATTAGACCTCCGTCGGAATTCCGTCCGAAATTAGACCTCCGTCGGAATTCCGTCGGAAATTAGACCTCCGTCGGAATTCCGTCGGAAAACAAAACCGTCGGAATTACGTCGGAAATTAGACCTCCGTCGGAATTCCGTCGGAAAACAAAACCGTCGGAAATTAGATCTCCGACGGAATTCCGACAGCATGCGTGTTTTTTTTTTAAAAAATGGAAATTATTTAAATAAATTGAATAAATAAAAAGAAATTAAATTATTAAAATTAAATTTAAAATTAAGAAAACAATATATTAAATTGTTTTAAAAGTATTTTAAAAGTTTTACATTTAAAAGTATTTAAACGTAAATATAAAACAAATCTACTCGGGCCTATGGTTACGGAAGAACTCGTTCATCTTCTGTTCCAGCGCGTTAAATCGTTGATCCGCCTCCGCCTTATCTTGCTCTCTCGCTCGCTCCGCCTCCGCCCTATCTGCCTCTCTCGCTTGCTCCATTGCCCTAAGGCGCTCGGTCAAGTCTCGGTTTTCCGCCAACAATCGGCTAGCACCGACATATCGAACCGAGGAGACGGACGACGAACTTTCTTCAGGGAGACCGTATACACGGCCTCTTGTCTTCGGAGTCGCCTACGGGAAAAAAATAATGAAAGCGTATAAGTTAGTTCTAGTAAAAATTATTTTGAAATTAGATTAAAAACGACACGGTTACTAACCTCGTACGTGAACTCGTTGACCTTCTCCACTGGAACTTCGGTGGCCGCCGGAGTTCCTTCCTCGATCGGTTGCGATTGGAGGTACTCCTCCTGCCGCCTCTCCACGGTTTCCACGATTTCTCGAGCAACCGGATCTTGAATTTCACCGGTCTTCTTGTTGGTGTGCGTTGCTTTGATCAAATCTAGATTTGATGGAAGCACACCGGTTTCCTGAAACTGTTAACATATAAAATTTCATTAGCGAATTATAAAAAGTATGAAATATTTAAAAAAGCATCGAACTTACCATTTTATCCGCAACTGACGCCTTGCTCGTTGCTCCGAGGTTGTGGGTCGCCTTTCCCTTCCCCTTCCTGTCGCTATTGCGGTTAGATGAGTGTTGCATCGAGGACGCCCGAGTTTCCTCGCGTTCCCAATGTTCAAGAAGTCCAGCCCATAAGGTTTGTTTCGCTTGCAAAACTTTAGGCACCTCCCTCTTCTTGTACCACTTCTCCTTCCACTCGTTCATCTTCAACGAGTACTTCCTCGAAGCCTTTGCATCGAACTGCTTACGGACCATCGACGTGATGACCGGGTCCCACGTAAACTCTTGCTGCAAAAAAAACAACATTCACGCATTAGAAATTAAAATGAGTCATATAAGAAATATATTTTAAAAAGATTAAAAAAAACTCATACCGCAAATTGCCGGAACCATGTGTCTCGGTCCTCGACTGGCATATCACTGTATGAGGGATACGGTTTAGTTACCAAGCAATTCATCATTGCATTGATAGAACTCGTAATCCCGTTCCCCGAGTATTGAAACCTATTTTAATATTTAGTTAAATATTAACATAAATTAATTAAAACCATTAGATATTTAAAAAAATACATACCATGTCGTTTTAGGTGGAACGTCTGGATCTAGACGAGGCAACCTATCACGTCCGGGCTGCGACAGAAACTCCTCGATGCTCATGACCGTGGGAGCTGAGCTGGATGTACCCATGGGCTGAGACATGCGTGGCGTCTCTACCGCGACATTACTGTCGGGAACCTGAGTGTGACTCGCACTCGCACCTCCCGTACTGGGAGTCCTAGTCCTAGAGCGATGATGCTGCCCATAGTCCCTACGAATTCCAATTAGAAATTTATGAGAAATTGTAAATTTTCAAATAAAAGTTAATGGATTTTAAGGATTTAAAGGTTAAAATTTTTAAAAATTTACAAATAAATTTTTAAAATTTTTTAATTAGTTTTAAAAATGTAAAGAGTTAAAATGTTTTCTTAATGTTATTTAATTTTAAAATTTAAAGGATTGTAAATGATATTCTTAAAATATTGTATATATGATATTTATAAATTGAAAATTGAGACATATTATTCAAATACTAAATTTTTTAAAAATCACTCAAAATCAAAAAAACATTTCTAATGTGGACAATTTTTAATAATGGAATTAAAAATTTTTAAATTTTAAGGATTTAATAAATTTTAAATTTTGTTGGATTTCAAGTTTTAAATTTTAGTTTTTTTAATTAGTTTTTAAAATTTTTAGATTTAAAATGTTTTATTAATGTTATTTAATTTTAAAATTTAAAGGATTGTAAATGATATTCTTAAAATATTGTATATATGATATTTATAAATTGAAAATTGAGACATATTATTCAAATAATAAATTTTTTAAAAATCACTCAAAATCAAAAAAACATTTCTAATGTGGACAATTTTTAATAATGGAAATATAAATTTTTAAATTTTAAGGATTTAATAAATTTTAAATTTTGTTGGATTTCAAGTTTTAAATTTTAGTTTTTTTAATTAGTTTTTAAAATTTTAAGGTTTAGGTTGTTAATAATTAGTATTTTCTTCATAGTATTTTACATATTATTCATAAACATATTTTTTAAAAAAAATCATAAAAATCATTAAAACATTTGAAAATTATATACAAACTCTATACAATTTTACAAAAATTATATACAAACTTTTAATTCCAAATTCACAAAAATTCTCATACAATCTCCAAATTTCTCAAAAATCTCTATACAATTTCACAAAAACTCTTTCCAATCTCCAAATTCTATCACAATATCACACAAACTCTATCCAATCTCCAAATTCAACCACAAAATCACAAAAACTCTATCCAATTTCACTAAAACCATATACAAACTCGAAATTCAACAAAAAATCCACAAAAACTCTATACAATTATATAAAACGTACATTGATTATGATTTGGTGAAAGATTTGGGGCGGTGTGACGACGGTGTGACGACGGCGTAATCGGCGGAGGAAAAAAAATTTTTTTACAGTTTTGTGCGAATGGAATCGGAGAAGACGAAGTCTGTGGATTTATAACGGTAGACGACGGCATTCCGACGGAATTCCGACGGTCTTTAAAATTTCCGACGGAATTTCCGTCCGGGTCACCGGTATCATTTACTTCTTGAGAAGGATAGCCCAATATAAAAAAAGAGTTGTGATCAAAAGTTATGGAACAACAACCTTGAATCTTTATAGCAAATTAGGGACTTAACTGCTATGAAAAAATAATTAAGGTAGTTTAAAAGATCTAACTCCATGATTTCGTCAAAAACTGCCTAAACTGGTACAGAAAAAATAAAAACCTTATTTGATTAAGAAATAGATATCTATAATTACCTAGTCCTTATCATGAATTTGCCTTAAACTAACGAATATATGTATGGTGGTCCCACATTGATTTGATTTAGTTCAAAATATAGGAACAATTAAATACTATATAATAAATATAAAATTATTACGGTTCAGAAAGATACATTTTAGAGATTTAGATTAAATATTACAAATTCTTAAATTAATTCAATAATTCCCTTAAAAGCAGATATATATATATATATATATATATATATATATATATATATATTACGATCTAAGTTATTTTGTAATTAGTATCACTTGCTACAATTGATTTTAATTAGTTTCATTTATAATTGTGACTCAATCATTTAAAATGTTATGTTATAACATCGTTATAGTTTTAAATTTTGCTTCATTTTTTTAAATGATGTAGCAAAAATCACATAATACATCAATTATTTGATTGATATAAATTCATATTTTGTATTAGTTATGTTAAAGTGATGCAAACCAATATTTGATACCCGGTCCGGTCCGACCAGTAAAACCGGAATCCTGCATTATATCCCGTTTGGGTTTTAAATTCGGCATATAATTAAACCGAAATAACCAAAAAAACCCGCTGAATACCGGTGACCCGGACGGAAAACAATAACCGATCCGGCCGGTTTTGCATTATAAGGAAATTTGTTCTAAAATTTCAATCAAAGATGTCGATATTCTAAATTTTTTGCAGAAGTTTAGATTAAGGAAGTCAATCACATTGATTGCATTGACAATATTTTATTTACCATATGTGAACTCGTTTACAAGTTTTATATTATTTTTCTTTTGTCTTTTTTTTTAAAAATTTTGTTTGTATTGTTAACATTAACTATTCTAAAATATCATATTATTTTACATAAATTTAGATAAAAATATAAAATAAAAGAATTAATTTAGACAAACATTCACTTTTTAAAAAATAACAAAACAAATATCTTAATTCATATAATTATAATATAAAGTATAAAACTATAAATATATATTGTACTATCACATATTATAGTATTAATTATATATATATATATATAATTGACCCACGGTTAAACCCGGTTGACTCGGTGACCCAGAAGGTCAAGCGGGTCGCTTTCTAGGTCAGATTTGTTTTTTTTTTTTTCTTTTGATGGAGGTGTCCAGTCTAATCCATGAGGGAGGTGCAGTCCATGGATAGACCCTCTTTCCGAATATTCAAATGGGCCGAAAGCAAATGCCCTTATCCGTGTGGCCAAATGAGAATTGTTAGCAATTCCATTGAGGGGAATCGATCCCAAGTCTAGACCAACAGAGCAATTCCTCTCCAAGTGGGAACCACCAGACTATTACCACTTGGTTTATGGGTCATATTTAAAAACATTGATGCAAACTAATAAAATTTTGTATCAATTTTGGTGAATTGATATCAAACTACTCAACAACAACATCATTGATTTTAATTGATGCTAAATTATAAATTAAGTATCATTTATTCATAAGTGATTTGAAATAGCATCATTGAGCTGTTATACTATTTAAGTAATGTATTACCATCTTTTTTTTTAAGTGAATAACCCAAATATTAAAGCAAACAGTGACTCCAATTGTGTCGTTTTATACTACTAATATATTTGTCGACGAAAAAAAATAAAATACTACTAATATATTTATAAAAAATAAAAAGTGGGGTCTATAAGAAAAAACAAACAAAATAAATAGAGCCATTGGGTCCATTTCCTTTATTCAATTTATTGCATTGTTTTGGTCCCATTGCCTCCAAACCGTACCCAAAATATTAATGCATATAAATATTCTGAGTGACTGAGAAAAATTGATACACCAAAATTTTTTTACCAACATTTCTTCTTCTTCTCTCATATCAAAATTTCTCTCTCATTTCTTCACCACTTCGCTACCCTGTTCTTATTTCCTCATTCTGAATAATCCTCAGAACTTTAATTTCTATTTCCACATACTTCTTTCCTTTATTCTCATAAATCTTGGGATCCGAATCATAAGCCCGAACAGAATAATAAACTGTTGAATAATGGTGACTCAGCTTCTTGGACCTAACTCGACGTCTGACTCAGTGAGTCACGGTAACAAAACAGAGCAAACGGAGAAAAGGACGAAAACGGTTAGAGATTCCGGTAAGCACCCGGTTTATCGTGGCGTAAGGATGAGAAACTGGGGAAAATGGGTTTCGGAGATTCGTGAACCGAGGAAGAAATCTCGTATCTGGCTCGGAACTTTCCCGACGCCGGAGATGGCGGCGCGTGCACACGATGTGGCGGCTTTAAGCATAAAAGGAACGTCAGCTATACTAAACTTTCCTGAACTCGCTGAGTCATTCCCTAGACCGGTCTCGTTAAGTCCACGTGACATTCAGACAGCAGCTCTTAAAGCTGCTCATACGGAACCAACGACATCGTTTTCGTCTTCTTCTTCGTCTTCGTGTTCTTCTTCGTCGCTTGAGTCGTTAGTGTTAGTAATGGACCTCTCGAGGACTGAGTCTGAGGAGTTAGGTGAAATTGTGGAGCTACCAACTCTAGGAGCGAGTTACGATATTGACTCAGCTACACTTAGACTTGGGAACGAGTTTGTTTTCTCTGACTCAATGGATTATTGTTTGTTTCCTCCACCGTGGGGACAATCGTCAGAAGATAACTACGGTTACGGAACTATCCCTAATTTGAACCAAGACTTGTCATGGGATTTCTAACGACGTTTTTAAACAGTTTTTGTTTCTTTTGTATCATTATGATAATTAATGTTTTGTTTAATCACGTTTTTGTAAAAACATTTTTTTTTTATTGGAGTTTGTGGTGTTAGTTGAAGAAAGGGTTTTTTGTTTTGTTTGGTGCGTGTGTGAGCTCTCTCCATATATGAATACGTGTACATATCGGTTTGGTTTGTCGGAAAAGAAGAGGAAAAATGTGAATTGTGTAGTAGTGTCATCGTGTACTTAATCGATAATTAAAAAGTCCACTAACTTTTTGATATTGTAATAATATGAATCATCAGGAGTTCAAAAACTCTTCCGTGGTTTTTTGCTTTGAGTTTTGGCAAAAATGAGAAAGGAATAATTTACTGTAGAACGAAAAAATTACTTTACGACTTAATTGTAGATTACTAGGTTTATAATCTCACTATCCAGAATTTTTGGTTAAGTCGGCATAATTCGAATGGATAGTGTGAGTTAGGACTTAGAGCATGTTTATAGATGGTAAATTAGGGGTAATATGACATAATAAACCTAAAAAAATAAATAAAAAATCCTCCATTATCAAATTTACGGTAACACTTTTGTTGATTTTGTTTACCGTAAATTGGTGTGTTGATGTGTGGCGTGGAGTGCTATGATTGGCCGAAATTTGAGACAAAAAGGAGAAGAAAAAAACACACGCCATCGTGGCACATTGTCATTGGCCGGAATTAGGAACCGGAGCTCGCCATCGCCGGAATCACGAGCCGGAGCCCCGCCGTCGAATCACGAGCCACCACACGAACTAGATCTGAAGTGGCTCCACCACGAACCGGATCTGAAGATTTCTCCACGTGACGGCGAGCTCGAAGACGAAGACGATCCCAGCGATGAAGACGAGATCGATGAAGCTCCGGCGATGGTACAACGATCCCAACGACAGGAACAGCGGCGGTGATGATCGGAGAAGGAGCGGTTCGCCGGAGACTGCAAAGATGATCGGAGACGGCGAGAAGAAAAAGATGTAATTAAGATGAAAGTTTTTTTTTTCCAAAAAAAGTAATAAAAAATTCACTCAAGGACAAATTTTTTTTTTTTTTTTTACCAATTTGGTAAAAATACAGTAAAAATAGCACTTATTTATATCTGGAGGATTTCCTAAAATTCCTAAAGTTTTGGAAAAAATTACAGAAAATCTCCTAACGGCGTCAAAGTTCAATACAACAAAGTCTAATCACTTATTTTTAACAACGGAAGCATGTCTAGGAAAATACGGAAGCAAGTTCTGGAAAACAATGTTTAAAATGTTTAAAATGTTTTTTTCATTATGTTTAAAACAACGGAAGCAAAATCTATGTTTAAAATATTTTTTTTCATATATGTTTGAAATTTCATATTTTAATGAATGTATTATGTTTTTAATTTGGAAAAAAAAAATTTACATAAAAATTACAAATTCAAAAAAAAAAAATTTAACAACCCCACTATATTTACTACCTATAATCACTAAAAAATCACAAAACTAAATTAAGGTAAATATAAAAATTTCAGTACAATTAATAATAAAAAAATCTTATCTTACCTCTCCATATTACCTACCCATAAACATGCTCTTAGGGTTAAAAAGAAAAAAACACAAGGCGAGAGCAACTTGTCCAAGCTAACGCAAACATTACACAGTATACAACCATGCAATATTTTATTATATGCTTGGCCACAAAATAGCAGCTTATAACTCGTTTACTTTATAATTAAAGAGGAAGGTTTATTGAAAAAACCAGATCTGATTAGCTAGCTCCACCAATGAGTTTTTTTTTTTTTTTTCGTCTTGATTCAAAAAAAGTTCAATTCGATTCAATAATGTTATTGTTATATTAAAGACATAAATTTATCAAAAATTATTTATGATCATCATTTTAAAAATATGTACACATCTAGACTTGATAGTTTAAAATAAAGAAAAATTTGAGGTGCATAGTTTTTGGTTATCTATTGTCCATATAACTTTTAGTTTTACCATAAGCAAATATTTCTTCTTTTTTGGTCTAGTTTATGATTTTAAAATTATCAAAGTTTTCTAGTTTATGATTTTTGTTTTGAAAATGTCTGATAAATATTATTGAGGTAGCACACCTGTTTAACATTGTCTACCAACAATTTTAATGAATAGGTTAAAAAAACAACTTTTAACTCCGAGTTATTTCTCTCAAAACAAAGTAAGAATTAACCATATTTTTTTAAAGACAAAATTTATAGTGTTATCGGTGTAGATTAAAAAGACTAAAAGAGCTAGTTGACTTGTATTAAAATAAATCTAATTAAGCTTAATAGAGTATATCGAATCTGTGATTGAATGACATGTCTAGTCCTATCACATCCATATCTTTTTAATTTCCAAGATCTCGTTTTTACGGACATTATAATCATGGAAAAAGCTTCGATGATCCTTAAAACCACTCGTTCTAAAGTGGATTAATATCCATGAAATTAACTGTCTTAGTCATCGTTATGGTAGTCAAGGTCACATATCGATTTATATATGCTGGATTACTATCTTTTTAATCAATGTAGAACGTATCTAATAATTTGCAAAGTCCAAAAGCTTGCGTAGATTTCAGCATGATATTTAGGCTCAGATTGGTAACCGTTTTTTTATGACGTACCGTTTTTTTATAATTTGTACCGCTTTAAATTGTATCAATCACCAAAGCGATACCAAAAATTTTACCAACACTATTATAACTTTATTTATACAGCTTTGCACTATGCTATATAGCTTACCGCTTCAGCTCGTAAAAAGATTAGGTTACCAATCGGACCCTTAATTTCTTTCTTATAATATATATAACGATTAGCTTTCTTGAAAATGATTATTCGACTCATATTACTATTTCAAAGCATAATCCATCTTATTTCGTGGATAAAGGCATAGTTGAAACAACTGGATCCGTTTTTTTTCTTAATAATCCAGAATAATTAAAATCTTCATAAATATTTAATTCTTAAATCCAGTAAATCATCAAATAACGAGTGTAATGACATAAACTAATCAAACCAGCAATTAAACCAAATAATCTTTTAAACCAATCAAATAACCAAGGTTCCACAATACCAAATGTAAACCAACAACTTAACAAGCAATTTTAAACCTCAACAAACCATAGCTAACATTCTAACAAAGAAAATCAATAAAACATAATAACAACCGAGACCCTTGATCATCCTCCTCTTCATTGCCATGATTCCACGGTCAAACCTGGCTTTTACCTGCACCATATAGAAAAAGAGATGCGCGAGTATTATCATAAATACTCAGTGAGACGGTCTTCCCATCTACCAGTTATACACATAATTTGATAAAATGCCAAAACACCAAACAATTCAAGCAGCTAAAC
This sequence comes from Draba incana, assembly GCA_963576765.1. Lineage (NCBI taxonomy): Eukaryota > Viridiplantae > Streptophyta > Magnoliopsida > Brassicales > Brassicaceae > Draba > Draba incana. The sequence goes on along the minus strand of OY755205.1, from coordinate 8,425,974 downwards.
AAACCAAACACATTAAGCATTCAACAACTCATGTGTTGATCGACATTCGCCTGATGTCGAGCGACACTTGCTCTTGGTGTCAAGCGACACTCGCTCTTGGTGTCGATGGACACCCACTGGGTGTTGATCGATCGACACCCGCCAGTGGTGTCAGTCGACATTGCTCGCAAAACCCTTAGAATCGAACCTATCCTCTCTTGGTTCGATTCTTTGTGGATCCAAATCGATCACCTGCAAAAATAACAACACCGAACACACAAAAACAACAATAAACACACAAGAAAATCTTTAATCCAATTCCCAACTCAATCCTAACACACAATTAACGCATCAGAACATTGTATCATGCTCAAATAAATCATGGTCACGCATTCACCTTTGATTTGGATTGAATTCTGGACAAGGATGAGAATTCCTACATATCAGTGGCTCCTCCACACGCCCAATGTTACTGACCTCCTTCCCTTTCATTTAGAATCACCCAAAAACCCGATCTCTTGCTCCTTAAACCTCACTCAAACCACCACAAGCCACAATTTCTCTTTTTTTTCTCTATGGAAATCAATAAAAACTCTTTTTTGTAGAGAAAAGAGGCTGGTCGAGCTTTTCAAGAAAGACCTAGGATTTCCCAAACCCAAACCAATTAAACCAGACCATTTAGAATCAACCCGGTCGGTCAAAAAAATAATGGTGTCGATCGACACCCGTCTGGTCGATCGACACCCCACCAAAAATTTTGGTTTTTGGTTCACGGGTGTTACAATAATTGTATAAAAAAATACAATAATGATGTCAGTGCAACAATTTTGAAACATACGAATATGATTTTGGATATACCCATATAATAAGACTTTATAACGAGAGTGTGTGACATGGACGGGACAATGATCCATATTCTATCAGGTATTCATGGTTTAAATATTCCATTTTTTTAGTCAGTAGAGTGAAATAAGAAATCTAGATGTTATTATACAAATGATATCTTGCATTGTTCGTTGTTACGTGTTTTTTTTCCCTCTAGTTGTTACGTGTTTACACTGCCTTTTGTTGAACTCGGAGAGCGGGTTCGACACTGAATTTATAATGGAGATTCGAGATTCTTTGTAAGTAAGACGGTAGATGAGAGCAAGTAAAATAAGTATGCTGTCCGGGAGAGCAGACAATTTAAGATTCCGAGCAGGCTAAGTGAGATATGATTATTTCGAGCAGGATGGACGAAAATAGAATTGTATTAATACTCAAATGTGGTAAAAAGAGCATGATCCTTCCCCAAAATGTGATACAACTATATATAGGACTTTTAATCTAGGGTTAATGTGTATATGGTTAAAAACTAACCATATACCTCACAAAAAGCAACCCTTGATTAACTAAGGAATAACAAAACTAAGGCTCTCTCTCTTCCGTTAGAACCATGTCTTCCGAACTCGTCCTTAACTCGTCGGCCTGCAGGGCCCGTCGGGGAACCTACCGAATGAATGTTGCAAGTCCTCCTTCTCCGGCGCGTAGACCCACTTCCGGTGATGCTAGCCCAATTCTTGGTTCTTCTTCTCATACTGCCTCAGGACCTCATGATGGCGGGGTGGCTATAATAGATCTCGACCAGCCTTCTCCTCCGCGTACCTTCCGCCTCAGGCGGTTGGAAGTCAGTGACGACGAGGGTATTCCCCTCGAGTATTTGAGAAGATACATCCCATCCAACTCGGGGGAGCCCATCGATAGTGGTCTCAGAGATAGCCCTCTGAGTGAGCCAAGGTAGACAGACTACATGCAGGAAATGGTCGCCCCCGCCTTGAGAGCGCGGTTGGGGTACGAGAGCGCCCCAGTCGTTTCCACCTATGTCGCCGGATCAAGTGGCGCTGTCTCACCTCGACTATGCTCTAGGGAGGCGATGTGTTACTCCAAAATGATGGATTCCCAGGCTCGTGGGAAGAGACCGGCTGCGGTGTCGCTTGATTAACCTCCACCTCTTCGGCTCAGCCATCCCAGCCGGATCGATACGATGGTCGTACGCATATCCTTCGGCGGACCGAGCGAGTATTCTATCTTAGGCTACTACGGATCCGTGATCCCTGATTACCAGGGTAAAACTTCTGGCGGGTCACCGGAGGCGACTGGGACCGTTTCGAGAAAATGGTCGAGGGACGAGAGCGCCCTAGTCCCTCGGGTTCCGGTCGAATCGTCGGCTTGGAACATAGTTTTGGTGAGCCCTGAACTGAGGGCCACGGGAGATGTTTGTCCGGGTTGGATCGCGCACCTTGTGAGGGAAAACGTGTCATTTAAGGAGAACAAGGCCTCGCTGGAGAGGGAAAATCAGTCTGTGAGGGGTCAGGTCGGTCCATCGGCGAAGTTAGAGGGGATAAGGAGATATACCTCGGAACAGGATGCCGCGGTGAGAGAGCTCAGTCTTATGGTCGGGTGTGAGGTTGACCTGAGGGTCTCGGCGAGCAAAAGTATGCCGACCTTAAATCGCGGCTTAGGGCGACCGAACGGGCTAATATCGAGCTGGTCGAGCATGTTTAATCCCAGATGTTATGTCTGCGGATGTCTGGAAGAGATTATAGGCGCACACGCGCTAGGCCTGCCGTTGAACAAGCCTACACAAAACTTGTTGGGTTAGTGCAAACTTCCCTTATTAGGGCTCAAGACTACTTCATCGAGTAGAGAGACTATCTCAGTCTCGTGAGCCGAGCAAGTCAGGTCAAAACCCAGCTCGACGACGTGGATCTGATGGCGGCGGTTGGAGTAGTGATTCTCCTGGAGGACATGGCCGGGATTCAGGCCAAATATGATGATCTAATGAGGGAGATCCATGCAAAGGAGATGATGGATTTCTCCGATCGTGAGTACACATTTACTCCAGGATCCTGCATTCTCCTGGATAGTTACAAGGCTAACCGTCCTTCTTCCCCGTTTGGACCAGAGGAGTATGGGATAAAAGATTCCTGGGTAGTCGAAGCTTTCGACAACTGTCCGTCTGAGGCGCCCGGTGGCTCGACTAGGAGCGGTTTCCCTTTTGACCGGGTCGCGGCTCTAGCCGTGGGCATAACAAGAAAACAGTTAATTAGTGACTCTTGTTTGTGACAGTTTTTTGCGTCACAGATTTTTGTGACAGAAGTGAGACAGTTTTGCCACACTTTTGTGACTACCCCTTTCAGAGTAGCAAATCTGTCACAAATTTGCGACTGATATGAAGTGTCACCGAGACGTCACAAATTAGTGACTGAATTGCGACATATTAGTGAGTAATATCATGTCGTCGCAAACTTGTCACACATTTGTGACTATAGTGTGACACTTTGTACGCGTCACAAATAAGTGACGGTTTTGCGACGGATGTATCCGTCACAGATTTGTGACACAACATAAAGAGTGCTATCTGCCATATCCAAGTATTAAACGTCCTTAAAAATCATGGCTTGTCGTGATTAAAGTTAATCCAAGGCATCGTGTAGAAGGAAAGTTTAACGACATGGAATTGGTTATTTTGCAACAAACAGAGGATAATAACGTGGAAGAAACAGTTGGTGAAATTGATATTGATACGTTAGTCGATGTGAGCCGTCCATCAACACCAATACCTCTCGAAATTGAAGACAATGAACCCGAAGATGAATTTTTGTGTAATTTATCGACATCAGATGAAGGTGAAGAGGAGGAAAAAACCGATGCAGATGAAGATGAAGATGAAGATGACGATGAAGATGAAGAAATTTAGAGATTGGATTTGAATTGTAATTAAAGTCGAGTGTGTTTGGAGATTAAAGTCGATATGTAATATATTTTGAGTTTAAAGTCGATATGTAATATATTTGGAGTTTAACCATAGTTTAGTGCCTTCCCTTTTTTTTTTCTTTTCTTGTCCGGAAAAACCGTGTATATATTTTAGTTATTGGAAATAAATACCAAATAAATACCAAGTAAAACCAACCCTCGGGTGTCGGGTTCGATTCTGGGAGATTGCAAAATCCCCACTTTTTTTTTCCTTTTCTTGTCCGGAAAAACCGTGTATATATTTTAGTTATTGCAAATAAATACCAAACGAATACCATAGTCCAGTGCCTTTAACTCCTTATAACCAATCCCCGGGTCTCGGGTTCGATTCTGGGTGATTGCAAAATCCCCACTTTTTCTTCTTTTTCTTGTTCGGAAAAACCGTGTATATAATTATGTTTTGGACAGCAATACCGAACAAATACCATAGTCCAGTGCCCTTAACCTCTTGAAACAAACGCACCAGTCTGGGTTCGATCTAGGTGATTGCAAAATCCCCATTTTTTTCCTTTTTTCCTCATGCGTCACAAATCTGTGGCAAAACAGTTACAAATTTGGGGTTTTATTTGTGACACATACACACGAATCACATATACGTTACTAATTTGTAACACTTTGACCAATTCGTCACAATTTTGCAACAGATTTGCAACTCCCAGTTTACAATGTTTAATTTTTACACAAATTTGTGGCATAGAGTTGTTACAAAATATTATTTTTGCTTCCTATTATTCTTATATACCCTTTTCATGTTATGTTTACAAAAAAAAAATTCAAATTTCATGTTTGCAAATTTATAGTAACCAACTAACAAACTCTTCTACTAATGAACATTACATTTCATCTTTAATCTTTCTAACTTATACTTGTTGATTTTGATTTTCTTTGGAATTGAACATTCACCTTTACAAATGAAAAATACACTTTACCAATAGATGCTCAAACTATAGAGAACATGTATGCCTCATATGATAAATAGAAAATATTTAGGATTTAGGGTTTCAATGTTTAGTGTCATAAATCAGAAACAAATTTCTCACTAATTTAAAGTGTCACAAATGTTTTAGGCCCGAATCAGCTATATCTGGGCTTTTTGCTTGTTGGGCCATATTTTTTGTGACTCTTGAGTCACAGATTTGTGACGACTTCGTTTTAGTAAAAGGAATTCACAGAAACCCTAATTTCATTTCCACAAAACAGTAACCTATCTTTCTTCTCTCATCTCTCTGCGGCGATTTAGGGTTGTGCTTCACAAACCCTACTTTCTTTGATTCTCGCTTGTTTCTTCTCGATTTCTCTCCGTAAACACCGGATCTCTCTTTTATCTCTCAAAAATTTCATATCTCAGTAACCAAATCCGAAACCCTAATTCGGAATTTCTCATTTTCTCTCTCTGTTCCGTTTTATCTTCGTCGCTATGGCTAAAAAGAACGGCAAAGGCATCATGGAAAACCCTCCTCAAACTCATGCTACTAGATCTGCTGCAAGACTAGGCGTCTCAATCGGATCTCGTGATCGTGGCCGTGGAACTAACGCCCGATCTGGACCAGCTACATGTGGTGGTCATGGTGGTGGATCGAATAGCCTTCGCTCTGTACCTGTTCCACCTGGGTCTAAGGGAAAACAAGCTGCTCGATCCACAGCCGATGTTGGTCCCTCCGAAGTACTACCATCTACACCCAGAGGCGGTCTCGCTGGTCAAGTCAACGACCACGGTACTCCACCGACTCCAGGAGGAGGAATCTCACAAGTCGGAGGGACGAGTGGGAATGGTGGAGGTTCATCCACAAGCCACACCTCGTCACAGAACATTGTTTCAGGCAGTGTTTCTAGAACAAGAATGCCGTCTCAGTTTCCTCCACTGACACAGCCGATCTTACCACATCAGCTCGCACGTCGAGGTACTCCTCCTCCTCCTACGCTGGTTCTACAACCTCAATTTGAAGACAAAGAAGATGAAGATCAAGTTGAATATCCACTGAATGATCTGCCTGTCCAAGATGAAGAAGAAGTTCTTGTTCCAAACCCAATCGGTGCCGACTACCAAATCCTCCTGGATAACCTAATGAATCTTCCTGGCCGCGAGCAGCTGCCCCGTTTGTCAGAGCATCCTATCCCAAATGTCAGGACCACCTGGTAAGTTATCTGAATTTTGGTTTTTTCTGCATGTGATTATATATGTACTTTGGTTTCTGATTAGACTTGCATCTGCGAGTAGCTTTGACGATAGGTTTGTGACTGTACAGATTTGTCATTGCGCATTCATAGCTCTGTCTAAGATTAAATCTGTGCTAATGTATTTGTATATGTTTACTTCTTAGGTTTGGACAAGACGATGGTTCCTTGACCCGTAACATTGCTGGAATTCTCCGTCGTAAATTCGACGGTCCTTTCTACAACTGGACGGTCACTCAAGTCGATGATCAAGAGCTCTTCTTCCGAACATTTGCGGTAATTGTTTTTACTCAGTCTGCTTTTACTTTACATGTTTAACATTCATGTAAGAAATTACGAACACAAATTCTTTGTAGGGGATGTACAATTGGGAGATTGGTATTACTCCAACAGTAAGGCAGCATTTCTTCAGAATTGCATCGAACCGGCTTCGCGGCATTGTTAGTCAAGCAAAGCATGGTCCTGGAAGACCTTACTGGATCGGTGAAATGCTGTGGGGTCAAATGTGCGAGCACTGGAAACAACCTCTGGTCCAGCAGAGGGTTGTGATTGCTTCTCAATGCCGCAACTCTGATCGTGGCGGTCTTGGAGTTGCTAAGCACCACTCTAGTCAGAAGTCGTTCCTCAGGATTCAGCGTGACATGGTAACTTCTGTTTTATCTCTTCTAGTTACACTTAATACAATTTCGATAAAGTCTGATTCCTTACTTATTTCTCTTTCTTTTTCTTGCGTACACATAACTTTTCCTGCCATTGCAGGAGCAGGAGTTGGGTCGTGAGGTCACTTTCGGAGAAGTGTTCCTGCGTACACACACCAACACAGATGGATCCTTTCTTGACTTGAAAGCGGAAGAGGTTGCTCAAGCTTACGAGAGACAACTCGAAGAGGTTATGTCTGAGGATCCAGCTGACGGGCCTGATAATTCAGATAACTCTTCACAGCGTTCTACTTACCGCAGTCTCACCGTCGATGAAAAAAATGCAATCTTTCTCAAGGTAAATTATCTGTCTTCTTTTTTATGACACATACCTCTTTTACATTATTGTTCTGTCTGGTATTGACTGGTTTGCTACTTGTTTTGTATAAACTTAGTAGTTTAGCTTCATTAATTTAATTTCATGCTTCTATTTGTTTTGTTCTTGTAGTGTACAACGACTGACCAGAAAGGAAACCTATTTGGACTTGGTGAACTCAACCAGTTGGTCGGCCAAGGAAGCAGCAAAGGGAGCTATGCAAGCTCTTCTACTGATGTGATTGCACAGCTCCATGAACACCTTGAAGAAGCAAACCAGAAGATCGCAGCTCAAGAACAGGAAAACCGTCGACGAGATTCAGAGCAACAACGCGCTCTAGCTGAGCTTTCTGAAATGAGAAGGCTCGTGTCGTTCTTGAAGACCGACAATCCTCGCATCGCAGCTTACATGAATCAGCCTGCTCCTGTCTTTGATACTTTGGAGCTCATGTCTCCGCGTCGCAATGCTCCGACCAATGAAGATCCAGCATCAACCACTGCAGCAGACGTCACAACACCAACCACAACGCCAACCATTGCACCAAGAACTGCACCAACCACCTCACCACCCACTGCACCAGGAACTGCACCAACCACCTCTCCACAAGCCCCATAAACGGTTTCTGTCTCTGTCTGCTCTAGTTGAACTAATTATCTAATGTTTCGGCTATGTAACGGTTAATTATTTTGTAGTGTTTGTTAACCGTTTTCGGACCCATCTTTTGCTTGAACTTGAACTTGAACTATGTTTATTAATGTACAATTCCTATATGTGAAATTTCTATTAGTAGAATACTGAATAGAATACGAATACGGTGTATTATACGAAGTAGAATACGATGTACAATACAACAAAAAATACGAATCAAAATTGTCACTTATGCGTAGCAAATTAATAACTCTTTTGTGACATTTCAGAGACTACCACTTCTCTATAAGTTGTCATAAATGAGTCACAGATTAGGGACACAGTAAACAGTCACAATGGCGTCACAAATTAGCCACTACAATAGTGTCACACTTCCGTTGGTAATTAGTGACGCATACGGTAGTCTCTCTTATGTCGCAAATCTGTGACGCATATGTTCGTCTCAAATCATTCACAAATGTGCTACTCCAAAAACGCGTCACAAAAGTGTTGCAAATTAGTGTCGTATTTGTGACGAACTGAATTTGCGACGAAAAAATTGTCACTCCTGTAATTCGTCACAAAAGTGTCACAAATGCTACTTTTGTGACAGATTTGTGACACAAATCGGTGTCACAAAAATCCTGTTTTCTTGTAGTGTTATTTGGACATTAAACATGAATTTCCTTGGACGAAAACGAATTAAAATGTTATATGTATGTCAATCATGTTGGCATATGTAACAAAATATGATGAACGGAGAAGAGATAACATGCATATACAATATAGACAACGAAAAGGAAGATCGATCTCATAACAACAACTACATCTAAGTCGACTAGAAATATAACTAATTAATATGCGATGATTAACTAAAAAGGTTGTCAAAAGTGATCATTATTTGTAGACCAACCATTAACGAAGCCAAATGCTATGCTCTATTTTGACATAAGCAAAACCGTTCTTTAGCATATGGAAATGAAATAGTATAAACAAATTTTGATTTAAAAAATCTGTAAGTTTTTAGACAAATATTTATAGATGCATATAGATTGGGATCTATTATTTCGAACACATTATTTTATGATATTAATTATACTTTGTATAAATTTTATGAGCATGTCATAAAATTCATGCTCATAAATAAAATAAAAAATTTATGAGCATGTCTACAAATAGTTTGAGATGATCTTGGATAGAAGCAACTACGAATATGAAGTCCAAATTTGACGTCTAGAACGCTCACTTTTCATCAATTCTACGAGTCGGCTCATGACCTAAAAATTGACTCGGCAATTAGAGTTGCGCGAGTCCGAATTATGATTCTATACATATTGGACTATGTCACTACAAGAAAACAGCCGCAAATCCAACGGAATTTCCGACGGAAAGAATTCCGTCGGAAATTTTCCGACGGTAATCCGACCGATTTCCGACGGAACTGAAATTTTTCAATTCCGTCGGAAATCTGTCGGAATTATTTTCGACGGACAAGAAGACTGTCGGAAATCGATCGGATTATTGGACCGTGTAATTAGCCGGTGCCGACACCGGCGGTGATTCCGGTTAGCTGTCGGAAATCCGTCGGAAAAAATATAATTCTTATATTTTTCTTTTTTAAAAAAAAAAAAATGATTTTCCGTCGGAAATCTGTCGGAAATATATATATGCTACTTTTGTGACAGATTTGTAAACCGGAATATAAGAAAAAATGATTTCCTACGGAAAATCATTTTAAAAAAAAAAATGGAAAAATTGGTAAATCCGACAGATTTCCGACAGATATGTGGTTTTAGGGTATTGGCAAATCCGACAGATTTTCGACAATATTCATATCATGCTAACCTTAAAAGATGACACGTGTTACCCTTACATCTGTCGGAAATCTGTCGGAAATATATCTATTTTCCAACAGAATTCCGACAGATTTAGGGTTTTGAGGTCAAATTCCTAAATTTCGAGAAGACAAAGTCTCGGCATACAATTCTGACAACTAAAGTGAAAGATAAGTGAGTAAATAACCTTCTCGATGTTATACAGTACATGTTTTGCGATTTTGTCTTGTTTCAAACAAAAGCGTTTCATACAGTTACATATACAAAACAATAGATGTTTACGGAAAATACTAAATGTTTAGAATTTGAAAGTAACAATGACCATTATCAAGTATTTTATCTTCCAAATATTGCTCCAACCATGCTATTATCTTGTAACTACGAAAACGAATCATAAAGAAGCTTAAAACCCCAAATCTGTCGAAAATCCGTTGGAAAAATATTCATATATTTTTCCGACAGATTTCTGACGGAATTGGAGATTTCAGGTAAATATCTATACAAAATGCATACAATTTTTCCAAAATAAGCATTTTGTTTAAAAATGTTAACAATGCTAAATATTGTTTAAAAATTTCCAATTTTTTCCAAAATGCTAATTCATTAATTTCCAAAAAAAACATTTCTTAAATTTAATAAACATTTCTTAAATTTCTTCAATTCCTTAACCCTAAAAAAACAAAAAAACATTTTTTAAATTTCCCATACCCTAAAACCACATATCTGTCGGAAATCTGTCGGATTTGCCAATTTTTCTATTTTTTTTTTTTAAAATGATTTTCCGTAGGAAATCTGTCGGAATCTCGGGCCCACCGCGTTGTTGGTTCTTGTAGTGTTCGGTTAATCGTCCGGCGAAGTAGAGAGACGTTTCTTTTCCAACGTAGTCTCTTAAAGCTGTAGTAAGCTCCCCCTAATTATACAATTCAAAGCATTATCAATTGTTTTATTCCAAAACAAGGTTGGGTTAATGTCATATAAAGAAAATACTAAACCATATTCAATTTGTTTTGGAGGGGATTAAAACCACCTCTTATCTTCGACCGAACGGGTGTAGAAGATTGATCCAGAACTTTTGGATTATCAAAATAGATATTAACATGTTTTATAATAATATATATTGCTAATCAGAATATATGATCATCTTTAGATTATTTTTTATTTTACTTTTAATGTAGAAAGGAGGTCGTGTGTCTCTGTCCGTAACCACATATCTGTCGGATTTGCCAATTTTTCTATTTTTTATTTTTTAAATGATTTTCCGTAGGAAATCTGTCGGAAATATATATATATTTCCGACAGATTTCCTACGGAAAATCATTTAAAAAAAAAAAATGGAAAAATTGGTAAATCCGACAGATTTCCGACAGATATGTGGTTTTAGGGTATTGGCAAATCCGACAGATTTCCGACAATATTCATATCATGCTAACCTTAAAAGATGACACGTGTTACCCTTACATCTGTCGGAAATCTGTCGGAAATATATCTATTTTTCCGACAGAATTCCGACAGATTTAGGGTTTTGAGGTCAAATTCCTAAATTTCGAGAAGACAAAGTCTCGGCATACAATTCTGACAACTAAAGTGAAAGATAAGTGAGTAAATAACCTTCTCGATGTTATACAGAACATGTTTTGCGATTTTGTCATGTTTCAAACAAAAGCGTTTCATACAGTTACATATACAAAACAATAGATGTTTACGGAAAATATTAAATGTTTACAAATTGAAAGTAACAATGACCATTATCAAGTATTTTATCTTCCAAATATTGCTCCAACATACTATGAACTTGTAACTACGAAAACGGATCATTAACAAGCTCAAATCCCCAATTCCGTCGGATTTCGCCTCCGGATTTCACCTCCGTCGCCTCCATCCAACTCCCACGAGCCTCCTCCTCCTCGCCTTGTCTTCGCCGGAAATCCTACGGAGTTCCGACGGAATTGGGGATTTCAGGTAAAAATAAGTACAAAATGCTAACACTTTTTCCAAAATAAGCATTTTGTTTAAAAATGCCAACAATGCTAAATATTGTTTAAAAATAACTAATTTGTTTCCAAAATGCTAATTCATTAATTTCTTAAATTTAGTAAATATTTCTTAAATTTCTTCAATTCCTTAACCCTAAAACATCAAAAAAACATTTGTTAAATTTCCCATACCTTAAAACCCCAATGTCGTCGGAAATCTGTCGGAAATATATCTATTTTTCCGACAGATTTCCGACGGAAGTGCCAAATTTTACCCGCAAAATGAAAAATAAATACCGCGAAATGATTTAATTTATTTCAATTTCCGACGGATTTCCGACTACTTTAATGCCGTCGGAAATTCTGGGTTAAAAACACGATCTTCTCTTTTCTTCTTCTCCACCGCCGACCCTAAAACACTAAAATTCTCCCACCACCGCCCCTCCACGCCGCCGCCGATCGTCTGGGCCTCCGATTAAGGGCTTCCTCCGCCGGAATTCGCCTCCGGATTTCACCTCCGTCGCCTCCATCCAACTCCCACGAGCCTCCTCCTTCTCGCCTTGTCTTCGTCGGAAATCGCCCACGAGCCTCCTCCTCCTCGCCGGAAATCGCCTCCTCCTCCTCGCCGGAAATCGCCTCTTCTTCGCCGAATTACGTACAAATGGCGGAAATTCCTTCCCATTTGTAAGTATCCTCAAATTTCTTGTTGATTTTGGTTAGATTTAATATAAATTAGTTTGTGAATTGATTTTTGCTAGATTTAGGATTAGGATTAGGATTAGGGTTAGATTTAGGGTTTGGGAAGTTATATTATGAAATTTGGAAAATTGTTACTAATTTTATGAAATAGTTGCTAGGAAAAATTAGGATTTATGATTAGGAAAAATTAGATTTATGATTAGAAAAAATTATGAATTTAGATTTATGATTAGGAAAAATTATGAATTTAGATTTAGGGAAATTATTTTTTCCATAAATTTTTAGGAAATTGTTAGCATGTTTTACTAATTTTTAAACAATTATAACGATTAATTTAGAATTATATCTATATTTTAAAGAATTTTAAACAATTAGATTTAAAATTGTTACTAATTGTTAGCATGACTTAAACAATTACTAATTGTTAGCATGACTTAATTTTTGAATTTATATCTATATTTTAAAGAATTTTAAACAATTAGATGTAGGAAAGTTTTTAAAAGGTTTATAAGATTGTTTACAAAACCTTATAAAACTATTTAAAAACCTTATAAAACTATTTAAAAACCTTATAAAACTTTACAAAAACCTTATAACACTATTTAAAAACCTTATAAAACTTTAAATTTTAAATTTTAGAATTTTGGAAATTTAAATTTTAAATTCCACCTCAGAATTTTAAATTTTACAATTTTGGAAATTTAAATTTTAGAATTTTTGAAATTTAAAGCAATGTTTTTTTAAACCATTATATTTTTATAATTATAGATTTTTCATATATTTAAAATATATTTTCATATAAATGAAGGGATTACGGTGGGTTCGCTGCTGCATCTGGCAGCGGCGAACCACGTCGTCGTCGTGTGAGTAGATCTCGTTCGACTTCAAAGGAACCCCTCCCCTCCCCTCACCCAAGCCCCGGACGACATCATCAACTAATTCGTCTTAAAGGTATGTAAAATTTAAAATAGTTTTCAAGTCTTTTTTATTTACAATTTAATTTGTTCCGCAGGTTGCTCCGCAGAGCAAAGGGCGGCTTTATGGTCTTCCCGACGATGTGTGATCATCGGGGTCTTCTTGTTACTACAGCGAGACATCCGACCTGATAGCTCAAATGAAGAAAAAGGACGTCGAAATTGAAGGTTTGAAGACGACGGTCCAACAGATACGAGATGCACAAGCCGCCCTAGAAGCCGAGCGAGAGAAGGAGAGAGCTGAGCGGGACAAGGAGAGGGAGATGATGCAACGGATGATGGAGTACTTGGGCCGCAATCCGGATTTCCCGCGGGGGCCCACCATTTAGATTTTTATTTTCAACGTTTTAATTTGTAAAACAATATTACTTTTTATTTCTACTTTTAATTTTATTTTAATTTCTACTTTTAATTTTATTTTAATTTAAATAATTCAAATTTTAAATTTTAAATTTATATTAAATTAATTATTATTTAATTTATTATTATTTTTAATAATTTCTACGAATACGTCGGAAATCCGTCGGAAATTGATCCGTCGGAAAGCTGTCGGAAATAAAACCGTCGGAAATCTGTCGGAAATTGATCCGTCGGAAAGCTGTCGGAAATAAAACCGTCGGAAATCTGTCGGAAGTAAAACCGTCGGAAGTCTGTCGGAAAGTCATCGGTTTACATGTAATCGGAACTCGTCGGAAATCAGTCGGAAACAAAACCGACGGATTTCCGACAGTAGTATTTCCGACGGAATTCCGACGTCTCGCCGGACTCCGGCAGGATGTCGGAATTCCGTCGGAAATATAGCCGTCGGAAATCTGTCGGGAATTTGTGACGGATTTCCGATAGAATTTCCATTTCCGACAAGATAGAAACGACAGACAAATCCGTCGGAAATCTGTCGGAATATGCGTTTTCCGACAGACTTCCGACGGATATTTCCGAAGGAATCTCGCTGTTTTCTTGTAGTGTGTTTTCAAGTATTCGAATCATCTTTTCTTTCTCTTCTAAACCCTACGTTTTAAAGTTTTTACCACCAAACATACGTAAACAACCTACCACATTAGTACAAAATATTTAATCTGATTTCCAGAATCTAAATAAAAAAGCTGGTCATCTTTGCTTTTATATATTTTATTATTGTTGTTAAAAGAGGTTCCTCCGACAGAAGGTTTTACTAAATATCTGAATGCATAACACATGAGTATTAAAAATATATTTCAGCAAAACTACAACAATACAAAGTTCAAAACTAATCGTTAACGATCATATAAACAAAAGGCATGGTATTTTGAGTTTTGTTATGTTTAATTAGATTTTAGTTGCGGATTTTAGATGAGATTCAGTGACTATATCTATATATGTTAATTTGATTTGATTCGATGTCAGTTTTCTTACCTTGGTTTCTCATTTAATCTGATCCCTTTGGCTTCGAGTTAATCTGATCGGTTTCACTCTGGTTAATATATCCACAATGCCCCTACCTATTCCCCATTAACTATTATGAATAAATAAGTTTAATTTTATTCATTAGGTTAATATTAACCGACATTATATACCACGCAAATCTTGTGGATCCGACATAACTTTCTTCCATATCTTTTGTGAGGTGTTGAAATTCTTAAATCAAATTTATCTGTCTAATGATACTATGCAAAACTCCAAAAACGGAAAAAGGAACCATTGACCCCTTTATTACTTTATTAGATTTGAGACCAAAATCGTCAAAAAAGACTTTACAAAATGCTGAAATTGTTATTACATAAAGAAAAGGATATCTGAACCACTTGAAACTCCACTAATATGCTTTCTTCTATATATAAGGATCATATTAAGTCGGCAGATTAATCACGTTCATTAGTTTAATATAATTGACGGTGGCCATATAAATATCTCGAATTTGCTTGCCATTTCAAGAAGCTTTTAATTATTGGTTTGTACAAATATCTTGGGTTAGTGCTACTTGATTTAGTAATGTTTAGTATTATTATATGCACAACCCGTAGAATTTTTATTTCATAGATTTTTCAAGTTTGAAATCAACCGTTGAATATATATTTTTTAAAAAATATATATATGCTACTTTTGACATGCCCCTTTACACTTATGTTTATGTTTAAAATACTTTGCAACCGTGCCACTGTTTACAAACCTTTATTTTTACTAAACTTTTTCAGATTTTTACACAGATTATAAAGATTTTAACAAATTATAAAGTCTTTTAAACGAAGTTATAAGGTTTGAAAACAAATTATAAGATTTTTTAAACGGAGTTATAAGGCTTTAAAACTTTATACAATTTTTAAAAAAATTTATAATATGTTTTAAAAGTTTATATTCCGTGTTTTTTTCAAAAAATGTGGCATGTTCGCAAATGTGCATGTGATAGTATGATTGAAAAAAATATTTTAATGGTGGCACATTTGTAATTCCTCCTATTATTTATAAAGAAGTTATAAAACTTATATATTATTGTGGAAGCCCTCTTACTCTAGTGGTTTGACTAAGAGTTCATTAATGTTTCTACATCTACATGTATGGAGTTGGAGTTCAATGTATATAAATTAATGGAGGCAATATTTACCGGAGATTTTCAGCGTGGAGAAAAGAGAACCATTTGAAATAATCATGTATGTTAAAACTAAAATTGTCCGTTGTGTAATCGTCCATGTAATAATTCTAACAATTTATAATAATTTATAAACTTGTATATTATTTCTTCAGAGAACATTAACATTGAAACTCAGAATTCAATATATTTATGTTTTGACATACATAGAGTGAGTTGGCAATAAATGATAATATTGACATTATTGATTAGAAAATTTAATATGAAAGGACATTGCAATGGTTGTTGGATGGATTTTTCTTGTCCTTCATTGGTTGGATGATGTGATACTACAGGGCTAACAATTTTTAAAAATAGAGATAAAATAAAATAATATTTGGACTGATTCTAGATATAGACTTTTTTTTCTTGGGGCATTCTCAAATTTTTATTATTTTTTATTTCAAAAAGGATAATTGAAAAAGAAATATTAAAATGAAAGGTTTCAGTGGAGTTTTAAAATGGCTAATAAATGTTTTTAATTGATTTCAGACCCTTTTAAAAACGTTTAAGAACCTTTTTAAGAATTATTTAAAACAATTATTGTATTTTGGATGTTTTGAATCATAATTGCATGACATAACTATTTTTTTGCAACACACACATGCACGACAAACGATTTTTACTTGCATCAAACCTACGAAGAACATCCTTCTCCATAACACAAAAAAACCACCAAATAAAAAGCTCTGCATCAATTAATCAGCATTGCATTATTTGAATTCGTATCCATATTTCGTGTGGAAACCTTAAACTTTTGAACAATGAATCAAGAGATTTCCACCGAATCTTTAGACTTTAGAAAACGGGAAGATCCGAAAATGTGTCTAAAGAAACAGAAACGATGTTACAAGATACATAGGTCCTCATTTTGCTTATAAAAGCTGCAAAATATCCAACTAGTATTTTTTTTCCCAGCCGTACCGTTTTTGTAAAATCATTTGCAGAATTACAATACCCATTGACTTTATATAATAGCATGATTACACAATGCTATGAATCATCATCGGTTCATAACACACAGACATTGAAAATCATACTAATTGTCAAAAAGGATAATTCTTCTGTTCAAGTGAAGGTATTATTACACAACAGGTGATATTTAGTGTTTGGGAGCTGAAGTTTGAAGACAATCTTTCATAATCTCTTGAATCCTTCTCTGCAACACCTTGTCCTTAACTCTAACAATCATGTCTTCATAAAAAGCTTGAAGCCTCATAAGCTGATTCTTATCTGCACTCTCCAGGATCTCTCCCCATTCTTTTCCCATATCGAAATACCCAGAAACCCGTAACGAATACGGAATATCTTCCTCTTCGTTAAAAGGTTTTCCGAATATTGATCCATGAAGTATGCTTGCATATCTTTCCATCACCATTAGTTTCGCTTCTAGCCGTTTAACCTCCTCTGTTGTTGATGAGCTTTTGTCAGCTTCAGGTACTTCTTCATTCTCCGGTTTCAGCTCATTTGGCCCGAAGACAGGAGTTGGGACATAACAGTCAGTAACATTCTCGGTCCCGAGCACTCCATTCCTTCCCCTTCCCCAAGACCACATTTTGTAACCACCGTTCGCCACAAGAACTGTATGTGCAGCCCCGCAAGAAACCTGAACCGGGTCACGAAATCTTGACCCGCCTGAAATCTTTCTTGGTACACTGTCATCTCCTGCTTCCACGTCTGCGAAATTGACATCGGGGCATAACCCTAATCCCCTCTCCATTCCCCACAACCACACGAATCCTTCAGATGACACAACGCTTGTGTGGAATAACCCACAGTCTACAGAGACTAAGTAAGCATGTTCTGGGATCTGTGAAACTGGCTCTGGAATCGATGAGCTCTTATTAATTCCATGCCCTAGCTGGCCATTTTCTCCAAAGCCGAATGTCCAGCAAATGCTTGATCCTTTCGGTGTCTCCTTCCTGTAGGTGAGGAGAGCTGTGTGATGAGCACCACAAGCTATGTCGTATACTATAAGATCAGAGTTCTGGTTAAATGTCTCCACAACCTGAGGCCTTGCTCGGCTTTCTGTATCCCCAAGCCCTAACTGGCCATGATGATTATTGCCCCAAGAATACAACACAGATACATCATAACTGTTGTCTTTGTGGATCTCCCCCGGACCAACAAGGGCAACAACGTGTTCATCCCCACATGCTACCTTCAAAACCGTCTGGCCATGGAACTCGGTTATAGGAAATGGAATCGGGATGCTTGTAAAAGAAAAACGAGGTTCAGGTCCGCTGTCTTGTGGTGGAACATTTCCCCACATCCAAAGACCTCCAACATTATCAATCGCAAGCGACATCATGGATCCAGCCTTGACAGCACGAACCTATCAAACACAACGAAAATCATTATACGTCAGGCTTTTCTTCCTTACAAACCGACACTAAGAAAGTGTTTCCAAGACCATACCTTTAAATCTGATCTAGCTTCTCTGCCTGAATCATTATGAGAAGAGCTGGAAGTTTCTTGTTCAAAGAAATTTTGTATCAAGCATGGTGCCAAGGAGTTCTCCCCATCAAAACCAAGTTGGCCATCCATTTACCAGTCAAGGATTTTAAGTCATTATAGATTGTAGCAGCCAATGTAAGAAATGTAATTAAAAAAAAAAAAAAAAAAAAAATCATATCAAGCTAGACAATGTAACATTCAGATAAAAGGATACAAATGTTATAACCCCAACACCAAACAGAGCCATCATCTGCCAAAAGCTTACAAGGCAAAAGAAACAAAATACCAAGAGGATGGTCAATACAATACCATATCATATCATATCCATATACATACACATGAACAAGCCTATATTCGTACTTGAAGTCCATGATCCTATAAACTAAAGTCACAAGCCCTTTCGATCAATAAATAGTAAGAAAATCTAACACAACCAAATAAAGAACAATTTAAATAAGCTAAATTATCGCCATAACCACCGTTTGTATTATATACAACCTCAAGCATACATTTTCAATTCCTAGATTGAATTTCATAGATGCAGGCAAGGGAGCTAATTATATCAAACATAGTATTTTGATCAAATCAGTACCACAGGGTAATATGAAAAGTGAAAGTAGACATATGAATGAATAGAAGAAACCACCTGAGGCAGCGAGGCTGTGATAAGCACCAGCAGCAACACCAACGATTCGAGCCCGATCTCCATTCGCTCGATCTGGGAACGGGAACGCGACTCGTGCTGGTACAAGCTCGTCCGATTCCTTACCCGTACCAAGACGACCAAACATTCCTCTTCCCCAAGAGTAAACGCATCCGTCGCCTTCAATTTTTTCAAATTCAAAAATCAAACTCGAGAAAACACAGAAATCTCTCTGTCTACTAAAACGAAGCTGTGCGGGAAATGAAAATTTACCAGTCAGAGCGATAGTATGCGCTTCACCGGCGGCGATGGAGATTATTTTCCGGGATAAATCTTCAGAAATCGGTAACGGCGGCGATTTTTCCTCCATTTCCATTGCTCGGTGAGTTTTGGAACGGATAAGGTTCCGTGTTGAGTTGCTTTCTCAAATCCTTGAGGCTTGAGCGATCGACACTCCCAAAATATCTTTCAGTGTCAAATCTCTCAGCTGCAAAATCTGGGTGTAGTATAATTTAATTAGGCCATTTTTTGTTTGATTGGCATGGGCCTATATAATTTAATTAGGCCCATTAATAAATCATACGACCCGAAGATGATGGTTTTGATCAGATTAAAATTTGGTAGCGTATTTCTCTTATATTTTGTTAATTACTGTAGGTTGAAAATTTTGGAAAGTTGGGAAGAAAACATTTCTCTGCTATTTTGCAGTAAAGTTGGCTGGATAATTGGAATTTTGGACCCCAATGTCAAATTTTAAATTATATAACTACTAAGTTATGATTGTTGGAAAAGAAAATGAACTTGTGATTTTTAATAGAGAAAGCATATATCTCATGTCTTTTTTTCATAAGATTCCTACCGCAAACAAACAAGACTTGATTACACTTCCCATTCTTTAATATAAGTTTATAACTATCAAGAGGGTCCGGTTAGTTAATAATAATATAAGTTGAGACATACTATTTTAACTTAAGAAATTGATTTGTTAAATATAAGTTGCGAAACACATCTAATCATCATTTGTTCTAAGATAAAAAATATAATATAGAATGTATATTAAAATAATCTTCTGATTAAGAGGTGACCACAACACAAGCAATCGGACCCTCAAAGACACACAAGCAAATTATGTATTATACTAATGCAAATCTCCGTATATGAACGCATTTTTAGATGTCGAGTGTTATACGTACTACTCACTAGGTACTCAATAATGTAAATAGGCAGGCATATAATACACATCACCAAGAGTCCAAACAAAAAAAAAAAAAAAAAGAAGAAGAAAGAAACCAAAAATGGGTCAAGAAGCTCTTCTCGCCGGAAAAACTACGCATGAGCAGCCGGCAAAACGTGGTGTTTCCACAATTCCGATCATTCTAGGTATAATTCTCGTATATTCATACACATGAATATATACATATATAGAGGGAGATTTAATTCACTACAAGAAAACAGTCCATAAGTGACTGCGATTTGTGACTGAAAAATCAGTCACTAATATTTGTGACTACTTTGAGACGAACTAGTGACTGATTTGCGACGGAGCAAATAAGTGTCGCCAATTAGTCGCAAATTTGCGACGCAAGAATCTGGTCATAAGAGTGTCGCAAATTAGCGACAACATTGCGACATATATTCGGTGGTTCCGTGGTAGTCACATATCAGTCACTAATTTGCGACTCTATTACAACGAAAAGAGTCGTCACAAATTTGTGACACATATGTTACCAAAACAGAAGTCACAATTTAGCGACGCCACCGTGGGTGTCACAAAAGCGTCGCAAATTCTATGTCGGCAGAAGAATACAAAAAGAAATCTATGTCGGCCAAAAGGAAAGAAAATTTAAAACGTGTTTACTAACCGGTCACCTAACTCAAAGATATTTTTCTTAAGGTAGTGGTAAAGTAGAGGCTAAAGCGTCACAAATTTGTGACTCCGGTTTTGGCGTCACAAAGTAGAGGCAAATTATTTTGCATATAAATACCACGTATCCTCCTCTCATGTCATTCACTCAAATCTCTCTAATTCACACCTCTCTCTCTCTGAATAAAAAAAAGTGTGGGGAAAAAAATTGTTGTTTGAAAAAAATATTCGGTGAGAAAAAAAACAAAATGTGGCCTTAGTACGGCATGGGAACGACGGAAGCGGCCAACATCCTCTTCCTCTGGTCCGCCGTCACCAATTTCTTCCCTTTAGTTGGTGCTTTTATGGCTGATTCTTACACGGGTCGTTTCTCCCTTATTGGGTTTGGATCCTCCATCAGCCTTCTGGTAAATATACTTTGTAATATTATTTATGATAACCACAAGAAACTGACTTCTTCTTTTTTTCGTTTCCATTTCTCTAATCAAATTTAACTAAAGAGTACAGTATTAGGTTTATTCAAATTTTTTATTTTTTTTTTAATCTCCGTGCACTCATATTTATGCATTTATTTAACGACATATAGTTGAGTTAAGCATGCAAATTAGCGTTTTCTTTGGTTGCCAACGATATTAAACGACAGGTACTATATTTTAATATATATTTTTTTTTTTTGTCAACTAGAATATATTAAGCTCATACAGAGCAAAAACACAAGGTACAATAAGCTATTGGCTTACTAAATTAAAGATCAGATCTACTTTAAAACAAGACACAAATACATGATTTTTAATTTCATCTCATCCCCACGTGTCTATCCTTTAGTAAGCTTCAAGAAGCATCTTCATCACCATCTTCCTCACCACCGGCCCTTACATCTTCACCGGTGAATCTTCATATCGATCAAATCACCCACTAGATCTTCACCACCGGATAAGATTCCAACCAGTCAAGCCCCATATCTCCCTAATGCTTCCTTAAAGTACCTTGTTTTTCCTTTTGCATGAACCAACCAGAAGACAAAAAGAGATTCACAACCATTCACCGGAGCATTAAAACCCGGAAAAGATAGTTAATCTCGAGTACAGAATAATTGTCAAGACATCTTCTAGAAGAAGACCCCAACCTTACCTATTCTAATCTAAATCAACCATACAAATCCTAAACTTAATTCTCCACTAATGGAGAAACTTCACTTCATGAAAACGATGACTTTCATCGGAAAAGTGAAGAAATTACTCACCCATGAGCAAAGAATCAACATATCCAGTGAATGATGAAAATCACTAATTACTTCTGGAATAAGATCGTATAAAACGCATACAAAAGGATAAAAGAAAATCTGAAAAACAGAAGAACAAATCCGATAAACGGAACAAAACATCGGATAAACCGAAAGAACCGATCCGATAAACGGAAAACTATAGCCACGGTGCCGGCTAATCCGGCCACCGGGCAACCAAGTTTCAGATCTGAAGCTTTCTCTTTCTTTTGTGTTCTAGAGAGAAACGAAGAGAGAGAAGAGAGAGAAAAGATTTCTTAATATTTTCAAAATGGTTTTTGTGATCTCGTCTCATTTTACCACCATATTTTATTCATTTTTTTTTTTGTTGCTATAGTCCTTCAGTGATAAACAATATAAATTACTATCCTAATGATGTAAATAATGACCACTAACATCATAAGTGGTATGTTTTTGGAGAAAATACCACTTAGATAAGAAAGTAGTAATGATTTCGCATATTTTCCCATGGACTTTGTAGTATATATTATATGCTAATTAATTGATGAATTTTATTCATTTTAGGGAATGATTTTATTATGGTTGACAACAATAATCCAACCACAATGCGATAAATCAACACACGTTTGTCAACCAACCACACCACTCCAACTTTTTCTCCTATATTCCTTTTTTACCCTCACCTCCATCGGTGCCGGTGGCGTCAGATCCTCCTGCTTAGCCTTTGCCGCCGATCAGCTCCAACCTAACCACACCACAGCATCATGTATCACCACGTCAGCCCTAGAAACCCTCTTTAACTGGTACTACTTATCCGTTATGCTCGCTTGCTTTCTTTCTCAGTCGTTACTCGTCTTCGTTCAGGCAACGTATGGTTGGGAGATCGGTTTTGGAGTCTCTGTTGGAGCCATGGCTCTATCGGTCGCTTTGTTCTTCGTGGTTTCTCCGTTTTATGTTAGGTATAAGTGTGAGTCTGGCGTTGTCGCTGGACTTTTCCAGGTTCTTGTTGCTGCTTTTAGGAACCGACATGTTGATTTGTCATCGTACGAGGAGCATCTTATAACGTACCATCACGAAATAGGGTCTTCATCATCAATTCCTAGCCAGAGATTGAGGTATATTTACTCTTTACATGTAGAAAAATATTGATCTTTTCAGTGATACTATCTACTAATTAAAACGTTATTCACTTGGAATTATTTTTCTAAACTATAGGTATTTGAACAAAGCTTGTGTCACAAGTAACCCGCAACAAGACCTAACCCTAACAGGGGACTCGCGGAATCCATGGAAGTTATGTAGAGTGCATCAAGTAGAAGATCTCAAATCTGTCATAAATGTACACTGCCCATCTGGTCAACGGGAATCATCTCGTCACTTGTCACAGCTTGTCAAGTCTCCTTCATAGTCCTTCAAGCCAAGGCCATGGATCGCCGCACATTCATTAAGGGTTTTGAGATTCCTTCTGGATCTTACGGAATTTTTATGGTTATCTCCTTCGTACTCTTCCTTGCTCTTTACGACGTTTTTATAGTCCCTTGAGTTTCGTGTACTCTAAGAAAGCCATTTCGATTGGGAGTTATGGTGAGAATGGGAATGGGGATTGCAATGTCAGTTCTATGCATCTCCACTCTAGCGACCGTGGAGTACGTCAGAAGAAAAAGAGCCGTAAGTGTTCGCATCCGGATTTTGGTTCTAAGTTCAAACGAAAACAAAAATTTAATATAATTTGTAATCAGTTAAATAACCACAAATCTTATATACTAATTGGGAAATGTCTCACTTCCAATGTGTGATATTTTAACATTCTAACAGATTGTTTTTTGGTTGTTGGTTGGTCACTAGAGAGAGGAGAAAGGTACGACGTTGTCGGCAATGTGGCTATTATCGTACATGATATTAGGAGGCATTTCGGAAGCACTTAATTCGATTGCACAAAACGAGTTCTTCTACTCTGAGCTTCCCAAATCTATGTCAAGCGTCGCCACCACACTCTCCGGCCTCAACATGGCTGCGGCAAGCCTTGTCTCCTCCTGGATCATCACTGTTGTCGATATCACCACCTGCCGGAGCTGGATCACAGAGGATATAGACGAAGGACACTTGGACTATTACTATTGGCTCCTTGCGGGGTTATCTCTACTAAATGTTGTGTATTTTGTTTGGTGTAGCAAAGCTTATGGTGAATGTAAAAGTGAAGTAGAAAACTAAATAACCACAACTAGTGTGAACATTTTCTTAGAGCATGCACACTCATGATACTCTTTGGGTATCATGGGCATTATTTTAGTATAAATTTTAATATTAGTTTATTGTTTGAGATTCATTATGATAATGTTAATAAATTGGCTTCCAGTGGTGAGACCGGTGTCGGTATCATTAAATTTTTTTTTTTTTAATTGTTTGCAAATTGGAAAATAATGAAAGTTATATATAATAAAATAGTGATTCTAAAAAATGTCACCATTTTTAGAAAAGTTTCAAAATACCACTTTTGTTAAAAATTACAAAAATTCCACAAAATTAAAATGAAGTTTTAACATTTAAAACTCAACATTAAACCCCAAACTCTAAAATGTAAGATTTTTTTTTAAAAAATGTAACACTACAATCCAAATTATATATAAACAAAAATTATGTCCAATGAAAATTGGCCACGTGCCGATGATATTGTCTCAGAAGTCTCAACGCAGTGAGACGTCTCAACACAAAAGCACTTTTTAATTTAGTTTTTATTTACTTTTAATTAAGTTCACATGCTTGAGACTCTAATTGTTTCATTGGTGGGGATGGTCTTAGTATTGTGATTAACAGGTTGAAAAACGGTGTCAATAAAATCTATTTTTAATTTAACTAATCTACTGTATAAAAGTAGAAAGATTCTCTCCATAGAGCGACACATCAGCAGTCAAACCAGTCAAGGAGAAGCCACGTGGAATTTGGGACAAAAATACAATATCTGAAAATCAATGCCTCCTTCCATGGACGCCGACCTTTATGTTTTCCTCTATTAGTTCAACTTTTCTATCGAGCCTTCTCAAACTCCTTTTGTCTCTTCATCTTCGTCTTTCTCTGAAAATAGAAAAGACATCATATCTAAGAGAAAGAAATCAGAGACGAAGAAGAAATAGCAAATCCTAATTCCTCCAATCATGCCACGTGAGATATGTCGTTGCGCAGTATTACCACCGGCGGTGGTCCATCCATTGAATTTCGCCAAGCCGCTCGCAATTTCTCTTCATTGCCTCCTGCAGCACCAATGGTATAACTCTCTGATTCGGAATGAAATGTATAGCGTGAGCTTTCGATATGCATTAGCATTCAGAAATATGTCATATGTGCAGTGTGATTATAGAGTGCAACGGAGCAAGAAAGGCTGTCGCCTGGTTAGTACTTTGAGGTGTACTAGCGGTTGTGGGGTATGGCTTAGGTACGTGGAATGAGAGACACAACTGGTTTAAATTGTTTTACTAGCCAAACTAGCCAGAAGTTCATTCCCTAAAGGAAAATACAACTCATTTTATTTTCTTCTTCTTTTTGATCTTTCTCGAAAATCGTTTTTTCTGGTTAATTTCGTTGGGTAATTGTTTAACTCATCTAATTTTTGTTTAGATTAAATTCCATATGTTGTGCGTTTCTTTTGTTGTGTAATGTAAAAGTAAAGCAATGGGAATTAGTTGAAATAGCGTTCTTTGTGAAATATGTTGTTATCTTTAGTGACCAAATGCTCACTGGAGAAAGGTTCCAGGTAATCTCAATTTATTTGACAATTTTGTGGTTACATTAATTGAAATTGTGTTATTATTCACGAAGAAATTTGATCACAGGGACGCCTATGGATTTGCCTTGAGACCTCAACACGTTCAAAGATAACAAGAATACCATAGCATCTATACAGTGAGTTCTTCTCATACTCATTTGCACTTTCAGATAGAAAAATGAAGAATTTGATATGGTTCTTTGAATTTTTATGTCTCTCTCACTCCACATTCCCTGAAGGGATTTTCATCAACGAGTCAAATTACGAATCAACTTTTGTTTTTTTGTGTGTGTGTGTGTGTCAAGGTGCTTTATTATTTGCGGAGACAACGTAATACAAGGAGTTGCAGCTAGAGGCAGAAATAAAAATCTATAAGCACTTGAATGACATTATGACCATTGCTATTATTTCATCTTTATCATTTTATGTGTTTCAGAGAGTTAGGAAATTTAATGATCTTCTCGAGGAAAATATGTTGTCTGATTTTACGGTTGTTGTGCTGAAATCACGAGATGCATGTTTTCATGTCTGATCGAAAAATCTTAATATCTCGAACCTTTGTAGGTCATGAGATTCCTTACACAAACATGTAGGTAAATAGGCCTCAATTTGACTATGTGAATAGTGAATCTTCTTATAGTGTGTTAAGAGGAATAAGTTTCAAGTTGTGGCTTCATTTGGCCACTTTTTATATTTAATACTCTATACTTCTTGGTAGTATTTTTCAACCTTCACTTCCGGTCGTTAAGTTTATGGGAACAAGTATGGATTTAGTGTATTTTTAGGCTTCTTACGAGTTACGACATATAACAAGATGCTTTAGGGACCTCTTTTGTTGTCTTGTACCATATATCGCTATGATTTCAGGAATCTGTGTATGATTTGCAGGATTCTATGTAGGTGATGGATACTTCTTGTTTCGACTATCCTCGTTTGAGGTGATCTCTATTCTCTACACCTTTGAGTACAATGTCTCTTTCTTGCCAAACCTCAAGGTGGCACATGCACACTAGCATCTTCAGATCGTCTAGAAGGAGTCATTTACCGTGCAAACTTCTTCTTGCTGAATAGTTTTGGGTTTACAATATCTTCAAGAATAACTGCGAAGATTTTGCCATCTATGGCAAATAACGACGTGGGAAGGAGCATTCAAAGCCGCTTCAATGGTTGCAGATGCCAGTGTTGCTCAAGGTAAGACAAGTTATGAAATGGGATATGATGTTGTGAATGAAGTAAGAGAGTAAGAGTGTCTGATTTTGTTGCCGAATGAAATAGTGCAACTTAATTTAGCCATATGCAATGTGAATCCAACATAACAATATATTTTTTAACATTGTAGAGAGAGAGTTTCTCAGTTGTTCCCTTCCGGATGTATGTCCGAACCAAACTCATGGCTGGTCCGACGAATCACAACAAGAACCAAAGTCATGGACGTATGACCAAGCTTCAATGCCCTTAACATCTTCGACTATCCATCTCACCGTTTCCTCCTACCCTATTTAGATGCTCATCATTGTTTGTTTGGTTAGATCATCAATGTCTTTTTGGATTTACCATGTATTTACAACGCCGCAGATTTGAAACAAACTCTTAAAGGTGTTGTTTACAGTTTCTTTATCTTCTTCTTAATATGATTAAATGTTGGTTATGTGTTATGTGTTACTATAGTTCAAACGGTTTTCGGCCAAACAATGGTTAAAAATTAGGAGTTGTGGTGATTTATTACGAGATTTTCGTATGGGAGTTTTTCTCCTTTTTGGTATCGTAATTGGTACTTCTTCGTTATCGGCTTTGCAATCTTTTTGGTAACTTGAAGCTTCGAGCTTTGTTCGACATGTATAGATTATCTCGAGTTTTCAAGAGGTTTTTTTATATATTTGTTGATGCTAAATTGCTAGAATTTAGACGGGTCTTGGGATTGTTCTCGTCTTATATTAGTTTGAGAAAGAGAATGAGAGTGCTATAAAAAAAAGTACCTTTACAGTAGGAAGTTCAACCATAGGGATGGCAAATTTGAGAATCAATAGGGAGTTCTTTTCATAAAGAGTCACTAAGTAGAGTGTAATAATTCCATTGTCATCATCACATCCTTATTCTTCAAGACCAATGACAAAAAATGATCCCAAAAATAATGCAAATGTAAAAACCTTAATACTGTCTATTCCTCTACTTATTTTTTTCTATGGTACTTTCTTTTAGGTTTGGAGGTTTCTATCAGGTTAGGCCATAGGCAAATAACGTAGCTCTCTTACGAAGTTTTACTATGTTTATGTTCTCTATTTTTAATTCCGGTTATAACTCTAACACAGTGGATTCTTGAATGATAGATTAAAATTGTTGATTCTACTTTCAGTGCATATACTCTAGCACATAACTGTAAAGTTAACATGATTAGAACTTCCACAGCATTGCAAGCAAAGGCATCATCATGTCATGTGTACCGTTAACTTGTGCATGTCTCAAGATTTTCTATCTAAACTCTCTCTCATTTGTGAAATTTAGGGTGTTGTTGGTATTAACACGCAAGTAGTGAGAATGCATGGACTGAAATGGAAACTCTTGTTATATAGCAAGACAAAAAACTTTGTTCTCTGTTGAATCGATTTTAATTGATTAGATATGATATGTTTACTATGTAAAGGACCAAATGTCACGACAACAATTGATGCTGTCTGTATGTTCTTCAGGATTGATGCTAATTAGTCAGTGGCATCAAGAAGAAACAAGCTCGTAGAGCTGGTTAACCTTCTAAGTGACAGAAATAGATGCGAACAAACACTTCTCCACTAGAAATATTGGTCTCATCAGCCGAATTTATTAACCCTTTTCTCGATTTTAGTAAGCAAATTTGTTTAAACTTCATACTCTCCTTAATAGTTAATAAATTTACATTTCTAACACAACAGATCTTGAAGATTTGAGGGAAATGAGTAACGAATTTATAAAGGATCCGAAGTTGTAGAATTGGATATGTCATGATTATGATTTGCAAATGAATGTGAGAATATCATTAGACGAAGAATACAACTTCCATAATTTGGTTTCGAACACATTATATACCATCAATACTTAAACTGAATATAATCAATTAAAAGTAAAAGTAATCGAACACATTGTACACAAGCAGAGTTTTAAAAGTAAAGATAATCAATTAACTACTGTAAAACCAAAACAAAACATTAAAACTAACTACAGTAAAACAAGACCAGGATAATAATAATAAATTCCTAAATTATAAATAATAAAAATGTAAATATTTAATTAGAAATGAAAACGTTTTGATTTCGGTTATATGAGATCGGGTTCGGATCGGTTTCTTGTACTAAATGTGGAATCCAAATAATGATTCAAACTATGATGGGATCGGGTTTGAACGAAAGTAATGTTTCTATTAGTCTAAAAAGGGTTTAAAACTCAAGTGATTTTTCATAAAATCTTAAACAATCAACTAAGTGTTAACAAATTTGAATCAAAATCAAATTGAACAAGAAAGTAATTCATAAAGAGGTACCAAAATGATATTCACACCAATATTCACATAATTCTCTCTGCATGTGATTAACAAATTGTTGATCCAACTGGACAAAATGACACTAATTACAAATGTTAAGTAGTAATAGTCAACTATACAAATTTAGATAGGTCACTATATCAAACATACAAGTTAATAATAATTCACTATAAATATAAAATTTGACAATAACTAGAGAGAGGAGAAAGGTACGACGTTGTCGGCAATGTGGCTATTGTCGTACATGATATTAGGAGGCATTTCGGAAGCACTTAATTCGATTGCACAAAACGAGTTCTTCTACTCTGAGCTTCCCAAATCTATGTCAAGCGTCGCCACCACACTCTCCGGCCTCAACATGGCTGCGGCAAGCCTTGTCTCCTCCTGGATCATCACTGTTGTCGATATCACCACCTGCTGGAGCTGGATCACAGAGGATATAGACGAAGGACACTTGGACTATTACTATTGGCTCCTTGCGGGGTTATCTCTACTAAATGTTGTGTATTTTGTTTGGTGTAGCAAAGCTTATGGTGAATGTAAAAGTGAAGTAGAAAACTAAATAACCACAACTAGTGTGAGAACATTTTCTTAGTTAGTATTGTGATTAACAGGTTGAAAAACGGTGTCAATAAAATCTATTTTTTATTTAACTAATAGACTATATTCATCAATCACAAATTATCTTGAATTTTTAATCATTAATAGTTTATGGTTTAATTTGCTTAATAGCAATCAAAAAAATTATAATTAAAAAACTAACCAAGAATGGTATGTGTGGCAAACTTATGGCCATTATATTTAGGTCGAATGGTTAGAGATTTTATTAGAGTTTTTTTGTATGTTATTTTTGCCAATTTCCCTATTTCTAAGCCTGAATTGTTAATTATTTATTAATTCATTTAACATTTTACCGCAAAAAAAAAAATTATTTATTAATCGCATGATATATTTAGCCATATATTGTTAATTATTACTAATTCTTACCTCAATTTTTGTGAGAATAAAAATGCATACAATTGCCTCAACTATAATAAGGCTGAAAAAAAGAAGACCGAGCGGCCCACCAAAGATAGATAATTAGGGTTTATCGGCCTTAAACATTCGTTGAGAAAAGGGAATATCTTGAGAGAAATCTTGGGCTTTGTTTAAGCTATGGATAAAGTCAGTGGATTATCCGATGAGTTACTGGTTAAGATATTGTTGTTTCTTCCGATGAAAGTAGCTGTTTCCACTAGCATTTTGTCGAAACGATGGGAGTTTCTCTGGATGTGGTTGCCTAAACTTGAGTTCAATGATAGAAACTATTCACCCTTCGAACGCAAGAGGTTACAGTGTTTTCTTGACAGGAATCTGCCATTACATAGAGCTCCGGTTATAGAAAGCTTTAGTCTCCATTTTAGTGCTCAACTTCTCAAACCCAAAGATATTAAGCTGTGGGTTATGACTGCACTTTCTCGCATGATACGCGAGCTGGAGATTTCTTGTGGTTCTTCTCGGGAAGAGCGGAAAATATTGCCAAGTAACTTGTACACTTGCAAATCGCTTGTGACCTTGAAACTCGACGGAAATATTCTCCTTGATGTTCCACGTATGGTTTGTCTTCCTTCTCTGAAAACTTTGCAACTTAAACGTGTGAAGTACTTCAATGAAGATTGTCTTCAACGGCTTCTATCCAACTGCCCTGTCCTTGAAGATATATTGGTACTTAAAAATGTAGGTGAAAATATGAAAAAGTTTACTGTCAATGTCCCGTCTTTGCAGAGATTATCACTCTATATATCTAATGATATACAAGAGCCGAATATATTGCCGAGTAACTTGTATACCTGCAAATCGCTTGTGGCCTTGAAACTCGATGGAAAGATTCTCCTTGATGTTCCACGTATGGTTTGTCTTCCTTCTCTGAAGACTTTGGAACTACAACGTGTGAAATACTTGAATGAAGACTGTCTTCAACGGCTTCTATCTAACTGCCCTGTTCTTGAAGATCTATTGGTACGCCATAGTCATAGATTTGGAGGTGAACATATGAAAATGTTTACTGTTATCGTCCCATCTTTGCAGAGATTATCACTCTATATATTGGATGATGTAGATTTATTTGTGATAAATACCCCTTCTTTGAAGTACTTCAAACTTCTGCTTCATAATTCTAAGAGCAATTACTTTTCGATTAAGAATATGCCTAAACTGATGGAGGCAGACGTAGATGTTCAATTCCCCGATCTCAAGAGTCTCATCAAATCAATTACATCGGTCAAGCGTCTTAACTTCTGCGTAGAAGCCGATGGTAATTCAGAGGTAATTAGTTCTCATTTGTCTTCAAATCCCATTTATATATTCTTCTGGTAATGATGTTAATATTGTGCACAGGCAGTGTATGGTGAT
Source organism: Draba incana (assembly GCA_963576765.1). NCBI lineage: Eukaryota > Viridiplantae > Streptophyta > Magnoliopsida > Brassicales > Brassicaceae > Draba > Draba incana. Next base: position 8,394,432 of record OY755205.1, on the reverse strand, counting down.
GGTTTTGTCTTCAATGAGCTTGAACATTTGAAGCTATGTTCATGTGCACCGTATTTGACGAATGTCCTTGTCTGGTTGCTCAAAGTTTCTCCTAACTTACGAGGCCTAGAATTCTATCAAATGAATGTAAGCTTCTTGGATAAACCATTAATTTTTCATCTATACTGTAGAGTATGGTTTTAATCTACTTCTTATGCTTGATCTCAGGATCATGACAATGATGGTTTGGTTTGCTGGAATCAACCAAGTACTGTCCCTGAATGTATGTTGACAAGTCTACAAACTCTTACATGGTCGGATTACTCAGGAAGACCCGAAGAGAGAGATCTTGCGGTTTATATTTTAGAAAACGCTCGTTGCTTAAAGACTGCAACAATCTCGTCTTATGTTGAAGATTCTTTGTTTGCAAAACATAAGATGGTCAAAGAGTTGGCACTTTGTTCCCGAGCTTCAACCGCATGCAAACTCGTATTTGATTGAGGCTTTGAATCATTAGTTGTTTTTTTATATCAGGATTATTATTTCTTTATGTTCCAGTCTGTTGTCCAAGAAAGATTTCGATTGTTCCAAACTTTTATTTAGTCTTCCTATAAAGATGCATGATATAATCCCATTGTGTTTCTAATCATAATATAGATATAAAATGGAGACTGTGTTTGAAAGCTTGGCCTTGAAGGCATTGAAACCTAAAAATTTTGTTGGCTAGTAGTCTTTAATAGTAAAGGATATTTTTTTTTATAAATCATTTTGGCTCTCAAACACGGGGATATACAATTACCTCAATCGTAATGAAAGAGAAAACGAATATTACATTTAGGCCCATTAAAGATTTACATCACTAGGGTTTATTGGCCTTAACCATTCGTTGACCAAATTTACATTAGAAGCCGAACGGTTCGATTAGAGGTGACTGGTGATTACCGACGGCGACAACGAAGCTCAGCTCCGTGCGTTCCAATAGTTTTGATTGAGACGATTCTCTACAATTCCGGTACCATTTCTCGTTTCAAGCTTTAACGAGTCTTTCAGTGTTTTCACGCGTTAGTAGCTCGTTTGGTTGGCTTCTGACCTAAGTCTACGAGTCTTACGGTCTTTTCTTGTTTTTATTTTGTTCAGCGTTGTGAAAAAGAAATAATCGTGTGACAGTATCTTGGGGATTTGCTTAAGATATGGACAGAATCAATGGATTAGCCGATGAGTTACTGGTTAAGATACTATTGTTTCTTCCGACAAAAGTAGCTGTTTCCACTAGCATTTTGTCGAAACGATGGGAGTTTCTTTGGATGTGGTTGCCTAAACTTGAGTATGATAACAGAAATCAATCAGAGTCTGAATACAAGAGGTTACAGTGTTTTCTTGAAAGAAATCTGCCATTACATAGAGCTCCGGTTATAGAAAGCTTGCGTTTCGAGTTTGCTAATACACATTATAAACTTGAAGATGTCAAACTGTTGATTGTGATTGCCGTTTCTCACATCATACGTAAGCTGACGATTTCTTCTAATTCGTATCTAAAAGAGTCAAACCACTACAAGAAAACAGCGCGATTCCTACGGAAATATCCGTCGGAAGTCTGTCGGAATAAGAGTTTTCCGATAGATTTCCGACGGATATGTCTGTCGTTTCTATCTTGTCGGAAATGGAAATTCTGTCGGAAAGCTGTCGGAAATTTCCGACAGCGTTCCGACGGCAGTATTTCCAACGGAATTCCGACGTCTTGCCGGACTCCGGCAGTCTGTCGGAATTCCGTCGGAAATACTGTCGTCGGAAAGCTGTCGGAAATAAAACCGACAGCTTTCCGACGGGTTCCGACTACTGGTAAACCGACAGACTTCCGACGTCATTATTTCCGACAGTTTTCCGACGGATAAATTTCCGACGGATTTCCGACGTATTCGTAGAAATAATTAAATATAATAATAAATTAAATAATAATTAATTTAATATAAATTTAAAATTTAAAATTTGAATTATTTAAATTAAAATAAAATTAAAAGTAGAAATTAAAATAAAATTAAAAGTAGAAATAAAAAGTAATATTGTTTTACAAAACGTTAATAATAAAAATCTAAATGGTGGGCCCCGGCGGAAAATCCGGGTTGCGCCCCAAGTACGCCATCATCCGTTGCATCATCTCCCTGTCCTTGTCCCGCTCGGCTCTCTCCTTCACCCGCTCGGCTTCTAGGACGGCTTGTGCATCTCGTATCTCTTGGACCGTCGTCTTCAAACCTTCAATTTCGACGTCCTTTTCCTTCATCTGGGCTCTCAGGTCGGATGTCTCGCTGTAGTAACAAGAAGACTCCGATGATCCCGCATCGTCGGGAAGACCATAAAGCTGCCCTTTGCTCTGCGGAGCAACCTGCGGAACAAATTAAATTGTAAATGAAAAAGACTTGAAAACTAATTTAAATTTTACATACCTTTAAGACGAATTGGTTGATGATGTCGTCCGGGGCTTGGGTGAGGGGAGGGGTTCCTTCGACGTCTGGCTGAGAGAGAATGTACTCCTCTTCCATTCTTTGGACGCTCTCCTGAATCTCCCGAGCTACCTGATCCTGAACAACACCATTCTTGTCGGTGTGTGTCGCTAGCAGAAGTTCCAAGTTGTTGGGATCCCGACCCAACTCCTTAGCCTGCAGTTGTTAGATATTTATTTAATAATATAAATGTATATAAAAAAAATTTAATAAAAATCAAGACGTTCAATGAAAAACTTACCATATCCCTAGCCTTTGTCTTCTTGCTGGTAGCTCCAAGGTTGTGGGTGGCAGGTCCCTTGCCGTTGCGCTGGCTGTTCTGGTTGCTAGAGTGATATGTAGAGCTCTCCTTGGTCGCCTCTAGTTGCCAATAGGCGATGAACCCGTTCCACAACTCCTCCTTTTCCACCATCTCCTTTGGCACCTGACCGTGTAGCCACTTATCCTTCCACTCGAACACCTTCTTCGAGTAGTGCAGTGCTGCATAAGAGTCGAATTCTCTCCTAACCAGAGCGGTCATGTGTGGGTCCCACCTAAATTCTTGCTGCAAATACAAAAATTAAATATAAATAATAATAATTTAAATGAAAGTAAAAATTGTGAAAAAGATGACTTACCGCAAATTGGCGAAACCACATATCTTGATCCTCTAGTGGCATGGCGGTGTACGTCGCATAAGGACGGCTGAGCATAGAGTTTTCCATCTTGTTCAGGGACTTCGAAATCCCGCTGCGAGAATCACCAAACCTACGGGAAAAAATGCAACTAAATTAAATTTGTTAAAAAAAAACAGAAATGAAACAAAAAACTTACCATCTGTCTCTACCGAGCTGATCTGGATGGAGTCTAGTCAACCTCTCTCGTCCAGGAAGACCCATGAACTCCTCGACGCTAATCTGCGACGGTGCTGTGGTGGCTGCTGGTGTCACCGGCGTCTCTACAGGTATAGACGACGGTGTAGGTGTAGACGTCGAAGTCGAATGAGCTCTACTCACACGACGACGACGATGTTGGCCGCTGCCAGATGCAGTGGCGAAACCACCGTAATCCCTAGATTTATATGATAATATATTTTAAATATATGAAAAATCTATAATTATAAAAATATAATGGTTTAAAAAAACATTGCTTTAAATTTCCAAAATTCTCAAATTTAAATTTCCAAAATTGTAAAATTTAAAATTCTGTGGTGGAATTTAAAATTTAAATTTCCAAATTCTAAAATTTAAAGTTTTATAAGGTTTTTAAATAGTGTTATAAGGTTTTTGTAAAGTTTTATAAGGTTTTTAAATAGTTTTATAAGGTTTTTAAATAGTGTTATAAGGTTTTTGTAAAGTTTTATAAGGTTTTTAAATAGTTTTATAAGGTTTTTAAATATTTTTATAAGGTTTTGTAAACAATCTTATAAACCTTTTAAAAACTTTCCTAAATGTAATTGTTTAAAATTCTTTAAAATATAGATATAAATTCAAAAATTAAGTCATTATCTTTAAATTTACAATTATTTCGATATTCTAAAATTCTTAAGTAATTGTTACATAATTTAAAATTCTAAAAAATTAAAATTCTAAAATTTTAAATTAATCGTTATAATTGTTTAAAAATTAGTAAAACTTGCTAAAAATATTCTAAAAATTTATGGAAAAAATAATTTCCCTAAATCAATTTCTCTAAATCAATTTCCCTCATTTTTCCTAATCATAAATCTAATTTTTCATAACAATTTAAAAACCCTAACAATTTCATAACAATTTAAAAACCCTAACAATTTAGTAAAAATTAGTAAAAATACTAACAATTTACTAACAATTTCATAAAATTAGTAACAATTTCCAAATTTCATTTTATAAAATACTAACAATTTCCAAACCCTAATCCTAATCCTAAATCTAGCAAAAATCAATTCACAAACTCATTTATATAAAATCTAACCAAAATCAACATGAAATTTGAAGATACTTACAAATGAGAAGGAAGATCCGCCATGGGTAATCCGGCGAGGAGGAGATGGCGGCGAATTCCGGCGAGGAAGAGGGGATTCTCGGTGGCGGATAAGGGGAGAGGAGGAGGCGGTTGGGGCGAGTCTCGGAGGAGGAGAGGCTCGGAGGCGGAGAGGATAGGCGGAAGGGCGATTCAGGCGAGGAGGAGGAGATTAATCGGCGAATTCCGGCGAGGAGGAGCGGTGGTGGCGAAGAAGAAGAAGTGATTTCAACCCGTGGAGAAGAAGAAGAAGAAGAGTCGGTTCTGTTATTAAATTAGAATTTCCGACGGAATTAAATCTGTCGGAAATCCGTCGGAAATTCTAATTTAATAATTTTCATTTCGCGGTATTTATTTTTCATTTCGCGGGTTAAATTTGGCACATCCGTCGGAAATCCGACGGAATTGTGGTTTTAGGGTATGGGAAATTTAAGAAATGTTTTTTTGTTGTTTTAGGGTTAAGGAATTGAAGAAATTGAAGAAATGTTTATTAAATTTAAGAAATTTAAGCAATGTTTATTAAATTTAATAAATTTAAGAAATGTTTATTAAATTTAAGAAATGTTTTTTTTGGAAATTTAAGCATTATATATTTTTAAACAATATATAGCAAAATAAGAATTTTAAACCAAAATGCTTATTTTGGAAAAATTGTTAGCATAAGTTTGAAATTCTAAACATTTAGTATTTGGAAGATAAAATACTTGATAATGGTCATTGTTACTTTCAAATTCTAAACATTTAGTATTTTCCGTAAACATCTACTGTTTTGTATATGTAACTGTATGAAAGGCTTTTGGTTGAAACATGACAAAATCGAAAAACATGTTCGGTATAACATCAAGAATGTTATTTACTCAATTATCTTTCACTTTAGTTGTCAGAATTGTATGCCGAGACTTTGTCTTCTCAAAATTCAGATTTCCGATAGATATATCATTTTAAAAAAAAATAATATATATATATAAATCATTTTATATTAAATATATATATATATATAAATAAATATACAGATAAGTCGAAATTATATATATATCATTTAAAAAAAAAATATATATATATATATATATATATATATATAAATTATCCAACTTCTTCGTCATCAAATTCTCCAACTTCTTCTTCTTCATCAGATCCTTCCGAAGGAATTGTGTCTTCGTCTTCATCAAATTCTCCAACATCTTCTTCTGATTCTGAATGTACGATATTATCACCAAATTCAGTGAAATCAACAAAAAGGTCCACCGCTGAAGAATGATCAACTGGAGCCATCGGAGTAATTCTAGTTGGTTGCATAGCATCTTGCTCAACAACTCCATATAGTCTCCCTCTTGGATTAATTGGAGTCACTGTAATCCAAGGATCTCCTCGATGTGTCACCCTAGGATAAGAAATGTAGCATACCTGAAACAAACATATTTAGTTTAGGCAATTACAATATCATTATTTATCTATAAGGCACGTATTATAAAATTTTAAAATCAAACTTGGTCTGCCTGTGATGCTAGGATGAATGGGTCATACTTTTGCAGTCTCCTAGAAGAATTTACTGAAGTGACGCCAAATTGGCTCACCTGGACACTTTCTGGATATGACGGATCATACCACTCACACAAGAAAACAATGCACCTCATGCCCAACATTCCTGGATAGCGCACTTGCAATATTTCTTTCAGAATCCCGTAGTAGACTACATCACCACTTGTAGCTGAAATACTGTAATCTGCAGTTGCCCTCGGCCTTTCTTCATGAATCCTAAATGCAAATCCCCTAGTGCAATACCGAGCGTATGAAGTTGCTTCAAAGCTTGGGCCTGAAACTATCTCTTGTAACCATGTCGGAAACCTTTCTCCATTCTTCATTCCTTCAGAAACCTGAGATAATAATTTAGACAAATTAATAAACAAACATTTAATTAAGTAATAATTAATTCACTAATTTTAAGAAATGTAAGCGTTTTTTTAAAACTTACGTAATATTGCAGCCAATTTGGAAACTCGTTTTCCTTAGATTCTCCAAGTTCGTCTTCTGTCATTTCTGGATAATAGCGACGTATTGATGCAATGTAAATCCTGAAAGCAAACAAAAAATATATAACATATGAAACCTATATATTACTTAGGTATTAAAAACAAGATGTATTTAAATAAGTTCTGTTTTTACCTTTCGTACTCCGCCATCTCCTCACAATTCGTTAGGATATACATATGTAAGTGACTCCACTCTGCTTGTGATAGGAAGCGTCTCTTCCCTCTCCCAATCACTCGGCCAACTTGTGAAAACATCTCAGGGACAATCGCGGCATATGTGACTCTCTCACCTTTATCATCATAACGAGCAGGACGTCTACTCTTCGTACTAACTTCCCGCGGAAAGTAATATTCCGCAAACTGTGATGATTCTTCATTGATACTCTGTGCGACAATAGAACCTTCAACTCGAGCCAAATTTTTGACCTTCTTCTTTAGATGGAACATGTACCGCTCAAAAGGATACATCCAACGAAATTGAACGGGACCACCTAGTTCAGCTTCGCGGGGGAGGTGTAGGGGAAGATGTTCCATAACATCAAAAAACGACGGCGGAAAGATCTTCTCAAGATTGCAAAGGATCACTGGTATATTGGCATCTAAATTGCGGATCCCCTCAACTGTAAGTGTCCTCGTGCATAAATCCCTAAAGAAAGCACCAACTGCTGCAATAGCTTCGTGGACAGTTTGAGGAAGGAGATGGGTAAAAGCAAATGGAAGAAGCCTCTGCATCAGTACATGACAATCATGACTCTTCAGTCCCAAAAACTTTAGGTATCGCGAGTCTACGCAGTTACCCAGATTAGCTGCATATCCATCAGTGAATTTAACTTCGTGTTCAATCCACCGGAAAAATTCTCTTATCTTTTGTATTTGCAATCGGTACGGAGGAAAAGGATATGTACCATCGGGAATACGATCAAGATAAGCACGGTAGCAAATCTTTGAAACATCCATCCTAGACTTCACATTGTCTTTTGTCTTTCCCGGGATGTTTAACACCGTATTCATGATGTTGTCAAAGAAGTTCTTTTCAATATGCATCACATCGAGGTTGTGCCTTAATAAATGATCCTTCCAATACGGCAAATCCCAAAATATACTCTTCTTATGCCAGTTGTGAGCTCCTCCTACACCACAAAGCGGTTCATGCCCATTACCCCCACAATCAGGAGTCCTCTCAGCACCAAAATCTCTCAACTGCTCCAATATAGTACGACCGTCTATCTCATCAATTGGAGCATCAAACACTTGTTTATTTTTCTTAAATAATCTTTTAGACCGACGATAGGGATGGCCGTCCGGTAGAAACCTTCTATGGCAATCAAACCAACATGGCTTTCTTCCATTCCTCAATTGGAAAGCGTCAGTGTTGTCTTGGCAAAACGGGCACGATAATGTTCCATGAGTAGTCCATCCAGATAGCATACCATATGCTGGGAAATCGCTAATAGTCCACATAAGGACCGCACGCATCAGAAAATTCTGCTTCCGTGAAACATCAAATGCTTCGACACCGTGACTCCATAGCATTTGTAACTCATAAATCAATGGCTGGAGGAATACATCAAGTGATCTCTTCGGATGCTCAGGGCCGGGAATAAGAACGGAGAGGAATAAAAACTCTCGACGCATGCACATACCTTGGGGCAAATTATACGGTGTTACGATTACGGGCCACAAAGAATACTGCCTTCCATGCTTCCCAAATGGATTGAAACCATCTGTACTTAACCCGAGGTACACATTTCTTGACTCGTATGCAAAATCCGGATACAACATTTGAAAATGTTTCCACGCTTTTGCATCTGAAGGATGTGTAATCTCTTCATCTTGACGATGCTCTGCATGCCATCTCATTTGTTCTGCCGTTCGCACAGATTGATATAACCTCTTTAACCTCGCTGTCAATGGTAAGTACCACATACGTTTATATGGAATTGGAACTCTCCCACCAGTTTCCTTATACCGCGGTTTACGACAAAATTTACATCTTCTCCGGTTTTCGTCTTCTCTCCAATATAGCATACAGTTGTCGATGCATACATCTATCACCTGATACGGCATACCAAGACCAGCTACAAGTTTCTGTATCTCGTAGTATGATGCAGGTGCCTGATTATCTTCAGGCAAAATATCTTTCACAAAATCTGCTATCGCATCAACACACTCTTCCGCCAAATTGAAGTCTGTCTTAAGGGTCATCAGTCTACTAGCAGTTGATAAAGGGGAATGTCCGTCTCTACACCCATCATATAATGGTTGCTTCCCTGCGTCTAACATATCAAAAAATCTTCTAGCTTCTTCATTTGGTTCTTCTAGTCTATTCTCCCTTATTACGATCGATGGCAAATTCTCTCTAAACACATCATGAACCATCTCAGCGGTACCTACACCAAAATCTACTTCCGTTCTATGTTCGCCTAAGCTATCCATTCTATGTTCACCTAAGTTATCCATTCTATGTTCGCCTAAGCTATCTGCAACATATGGTGCACTGCTACTACTAGCACCATCATTATTAGTTTCTCCATGAAAAAACCAAATTTTGTATCCCGGCATAAAACCAACGGTATACAAGTGATGCCAAACTTGTTCTACATTAACATTACGAGAATTGCAACAATTTAAACATGGACATTTTATCACCTTTCGATTCCCGACAACCGCCATGAACTCGCATATACCTCGTGCATAACTTGGATTTAATGTATTCGACGCCGGATCATACATCTCTTCATCCATCCACGATCTATAATATCTAGAAGATGACATCTCATTCTAGTTGGGAATCTGTCGGAAATCTGTCGGAAATCTGTCGGAAATTTCTATTTTCCGACGGATTTCCGACAACTGACCGGAATCTCCTCCGGCGTCGGCAACGGCTAGTTACACGGTCCAATAATCCGACCGATTTCCGACGGTCTATGGTCCGTCGGAAATAATTCCGACAGATTTCCGACGGAATTCAAAAATTTCCATTCCGTCGGAAATCGGTCGGATTACCGTCGGAATTTCCGTCGGATTTGTGGCTGTTTTCTTGTAGTGAACATATTGCCAAGTAGCTTGTATACCCGCAACTCCCTTGTGAACTTGAAACTCAAGGGAAATATTCTCCTCGATGTTCCTCGTATGGTCTGTCTTCCTTCTCTGAAAACTTTGCAACTTAAACGTGTGAAGTACTTCAATGAAGATTGTCTTCTACGGCTTCTATCTAATTGCCCTGCTCTTGAAGATCTATCGGTACGCCATAATCCTAGATTTGGAGGTGAACATATGAAAAAGTTTACTGTTATCGTCCCGTCTTTGCAGAGATTATCACTCTATATATTTGATGATGTAGACGAGCTTGTGATAAATACCCCTTCTCTGAACTACTTCAAACTTGTGCATTACAATTCTAAGAGTAACTACTTTTCGATTGAGAATATGCCTAAGCTGACGGAGGCATACGTAGATGTTCAATTTCTTGATCTCAAGAGTCTCATCATATCAATCACATCTGTCAAGCGTCTTAATTTCTGCCTAAGGGCCAATAATAGTTCAGAGGTAATTAGTTTCTACTTGTCAAGTCTTCAACCGCATTTAGAGATTCTTCTAATCGTGATGTTAATATTGTGGACAGGCCGAGTATGGTGATGGTTTTGTCTTCAACCGGCTTGAACATTTGGAGCTATATTTATGCCAAAAGTATTTGTCGAATGTCCTTGTACGATTTCTCAAAAATTCTCCTAACTTACGAGTACTAGACCTCTACCAAGGGGAAGTAAGCTTCTTCGGAAAAAAACCTATTAATTTTTTCATATAATTCACAATATGATATGGTTTTAATCCACTTCTTCTGCTTGATCTCAGGATCATGAGGATGATGATTTGATTTGCTGGAATCAACCAAGTACTGTTCCTGAATGTATGTTGTCAAGTCTACAAACTTTTACCTGGTCGGAATATTTAGGAAGACCAGAAGATAGAGATCTTGCGGTTTATATCTTGGAAAATAGTTTTCGCTTAAAGACTGCAACAATCTCGTCTAATGAGTGTTTGGTTTCTAAACTTGAGATGATCACGGAGTTGGCACTTTCTTCCCGAGCTTCAGCCTCATGCAAACTCGTATTTGACTGAGGATTTAAATCATTAGATGTTTTTTTTTTTATAGAATAGGATTATTTAAGTCTTTCTAATTCCAGTTTGTTGTCCAAGTAATATTTAGATTGTTCCAAATTTTTACATAATATTTCTCTAAAGAGGCATGATATAAGTCCATTGCATTTTCTGTCATAATCTAGTATCGATATAAAAATGTAGAGTGTATGTGAAAGCTCGGTTTTTAAAACACTGAGAGCTTTAAACGTTGTTCGCTCGTCCTTAATGGTAGAAGAACTTTTGATCATCTTAGCATTCAAACAGTGGCGAAATCATTTTCACCCGGTGCAAAAATTAAAACTACTAAATAACACAACATAAACTAATAAATCAAGAGAGGCATCCAAAAAAATCCTTAAACAATTACACTAATTTTGATAAAGTTATAGTGGGCAAGTGCCCCTTAGGGCATGTGCATTGGAGACTTTATGTATAAATGTCTAAAAACTTTTTAGAATTAAATATATTAAATTTAAGATATTTGAGTGTCTAAAACCAGAAAAAGATCCAGTATTAGATCTTTTTCTGGTTTTAGATACTCAAGTGTCCTAAATTTAATATATTTAATTCTAAAATGTTTTTAGACACTTATTCATAAAGTCTTCAATGCACATGCCCTTATGAGCTCTTGCTACACTCGCCACTGCATTCAAATACGTCCGAGTTTTGAAGAATTCTAATTCTAGTTTCTAACTCCCAAAAGTTTTGTTATTTTCAAATCCTCACCCAATGAAACTTATGGTTATTTTCAAGAAGAGTTTCTTTCTTTTTATTGCATATGCTTATTGTATTTTCTTTCATCTATGTAGCAAGTGTGAACTACTCTTTCGTAAAGAGCTTTTTGATTACTTGTGTTTTAAACCGAATTTGTTTGATGGAATATGAATTTGCATCCCAAAAAAAAAAAATGCATATCTAATTACTCAATATCCAAACAAAACATGTGATTTTAAATTTAACCCGTTAAGTTAACAAAATCACTTGTTGTACTGTACTAACTTCATTCTTTAAAGCTATTTCTCAGTTTTCAGATTCATTTCGATTTGTAGATCTTAATTTCTGAGTAAATTTATAAGAAATGTTTAAAATTTATACGATTTAATTGAAATATGCTGTTTCATAGCAAATCAAAATATGTACAAGAATAAAATACTATTTTTTTTTGTCATCTAACTTTTTATTAACCTTAAACTGGAACCAAGTCGGATACAACGTCACTGGAGCGAAAACACGAAGCCGGTGGACAAACAAGAAGTCCTCGGATACAAAACCTATACAAGGGAAACATGAACGGAACCAAAATACAACGGCTTAACCAAAAATTGCATCAAGCTATAAGCCGAAAAAATCCAAACTAAAAAGATTTTCAAAGGACAGTAGAAATATCTACAAAGAAGAAAAGGTACTAAATTAAGAAGAAATCCACAATTTCGCCCCAAGCTCGAAACAGTGAACCATAAACACGTCACAAGCTAAACCAAAGAACGAAAAAGATGCCAAAACTCAGCCAAAAATCATAAGATGAATAGAACATAAACCTTAAGGAACACCAAGAAACAAGAAACAAGAAACCATAAGATGAACAGAATAAAATACTATATATCTGTTTTGTTAAAGTAAATTAAATATACAATTTCTCCCCTCAATTATGTGATGAAAATAAGGAGTTTTCTCGGCCCACTAAAAAGTTTTACATCACTAGGGTTTCTTAAACCTTTCGGTAATCCAATTTAAACTGAAGCTGAACGCTTTCAACGGAGCCCTTTGCATTCCTAGAGTTTCGATTCTCTACGATTCCGGTATCTTCTTCTCCTTCTTCTTCGATTCAAGCTTTATTTAGATTTATCATTTCTCGATTCTTAGCACAATCAGTCTAAAGTGAAATGTTTAATACAATCGTCAAATGCTTAGTCCCGTTCCTCTGAGTCTTTACGGTGTTTTCGCTTATTACGAGCTCGTTTGATTGGCTTCTGAAAAATCCTGTGGTGTTTACTTGTTTTTCTTTTGTAGCTTGGGAATTTGTTTAAGATATGGACAGATTCAGTGGTTTATCCGATGAATTACTGGTTAAGATATTATTGTTTCTTCCGACGAAAGAAGCTGTTTCCACTAGCATTTTGTCGAAACGATGGGAGTTTCTTTGGATGTGGTTGCCAAAACTTGTGTACGATCATGAACACAAAGATTTTCCAGCCTCGGAACGCAAGAGGTTACGGTGTTTTATTGACAGGAATCTGCCATTACATAGAGCTCCGGTTATAGAAAGCTTGAGTCTCCGTTTTAGTAGTGCATATATTGATCCTAAAGATATCAAGATGTGGGTTGGAATTGCAGTTTCTCGCATCATACGTGAGATGGATATTACTTATGGTTTACCTCTAGGGCCAGTGCAAAACATCTTGCCAAGTAACTTGTTTACTTGCAAATCGCTTGTGACATTGAAACTCATTGGAAAGATGCTCCTCGATGTTCCACGTATGGTTTGTCTTCCTTGTTTGAAAACTTTGGAACTTAGAGTTGTGGTATACTTCAATGAAGATTGTTTTCAACGCCTTCTATCTAATTGCCTTGTTCTTGAAGATCTAGCGGTACATAGAAATGGAGGTGATGTTATTAAAAAGTTTACTGTCAGCGTCTCGTCTTTGCAGAGATTAATGCTCTTTATTCCGTATAGTATAGAGGTTCGGAACATATTGCCAAGTAACTTGTACATCTGCAAATTGCTTGTGTCCTTGAAACTCGAGGCGGATATTCTCCTTGATGTTCCACGTATGGTTTGTCTTCCTTCTCTGAAAACTTTGCATCTTGGACGTGTGACATTCGTCAACGATGGTTGTCTACAACGGCTTCTATCTAACTGCCCTGTTCTTGAGGATCTAATGGTACGCCACGATTTTGGAGATGGAATTATTAAAAAGTTTGCTATTATCGTCCCGTCTTTGCAGAGATTGTCACTCCGTATACCTTATGATTTAGATGAGTTTGTGATTAATACCCCTTCTTTGAAGTACTTCAAACTTGTGCATCATAATTCTAAGAGTCACTACTATTCGATTGAGAATATGCCTATGCTGATGGAGGCATGCATAGATGTCAAATTCCCTGATCTCAAGAGCCTCATCAGATCAATCGCATCTGTTAAGCATCTTGAATTCTGCCTAACACCCGATAACTCAGAGGTAATTAGTTTTCATTTGTCTTAAATGGCGTTTACAGATTCTTCTAATCGTGATGTTAATATTGTGTACAGGCTGTGTATGGTGATGGTTTTGTCTTCAACAAGCTTGAACATTTGAAGCTATGTTCATGTCCGCCGTATTTGTCGAATGTCCTTGTCTGGTTGCTCAAAGATTCTCCTAACTTACAAGTACTAGACCTCTACCAAATGGATGTAAGCTTCTTCAGTAAACTATTAAATTTTCATCTAATGTTGCACAATATGGGTTTTTAATCTACTTCTTCTGCTTGATCTATAGTATCATGAGACTGATGGTTTGGTTTGCTGGACTCAACCAAGTATTGTTCCGGAATGTATGTTGTCGAGTCTAGAAACGTTTAGCTGGTCAGGATACTTTGGAAGACAACAAGAGAGAGATCTGGTCGCTTATATCTTAGAAAACACTTGTCGCTTAAAGACTGCAACAATCTCGACGGAAGACGATTGTTTGATTCCAGAACTTGAGATGCTCAAGGAGTTAGCACTTTCCTCCCGAGCTTCAGCCGCCTGCAAACTCGTATTTGAATCAAATAAATTGAATGAGGATTTGGATGATTACTAATTCCTTCTTTACCAGTCTCTTGTCAAAGCAATATATTTAGATTGTTCCAAAATTTTATACAATCTTGCTATACAGAGGCATGATATGAAGTCCATTGCGTTTCTTAAGTTCAGTTTGTTTTGAAATCAAATACATCCTTGTAATTTGGTTTTAAATATTTGTTCTATTTGGATGATTTTATAATTCAGTTCGAATTCGATAATATACTATTCCTCAATTCTAGAGGAAAAAAAAAAGTCGAGATTTATACAACAAATCTAGGCCCATTAAAGATCTATACATCACTAGGGTTTATTGGCCTTAAACCATTCGTTAATCCAATTTAAATTATAAGCCGAACGGTTCGATTAGGAGGTCACTATCACCGGCGACAACGAAGCTCCGTGCTTTCCGACCATCCCGATTGAGACGATTCTGGTATCTTCTTCTTCATCGTATCTTTCTCGATTCAAGCTTTTTTTTTTTTTTTCTGTTACAGTTTTTCAAGCTGTATTTAGATTTACCATTTCTCGATTCTTAGCTCAGACAATCCGTCTGAAGTGAAATGTGTAACCTATTCCTCTTCCCTGCCGTGTTTTCACTTGTTAGTTGTTACTGTCGTTTTAGTTGACTTGTGACAAATCCTCCGAGTCTTACGGTGTTTTTCATGTTCTTTTTGTTTGGTTTAGGGTTGGGTAAAGAAAGAAAGCTTATTGAGACTGTAGCTTGGGGATTTGTTAAGACATGGACAGAATCTGTGGATTATTCGATGAGTTACTGGTTAAGATATTATTGTTTCTTCCGACGAAATTTGGTGTTTCCACTAGCATTTTGTCGAAACGATGGGAATTTGTCTGGATGTGGTTGCCAAAAATTAATTATGGTGATAGATATTGTTCAGTCTCTGAAGGCAAGAAGTTACATTGTTTTCTTGACAGAAATCTGCCATTATATAGAGCTCCGGTTATCGAAAGATTGTGTCTCGAGTTTAGTGATGTACATCTTCAACCTAAAGATATTAAGCTGTGGATTTTAACTGCAGTTTCTCGCATCATACGTGAGCTGGAGATTTCTTATGGTTCTTGTCGAGAAGAGCGGCACATATTGCCTAGTAACTTGTACATTTGCAAATCGCTTGTGACCTTGAAAATCGATGGGACGATTCTCCTTGATGTTCCACGTATGGTTTGTCTTCCTTGTCTGAAAACTTTGCACCTTACGTATGTGACATACTCCAATGACGATAGTCTTCAACGGCTTCTATCTAATTGCCCTGTTCTTGATGATCTATTGGTACATAGAAATGTAAGTGGAAATATGAAGAAGTTTACTGTCAATGTCCCGTCTTTGCAGAGCTTATCACTCTTTATTCCTTATGTTGTTGAAGATCAGAATATATTTCCAAGTAACTTGTATACCTGCAAATCGCTTGTGACCTTGAAACTTGATGGAAAGATTCTCCTTGATGTTCCACGTACGGTTTGTCTGCATTCTCTGAAAACTTTGGAACTTAAATGGGTGAAATACTCCAATGAAGATTGTCTTCAACGGCTTCTATCTAACTGCCCAGTTCTTGAAGATCTATCGGCACATTATAGAAATAGAGGTGAAAATATGAAAAAGTTTACTGTTATCGTTCCGCCTTTGCAGAGATTATATATACTCTTGATGTAGATGAGTTTGTGATAAATACCCCTTCATTGAAGTACTTGGAAATTGTGCATCATAATTCTAAGAGTCACTACTTTTCAATTGCGAATATGCCTGAGCTGAGGGAGGCACATGTAGATGTTCAATTCCCTGATCTCAAGAGCCTCATCAGATCCATCACATCGGTCAAGCGTCTTGAATTCTGCATAACAGCCGATAGTTCAGAGGTAATTACTTCTCATTTGTCAACTGCAACTCTTAAACCATATTTATAGATTCTTCTAATCGTGATGTTAATATTGTGCACAGGCTGTGTATGGTGATGGTTTTGTCTTCAACAAGCTTGAACATTTAATGGTATGTTCATGTGCACAGTATTCGTCGAATGTCCTTGTTTGGTGCTCAAAGATTCTCCTAACTTACAAGCACTCTACCTCTACCAAATGGATGTAAGCTTCTTCTAATAAACCAAAAAAATTTCATTTAATGCACAGTATGGTTTTAATCTGACTTCTTCTGTTTGATCGCAGAGCCATGACAATGAGGGTTTGGTTTGCTGGACTCAACCAAGTACTGTTCCGGAATGTATGTTGTCGAGTCTACAAACTTTTGAGTGGTCGGGGTACTTAGGAAGACCACAAGACAGAGATCTTGTCGCTTATATCTTAGAAAACACTCGTCGCTTAAAGACTGCAACAATCACGACAGTTGACGATTGTTTGATTCCAGAACATGAGATGGTCAAGGAGTTAGCACTTTGTTCCCGAGCTTCAACCGCCTGCAAACTTGTATTTGATTGAGGAGATTTGAATAATTAGATGTTTTTGTTTTTAATAACAGGATTATCATTTCCTTCTGTCCAGTCTGTTGTCCAAGAAAGATTTTAGATTGTTCCAAACTTTTATATAGTCTTCTTCTAAAGGGGTATGACAGAAGTCTATTGCGTTTTGTGATCACAATCTAGTATAGATATAAAATGGAGACTTTATTTGAAAGATCAACTTTCAAGGCATTGAGAAGTCCAAACTTTGTTTCCTCCGTTTTACATTTACAAAGAATTCCTTGATTGTTTGTGATGTAAACCTGAATATAAGTTCATTGGAATATGAATTTCCACTAACAAATGTGTATTGAAAAATTAAATTGAACGAGTTTTTTTGTTTATGATTTTTTTTTTGAAGCTAGAAATTTGATAAAATTTTCTATAATAAACTTTGGTAAATCGTAAATCGTAATATGTCAAACGTTGATTACAAAACTTGTAGGTTCTGTTGGGGAAAAAACAATAAATTGAGTCACCAAAATATAAATAAATTATAGTATTCGTTTATATTCGACATGAAAAATAAAAAAATAGAGAAGACCTTGGCTTGTTAAAGGCCCTCCCACGATTTTCCTTCCACATCAAAACTCTCCAGATCTGCAGTAGCACTAGCAGAAGATAATTTAGTCAGCAATCGTCATGGCTATGGCGATTAGGGTTTTTCTCCTTCTTCTTCTCTTTTTATCATCTGCAATTGTATCTTTCTCTCTTTATGAAGATCAAGCCGGCCTCATAGATTGGTAACTCCTCTTTCTTCTATCTCTCTCTATTTTGTTTCTATGGAGAAATTTAGTTGAGCTGCTACTATCTGAACTTATCGAGAAGTTTTGATCGCGTCGAAGTTTCCGATTTAGCAGTAGAACTATAGCTTTGGCTTTTCAGATTAATCCAATCTGCAGTATTCTAGATCTCATTAGCTAGAGAATGGTGTAATGATATGATTCATGGAATTTGAGATGCGATCGGGTTTTTGCTGTATAAAGGATGTTTGATGTCTAAGGAAATAGGAGTGTATGGAGCTAAATTTTGAGGGAAGTGTGTTTCATTGAGAAGAATCACTGTTGTATTGTGTAGGCACCAACGTTACATTGGGAAAGTGAAGCACGCAGTGTTCCACACTCAGAAGACGGGAAGGAAGCGTGTGATCGTGTCAACCGAGGAGAACGTTGTTGCTTCACTTGATCTCAGACTTGGAGAGATATGTAAGAATAGTGATTTTTCATATGTTTGTTATCCATGTTGAATCTTAAAGTATCTTCCACTATGATTTTCACGGCTCTGCCTCGGATTTTGCCTTATGTTTTCTGTTTTGGTGCAGTTTGGCGTCATGTTCTCGGGACAAAGGATGCTATTGATGGGGTTGATATTGCCTTGGGAAAATGTAGGAATTATCTTTTTAATATTTGTGGATCAACTATGTCTGGATGTTCCAAACATTATATTTGCTTTTACCTGCAACAATAATGTACTACAATCTTTAACTCTTTTTAATTGGCTTCAAATTATTTCAGATGTTATTACACTTTCATCCGAAGGTAGTACTTTAAGAGCCTGGAACCTTCCTGATGGCCAAATGGTTTGGGAAACATCGCTGCATAGCGCACAGCTTTCGAAGTCACTGTTATCAGTGCCGGTTAGTAATATAAGCCTAGGAGTTTTGTTATTTGCTCTAAAAAGGACAACTGTTGCTCTGATTTTCGTATTGTAACAAAACAACTACTTTGATCTATAGGGCACTGAAGAGTGATATTATCTGAAATCTTAGTCGTGTCATCATTTCCTTGGTTACTTGTTTATGAAATAGTGCTGTCTTGCAGATAAATTTGAAGGTTGACAAGGACTACCCTATTCTTGTTTTCGGTGGTGGGTACCTTCATGCTGTTTCCGCGGTAGATGGTGAGGTCCTCTGGAAAAAGGATTTCACAGCAGAAGGGTATGTCAGCCTTCATTTTGTATTTGAATGTGGTTGCTATATCATAATGCTTTTGGCATTTAATATGTTCTATGTGCTTTATGGTACCTCCCGCAGATTTGAAGTTCAGCGGGTTCTTCAACCTCCTGGAAGTAGTATAATTTATGTCCTGGGATTCGTTAATTCAGCTGAGGCTGTTGTTTATCAGATTGATTCCAAAACTGGAGAGGTAGTGTCACAAAAAAGTATGGAGTTCCCTGGTGGATTCTCTGGTGGAATTTCGTCAGTTTCAAGCGATAAAGTAGTTGTTTTTGATTCGACGAGGTCAATTTTGGTTACTATTGGCTTCCTAGATGGAGGTATTACCTTCCAGAAGACCCGTATTTCAGATCTTGTTGAAGATTCTGGAGACGCTGAGATTTTATCACCTCTACTTACCAACATGCTTGCTGTAAAAGTCAATAAACGCACTATATTTGTGAGGGTTGGTGGCAAAGGAAAGTTGGAGTTGGTAGACTCATTATCTGATGAAACAGCCATGAGTGATTCACTTCCAGTTGCAGACGATCAGGAGGCCTTTGCCTCAGTTCATCATGAAGGAAGCAAGATTCACCTCATGGTGAAACTTGTTAATGACTTGGATACTGTATTGCTTAAAGAGAGCATTCAAATGGACCAACATAGGGGGCGTGTCGATAAAGTTTTCGTAAACAACTATATCAAGACAGACAGGAGTAATGGATTTAGGGCACTTATCGTGATGGAAGATCACTCACTCTTGTTACTGCAACAAGGGGCGATTGTTTGGAGCCGGGAAGAGGGCCTGGCTTCAGTGACTGATGTTACAACGGCAGAACTCCCTGTGGAAAAGGATGGTGTATCAGTGGCAAAAGTGGAGCACACTCTTGTTGATTGGCTTAAGGTATAAATGTTCTAGAACCTGTGTGTTGGGTTTTCTTAACCACCTTGGAGTTGTGTTTTTGACGTATTCATCTGGTTTTCTCACCCTAATCAATTGAACTTTTTTCTGTTTCTTTTGGAAGGGGCACGTACTGAAACTCAAGGGATCCTTGTTGCTAGCAAGCCCAGAGGATGTGGTAGCAATTCAAGAAATGAGGTTGAAGAGTTCCGGGAAGAACAAACTGACCCGTGACCATAATGGCTTTCGAAAACTAATCATAGCACTTACTCAAGCTGGTAAACTTTTTGCTCTGCACACTGGAGATGGGAGGATTGTCTGGTCTATGCTGCTAAACTCTCCGAGCAAATCAGAAGGATGTAAACGCCCAAGCGGCGTTAGCTTGTACCAATGGCAGGTCCCTCATCATCACGCCATGGACGAGAATCCTTCTGTTCTTGTAGTTGGCAGGTGTGGATCAGATTCAAGTGCGCCCGGTGTACTTTCATTTGTTGATGTGTACACAGGAAAGGAGATTAGCTCATCAGATATTGGTCACTCTGTTGTGCAAGTTATGCCTCTTCCATTTACCGATGCAACGGAACAACGTTTACATCTAATAGCTGATACCAATGGCCACGTCCACTTGTATCCAAAAACTTCAGAGGCTCTCGCTATCTTTCAACGTGAGTTTCAAAATGTATACTGGTACACTGTTGAGACTGATAATGGTATAATCAGAGGACACGCAATGAAGAGCAGTTGCTCTGGTGAGACTGCAGATGAGTACTGCTTTACTACCAGGGAACTTTGGACTGTTGTGTTCCCTTCGGAATCAGAGAAAATTATTTCAACACTAACACGAAAGCCAAATGAGGTATAAATCTTGGTTTCTAAATCATTTCTTATCATGCTTCGTCAATGCTTGTTCTCAGTAAATGTTTCGTTTATTAATTTTGACTTGCATACGATTGTATTTCCAGGTTGTTCATACACAAGCTAAAGTCAACTCAGACCAAGACCTATTGTATAAATATGTATCAAAGAACTTGCTGTTTGTGGCCACCGTGTCACCAAAAGGCGCTGGTGAAATTGGTTCAGTTACACCAGAAGAGTCAGCACTTGTAGTATACCTCATTGACACTATCACTGGACGTATACTGCACCGTTTGTCACATCAAGGCTGTCAAGGGCCGGTTCATGCGGTTAGTGTTCATGATTTCATCTCATTGCTTTTTGTAACAGATTTAGTGCAGCTATCTTAGCCTTCAAATTGTTTTGCAGGTATTTAGTGAAAACTGGGTTGTTTACCACTATTTCAATCTTCGAGCTCACAAGTACGAGGTTACAGTCGTTGAGATCTATGATCAGTCTCGGGCGGTATGATTTTATACCCGAAACATTTTATCAGTTGTTTGAGTGTTTTTCGCTCTGTGAAACAATATTATTTTTATTTGCAGGAGAACAAAAATGTATGGAAACTTGTTCTGGGAAAGCACAATCTAACAGCACCGATCTCCTCATACTCTAGACCAGAGGTATTTACCAAATCACAGTCGTACTTCTTTGCTCAGTCCGTGAAAACCATCACGGTGACATCAACAGCAAAGGGTATAACTTCAAAGCAGCTTCTCATTGGTACTATCGGTGATCAGGTTTGTGCATTTCTTATCATACATAGATTCCTCCATTGAATGGTTAATTGATACTCAAAGCTTTTCATATAATGATTAGATATTGGCACTTGATAAACGATTTGTGGATCCACGACGGACACTTAACCCGTCTCAAGCTGAGAAAGAAGAAGGAATCATCCCTCTTACGGATTCATTACCCATCATTCCTCAGGTTCCACTCATACCCATGTTTCATGTTTTTGTTAGGAATGGGTAATCCTTGGTTTGGTTTGCGGCACAGTTTTTTTGGGTTTTACGATAGGGAAACCATTCGGGCTTTAATCATATTGTGGTTCTGTTTGGTTTATGTGCCTAGTCCTAGTTTTAGTGAGTATATAAATTCTAATGCACTTATCATATTTCACAGTCGTACATCACACATTCCTTCAAAGTAGAAGGTCTAAGAGGCATAATAACAGCTCCGGCCAAGCTAGAGTCAACAACACACGTCTTTGCCTATGGAGTGGATCTCTTCTACACAAGGCTTGCACCTTCAAAGACCTACGACTCTCTGACAGATGATTTCAGCTACGCGCTACTCTTGATCACGATTGTAGCACTCGTTGCAGCCATCTACATCACTTGGGTCCTTTCAGAAAAGAAGGAACTAAGCGAAAAATGGAGGTGATTGTATCATAAAAAGGTGTAAAACCCTCCTCTTTGATTTTTCACAGTTGTAGAATGTTTATGAGTTTTTTTTTGGCACTCGTAGAGAAAAACCATTGGCTTAACTAAATTGTTGGTGTTAGGCTTTGGAAACTGAGTACTTTGTGACCTTTGTCACATTCCAGAGTTTTTCCCTTGAACCTTCTGAATTACAAAGTTTATAGAAGCCTCTTTTTCAACGTTTTTTTTTGGTAACAAACTAGTTTTGATTTAAAACAAACAAACCTGTAGCCGTTATATAGACTAATCGTCACCTTAAACTCTACTCACAATTGTAAATTCGTCTTTTCTTGGACAATTTTTCACACACATGATACATTATTGTATGGTTTAATACGAGTGATAATGTTAGGAAGAGTACAAGTGTAACGCCTGACAAATTTGGTGCGAACCAATTCTTTTTTCTCTTTCTATTTAAAACAGAGACACTTTCACACTCAACACTCCACTTTTAAGTTCCTACCAAAATCTCTCACTCAAGCCAATGATGAAATCATCAAACCAGAAACCAAAACCCCACGCGCCACCGCGACCTCTCTTCTCCTGCGGTTTCTTCCGCCGCTGCACACAATCCGTCCTCAGTCCCACTTCTCCTCACCAGCAACAACCTCGCCGTAAACCTACTACAACCTCCTCCTCTTCTTCTTCCTCAACCTCCACTTCTCAAAGCTTTACTCAATGGCGTTTTCCTCACCACCTCGATCAAACTCCAGCCACCACCGCTCCTCCATCTCTTCCTCCACCGCCTCCTCCTCCTCCTCCGTCGCAACAACTTCCGGTCACAACCACCCTCCAAGAAACATTTCAGATCGCTGAGCTACACTTAGCATCAATCTCCGAATCCGACAAGCTTCTCGCTTTACAGCTTCTTGAACGGGTCGTTGTACCCGACCCGCCTTCCTACCCGACTTGTCCACCGGGTCTCATGCGAGGCCTAGTCACTTGTCTCCGAACGAACAAGATCGTAACGGCTAAACACGTCACCAAGATCCTCCTCGCGCTCTGCTTAGCAGAACCAAACCGCCACGTGGCGGTCGAGGCCGGAGCTGCTAGAGCGGTGGTGGAAACCGCGGCGGGGCTAGAGATCTCTGCGGCGGAGAGAGCTTTAGCTGCGCTTGAGCTCATGTGTACGACGGCGGAAGGCGCGGCGGAGGTTCGTGGTCACGCCATGACGGTGCCGGCAATGGTGGCGGTGATGGCGAGATTGTCCGGGAGAGGGAGAGAATACGCGATAAGCATACTCGCGGTGGTTTACGGAAGAGGAGGAGGTCCCAGCGAGGAGATTGCGGTGGCTCCGGCGGAGGAAGTGGCGAGAGCGGTGGCTTTGGCGCTTGAAGGAGAGTGTACGGCAAGAGGGAGAAGAAAAGGGGCCCACTTATTGAAGACACTTGAAGAATATGGACGGTTGGATTTGAGTCAGAATGGGACATGAGAGAAAATGAGAATCGGACGGTGGACATTATGTCAGATGGAAAAATAAATCTGAAAGCTAGTTTGGGGTCACGGGCTTGTTGTTCTTTTGTTAAAGAAGTGTGGGCCTTTGTCTCTGTCTCCCCTATCTATGTATATATTAATTTTTATAATTTTATTTTTCTAAATAATTTCTCTTAACGACGATAGTATTTGAATTACTACACTTTACTGCGAAATATTATTATTGGTTCGTGAAATATATTAGCAACGTGCTTTATTGTAAAGTTCGAACGACCCAAAAAAGATTTCAGAATCATGTTAAAAACAAAAACACTGATAAAGAAGTTCGGTATATTGGGAAACTATTATTTCTTCCGGCTAGAATTTGGTCCGAAAAATTCAGAGTCATGCCTGTTTTAGTTTTTTTATTGCGATTAATTTTTTCTCAAACAACCTTAAATTCAAGAAATTAGATTTCTCTTTCTTTTAGAAGAATTTGATACGCCACAAATCCAAGTGTTACTTGGTGATAATCCATCTCTTCAATTAGTGCAAAAGAATCAAAACCCATTTATATGCTATATTGGTAAATTAAAGTAAGAGGTTAAGATTATTGTTAAAATAGGATGTTACTTTCTTTTTTCTTGAAAAAAGATACGATGTTACTTGGTGGGAATAGTTTCGTCGATAACTTTTACATATCAAAGATGCCGAAGTAAAACAGGCAGAAATTTCTAATAGTACAACTTTGTTTGAAAGTGATAGTTCGATAAATAGGCTTCTGTATAATTTAAATTTGTATAGATCTAAAAACAAGTACTGAAAACACGACTCTAAAATGTTATTGTTCATACTTGTATTAATCGTTACCTGATCGTTTGTGTGGTTTGGTAACGAATCTCTCCGCGAGCCTTTAATTGTTGTGCATGTTCGTGATTAAAGAACTAAAAGTGTTTCAACATAAAATCTATAAAACACACTGCGTATATTAATTTAGTATCTAACATGATCTATCTCTAGAATGGTCTTTACATATACAAACATCAAAGAGGAAAACAAAGAATACTTTAGAAATATGAGTACTTATGTGTTTTTGCCTATTCCTGGATTGGTCATTTTCTGTATCAAGTATTGGCATTAACATGTGTGGTGGTCTCTATTTATAGCTGAGAGGCAACTCTACACAGACCAGAAATTTTATATAAATAGCAATTTGATCCCCGGCCCCTATATATAACCCTCACATTATATATATAGCCTAACAACTTCGAAATTAATAATAACATGCATTATATTAGATTAAAATCTATATAGTAATGCAATAACGACATTATCACAAACTATTATGAACTACATGTTTTGGTCCAAGTACAATCGGTGTTTGTCCCAAAATTCAGAAATGATGTACATACTGATCAATAAAAACTATATCTACCACGTTAGAGTTTCATGAAGAAATATAAACTCTAACCTAACATCATAAATCTTAACCATCGTCTTAATTACCTTTGATGAAGTTCAGCAACTAATTAAAAATCTAAATTCTAATCCCATAAACCATAATTTTTGTCTTATACATAATGGAAACTCACATACTACAACAGTTTATTCACCACCGCCGAACCTTATCCCGGCCACCTCTTTCCTTCCGGCTAGGTTGCAAAAAAAAAAAAAAAAATATTGGGAGATGAGAACATTTTAGAGAAAAAAAATGTAACTTTTTAATAATACTAGTATAAAAAAAATATATGATGTTGGAGCAAAGTAAATGATCAAAAAGTTATTTTCTCCAATCACCCGTACGTACAAACAATGTTTGAACCAGTACACGTTCAGATATAGGTATCCAGATAAATAATACATATTAAAAACTCGCAATTAACAATAGTGTAGATAATAATCTATGCTTTCTACAAATGTTGTTCTTTTAGCTTAAAAATAAATTCATCATCACTGATCTACATACATTACAAGAAATGAGTCTAATGACCATATATCTAACATTTTATTATAACCGAATCAATTATTATGATTTTGAGTTTATCACCAACATTACTAGTCGATCTATATCATTATTTGTTTCGCGATAATACCGGTTGATGAGGTACGTGGTACTATAGACCATATCATTGACCTCACGTTTGTCTAAAACTCAACATCCATGTAATCGCTGAATAGTATAATAAGATCTTTTACAACGAAACTTTATAACATCAAAACATCTAAGTACCAAATGATATTAGACTCTTTTGTTGTCTAATAATCTAAAATAGGTTCTTTTTATTTTATTTTTAAAAATTAGGTTCTTTTTTATGCAATGCTCGAAATGATCTACGTACTTCAGTTTAATTTGACAAGTGTAACGGTGGATGCACATGTTTTACCTTCTGCCCAAATCAATTCTTCCTTTGGTCAAGCTCGCTTATGAACCATGAAAAGGTGATTCTCATCCTAGTTTGCAAATCTCTAATACACGTGATTTTGTTACCCAAAAAAAATCTCAAAATTGACCTAAATGTGAAAAAATTAAAATTAATACATATATATTATATCTCCGAAAGAAAACAAACAATATATCCCAGCTCTTTAACAAATTCTTCCTCAGTTATATATAAAAAATATTTGCGGTTAGTTATTCCAGCTTGAGTATTATATCAACTTCTGTAACATATTCGTCCTCATATATATATATGTAATACTTTCGGTTGCTCACTCCGACTTGCGTATTATACCAAACTTGTCTTTCAGTTAAAATATTTGCGATTAGTTACTCCAGCTTACTTATTATATTAACTATCTTACATATTATCAAAACAAAAAAGCTATTAACTATCAAATAATGTTTCACCTCTATGATTCAGACCATAAGAAAATCTTATTGGAACATTGTGCAAATGAATGTGACCTATTTTCGCAAATTTCCCTTAACGTTTCCCATAAACAAAAATCATTAAAAATCAGTTCAATAAAAGCTGAACCTTTGGTCAGACTAGAACATATTTAGTTGGTTGGCCAGTGGGAACAAAGACTTTACAGGGTTTGTTTGCCGTATACTCCATGTGATCATAATGATGGATTAAACAAATAACCTTAACATTTCTATATAAGTAATCACAAATGTTGACGAATTATAATCATAACCCTCAACGACCAAAAAAATAATCATAACCCTTACTCAACACTTTCAAATTGTGTTTGATATATAGCTAGTGCGTATATCTCCGATTATTTGCTATATACCTTAATAGTGTCAATATTTGTTGTTAGTGCCAATCTTATTTATTGATTAGCATCGATTTTACTTAAATAGTGTCAAACATTTCTTTAGAAAAACAATTGGTGTTAAATTACAAAATTAGTATGAAGTAATGTTAAACTAATCCTAAACATCAATCATTTTTCTATACTTTAAAAGAGCACTGTATGCTTTCTTTTGTTTGTACTGTTTTGTCAGATCAACTTATTTGTCAAATTCTGTCTTTTCACTATTTAGACCTATTGTTTTTCATTTGTTACACCAAGAGTATCTAATAATACTATATGAATGATTACATACTTAGTGGATAGTTCAAACTTTAAACCTACATTATTGTCCAAAATTTAGGTTTTGACCCAGATCTCTAGCTTTAGCTTATACGAATTTTTAACTCTTAGCCTCCTCTTAACAAATAAAAAGGACTACAATTAATTATTCTCACACAAAAAACAAAATGCCATTATGAGGAAATATTCCAAATTACATAAAATCTGAAAAGCTTACTTATAGTATATAAAATCCAGTAATATTTGTTTCCTTCAAAGCAATATTCTCCACCTCCAAACGCTGAAACGCATCTACATAAACATAACATAAACCTCCAAAAAATATCACAGATGAAAACAAATTAGTATCATCTCTCCGCATAGAGAAATGCATTATCCTCATACTCAAATTTTTTCAATTATTTTTTTCTTCTTCGTCACAATATGTACCGTTCGATCCGTACCACCACAACCACCGGTTCGATGCGACCAAATCGGCTGCACCGTCTCAAACGCTTACGGCACGTGGCCTGACCGGAAAAACTGCCACGCGGCCAACATAACGTATCCAACGACGGAGGAAGAGCTTCGTAAAGCCGTGGCTTACGCATCTGAACACAATCTCAAGGTCAAAACCGTCACAAAATTCTCTCACACAATACCCAAACTCGCTTGTCCTTCTGGTTCAGACGCATTGCTAATCAGTACGTCGAATTACAACTCGGTTATCGAGATTGAACCGGACCGGTTAACGGTAACCGCTGATTCCGGAGTTTCGTTGAGAGAGCTTATCGATAAAGTTGAAAAAGCTGGGTTTAGTATTGGAACGTCACCGTATTGGGAAGGAGTGAGTATTGGTGGGTTGATTAGTACTGGGTCCCACGGAAGTTCATGGTCGGGACGAGGTGGTTCGGTTCATGACCATGTTGTCGGAATCAGTCTTGTCGTTCCAACAAATTCATCGGAAGGTTTCGCGAAGGTTGTTAGATTTGAAGAAGGAAGAGATGATAAGCTTCTTAACGCTGTTAAAGTGTCGTTAGGTGTTTTAGGTGTTATCTCAAAGGTATAACTTAACGCTGTTAGTGGACGCCGTTAATTTTTTTTTCTTAAGCAATTTTTGTGTGTGTAGGTGAAACTTTCGATTCAGAAAGCATTCAAGAGAAGTATGACGTATAACTTCACATCTGACGTGGCACTTGAAGACATTTTCATGGAGCATGGGAAGAAATACGAATTCGGAGACATAACTTGGTATCCATCTAGAGAAGCTGCGGTTTACCGGTACGATTTCCGATCACCGGTCAATGTTTCTGGTAACGGAGTCAATGATTTCATTGGTTTTCAGTCTAATCCCATCTTGATCTCTAAAGGAGTCCGAGCATTAGGTTAGTTCCATTTTTCTTAGAGTAATATAAATGACATTGCCATACGTACCCGGTTTACTCGGGTTATTGAAAATTGGATTTGAAAATGTTGTAGAGAAGGCGCTTGAATCTAGCAAGAACGAGAAGGGAAAATGCACCACGGCGGATACTACATTGGCCTACAAGAAGTTAACGGGGAACGGTCTAAAGAACAATGGTGTTATCTTTACCGGATATCCGGTTATCGGGAGTCAAGGCAAGATCCAGGCTTCTGGGTCTTGCCTTTACTCATCTCCATTTAGAATTGATGTCTCTTGCTCATGGGACCCGAGATATAACGGTCTTTTCTTCTATGAAACAACCGCTATATTCCCGGTTTCTAGGTTTAGAGAGTTTCTCCTCGACGTGAAGAAGCTACGAGACTTGAAACCAGAAAGACTTTGCGGGATCGATATCTATAACGGTATCCTCATACGTTTCATCAAGGGTTCAAAGGCTTATCTTGGTCAGACAGAGGATTCTGTGGTCGTTGACTTTAACTATTACCGAGCGGACGATGGGTTGACTCCGAGATTAAACGAGGATGTGATGGAGGAGATGGAGCAGATGGCGTTTGTCAAACACGGCGCAAAGCCGCATTGGGGGAAGAACAGGAAAGTGGGTTTCTTTGGCGTGAAGCAAAAGTATGGACCTAACTTCGATAAATTATTGGAAGTGAAGAACAAGTTAGATCCTAAGAAGATGTTCTCTAGTGAATGGTCAGATGAGATTTTGTTTGGAAAAGAAGGTGCCAAGAATGATGGTTGTGCCCTTGAAGGGAATTGTGTTTGTTCGGAAGATAGACATTGTAGCCCTTCCAAAGGTTACTTTTGTAGACAAGGCCTTGTTTATACACAAGCTAAGGTTTGCAGATTCTCTTCTGCTAAGGTTTTAATGGTGTAACTCAAGTTTTAATGTTTTGCATTAATCATTTATGAGAAAAATTTAAAGAAAAAAAAATCATTCTTCATAATGAATATATCGGTTATTTGAAGAGGTATCTATGACTATGAGAATTGCCCTACATTAAATATAAAAGGTGTTACTGTAGAAGTCTAGGATATTGGATATCCTTGAATTTTTGAGATTGACAAGTGTTATAATATTATATATATGCATGGAAATAAATTTATATAATCCATATTCAAAAATTTATATAATTTTTGAGGAGAGCTCGACTTGTGAGTGAAATAATCTTTTTTTTTTTAATTAAGTTATAGAATTCGAAAATCTATATATACTATTGTATAGTAATGGAGTTCTCACTTATTCTCATGTTAATACTTATAATCATGCATTAGCATTCTATAACTATATATAATATATATATATATATATATATTCCAGTTTTAAAAAAAGAGTCTATAAACTTTATGATCAATCAAATCCATCGCTTAAGTTGTTGACATTGTACATAAAAAGTCTTGTAAATCCGAATGAATATAAACACCAAAAATAATTTATCATTTTAAAAAAGCGTCATAGGCATCTCAAATAAGGATATAGTAAAAAAAAACGTATTCTTCGTTCAAAACCAATTTTAGAAAACAATCAAAGCTTTTTTTCAGTACGTGTGACAATATCGACGAATACAATAATCACCCGTTTCTTGAGATCTTATCAGCATAAGGCGTTTAATTTCATTTTTTCCATGTTTTTTACTCTTTCCTGTCCCAAACAAAACGAATATTGAAAAGACTTTTTACAATCTTGTTCGAGCTCCCCTCTTTGAAACTCATTTCTATGGACTGAGGCACTTCATGATCCTATGGCAGCCCAATTATTCACGATCCTACGTACCATTATCTCGGAGGTGCAGTGGAATCAACAAATTCAACTTATTTTCAAGGTATTCTTAAGAAAGTAACGATAAATATTTCATATGTTCTACCATTAGTTTTTATGTTTTTAAGGCCTATAAAATTGGATGCATATTTTTGCATTTTCATATATCGCTCTTTGCTTTATAATTGAAGTTGATAAAAAAAAAAACAAATATTTGACAGAAAACTTTATTTGCAAAAGTTTAAAATTTGGAGATTTAACTTGCGTGATCTTTTGTTACTTGCTAGAGGTTAATTTTTTTAATGGAAAGTCTTTTAGGATTTTCTTTAAAGTTAGAAGGAGTTGGCATAGTAAAATAACATTTGGTATGCAAAAAAAGAAGCAAAAAGGTATAATGAAGTAAGACTAGATATAAAAAGGGAACAAGCAAAAAGGTGATTCCCGAAAAAAGGTCTTGTTTAAGTAAAAAAAAAAGGGTAAACCCGGAAAAAAAAAGCAAAAACAAGGCCTTCTAGTACAAACATGTTATATACAAGCCTGAACTATTAGTTGTGCTTGAACAAACATAAGAAAAATGTCTAAAGAGATAGAGATGTAGAATAAAATACAACAACAAAAATAAAAACCATGAAGAGGAGGAAGATTCACTTTTATTGTTCCATGTCTCACTTGTTCTTCATTTCAACAAGAATGGTGTCTCTCCCTCTCCTTCTGCCTAACTCCTTCAGTATCTGTTGAGTTTGGAAAAAAAAACCATTTCTATCAAACAAAGATTATGAGAAACAAACTAATAAACTCTGTTCTAGTAACTAAACTTGAGAACAAAACTCATTTCTATCTAATAGAACTCTATTTTCCAGCACCAAACATTTAGTGAAAGCTAGTTTCCTCAAGTCATTGAAGCAAATTCAAAGATTAAAGAACAAGAAAACGGAACTTACCTGTTATGTATCTTTTACACCGTTTTCGGTAGCTGGACCAACCAGTTTCTTACTCCGCTTCGATGCGTCTTGCTTAGACAAGCTTGGTTTCCTCTTATAAACTGCGCGTTTTCGGACCTTAAGACTTTCACCTGGTATCATGTAAACATTTCCAGGTTCAGGAATGGTGAAATCAGCTGGGTTTCGATTCACACAGCACACCATCGGTCCAGAAACGTTCTTCCTCGCAAACACAGCAGCATTATTACTAGAGCTATCTACTTTCCTCTTCTCTTTCCCAGTCACATGAGACCTCAAAGGAAGCATCATTGAATTTGATGCCCCGAGAAGCTGGAATTTCCCTTGCTCGCTACCGCTACCGCTACAGCTTGCAAACACCGGCTGCTTTTCGCGCCTACTGTAAACCGGTGGTGGACCCATGATGTCTTTCCTCTTGTTCTTCATTTCTTGATGTTGTTGTTGTTGATGACTCCATGATGTTTGACCATTTTGAAATGTAAAGGAAGACGGTCCAAGTGGTTGACCGATAGGGACAGGGAAACTCGTCCGGGAAGGCTCGGGTGGCGCGGATCTCTGGTTGTAGAAATTAAAAGGTAAATGCTTGGTTGGGAAGTGTGGCATACTAGATTCCCCTGTTTGAAGCCCTGTAACCGGTGGGAAGCGTCTTTCGGTAAACTTAGCAGCGTTTACATGAGGAGTAATGGGAGCGTTTGACTTCAACCGAGGATCCATAAGACTGAGTAGATCCATTGCCGGTATAGAGCTCTCACTCGAAAAGGCGTCCGATGATCTACTACCATGACTAGCACCAGCTGCACTAGAATTAGGCCCACATTTTTGCTTCCCATTTGCGCCGACAAAGTTGAGGTTCCATGGATGTTCATTGGTGGACGGTGGTGCCTGTGGGGGCATACTTGGCTGACCCATGTTGAAAGAAACTTGCTTATGATGATAACCTTGTACTGGTTGTGTCATGGAAGATGGCCAAATAGGAGAAGGAGGAGCTTCTCTGTACTGATGCGGATTGGTCTCGCATGTGTTGCAAGCGCGTAATACGCGATATGGAGATGAGTTCTGATTAGTAGCCATAGTTGGTACATTCCCAAGCCAAGGGCGGGTCTGACCAGAAAACTGAATGGAGGAAGCTCGGTTTTCTTGAGTAGGCGGAAAGATCCCAAACGGAGGAGGCACATAAGGCTTGCTTATTGGGAAAAAGTCGAGAGGTTTCTGCGGTATACCCATCGGGATGTGTCCATCGTTTCTGGCGTCGTTACCAAGAGGATTTGGCTGCCTTGATGT
This sequence comes from Draba incana, assembly GCA_963576765.1. Classification (NCBI taxonomy): domain Eukaryota; kingdom Viridiplantae; phylum Streptophyta; class Magnoliopsida; order Brassicales; family Brassicaceae; genus Draba; species Draba incana. The sequence goes on along the minus strand of OY755205.1, from coordinate 8,362,056 downwards.
GTTGTTGTTGTTGTCCTCATAGGTCTCATTGAGATCAATCAGTAGACCATTCTTGGACTTGTTAACCGTTTCTTGTGTCGGTTGTTTGTTGCTAACGTCCTCTTCTTTGTCCGGTAGACACCTCTCGTATTGGTTTTTCGCCATCAGCTCAACTATCTCCATGGGAATATCATCGTTCTGCTCTTCTGGAGCCTTTTTATCGTTGCTTTGGCTTCTTGATGCTCCTCCATGATCTTCTTCTTCGACCATAACCCTCTTCCCCTTTCTGTCCGCACCAGAAACATCCTGCCAAATAAACCAATCCCGTTAATTTCCTAGTCCAATAACTCAACCACTTACAAACTGTAATAATAAAGAGCCTTAAGCTAAAACCATGTAAAGAACAAATTTTCGACGGTATTTCAAAATGTAAAAATATGCAAAGTTTGTACCTTTTTCAGCACAAGAGATAGATCCAACACTTCAGCAGTTTTATTGTTGTTGTTGCTTCTTGGTTCAGCAACATCTACTCCAGTTGTTGACCATCCATTGTCTTGCACAGGCCAAGTAACCATGGGCTGAGGTTTGTATCGACTATAATATCTTTCTGGAGCCAAACGGTTGTCGAATACACTTCCCGCCTTTTTCTCAGTCAATAAATCTCGAGTGGATAATTGAGAAACCGCGTCTATCAAAGGACCATTCCGCGGTTTAACCTGATTTCCTTGGTCCTTCCCGGTAGCAAAAGTGATCAGACTACTCTTTGCGTTATCTGTCACAGTCTTCTTTGCCTTCTTCTTGTATGTTCTCTGAGTAGTCGGAGTAGGACAAGGAACCAAATCTTGCACAGGAGCACTCTTACCATTCTCATGGACTCCTTCTTCACAAGGAAGTGATGATGATGGTACAAAATCATCAACCACTTGAAATCTTCTGTTCTTCTGCTTACCTTTAATCGGACCACTATCAGTTGATTGACTATCCGATTCAACGCTTTTGGAAGCATTTTCAGAAGTTGTGCTTAGTTTCCTGCTGACATCATTGTTTTCAGGTACCAACTTTCTTTTTCTACCACTAACAGATTCTCTCTTCGAGCCAGTCTCTTCTTTTCTGATGTTGGTGTTACTACCACCACTGGTTTCAGTGTTGGCAATACCAACCAACTCGCTTAGTAGACGAAGTTTTGGAGTTTTCCTACGTCTCTCTCCATCTGATGACCCGATCTCGCATTCCATCTGAACAGGAGTGCCTTTACGGCGCTTGTTCGCTCTACGGGGATTATCTTCAACCACACCAGCGATTTCAGATGACCCAGCCTGAACCATTTTTTGTTTCTGTCTGCCTTTAGATTTTCTGTTGCTTACTACTTGCTCTGAAATTGCAAGCTTCCTGCTCTTGCTCCTAACAGTTGGAGCATCGGTAGCGCAAGGATTAGCTTTCTTGAGTACAATAGTGCCTGCATCTTTTTTGAATTTTGAAAATTTAGTTTTATGCATCATTATAATGCTCACATTTTAATTAAATTGAATAGAAAAAAAAATGTTTATATATTTATATACCTGTCTGATGATCATCCTTTTGAGATATTTCACGATTTGCATTTTCATTCTCCTCAATAGCATTACCTAAAGAAGAAAGAAAAAGGATTAATACAAAATGATTATTGTTGGTATGTGTTACTACATTTGAATTAGCTTGAGTAGAAAAAATATATATTTATATACCTGTCTGATGATCATTTTTCTGAGATAATTCACGATTTGCATTTTCATTCTCCTCAATAGCATTACCTGAAGAAGAAAAAATGGATTAATACAAAATGATCATTGTTGCTATGAGTTATGTAACTAATGACCAGCACATGCTGCTTATAATTTACCTGCAACATCAGCTTTCTTTTCTTTCATGAGTTCAAGGATAGTCATTACTGGATTCACTTGGCTTGTATTTGGGATAACCAAAGAGGTTCCATCCAGATTTTTTTCGCCATTTTCACAATCTGAAAAGCAACAACAAACATGCATAAGTTCAAGCAGACCACAACCTACCTAGTATAGATACGTAAAACAATATCGGAAAATGTGTTTTACCATTAGCCTTAGTCTTATCATCATCGATATCTTTGACACAGCTCGTACAACGCCACCATCTAAAGTTTGGAACAAACAAGGGAAGAGAATAGTTTTGTTCGTCCACCAAACTAAGACTCTCTTTTGAGAACGGCCAACATTTGCATAGAGCTTTCTCACGCATTTGGGCTACGAATCCACTGCAATTATTAAGAAGAAAAAACATAAACTCGATATTCATCTCATTTAAACATGTACATGCATTTGGAAAGTAAACATTTATACTCTCTCGAAATTCATGTAACTGAAACTTGTATACCTTGCTACTACATAAATGAACATCATGCATAACACATAAGAAGTCATCGAGCTAATGGAACAAACATAAACAAACTCTAACATGGATGTAAGGTTGAATAAATTGGACTCACAGTATGGAGAAATGATCACATTTTATTCACATATTATATTATATATTCATTTGAAAGTGAACATCTAAACTCTCTCAGTATTCATGTAAATCAAACTTGTACCTTGCTACTATATATATAAGTGAACATCATGCATATATAAACACATAAGAAGTCATCAAACTAATGGAAATATAAACAAACTCTAACATGCATGTAAGGTTGAATAAATTAGACTCACTGTATGGAGAAATGATCACATTTTATTCATATATTAATAATGCATTTGGAAGTGAACATCTATACTCTCTCGATATTCATAAATTCATACTTGTACATAAGTGAACATCATGCATATATAATCACATAAAAAGTTATCAACTAATGGAACAAACATAAGCAAACTCTGACATGCAGGGTTGAATATAATTTAGACTCACCGTATGGTGAAATGATCACATCTGACCGTATCAAGGTCGTTTGCAGCATCTGCAAGATCGATTGAAATTGAATTTATTTCAATGGGGGGTTCCATTGATTATTACTTGAAAGAGATTGTATTGTATGCTTCAGTGATGGTTAACTTCCACCATTGTACTCTCTTCGCAACTAAATCTACAAAAGATATAAACATAATAACATTTCTTAGCATCACAACATAGAAAACATCTAACGTTATATATTACACTGTATATAATTGTGTGCTTGATGGTGATCACACAATTACACAACGCTTCAAAATCTTAACCTTACATATATACGAAACCGAATGTTGTTAACACAAAACTAATAAAGGATATGTATATAACTAATATATATACCATAATGTTCAAGCATAGTCCACATAAAATAACATTCATAACCAACATTTAACTCTACAAATTCAATGGCAAATTAAACTTTTAAAACCCTAAGGTCTACATAAAATCAAGCATGAAAATTTTCACCATCATCTCATTTCGCACTACTAAATAAATAAATAAAAAATAAATCGATCGTGCTCCTAAAATTTTCAGACACACAAAAGAATAAACCTATATTTAAACACCGGCCAAAAATTAGGGTTTTTTTTAAGACACAATGGAACCCCCAAAGCTGACATGACAAGAAAAAAATAACAAAAAAAGAGAGTCGAGCCGTTTTGATATAATCTCCTAATTACAAAGCCAAAATTATTAATCTGAGAAATTTAGGGTTTTAAAACAAAAAAAAATTAGAACCCCAATTAACAGATAAATAAGACACTTAAATTAACCTCATGGGATTAACAAAAGATAAACGAAAAGACCCATCAATTAATACGGGTCAGATCTACCCGCACGTGAATAGTCCGTGAAGAAACCCAATAAAAAAAAAATCGAGTTTCGAAGAGACGTATAAATGAACAGTGTTCTAAGAGAAAAAGCCCTTAAAGAACACGAAGTCAGCTACAAGTCAAGCTTAGATCTCATCCCGACAAAAGATCAAAACCTAAAATCTGAGATTCTTGTCGGAAAAACGCACCTGAATAAAATCCGACCAGAGATTAGGGGAAAAAAGCGATTGCGAGATTCGAGCTCGATCTTAAGCGGCAATCGGAGAAAACTGTATGATAAGATTCAGAAACTTATGGATAAGAAGATTAAAAGAAGCTCGATGATTGATTCTTTTTGGGATGAGTAGAATTTGACTGCGAATTTTCGAGAAACCCTAAGATTTTTTAGGGGCGAGAGAGAAAGGGGGACATTTTTTTTTTCTTTGTAGAGAGAGAGAGAGACTGTTTGAGAGAGAAAGTGGTGAGAGCTCTTCTCTTATCCTTGAAATGAGGGTTTTTTTCTTCGAAATGAGAGATTTTATTTTTTTAATATAGAAATAATATTTTGGTAGTATTAAAATTTTATTCCCTTTTTATAAAAAAGAAGAACAAAGAACAACTCATCTAAGGAACATGACAATGCCATGTCACCATCTGGTCTGCCTATTTCTATTTACACGATGTATCTTTATGTATATTGTGTACACGTATATGTATCTGCTATCTGTCAATAGTTGTAAAATATATAACATTAACCCAATATTTATCAACAAATCTTAATAATTAATATTAACAGCTTCATTAGGGTCAACAGTATCCACAAATTAAACAACAAGATAAAATTTCAATGTCTTTTCTTTATTTACGTTTTTTTTACCCCCAGAATTTTTTTTAATTATATTGACGTTTTTGTGTGATAGGATGGGGGCACAAGAAACCAATAAGAATAATCCACGTGGCCGTAATGTGCGGTTCTTATCACAACCCATTTGTGTTGTGTCTGAAAAATGAAAAACCCTAGAGGCGCGTGAAGTTCACGGCACTAACTTTTACGCGCGTGTGGGCACGTTTCGTCCGTGGCGCAAGTCGGGAAAAAGGAGCGTCGGCACGGAGGAGGAGTGAGATTGGGGCGTTATGTACACGCGATAGAAGTGAGAGTGAGGAAAAGATCGTGGGACCAGTGAGCAAAAATAAAAGCCCTAAAAGCATGATAATATTGTATGGGTAGGTGATGTTACCCTAGCTGAGCCCATTTCGTCATTTAATGAATTTTGTATATTAACCCTAATTCTCGTTTTTTTCACCCGTTTTCGAAATTTACCACCGTCTAAAATAATGAGAGATTTGGTTCACATAAACCATTTTAATTATTATTATACGTGTATAGATCATATATGTATACAAATGTTGTGTATATATGAGTATTAGATAGAGATGTGTTTTTCATATAATAATATCTGTTTTTTCGGTGGTAGAACATCACATGGTACACCAACATAATGGGATACTCTGTGATGTAAGCAAATGTTTAACAAATGAAAAAGAAAAGAAAACATTGTTTTTCTTTAGACTTTTGCGTATTCTATATAGAGTAATTAATTGGATGTTGACTTTACTTTGTATATTCTATATAGAATAATTCGATATAATACAATTACATAATACAAATCTAGATCTATCGCGTTTTTTTCCTTCTTTTAAACTTGCACGTATTGGCACATATATAGATATATAGAACTGAGTATCATTAAGGTGTGTTAAATTTTTATAAACGTAAATACGTCTACTGCTAACCTTGGCGAAAATAAAGTATTAGATCAGTACATTTATATGGTGCCTCTATGAAAATAATTTTATACTGTTGAATGAGTGGTGGCCTTTAGTGGGCTTTATCGTCTGTTTCTAACACATTTCTCTCTCCTTGTTACTGTATTTTAATATTCTTTCTTCGGTAAATTGGGTTTTTATTTTTTCTTAGTTTTGTCGGCTTTTAAGGTTTTAAAAATATTATTATCTCCATAGAAATTTTGGTTTTTTTTACTTAGTTTTCTTTTGGGGAAATAAATCTTCTTCTTTTTATTTGGGGAAATAAATCTTCTTTTTCTTGACTGGCATATATGTAATTCAGGTTTTTTACTTTAATTTTCTTTTGGGGAAATAAATCTTTTGCTTTTTTTTGGGGAAATAAATCTTCTTTTTCTTGACTGCCACATATGTAATTTTTTTTTTGAAAAAAACATATATGTAATTTTGCCAACCTTAGATCATTTTTTCTTGTTTGCAAATTTTGATGTATATACCCAAAACGTATTAGCTAGTGATCATTTTGAATTTTTTTATATAAATTTTTTGGGTTAATTTGTCAAATAACCAAAAAAAAAATATTATAATACATAGACTATAGTCAAAATCTCTGGATCTAAAAGGTGAGATTTTGCTACATAAGATCATTTTAGCTAGTTTATAAATTATATTTTATTTAATGATTATTTAGCCAATTAATCATACCTTTTTATCACGAAAACTACACATACATACCCTGTCTAAAATCTCTAGCTAATTTTCATAACTAAATACAGTACACAACTTTACGGGAAAAAAATTGAGAACATATTCGTGATGATCCAATTCCTATCTCTTTTTTTTTGGCGATACCTAATTAAGCGAGGAACCTATATCTTCAACCAACCAAATGAACATTTCATCTACAACGTATACACAAATCAAGATTAGCATATTTTTTAACACTATCATCACACGTATTTTTAACCCGAGAAAGGAGATTTTAGTAATAATATACGTAATTAATTGGGACACATTTTTTTTTTTTGAATTATACACAGTTTCCCCAAAGGCTTTCTAGGCCCAAGAGACTAATATGTGTCGCCGGCGATGCCCAAATGTTAATTCCCCGGTGGCCGAGACTCGAACCCGGGTGGCGGTAGTTACAGTTGCAACCCCTTTACCACTGGGACACACTTTTAGGTTTTGCATACGTGCACAACTGCGCGCATTGGTAAGTTATATACACACAAGTTGATGATATATACAAGAAAAGTTATATAAACACAATTACATACAACTTGCACACATATATAATAGAGAGAGAAAGAGAGAAGCGGTAGTAAAGGGAAATAAAAAAAAGGGGACTTAAGATGAAAAAGGACAGCTTTAAGGAGATGCTTTGGCCACCAGCGATACCATCATTTAAGCTTTGCATGTGCCTCTCTGTTAGCATCTCGACAACCACATCAACACCTCTCTCTCTCCCCTTTTCTATCCGATTGGTAACCTAGCTTTTTTAAAAGCTAGAGCAATAAGCTGGATAGCATAGTGCAAAACTGTATAGATAAAGATTTAAAATAAAGTTGTATAAATAAAGATTAGTGTAATAGTATTGGTAAAGCTTTTGGTAAAGTTTTCGTGATTGGTATAATCTAAAGCGGTACAAATTAAAAAGTGATTGTAAGATGGTAAAGATTGCTACCAATATAACCCTTTAACTCTTGGATTTTTACTTCTTACACACATCCCCAACATCATCATATCTATTTATACATATATGTTTATATATATATACTCTTGAGTCTTCAGTTTCATGCATCTATGTGGTGTATCACCCTTATATATGTTACAAATCCCTTGGAAATTGTTTGATCTTCATTTACAAATTACTTAAATCTTTTTATTCAGAACTTTACTTGGAAAACACAATCTATGGCTTTGATGTTGGATACATCCATGGGATAAGCTTGTAATCTCACCTAGTTAACCAAAATCTTTTTTTATAAGAAAGAAACAAACCTAATTAGTTTGGTCTCTGTTAGAAACATTGATATGATAAGTAATACCAATAAAAGCGCACATTGATAAATAATGGTCATATTATCAACGGTTGGATTATACTCTTAATCTAGGCTATTAGTATATCATAAAAATTAACCAACAAACAAAAAAATGTTAAGCTACGATCTGTCAAGATATAGGTCACTTTGATTGACTCAAGATTTCTTAGGGAAAAAAAATAAATTTTTGATCTTATATTAATAAATTATTTTCACATTGATTATCAATTATTGGTTCAGAATATCTAAAACAGCTATATGCTAAAGATCCGAAAATTCTTGATTACAAAAAACGGTAGGTAGATGATAAGAGTTTCTTCAGCTTAGAGTGAACGGCAGATACCATAGAAGAGCAGAGATTTAAATTAAAAAGCTCGTTAATCAAAGTAAAACTGCCTGTTAATTTGTTTCGTGGGCCATATAAAGAGTATTCAGATATTAGCAAGTCGTATTTAATTATACACGCTGTGGGCCATTAAAATTCCTTATAAGCATTCGAGCTAAATAGTCAATTATATAATGGGTGGCCAGGGTGGGTGATATATTTACGCAGACATACACTTGCGTACGGTTCACTATGTTGAGATGTGTTAGCTTCTATACGACATTCTTAACACTTGCGAGTCATCTGTTTGGCTCTCCAGATGGTCCAAATATTCAATCTTTATATTCGTATATTAAGAAAATTAAAAGTTTTGGATCCATATACAAACTTCTAATAATTTTGATCAAATCATTTGTTAAAAAGAAAATTGTAAACGTCAAACATAAAAGAGAGCTTTTCTTCTGTTTGCGTCTGAAGATTAATTACAAATTTAATACTATATATTGTTTACATATTAAAGATCGTGTAGTTTTTTTGTGCTAGTTTACATTGAGATGTAAACGTAAAAACAAACAAACGGAAACAAACAATAGAAGCTCATCAATAATACGTATATCACTAATTGACCAAATCCATGATAGCTAATATAGTAATATTAATATGTAAGAAACAAGTCATATTTTCCACACACAAAAAAAAAAAAGAGGACGCTTTGTTATATAGGGTTATAAATCTATTGTGAGCCGCGTAAGTTCAAGTGAGGAGCGATCGAGAGAATATTGCAAGTGAAACACAACCGGAGAATGCATGCTTCTATGTATATAATTTTCCGGATCACTTCTAAGGAGTTTGAAAATTTTCATGAACCACAATATCATCTCAACTTTTCCTTGGCTAATCATTATATTTGTATTTGAGATGCATATATAATGATAATGCATGCATGTGTGTGGTCGTTACGTACGTATATATATGCCTTTATCTAATGAAAGCTGTCGTCTTTAAATATTACTAGGTCGTCGTAATTATGGTGACAACATAAACCCTCAAGCCACGATGATATCAATTAACTCCGACTTTTCACCAAAATCCATTACCAAAAACATGGAAATACACGCTTGTGTTTGATGTGTGTCAAAACATGGAAATACACGCTTGTGTTTGTGTTTTATGTACGCACGTGTCCAATATATTCAATACTACTTACAGAAAATTACGAGAGAATGTAAAATTGATCTAGCCATTTAGAAAAAAAACATTATATTTTATAGTTTATACACTAATATTTTCAAATAACATTTTAATTATTTTAATAATGCATCGTTATGTCATATTAATATATGTATTTACATATGGGTGGAATGCGAATATAGATATGATATTAAGAATATATATAGTTTTCCATATAAATACTGTAATAACAAACCAACGGAAGATGGTCATTTTTTTTTTTGGTGCAACAAAAGATGGTAAATTAATTAATTGGCTATTATTAATGTATAACTGTGCTAGTTTTTTTTTTTTTGGGGGTCAAAGCCAAATTATTTTTTGAAATTTGTAGAAAGTTCGATACTTTTAATATATTTAAAGGTTCTACGATGACCGGTACAAACATGTTAACCAAACCGCTGCTGCGTCATTAGACCACTACTAATTGGTTAATTCAATATGATATTATTGTTATAAATTGTGTTATTAGCAATGGATTACAATATATGAGTGAATGTAGAATTTATTTATTTGTAAAACATGATCTTGATAACAAAACACTTTTGTATTCCCATTAATTTTTTTTTTTTTTAATTTCAACCTAAATTTTGTGTTATATTTATTTTAAAGTGATTGGTAATTTTGTTTCCATCAGAAATATATTAATAATATTTTGGTGAAATATAACACGACTACTAAAAGGTTCAAGAAACTAAGACTATGATATTTTCAAAAAAAAATGATTATTATAATATCTGAAGGCAATACAATATAAAATTGATACTTTAGAATTTGTAGAGCCTAGGTGAATACCTCCTTATCTATTTAACCCATCACCTAAAACTGGGTGAAACCAAAAGGCATTTCGTATGAGCCACACAATCTAGCGCATTTTGGTTCTTAAAAGAAAACACACATACAGCATTTAAATATAATAGCTAATTAAACGTAATTTGTCCAAGTCAAATATTTTGTTTAACACACAAAAGTACTACTAGAATAAGTTAGATTTATAAACCTATTGTTATTTTGTAGGAAAATAATATGTTTTCAAAGTTAGTTTAATTGTATTATGAATTTTACTGATGTTGTTAGATGAGCTTTTACTATAAGAAAAAGAAAAAGATATAGAGTGCAATCATATCAACACTAATGCACTAGATCCTATCATAATTTAGCAGTTAAGCGTGTTTAGAGGAGAGTAGTACTAAATGAATGATCTCCCAAAAAGTCTTCGTTTTGTTTAATTAGCAAAACAAAAAAAAAAGATATAATGTATATGTGTAAGAAATTAGTTGGATAATTTTACACTAATTTTATTTACATAACAAAGACATCTAAGTATTTTTTATTTATATCGATATAAATGGAATTTAGTTGAATAATTGTACAAATAGAATCTGATATGATTCGATTCAAAATAAAAATAAATTAGAGTCAAAGTCTTCGAATAACAAGACATTAAAAATCGAGTAACAACATGAGTAATTCCGTCGTCACCACCAAATTGGATAACCGATATATACGATAAGTAAATTTATTAAACCGTTGACCAAAATAAACAAGAAAAGATAAGAAAAATGTGATTAATTCCCTTTATTCTGACCTTGTGGCCCTTCCGTCTTTCTCATCTTCATTCTCCAAAATTGTCATTATTTAGCCATTCATTTAGGAATTAATTATAAGATTTTGACCATGATTATTAGTTATGAATTGAGTAGCAAATAAATGTTAATATTTGACCAGTTTGATTTGATTATTTGTATTCTTTTTGAATTTTGTAAGATGACGGACCTTCGATAAAATGGATCAAACTTATTGTGCGAGATCCAACACTAACAATACTTAGTTACTTAATTTTATTTCTCATATTACTCTAATATGTGAATTACAAATTATTCAGCCCTTTCACATATTTACCATACAATACATACCTTCAACATAAGAGAATTTTCAAAAAATGTTATTTTTGATATGCTTTTTTAAAAAATTATATCTATTTAAATAGTTTAAGATCATTTATGTTTGACTTAATTATATTATATTAATGTTTAGCTTTTCAGGTTAAAGGTTTGTTAGGGATCAACATTTTTTTAAGATTGAAGATTTTAAGATATAAGGTTTTGAAAAGCTTTTGGCATATTTGTAAAAAGATAATTCAAGAATAACATATTTGTAAAAAAAATAATTCAACATTCGCACTTTTGCAATTGTTCCGATAAAATTATTATGATAGGCTTTGTACATAAAACAACTGTAGTAGCTAATACTATATATTATATCTTCATGCCATGCCAAAAAACCAAAACGTTCAAATTCGATATAATATATTTGAATACAGACGACATTTGTTTTTTTTTTGTAATTATATGTCACATACTACTCTAAAAAGTAAAAAAAATGAAATTCGTTGACTAATTTTATATTTCCGAATTTAATTTTCATATTTTATCTTTGGTGTTGCATACATTTAGATTCATTTTTAAATTACTTCTTTTGAGGATTCATATTACGATATCTCTTGTAAGTTGTAATAAATGGTAGTATTCCAATTGTATAGTTTGATTTTTATATCACTTTTATTAACCTAATTCAGGTTAAATCCAATTGTATTAATATATGATATTGTTTCTAATGATGAATAACAAGAAACAAATTTTCAGACTATATATCAATAATAAGTCTGTTGACCTAAATAACACAATCTAAGTTAGATTTATAGTGTCAAGATGGACATATAATATTTTAATTTTAAAACCCTAAAATAATAATTCTTTCGTTTCATAATATATGATGTTTTAGAGATTTTTTTGTTTTATATTAGATGATGTTTTCAAATTTGTATGCAAATTTAATTGTGGTTTTATTGTTTTCGACTGTTTAAATTATGCAGATTGATCTTTTATTGGTTGATTTTTTTTGGAATTGATGATAAAACATGTTTTATTTTAAGAAAAAAAAAAATTAAATGACTTCTTATTATGTGTGTAAAAACCTTAAACATCAAATAATATGAAATAGAGGGAGTAATATGAATATATGTAAGTATTAAAAAATTGATCTTCTCTGTAAATTACCATATGTGTACCTCTAAAATTACCATTAAAATTTAAATTTTTAGTAGTGTGACAACAATTAATTAGTAGAATTTCTTGTCAAAACAGAACAAACAAGTGGTTTTAAAAAAGAGTTCCTTTCATTTAAAGGTCAAACACAAATTGCCAAATTGATTTCATTAAAAAACAAACACTTTTGCCGTCATTTAAGATCCAGTTGTTACTTGTTGATTAAACAAAAATCTTAAATAACGAAAGTTCAAATTAATAAAGTTGTTGGTTTTTTTTTTTTTTGGTTGATATATAGTTGTTGGTTACTATACTATTCTGAACTACATCATAGGATCATAGGTCGTAATTGATATATACACATTCGAGGGATTTGTGAAACACTCGAAGGAGGTTATTACTTCTAATTATAGCTCAAACACTACAAGAAAACAGAGAAGTTGCGACGCTCAATGGCGTCACAAAAGCATCGCAAAACAGGTGTTTGCGACGCTTTTGTGACGAAACAAAAGCGTCGCTAAAAAACCGTCGCAAATCTAAACCGTCGCACATTCGTCACAAATTTGTGACGCTTTGGAGACGAATAAAAAAGCGTCACAAATTTGCGACGATTTTGAGACGACCCTAAAGCGTCATAGATATGCGACGGTTTAGTGACGATACAAAAGCGTCATATATTTGTTACGAAATTGTGACTCTCTTATTCCGTCATAAATTAGCGACACTATTGTGACGGTAAAATTCGTCACAATTGCGACGAATTTGTGACGCCATTTCATAAATTCTTTTGCTCTTATTTCGTCACAAAAGTGTCTAATTTGTGACAAAATAAAAATGTTTAATTGATTTTTGAAACACACACCAAAATGTTTGAAATATAAAAGAAATTAAACTAAAACCATAATTTACAAAAGCCAAAAGAGTAATGAGATTACAAAAGAACATAAAACACTTTCAACAATGTTTAGAGTTGAAAGAATCTGATACACAAGTTATAGAACAAACGAAAGAACACCTACACGTTTACGGTTCTGATGTGGGTGCTGCGGTACCTTCTGCGTTGGGTGGTGCATTGCTCGAGCTCGGCCCAGTGGCTAGGCCGAGTGCTGTGTCGACTAGACGGGTCAGTGGATCATGTTGTTGATCATCTGCTTCTTCTTCTTCTTGAAAGTGTGCTGCGACGCGGGGATCGGATTTCCTCACGAACTCGATGAACTTCTCCATTCTGCTGACCTTGGCATCACGGCGAGCCTGAAGTTGTTCATGCTCAGCAATCTTTTGATTGGCAGCAGCAAGTTGGCTCTTGATTCCTTCAAGGTCAGATGAAGAAGAGCCATCGTCCCTCTTCCTCTTTCTTGCGGCCGAACCACCTTTTAATTGGCCAAGTTCAAAGGGTTCGCCATTGGCGTTTGTCTTAGTACACTGAAACAAGAAAATAATAAAGGAAAACAATTATTATCTGGATGAACAACCATACGCAAATCACAGCTGAAAGTGAAAGCAAGATGAAACTGAAAGCAAGAACAAAGCAAAGTAGAAACAAACATAGGCAGAAGAGATTTTCAGAATACCTTGAGAAAAATGGCGTTCTTTTCATCGAGGGTCAGAGTCCGTTGAGTAGAGCGTTGAGAACCACCATCAGATGAAATAGATGGGTCGTCTCCATCATCCATATGTTCAGCTATCTCCTTATCATACGCCTCACAAACTGCTTGAGCTTTGTTGTCAACAAAGCTCCCATCTGATTTGGTGTGTGTTCGCTTGAAGACTTCGCCATATGAAACTGGTCGGTCTAACTCTCGCTCCTACATATAAATAGAAGTGTTAAGTTTGTTCCACAAATTTAGAATGACTTAACTGATATGAAAGAAACTATAGAGATATTACCATCTGTTGTTGAATCTGCAGGAACGATTTTTGACCCGCAACATGTTTTGCAAGTCCTAAACCATCATGGTCGGAGTTGCGGCAGTTGGAAGCAGTCGTACTCCTCTCGATGGCCTCACCAGTCTCCCAAAAGGCGCACATTTTTGGCCATAAATCATCGCCGATCCAATAGGGTTGTCCAGGTCCGTGCCTAGCTTGACTAACAATTCCTCTGAGTCGAGTCTTCACTACCCTGAAGAAATTCTCCCTGATCAATGGAGTAAGCGCATGGTCCCAGTTGTACATCCGCTACAGAAGAAAGGAGAAAGAAGATGTTAGTTATCTGTTGAACAAGTTACATAAGTGTACAAAGAAATAATTTTGGCTTTCTTACCGCAAATGTTCGGAACCATAGCTCTCGTACATGATCTGGCGTACGCTTCCAACTATACCACGGACCCTTAAAGTTATGCCTTACGATTCCAGGAATCACTCGACCCAGTACTCCGTCATCGCGGTCAAACCTCAAGTACATAAGCAAAATAAAATTAGAAGATAAATACATACTAACCAGCAATAATTAACCTAAGCAGTATGTAAACATATAAGTAGCAACTGTACATGAACCTAATGAACCTAATGGTGTATCAGTATATTAACCTAAATACATAAACAAAAAAGCATTATGTAGAAGTGAAAACATTACCAGATGGACTCGTAGTCTGGGCTTGGATGCTCAGACAACCGCATGAGCTGCTCTCTGCCTGGAAGATGGAGAAGGGCATCGAGGAGAGCTTTGAAGTCTTGGCCCTCTGGATTTTGTTGATTGACTTCTTGTTCTTCTTCATGAAACTGGAAGTCAGGAAACTGGAAGTCGTTGTTGTCGTCTTCTTCATATTGGTCATCGTATTCCTCATCGACTCTGTTCTGAGGAGGAGGCAGAGACGTTGCAGTTTCAATCCCCAACTGGAGTCTAGGTCTTTGTTGGGAAGATAAAGTATACTGAGCCGGTATCCGTGTTCTGTTGATGGAGGTTGTGTTCTCAGAGCAGGGATTTGAAGAGTAAGAAGACCTAGCTGTAACACCCCTAGGTGACGTCTGACTAGGGTTTCCACTAGGTGTCTGATTAGGGTTTCCACTAGGAGCCACCGGAGATCTAGCCGGTAGAGGAAATGTCGATGGTTTGACTCCTCTGTCAGCTTCACCGAGACCAGCGCTTGTAGAAGGATTAACTGCATGTTCTTTCCCCTTTCCTCTACCCCCGGCTCCGAGGCCACCTCTAGTTCTTACTCTATTAGCCGTGACTCCTCGAGTAGGAAAAGTTTCGGGTCTACCTATAACCGCGGCTCCTCCAGTAGGAACACTTGAGCCTCTTCCTGTAACCGTGGCTCCTCGAGTAGGAACACTTGAGCCTCTTCCTCTAACCACAGCTCCTCCAGTAGGAATAGATTCGCCTCTTCCTCTAACCGTGGCTCCTCCAGTAGGATTAGTTGTGCCTCTTCCTCTACCAGCGGCTCCGCCTCTACCGGTAGGACCAGCGATTCCTCTACCCGCAGCACCGCCGCTTCCTCTACCAGTGGCTCCGATAGGCTTCGCCGGCGGTTTTGGCTTCGCATGTCCTTTAGGTTTGGAAGACATGAAGATCTTGAGAGTAATCGAGCAGAAAATGTTTCGATTCGAAAAGAAATTGCAATTTTACGGTTTAAAAAGGAGAAATCGAAATGGGTTTGAGAAATTCGAATGAGATAAATGGAGAAAGGGAATCGAAATAGATCAAAGAGAATAAGAGATGAAATCAGAGATGAAATTTTAGGGTTTTGAATCGAGAGGACAAGCAAAGAAATTGAGAGGAACAGAGATGAAATCAAGAGGAACAGAGATGAAATCGAAAGGAAAAGAGAGGAATGATACCAGATTTCTGTAAATTAAGAAAAGATTTCTCTGATTTTGACGAAATCAGAGAGAAATCGAGTTGTGTTTAGGGATGAAATCGAGAGAGAAGATGAACTGACATTAGGGTTTCAGATTGGGGATCTGATTTTTTTATATATATAAAACACGAGCGTCGCAAAAGCGTCGCAGAAGCGTCACAAATTAATAGGAGGGAAAAATGGCGGCCCAAATTTTTGAAAACCCAAATACTAGCGTCGCAGAAGCGTCACAAAAGAGTCTCACATTTGTGACGAATTTGTGACGCTCAGTAAATACCAACTTTGAAACCCTAAACCCTAAACATTTAAATGAGAAATTGGTTGGTTCATGGGTTTAAATGTAGTTTCCAACCAAGTATGAGACATTAGGATGATTATATTTGGGTAAATTGTACTTAAAAAAATATTTATACAAAAATTTGTTTTTTTAAAAAGTTTCCAAAGTTATACTAAGTACATTGTAATAACAATTATGTGGTTGATATGAAATTTTTTTTTCCCACAAATTAGAAGATTTAAACACTTAGATGTCAAATTAGAAATCTACTCGTGACTAATATACTTATGCTTAATCCCCTAGTTCTTGAATTCATTTTTAAAATACCAAAATGATATTGGCGTAGCTAATCCGTCACAAATCCGTCACAAATTTGTAACAGTTTTGTGACGCTTTTGTGACGAAATTTAATTCTCGGGAAAAAAGTATCCAAATTCAACTGGGTAGATTCGAACTACCGACCTGTTTCTCGTACAATGGTGATGGTTGCCACTAGGCTAGTATACTAAATCGAGATAAGGTGCCACAAAATTATATTAATACTACATTATCATTTTTATCCCAAAAAATTTATATTACACATTAACATTTAAATTTATAATTTCAATCCATTTAACATTTAAAATACTTGGAATATATTACACACACAACGTTTTTATAAAAGTAGTTTTCGAATATACCAACGTTTATTACAAACACAAATTTTTTACCAATCGATGTTGCAGTTTTCTCTGATTGGTACAATCGCTTCAACCTATCAGCGAAAGTAGATACCACATTTTACTAACTGCCACTCTTTTCCGCCCCCCAGTACTTGCCTTATATCTATCCTTTCCACAAAACTTACAATGCTCCAACTCATTGTCTTCTTTCCAGAAAAGCATACAATTATCTACACAGACATCATATGTCTTCATTGGCAATCCTAGCTTTCGTACTAGCCTTTTGATCTCGTAGTATGAACTAGGCGCCTGATTAGGCTCAGGTAAATACTCCTTAAACGCATCCGCCCAAGAATCCATTTGTGTTTCAGAGGAATTATGATCTGCTTTGATGTTCATCATCCGAGAAGCTAATGATAACTACGAATGACCTTCACGACAACCTTCATAAAGGGGTGTATTTGCAGCTTCTAACATGTCGTAGAATTGTTTTGCTTCATGGGTTGGCTCTTTATAAACATGATCATTTCCGCTCTGATCATGTTCATGATAATAATCATTAAGTGGTGCAGAACCATGAAATGCATCATGAACCATCCCAGCATAAATTTGTGACGCCTTTTTGTTGTCACAAATTTGTGACGGTTAAGAATTGTGTCACAAAAGTGTCGCAAATATGTGACGATTTATTTTCCGTCGCTAATCCGTCTCAAAATGTGTCACGATTTCTTTAATCGTCATAATTCCGTCGCAAATTTGCCTCGTTTTTTTTATATTTTTGTTTCGTCACAAATTTGCGACGCTTTTGTTACGTTTTTTATTTTCGTCACAAATTCGTCACACTTCCGTCGCAGTCTTTTGTGACGAAAAAAACTGTCACAAAAATCCGTCACAGATTAACTGTTTTCTTGTAGTGAAATACCATGATGATTTGTACCGTTGCAGTATTACATCACAAACTTCCAACAGTACCATTTGTCGTCTAAGCAATTAAGTTTTTCGGGTATCATTTTCAATATTTATTGTTTCTTATGATCAAAGTGTTTTTTTTTTCCAATATATATTAGATGTGTTGATTAATTTATCTTGAAAATTTACAGCGTTTGTAACAATAGAATTCCATAAAAAGTTAACCATTACAAAAATAATATTTTCTCTCTGCAATCGAGATGAAGCTAATAGTTAACATCTAACAATCTATAATCTGTTTTCTCAAAATAAAAAATGAAAAAGTTTTAAACTCCATTTTTTATTGGAGAATTATAAATATACCACATTTGAATTTTTTTTTTCAAATATGATATTCTTGAAAATTATTGCAAACATGCCACATTTTACATAAAAAGACAAAATCATTATTATTTTTTCTCTCTCTTAAACTCAAACCCTAAACTCCATCCCCCAAAACTTTATCCTAAATATAAAAGAAGAAATTACAAATATGCCACATTTGAAAATATTTTTTCCAAATGTGCCACCCTTGAAAATTTATTACAAACATGCAACCTTTTATAGAAAAAGACAAAATCATTAATTTTTATTTCTCTTTCTCAAAACTTAAACCATAAACTCTACCCTCAAAAAATTTACCCTAAATATAAAATAATTAACCCAAACCCAAAAAATATAAAAGTTAAGTACAGAAAAAGATGGCATTCTTGCAAAGATTTTCAAACGGTGGCATAACTGTAAAGTGACATGCCAAAAGTGGCATACTTACGCAAGCCGTTACTGAGTGTAAGGTAGGACTGGGCATATTTACCGAAACCGAAAACCGAACCCGAAACCAACCCAAAAAAACCGGGTTCGGTTCGGTTTCGGTTTAGGGTCAAAACCCGAACGGTTTCCATAGGTGTCGGGTTTCGGGTTTGGGTTTAACCAAAATACCCGCGGTTTCCCGAATTACCCGAAAATTCATAACACCTAATATTCCTAAAGTTTGGGTATTCTGATTTATATTCGGGGTTTTTGGTTTATTTTCGTATTAGTTCGGGTATTCCGATTTATATTCGGGTTTTTCGGGTTATTTTCGGGTTATTTTTGGTTATTCAGGTTTTTCGGGTTGTACAGGTTTTCGGGTTCAAAAACTGAAATTAACCGAATCCAAATAAATTTCGGTTAAATTCGGTTTTCAATCCCAAAACCGAAAACCAAAAACCGAACCGAACCCGACCCTAACCGAACCGAATCCGAACCGAATTTTTATAAAACCCGAATGGTTTTTATATTCATAAATCCGAAAACCCGAAAACCGAATTAACCAAACCAAAAACCGATTGGTTAACCGAATGTCGAGGCCTAGTGTAAGGTATGGAACGAGGCACAAAGGCAGCATCATATCCCTGCGGTACAAGTTCATATAGTGGCTCCACCTAAATCGACAATATGTTGTAAGCTGGATAAATCATGGAAGGAAGCTGAATCTACATCCGGAATCGAGTGGTTCTGCCATCAAGGGAGTCAACCAGTCTTATTAGGAGCGACGGGGATTAGACAACTGCAATCTCCCCTCCACTCAGAGAATGAAACGCTTTTATGGGCAATGAGCTGCATGTTAGAAAATAGTGTGCCTTATCAGAGTTTTGAAACGGATTGTGCCGGCCTTCTCAAGTTCTCACAATCGTCGGAGAATTGGTCAGCGTTCGCCATTCTCGTCAGCAGATTCAAAGTCCTTCGGGCGCAATTCCCTCAATTTTCTCTCTCGTTGATCCTCCGCACCTCAAATGTGAAAGCATATTCTTTAGCTCGGTCAGCCCGTTTTTATGTAAACAACTTGGCTCCACTTTGGGTAACCAATCGTGAGAGTTTCATATAATTGAATGTTTGGTTGTAAAAAAAAAAAAGTGTCATATCATGAAATTTCTCCAAAATAATTAACACAAACCCTAAAAATATAAAAATTTAGTTTAAAAACGATGACATTCTTGTAAAGATTTTCAAACGATGACATAACTGTAAAGTGGCATACCAAGAGTGATATATCACGAAAATTTTCTTTTTTTATAAACCTGTAGAAAATCTAATACTTTGACTCATGATATTTTTTTTTGTCCGAAACCAATTGTTAATAGTTTGGTTTTTAATACATAAATCACCAATCACTTCTACCACATGAATTTGAACAAATAGTTTAAAGTACATTGGAAAACTGTTAGTCCAAAATCCATTTTGTAACTCTATTTTATTTAATTGCGATATGAAATACCATTTTTTTGTTTTTTGTATGACTAGATGGAAAGTCTAAAATATACTCTCTTCGTTTTAAAAGATAAATTGTTTTGAAAGTTTTTTTGTGTTTCAAAATAAAAGTTGTTTTGATAATTTAAATACTTTTAAATTTTATTGAATATTGTGTCCAGCTAATATTATGCAATTATTTCTATTATATGTTTTAAATAATATTTTTTAGTAGAAAAGTAGTTTTTTATTATTCGCACTTTTAGCTAATACAAATTCTATTTTGAAACGGAAAGAGTATTTAGATATCTTGCAAATAAATCTTAATAATATTAATTGTCATTTCGAGTATTCCAAATTTCCAATACAACAAAACGGCATGCAAATAATTTCATCTCAATTGTCGAACTCAACTTAAAATTTGGTCCACCTCTCCTGAAAACATTTATGGGCAAACCCTTTATTTTGTAAAACTTTTTACTTACTTCATTCATCAAACAAAGTATAGTAAATTACGTATCCCAAAACTCAGAAACCAATCCTACTTTAAAACAAGAGACTATGAAATTGATTTGGCCTCTTGAATCTATTCACATGTACCATACGAGAGCCAGTGTTGTAACAAATTGCGAGAATCTTTGTCAATGAAGCCATAAGTAATTGGATCTATACTACGAAAGAGATGTCCAAGCATTTTGACTATAGGATTTGTGTAGAATTAAAGTTTTAGATTGGTTAGTAAAGAGATTCGTAGACCAATCCTTTACAAATTATATTGAAGGTTTTAAATGGGTTAACTCCATCGATAAGTACTGGACTATAAGGTTTTAATGCTTTGCTTTGAGTACTAGTCCATTTTTTAAACATATATACAAAAATATAAAAATTATAAAACATACTAAGTTATAGTAAGCTATCAACCTATTAAGCTGATTTGTGGGGTTGGACTAAACAGATTTTATTGTCATAACAAAAATTATCATCATCAATAAGAGTTTTTTCCATTCTTGCCCGAATTTACCGGAAATTGTTTCGGGGTCTTCTTTCTCATTGGTTCGCTCATGAGTAGTGACAAATATGCTTAAGAGCAAATCTTCTTCACCTGGTCTCATTTAGGTTTTTTCTCTATTTTTTGGCTTTTATGATTCTTATTGGTCCGCCGAACACAATGTATAAAACAGTTTCCAGCTTTGGTAAATAAAATTCACATTTTATTAAAAAAATAAAATAAGAGTTTTTTCATATGTATTCTAATGAAACTTCACAAATTCACCAATAAAATAACCTTTGTTTCATACTACACTTTAAAAATATTGAATCAGAACTTCATCCTCTTCAAAATCATTGACCAAGAAAATTATCTCTACGGATTTTCTTATGACTTTTTTTATTCAAAACAGCAAAACAGTGAGCATATTTCCACTAAAAAAACTCCAAACAATTAAGATTTTCTTTCTTTTGTAACATATGTACGTAAAAAAATTACATTCCGTGAGATTTTTAATTTAACCCCATTTTGGGAGTGAGTATTTATTTATTTGTTTGTTTTTGCGCTTTTGATGGATAATCATACAAAGACTTTTTATTATCTTGATGATGGTCCCTTATCACTAACGTAACGCAGGCACGCAACTTTATGCCAAGCCTACATGGCATTTCTGGATGTGGAAAAACAAAATATTATAATAACTTACTTTAAAAAACACTAAAAATAATAAAAGTCCAAAATCGTTTTAAAGGAAATAAGGATAGTTCGTATTCGTACACACAAAGAAGAAACAAAAAATGAAAACCACCGAGTTCTCTTCTTCGTCGCCAAGCGATCGCAGGATCGGTGCTCTGCTACGTCATCTCAACGCCGGAGAAGATTCTCCGATTTCGAATCGCCTTAGCTCCTTTTTCGCATCGCCGACTTCGGGAGTCACCGGCGGTTCTGTTTTCGCTCATCTCGTTCAAGCTCCTGAGGATCCTATTCTTGGGGTACCTTCTTCTTCGATGTATTTGATTTTCAAAACATATACGAATACGCTTGTGGATGTGTGTTTCCTACGCATTTTGATTGTTTACTCGGTTGGATCGGATATTGGTTAGTGATTGAATAAGGGATCGTGATTTGATGATAGATGAAAATGGAGTGTTAGATTTGATTTTGGTTCGCTTATTTAGTAGAACGGATTGATTTTAGGTTTATTCTATCCGTTTACCACTGAATTTTCGAAAATTGGCTATTGAATGATCAGCTCTAAGATGTACTATGATGATTTTTGCTGGGTTATACTCATACCAGTGATTCTGATGTTTGTTGTAACGAAATGAATAGGTGACAGTTGCATATAACAAAGACCCCAGCCCAATTAAGCTCAATTTGGGAGTTGGTGCTTACCGCACTGAGGTAAAAATGATTCTGATTTTGTGTGCTGTTTGTTAGTAATGAAAAGAATTTATTGGTTACATGAATGGTGTTTTGTGTTGTAGGAGGGAAAGCCTTTGGTTCTTAATGTTGTGAGGAAAGCTGAGC
This sequence comes from Draba incana, assembly GCA_963576765.1. Classification (NCBI taxonomy): domain Eukaryota; kingdom Viridiplantae; phylum Streptophyta; class Magnoliopsida; order Brassicales; family Brassicaceae; genus Draba; species Draba incana. The sequence continues at coordinate 8,339,429 of OY755205.1, read as the reverse complement.
AGCAGCTTATCAATGACAAGTTTAGCTCTTTTTCTTTTGGGTTGAATTTGATTTTTACACTTTTTTCTGTGTGTGTGTGTGTGCTAGATGATGTTGAGTTTGATTTTGTGTTTACTCTGTAGATCAAGAATCAAGGAGTATCTTCCCATTGTTGGATTGGTTGAGTTCAACAAGTTAAGCGCTAAGCTCATATTAGGCGATGACAGGTAAAGATTCTCTGGTTACCTGTTTTTGTCTTCAGACAATTTTTTATGATCGGTGTTTTCACCCATGATTTAGTCCTGCTATTCGCGAGAATCGGGTTTCCACTGTGGAGTGCTTGTCTGGTACTGGTTCATTGAGAGTTGGTGGAGAGTTTTTGGCTAAACATTATCATCAGGTAGATGCTAAAGTCCAATTTCCTGTCTGATTCAACTACTTCATCCTGGCGAACTTATCTAGTAAACCTGGAGTCTTCTTTTTCCTTTCCAGAAAACAATTTATATTACTCAACCAACATGGGGAAACCATCCGAAAATTTTCACCTTGGCTGGTTTGACTGTGAAAACTTACCGCTACTATGATCCATCGACCCGCGGCTTGAACTTTCAAGGTGAGACTGCAGTGGCCGTTGCAATGCTACTGAGTTTTATGATTTCATATTGTGTCTCATATTTTTTTATATTGTTGATAAGTTTTTATAATTTTTCTAAATGGTCTACGGAAATCCGTTTTTGCTTTCGTTCATAGGTTTAATGGAAGACCTTGGTGCTGCCCTACCTGGTTCTATAGTGCTTCTCCATGCATGTGCTCATAACCCAACTGGTGTTGATCCAACCATTCAACAATGGGAGCAAATCAGGAAGTTGATGCGGTCAAAGGGTCTGATGCCCTTCTTTGATAGTGCTTATCAGGTACACCTAATGGATCCTTTTGTATAAGATCATCTTATGGTTAAACAATTTCTCCTCTGAATAAATGGTTAGTACTTGTCTTCCATATTTCCTTACCTCTCTCTTTATTTCGCATTGCAGGGCTTTGCGAGTGGAAGTCTGGATACAGATGCAAAACCGATTAGGATGTTTGTTGCTGACGGCGGAGAATGCCTTGTTGCTCAAAGTTATGCGAAGAACATGGGTCTCTATGGAGAACGAGTTGGAGCTCTCAGCATTGTAAGATTCAATCTAATTAAGATTCTCTTAGGATATTTTTGGGGGCTGCTGTGAGATACCGTCTTTGTCGAATTCTGACATAAAGGGTTTGTGTAGGTATGCAAATCAGCAGACGTTGCAGGCAGAGTTCCAGAGTCCATTCGTGGAACAAGTTTTTGTCACGAAGGATTACAGCCACGATAGATGCACCGTGAATTGGAGGACTTGAGTACATTGGGCTGGTCAAAGTGAAAAGGGGATCACAGAAATATACAGAAGAAGTGTATGATACGAATAATCTACATACCTTGTCTTTAATACATGTATCAGATCTTCGCGCAGCAGGAGAATCTGGAGGTAGAAGGAGTTAATACTCTCATAAATCTCCTCCAGGAAGTGGGTAGTGATGTATTATCGCATGATTGCTTCTCCATCAGGCTCTTCAAAATATAGAGAAGAAAATCACCGTAAAATAGAAATAAGAAAAAGAATGTTCTCACCAACAAATTGATATTAAGAAAACATTGAAAGGCAGGGTTCAGATTATTCAACGCTTGCAAAATGAACATATAAGAATGTGAAATACAGATCTAGCATTCTTTGTGGAAAGAGGAGATTGGGATACTGAAAATGCGTAACAAGCACAAAATAAATGTGGAAGCTAGATGACTAGCTCCATTATTCTTAAGTAGAGTCAAAAGAAGCCAGGAGTGAGAGAAAGGTGGTGAAAAAGGTATAGACCACCAAGGATGCAAGCTTTTGGTCTTCACCGTTGTAAATGTACAAATACATAGTGGAGTGTCACTCTACGTGCACATTCTAAAATTAAAGCTAAAATCACAGTTTTCATTTCTAACAGGTTGTTGTAATCTAGTGATGCATTAGATATTATTTTGTAGATTCTCAAGCATAACACTTCACTATGTATGTATTTTTCATAAAAATGATGAAATTTATGGCTGAGCTAATGAAGAATCTCCAAAAGAGACCGTTCATGCACTTCATCGACTATAATATGTGTAACATCGTTCAAGGTTTTTTCCCCTGCAAGGTGGGCAAAAACGAGCAAACAGAAAAAACAATAAGGGAGAATGCTGATTATAATATTATAAATGTTGTCTTCTTTCGTATGCTATACAGAATAGCACTACAATGTCTCAAAAACTGGCTTTACCAATTCTTCAGATTAATTTGCAGAAAAAAACGTTCTGATACTACTAATGACTCTATTTACATAATACTTTCTGCAAGGTCGTGATCTCTAGAAACCATACTTTCTGTAATGCAACTATAATATTTCACCTTTGTCCACATAAAATGTTACTCTTTCTCAGTAGTATAAAACACTATAATATGTAAAAGGAATTATTTGCTTGCAAGAGCTTATTGATAAAATAGGGGACTTACAGCGAGTTTCTGCAGTAGAATGCCAGTAGTACAAAACAGCAGCCTAGTCTTGTCACTCCTGAACAAAGATGCATATATACCAAAGTAAATTTGCTTAATCCACAACTCGCAGGAATGTTTATTAAAGCTAAAACCACAAAATTTTAAGGCGATATCATATTGTAGTGTCAGAAATGAATTTCTTACAAATAGCAGATGAATGTAACAAATGCAACAATATTTAAGTGAAGCCAAAAGGACAGAAAAATGCAACAACTGCGGTTTTTCTAAATCATGTTCTGCAAAGAAGGCGACAAATAAACAATTAAACATACATACATAAGTTTACAATTTTGTTCCACCATAACATAGAAGAAAAAGAATAGATGTTTTTAGGCTAACATCTAACACCAATTTATCAAGGAGATACTGCTACACCAAAATCACCCTGGGAGTCAGTACAGAGAGAATTAGAAAGGTCAGCAGAAATCACATCGCTAAAGACCAACTCTGACAATGTAATAGTAAGTAGAATTGTTTGATCACTAACAGTGGGCTGAAAAGATGAACAAATAAACAAAAAAAAAAAAATTTGTCGCAAACGTATTTTAAAAAAAAAAAAAAAACCCCGGTTAATTTGACAAGTGTAACCCAGTGTCCTATTCGGCTTTTGGGACTAAATTGCTTTTTCTTCTTTTAAAAAAACGCCAAACTTTTACACAGCATACTACTATACTACTTAAATTTCTTGCTACAGATAGAATGACACGATCATTTAACTTGGGTCCTTGAGGACAGTGAATGAAGCAATGGAAATGCGTACAAGCTGAATGCAGTAAAATCTAATAAGCTCGTAAAACAATACAAAACATTTCTCAAGATTAAGGGGCAAACAGAAGACGAACTTGATACCCAACCAAGGAGTCATCTAAGCCTGGAAAGGATTCACAACGCTCATCAGCAATTCTTTCAGCAACAGAGTTAGCCTAAACCATATTACCCAGTTACTAGCAGAAACAAAAACTACAAAGAAATCTGCAGGCTAGACTAAATGACATCATTACGCTTTGCAGAAAGTAAAAAAAAATTCAACCATGCCCCGAATCAATTATATCATCCAATCTATTAAAGTATCACATCTTAACACCAAGAAACTCAACACAAAATAACAGGGAGTAGCTGGCGAGACCAAACCTGTGTAGTCTTTCCAGAGCCTGTTTCTCCGCATACCACCAAGACATCTTTTTCTTTCAGATGCTGCAGTATGTCATTCTTCACTTCAGATATAGGAAGAGCAGTTCTAGTTTTCAAACATGTCCTGCAAACAGACAGTAGGAGTGCTGTGTGCTGTGAGAGATGCAGTACCCAAGATTTGACACTGCTGACAACATAGTCCTATACTTTTTACTGGAACGAACAAACTAGTCTGGTAAGCTTTATGTATATAACTGTAAGGCAGAATTTTAGCTACTTGAACGACATTCTTTACCTTCTAGAGCCAAACTTCTGTTCAAACATAAGAATACTCTACCTTGTACTGCTGCGTTCTCTTTTTGTTTTCTTGTTTTTGTTGGAGAGATAAACACTCAGCTTCCATATATTATTAGTCTTCTGTAACACAGAAAATGGAGGATTATATAATCTGCTAACAAATTTTTGGCAGTAAATCCAGAGTTATATTATTTAAGTAACTAAATGAACCACAAATACAAGCGGTGACACACATACTTTTAGCTCTGTGCTTAGATTTGACAACACCCAAGTCATCTTTCTCTTTGACATAGGAGTCTACCAAATGTGTCGCGGGTAAGCTTTATTTTGGTGCTCTTCATGGTTCATCCTATGTCATCATGTCCATCAACTAGGTGACCCAGCGGATCATTTTACGCCCACCCAGTCTTGCCAGCTCCGGATCTTGTCTCTCGGGTGATGTCTCTAAAGCGGGCCTTGAGCTCGACCCGCATCTCCATTTCAATATCACTACTAGCAACACTATTTTGCTACTTAGTTGCCCTGAGGCTATGCTCCAGGTAAAGCTGATTTTTTTCTCTGGTTAATTTGGACCGGTTTTTGGATCAAGCTCATATTTTTGGTTGAACTGTTTTCTAGGATTAGCATTCACATAATTTGTTTCAGTTATTTTAGTATTTGAGTTATATTGGTTCGGCTAAAACGTTCAAGCTTAAAGTGTAAGCTTGAACGAAGCTAGATTTCGGTTAAAATGTGCGAAAACCCGGTTTTCAGGCCTGACGAGACATTTTGGGATCTGCAGGCGCCAATAGACTGTACCATGACCAGCTTATGCCACAGCTACATCAAGGACAATGCACCAGCTTGTTCTAAGGCTCCATTTTGTTGCACATTCAGAACCGACGGGTCTGAAACAGCTTACACAATCAAGATCAACGGTGGAGGATGCTCCGCGTACCAGAGCTTTGTCGGATTAAATCCAAAGAAAGAAGTTCCTCCTCCCGGGAAAAAATGGCCCGACCCGGGGCTGGAGTTGCAATGGGCATTGCCCAAGGAGCCGGTATGCAAAACAGATTTAGATTGTAACCTCTTGTTAGGTAAATCAAAATGCTCGCCGGACCTCACGAGTCTCGGATTAAAACGATGCTACTGCAAAAAAGGTTTGGAATGGGATCCGATAAACGCGATATGTAAGTAGAAAATGAAACAATTTAAAATCAAATTTCTTGAATCATAAGATTGTGTTTGATTAGTTCTTGACATACCTGTGTTTAGGTGGTAAATGTCGCCATGGGAAACAATGCAAGAAAAAGAAGAAGACCGTTGTTTTCACAGGTGCAGCTGTTGCGGTTGTGGTAGCGGTAGCGGTTCTTGCACATAAACATAGCCGCCAAAAGGTTAAAACGGGGATCCATAAGAACGTCGTCAAGGAGCGAGAAGAGATGCTTAGCGCAAAATCCACCGGAAAAACATCAAGAATCTTCACTGGTAGAGAAATCATAAAAGCAACTAACAATTTCTCAAAAGACAATCTCATAGGGACCGGAGGTTTCGGTGAAGTGTTTAAAGCTGTTCTTGATGATGGTACCGTAACAGCGATCAAACGCGCGAAGCTTAACAACACGGAAAGCACCGATCAAATCCTAAACGAAGTCTGTATTCTCTGCCAAGCCAATCACAGAAGCTTAGTTAGGCTACTCGGCTGTTGCGTCGATCTTGAATTGCCGCTTTTGATTTACGAGTTTATTTCCAATGGTACGCTATTCGAACATCTACATAGTAACTCAGAACACAACTGGAAACCGCTAACTTGGCGGCGAAGACTACAAATCGCATACCAAACCGCTGAAGGCTTAGCGTATCTCCATTCCGCGGCATTACCGCCAATTTACCACCGTGACGTAAAATCGAGCAATATATTGCTCGACGAGAATCTAAACGCTAAAGTTTCAGACTTTGGACTTTCGAGGCTCGTGGACTTAACGGAAACTGCTAACAACGAAAGCCATATCTTCACCGGTGCGCAAGGTACGTTGGGTTATCTAGATCCAGAATACTACCGGAATTTCCAGCTAACCGATAAGAGCGACGTGTATAGCTTCGGCGTTGTGCTTTTAGAGATCGTTACGTCGAAAAAGGCAATAGATTTCAGTAGAGAAGAGGAAGATGTGAACCTGGTGATGTTTGTTAACAAAATGATGGACCAAGAGAGACTGATCGAATGCATCGATCCGATACTGAAGAAAACGGCGACTAGGCTTGAAATGCAGACGATCCAACAGCTCGGGAATTTAGCGTCCGCTTGCCTTAACGAACGGAGACAGGACCGGCCTTCGATGAAAGAAGTGGCTGATGAGATTGAATACGTCATCAATATTCTGTCACAAGAAGTCACTGAGACACACTTGTCTTAGGATAAAGATTTGTATAATTGGATTTTTGTAACAATCAATGAGATGGGTTTGTTTAAAATATCATATCAAGATCCAAAACAATGCATGAGATGATATAGCAGCTAAACACCAATTCAAGAAAGCAAAACCGACCGAAATCTGAAACTTATCGTAAGAGAGAGCGGGTTGCTGCCTGCAAAATTCGGTATCTTTTGTGAATAAAACCGTAACTCCTGCAGACGAACATGCGGCTGCAAGAGAGAGTAATGCAGTGACCTGTAGAATTCCAAGAAGAAAACTCTCAAAACCATAACCTTTATTACAACAACATCTAAACACGGCATTGTTCCGATACCATCAAGAATCAAACTTTAGCTATACCATTTAACCAAAAGCCATAAAGAATCAAACTTTAGCTATGTAATGAAATGGAAGATTTAGAGTTAGTACCCAATCACCAACAGTGAAAAGGCTTAATAAGATGGGGCTATGCAAATCGCACTTTCTCCGTATCGCATATAAGTCAAGACACGCAAGTCCAAAGCTCCAAATCATTTGAAGACCCATAGATGCAACTAAGAAGCTGAAAATCATAAGCAAAAACAATCCCATTTCACATATTTTACCAAAGATTCAGGCAAATATTAAGTGATACTAGTTTCATTAACTCAATTTCCAATAATTATCCAAGTCAAAAACTCAAATTTAGATATTTTGTACACAGGCAATGCTCAAATCTCATATACTAGACTAAACCAAAGCACAAAGACCTATGAGATCTTGATTATAAACATATCAACAAGAAATTAGCAAGAAGTTACCAGAAAGCAGTGTAACTAGAGAAGCCAGTAGCAGAAACCATAACACCAATCGAAGTAGCAGCAGTTGCACATTGACCTAATCTCAATATTAGTCCACTCATTGTTCCAGGACTCCCAATCATCTTCTTCATTGACCACCACCAAAACAAAAAAACCGAGACTTTCGAGTTTCTATCTGTTATAGGAAAAGAAGTTGATGGGTGCAATGTGAAGGATTGAAGAATCATTGGGCAAATTAATAAATACATAGAAGTTTAGGGTCAGAAATAAGAAGAAAAAGAGAAGTGAAGGACCAACAGAAGAAAGAAGAAGATATAAGAAACGAGCATTGTTTAGCTCAAAATCAATCAGATCATTTTGTTAGTTTTCTTAATCAAGAGTTTTTCTCTCTATTGTTCTTAGCTTAAGAACACCAAATCTCATCGTTTCTGGGGATTTCCAGAGATGAGTACGGATTAGTTGTTTTATGAACATCGTTTCCGTTATCTATCAATCGTAATTTTCAGATTTTAAATCGGTTACGTCCTTCGGTATCACTATCTTGACAAAAATCGTTACTTTATACAAAATCGATCATAGAAACCCAAAACCCATAATCTAATCTGGGGAATTTCACATACCCAGAAGCTCAGATTTCGAAATCTCTCACTATTTCTTCAAGAAAAGTTTCACTTAAGTTCATTAACCCTACCTGGAACCAAATTGTGGCTGGATTAATTAAGAAGAAGACTTTTTTTTGAGGTTTTTGATTGGTTAAAATAAATATATCAACCACAAAATTTAATTATCTTCAACGTTCTACTTTTGGTTGAAACAAAAATTATGTTTCTCTTAACTTCAAGCCAACGAAATTGGAAGAAACTGTGACGCAATTCTGACGCCGGGGAGTTATCTTGTTCTGTCTTTTGACTTTTGGCACGTGTCTACACAGAGACATTCTTCTCAAAATCCCTTTTTTTTTTTTTTTTTTTTTAACTTTTCGATAAATCTCTTATTTTTCTCGCTAATATGTTTTTAATTCATTTATTCACATTCCACTTTTTTTTTTTTTGTCAACTTTTTATATTAAAGCCCAATGGGCTGCGTACAACAAGATCATCAACAATTGTTGATACAGTTTTAAGATAAGCACAATTGGGAAAACAAAACACGTGTAATATTATCTCTCATAGCATCTTCGCTTTGTCTTCCACGTGGCCAAGATCTACCAGATTCCAGATGTAGAGATTTATTCCAGATGTAGAGATTTTCACCGGAACAGTAGAATATTACACCTGAAATTTCATCTCTGGTTTAATTCTTCATAAGGAAGGAGAAAATTCTTGGCCGTGAGTGATGATTCGTTGTACCAAGCAAGCGGCTTTCACTAAACCGATGCAAACTTGATCTGGAAAAAACAATAACTGGAGCAATAAACCAGAGGAAGTTTAGAACACAACCGGATAAAGATTCTTCATTGAACCGTTTTCTATAGGAAAACGTCAAATCTACTGAATCAGTCTCCAAGATGTTCTAAACTCCAGCAACCTTTCCTTCTTTCCATTAGAGATACTAACTCAAAAACTAACTCTTTAACCGCTAAACGGATTTTCAAAGTTGAGTTAGATTGACACTCTTAAAAAAGAGATCCAGGTAAACCAGTGAAAGAATTTTCCGATCAAGAGCAAAACGGGATTGGAGAATTATTGTGAAAGACCACATGCAAAAGGCTAAGAAAGGAAATCCGAAAAACGGAAAACTAAATCCGATAACCGGAAAATAAACATCCGAACAAGCCGGAAAAATGATCGGACATGCCGAAACGGTAATCGGACTAAGCCGAAATATAGATCCGTATATACAAGCTGCGGCGTTGGCAAAAGCCAATCACCGGGCTAAACTTACGGAATTTTGAAGTGCTTTTTTCTTGAGAAAATTCTAGAGAGAGATAAACAAGAGAGAGACAATAAATTATTCACATTCCACCTAATCCTAACTTCCTAACCATATCCTTTACTATCTTTTTTTTTGTCATTATCCTTTATTATCTTGTACTCTGTTTTTCAATATACTAATTACATCACTTCAAATGTTACAACCTGCCAAACAAAACAAAACACAATCTATTTTTATATTGTTTTGATCATTTCCTCTTTTTTTTGTCAACGTTTTGATCATTTCCTAATTCACGTTTGTTCAAGACTAAATCTGTAATTTTTTTTTTTTTTTGTCGTCGTCTATGTGGGCACAGGCCGACCCAATCTGTAAATTTAAATTATTATCATCTAATTAATAATTTATTCAATAGAAATGTATGTTATGTAATTAAAAAAAAATATATATATATATATGTGAGATTCTCATGGCCCATTAACTAAAACGTAGGCTTATTATGGCCCATTAACTAATTGGCCTTATCCGATATATTCCACAGATTTTCGTATCACTATAATAAACCCTTAAACCTCTTCTTCTGAGTAAAACCCTCATTTCTCGATCTTCTTCTCTTTAGCCCCAAATTCTTCTTCCACAAACCCTAGAAATTTCCGAAAATGTCGTTTAGCACCGTGATTCGTCGTGCCTCGTCGACAGTGGCCACTCTTGCCTTCCGTGCGTCTAGATCTCCGGTGAGCTTCCGCAGCAGCGCCTTCTCCACCCAGAGATTGATTCTCGGTGGTAGCCAGCTCAGCCGTGGAACGGTTATTCCATTCTCGAGATTTTCGACGGAGAGCGCCGTCACTAAAACTACCGCCGATGAGAATCTCGTTAGCGTTCTCGAATCTGAAATCGAATGCGCCGTGAACGAAGAAGCTCCTGATGAAAACGTCGTAAGTGATCTTTTTCAATGAATCTCTGTGGTTTTGCTGTTTTCCGGTAATTTTCATGAGATTTTTAGGTTCTAGAAATGTGTGATTTTAGGAGAATTTGGATTCTGATTTAGTTAGAATTGTGTTGAGAACAGTTGGAAGATAAGCCAGAAGGGTTTCCTTTCGAGATCATTGATACTCCTGGAGAAAGAACTGTGTTGCTTGAAAGGACATTTGAGGATGAAAATATCCAAGTGGAAGTTGACATTGCTGCATCTTATGATGATGATGAAGAGGAACCAGAAAACGATGAAGATGAAGAGGAAGGAAGCTCGAGTAAAATCCGTGTTCCGATGGTTGTGAATGTGTCGAAAGGTGACGGTGTTTGTCTTGAGTTTGGAGTCAGCGCTTACGGTGATGAGATTGTGATTGATAGTTTATCCGTCAAACAACCTGCTGGATCCGAGCTTGCTTACGAAGGACCTGACTTTGAGTAAGTTTTGTTCAATTCTAGAGAATTGTTTGCAATATGTGAGATTGGGATCTTGTTTATATGATTGAAATTTTGGGTTTTTGTGCAGGGACTTGGATGAGAATTTGCAGAAGGCATTCCACAAGTTCTTAGAGATCAGAGGGATCAAACCGAGCTTCACAAACTTTCTGGCGGATTATGTGGCCAACAAAGATAGCAGAGAGTATCTTCAATGGCTCAAGGATATCAAGTCTTTTGTTGAGAAGTGAAAAACTGAACTTTTATGGTCAGAGAATAAGAGTGGAGTTTTTCTTTATTCAAAAGCTTTTGAGGTTTTTTTCCTTTTGATATCATCATATCACCATGATCCATGAATGATTAAGCAATTGTTGCTGGTTTATGATACAATTGCTATTGTTTTTAGTTAAATATGTTCTCAACGAAAAAACTCTTGGTTATTTGTTATTTTGTAGTATTATTTATTAGCAGTTACTTTGTATCACATTGAATCAGAGCTCGAAATATATAAAAAGAAAGAAAAAATTGCAAGCTTTTAAAAGTTTCTTTAGACTTGTACAGAGTAATACCACATGTAAAAGGGTTTGAGAAACGAAGAAACAGCAAAGAAGCAGGCTTTACACAAGTCTCCAACCAAAAAAAAGGACTTTGCTACACAAAGAAAAATCAAAATCAAGAAACAGATAGATCTCAGTCATGTAGCAACAATTCCAGATTGAATACCCTATCTTGAAGAAATGCTGCGAGTTTGGTCATTAGCGAGTTGTGTCCTCAACAAGATCCTTCATGGTAATACAAGCTGCCAAAGAATTTCAACATTTCAAATAAATAACAGTCCAATCAACCCCATTGGGTTTTCAAGAAAATAAGTAACTCTTTGAGAGTTGAGACCAAGGGATTTACAATGAACAAAGAAGAAGAGTTACTTACATTACTCTAAATCTCACTGTAGTTTCGCCATACTGCTCGGAATTCCTCCCTGAATGTGTTAAGGCGTGCCTTCAAGTTCGGTGTTCGCAAGGTTGCATGAAGAATTGTAGCTGTAACACAATTAACAAAACGGAATTGGGGTTATAGATGAAGTAGAGTGAGAGTAACTAAGTTATGACAGCTAGTGTAAATGGCATACCGAGAAGTCCAATGAGTAGCGCCAAAGAGACTGTGAACAAACCACATGAAATATACCAAAGGGCAAAACTCACTGTGAAACACAACAATTTCCAAATGGTTTCAGAATCTATTTCATAAAGCTGCTCATCAAATGAAAATATATGCATACAGTCACATACCAAGTGAGAATATCAAGACAAAGACCCAACGCGGTTGACCACATATATAGATTGCTCTCTTTGCTGATGGTCGTCCACGAATGACAGGTCTATAAAACACACACATAATACAAAGATGATAAGCAAGCAACAAAGAGTATGAAACGTAATATCAAGAGGCAAGCGATAAACATACGTCAAAGGAGGTCTCATTTTCGCAGCTAACTGTGGAGAGAATTTTCTGACAGTTCGTGTCGCCTTCTCACTAAAGGAACCTGCAAAGCTGTATATAACAATCCACATTATGAATTTGTTACGATAAGAATCCCAATTCAAGTATATGTAGCAGTTCAAAGGTGTGAGATTTAACAAGTTTGGATACAATACAAGGAAGAATTACCTGTCATTTAGAAATGCTACACTCAATGCAGTCAAAAATGCAGAGAGAATCGCGAGGGGCCTCGTAAGAAATCCCAATCCTGAGAAGCAAAATTTGTCATTCTCCAAGTAGAAACATCATTGATGAACAAAATGACTTAGCCACTTTTTCACACCACATACCAAGTATAAAGACGATCATGATGAAATAGTTTGTTCTGTAGCTGCAAAAACAGATCATCACAGGTCAAGATTACGCTCAAATCTGTAAACACCATAGCTAAACTACTCTCTTATGAACTAAGGTCGAATAAGATCAGTAATTCTCAACAAAATTGATCAAAGCATCAGATCCGAACACATATTGTGAAGCATGAATCGTTGAAAACAACAAATTCGAACAAATCAAGAATCATTCGAGTACAATAAAGCGAATAAGAGAGAAAGAGAGCGATTCGTACTAGTAGAGATTGCACTTGAGGCGACTATCCCATTTCGCGAAAGATTTAGGAACGGTGAATCTGGAGAAGAACTCAGATACCGGACGCGGCGGAGACGACCAATCAACTTCCCGGAGAGCATCGACGAGATCCTCCACCGTCACATTTCCCCAATCCATAACGAAATTCTCCGATCAATCCGAATTTCCAGAATCAACAACGATCAGAGAGTATAAACCCTAGAAAACACCAGAATCGATCGATTACGATCAAATCGAAGCTTCTTCTTCTTCTTCTTCGAAGAGAGAATCAAAACCGATTTCGTGAGGAAGGATCGAAACGAAAAGTCTTTTGGTTTTCAATGCATTTGGGGAAGATATAATGTTACGCCACGCGTCTATTTTGTTAAATGACATTTATACCCTCTAGTCTGGTTTTGTTTAACCGAAAACCAAAATTTGTGTGATCCGATGCATAGCCGGTTAGACAACGTACCAACTTGTGAAATTAAATATAATTGAAATTTCCCATAAATACAATCATACTAAAAAATTTAGTCTGTAGTTTGATGAAAATAGTTTTATGTTTTCTAATAATCATCAAAATATAAACCAAACTGAAACCTTGGTCCATGTTCTAGTTTCAAGATGTAAAACGAGTTTTCGTACGTATTCGTCGGTTTTAGTAATTACTTTGATTATTACAGAATTCAAATATAAAATTTTGTACTAGCATTTTTCAAAAAGTTAAGAATCTATTGTTTGTAAAATGGTTGGATAAGTGGGAAATATTCTAAGCTTCACATTCAATATTTAGAGAGGAGTATATAGATAGGGATCTAAATAATAATATTACTGGTACATATAGACTATATCTATCAAATCATATCCCACTTCGTGTGAATAGACCAAATGATTGATGAATATATTCTTCATTTTAATAAGTACCAAGTTAAATGAACGTATATATAACACATTGTTTCGAACGTATATACCAAGTTCAATATACGTCTACATGTACCGTACAAATTTACGTCTTCATGTATCGTTTATTCATATCAATCAAATCAAAATGGATAGGTGGATATGGTTTTGTGCTTGATTAAACCCATACATTTGGCTTCATTTGACGATTTGACATCGTTCATGTCAGTTTGATCTTTGTGTAGCTCTTAGTTAGGTGAAGTCATAGTACAATTTGATTTGCTCATTTTTTTAAAAAAAACACTAGGTTTGGCATTTTGGAAATTAAAAATTTTGGAAGTTTTTTTTGTGTACTAAACTTTTCTCTTATTAATCTCTGGAAAATTATATTCATTTTTTTGAAAGTTTGACAAAGTCTTAATTATTATGGACTATATTACACTTAACAAATTTTCTCTACTGTTTACAGCCGAATCGTGACGAACTAACACCTTGATTCATAAGATTAACCAGATCCTCCACAGCAAATTAGCGTCAATGTTCATCTCGCGAAACTCCCTTCGAATGGACATTTACCTCGATCTACTTGGTTTAGAGTCTTCTAATCTCCATCCCTAATGACGTTCAAGAATCTCCCTTCTCGTGAAAGATGGTTTTCTAACCTTCACCATAGTTACTTGACTCCTTGTATTAGTATATTTCAAGGAAAGCCCAAAACAATATATACTCCCTAAAGAAGTAACTTATTGGAAATATATCTAACCATTTAACCCGAAAAACAAAACCACAAATTTCGGATATAGGGAAAAAAAGTAAAATGGAAAGAAATGGAGATTAACTTTGAACTAACCAATTTCAATGGAGCTAGTGTGATAATATGATGCTTCATTTCTTCAAACAAGTTAAAGCTAAGTTTTATCTTGAGTTGGGTGTTGTCTTGTACTTCGAGTAAGGAAGAGGTAATCTGTATCCCGAGGATTAAAAGCTATACATTCACATATATTATATGATTATAAAGATTTAAACCTCAGGATGCAGATTACCCATTCCTCACCAAGTACCTTCTTCTTCTTCGTCTTGTTCTTGTCATAATTTGTTGTTGTTAATCGTGCGAATATATATAGAGCTGATGAAGCTTATAAATCGTAATGGTGCAAAAGAATAATACTTATTCCAAAGGTTTAATGCTTCTGGAACAAATACTCGTACAGAAAGACAATTATCTTACTTGTCCATGGTTTCTTTTATATTCCTATATTTATCTTGAGTTCAGTATGTATATATTTTTACGTAATGTCTAAAGTTGCCCATACGTAGCTTTGCTTAGAAAAGTTGTTGTTTTTTAGATTGATTTTACCGGCAGTAAATAAATTATGAGATCTTAAATACAGTAAAAACTCTATAAATTAATAATATTGGAACCACGATATTTTATTAATTTATAGAGTTATTAATTAACCGAAAATGGAAACTTTCCATATTTTTTTTAAAATAATTTTAATTTTAATTTTTTTAATTTATATTATGCTAT
Organism: Draba incana; assembly: GCA_963576765.1. Classification (NCBI taxonomy): domain Eukaryota; kingdom Viridiplantae; phylum Streptophyta; class Magnoliopsida; order Brassicales; family Brassicaceae; genus Draba; species Draba incana. Next base: position 8,324,413 of record OY755205.1, on the reverse strand, counting down.
ATTTTTTATGAAATTAGTTTATTCACTTTGTTTGTTTATACTATATCAATTAATGATAGAGTTATAAACAAATTTCATTTCTAAGAAAAAAATAAACAACACTAAAATGATATATAAATATATTTTAGTCATGTTTATATAGCATATATTAATTTATGATATTATTGAGGTCATATATTTACATAGGATTTCTTAAAAAAATATTATCTTATTATCTTATCGAATTGTGTTATATTTTACACCAGCCCGATTCGGGACCGGCCAAACTTATTAATTTAGAGAGTTTATTAATTTATCGAGTATTAATTTATAGAGTTTCTACTGTATTGCTTACAAAATGTCCATTTTGCGGTTCCTCACCAACTCTACCTCTCCGCAAAAGATTGAGAAAATAGTCTAATGAACTCTTTTGACAAAAAACAAAAAAAAATTCATTTGGTTTCATATCTCTAATCGACTACACTTTGCTGCAACAACTTTATTCTCAAATAAGTATCCTAATATATGTTTTTGAATATAGTTGCAGATTTTTTGTATCTTGAAAATTTAAAGATTTATCGAATAGTAATATATATATGTATTTTCTTATAGAAATTTGATTAATTCTTACACGATGGAGAGTGTTTTTCGCATCCACGTAAAGGAGAGGATTGTGAGAGATCAAATCATGATAAATCTAATTGATTCGTTGTTCTTTACAAGCCAATGATGGCACCTTCGTTTTTTTGTTGTTCCCTTTTGCTTTTTAATATACCAAATAGTCTTTGAATTTTTTTTTGACTGCTTTATTTTATTTCTTCTCTCGACTCATCACATGAACCGATTCCCTACTCAATTAGAATTAATATAGTTGAAAAGACAGTTCGCTAATATATGTTTACATGTTTTTATGAAGTAGGAAATCTAAGTAAGAAATCCAAAATATGTAGTTCAGGTGATTCCATTCTTGAGTAATCATGGAACCGTATTTAATTACTTCTTTTTAGAACGTAATATCAAGTTTAATTTGATATAGGCATTCATGCATGTGCTTATATGAAAAACAGAGAAAATAAACAAAAATAAAAGGCTGAGAAATGGTTTGAAGAATAAATTCTGAAATAAAAGACAATTTTCTCTTCTTTTTCTTTCTGATGAGAAGGAAAGATCTTTCCTTGTTTACCAAAAGCAAATGCAAAGTTAATTGAAGCAACAATAGCATTTTTTTCTTTCCTCTTTTGCTTTCATGGGCTCTTCAAAAGCCAAATTTATTTAGCCTTACTGGAAAGGATACAACTTGAACTGGTTGGCATTATGTTTGAAGTCGGTTCAATTTTTTCAAACCTGATAATTTTAGGGTTTCAAAACAAATAGTTGAACTACTGCTCAGTGTTTCCAGAAATTTCAAGAAAAAAATACTTCCGACTAAAAAAGATTGAAAAATATACATCCTTCACAGCATAAACAAAAACAAAATAACTATGTTTGGGTTGCGAATTTGGAATTCAGTTCCGATTCAATTTCATTCCTTAGAAAGATTTTCCATTTGTCACAAAGTGAAACAAAAAATGAAAACATTCTTCTAATATACACATCATATGCATTACAATTTTTGCTCATTTTACATACCCAAACGTCAAACATATATTTTTCCTTTCCCACACAACAAATAATCTCAACCTACAAAATCATGCAGAAACTGATGATTATTACCACCAATAAAATCTCTCCCAAACTGACGATTTTGCCCTTCATACCCACCACCACCACCATAAGTCTCTCCTCCTCCACCGCCACTACTACCACCGTCAAGTCCAAACCTCTGAGCAGTTGTCATTGGAAAAGGCTCCGGTAAACCGATCTGATGATGAAGCCCTAACGTCAACGACACTCCTCCGTTTGTACTACTACTCATCTCCGGAACATTACCATACGAAAAGCCAACACCACCACTTCCACTGTTTACAAAGTTGTTGTTGTTGTTGTTTGTACCATGGACGTCCTCGTTTCGAGCCCGTCTAGCCGGAGGTGAGTTGTTAGCTCTTTGTTGCGCGGCAGCGGAGGAAGAAGGATCGTTGTTGTTGTTTTCCGGGAAGACAGTGGTGGTGCTACGTTCTTCTCTCCAAGAAGAAGAAGAAGATCTTTGAGATTGTCTAGTTTCCAACATATGTATTTCTTCCACCATTGGTTTCCAAACCCTAACTCGTGCGTTTATGAACCAATTTGATACCTGAAAGTAATAAGTTAAATCATTAGGAAAACAATAACCTAAGGATTTAACTCAACCCAGGGGTTTAGTACCATTATTTGAAGAACATACTAAATTGCATTCTCTCCTATGAAGTGAATAAATCTGAATATCATTTTTTTATAGAAAGAGATTTAATGTCAGTACACTAGACAATTGATTTCTTCACATGTTGTACCGAATAATTGTGTCAAAATCTCGGTATATTTTTTTCAAAATGATAGATTTAGCCAAAACTAATAAATTTTGATTAGCAAAATCATAATCTCATTTCGTAAGCTTAATTAAAGTATTTCGGAAGAAATTTTATAAATTGTGACAAGATAAAGATAGAATAAAAAAACTGAAGATACCAGAAGTGAAACCTGATTTCTGGAGAGACCTGTCTGTTTAGCCAACATGAGTTTGTCTGTATCAGTTGGATAACTGCAACAAAAGACACAGACAACTACAATTTAATTTTACTGTACTGCATATACTTACACATGCATACATATATACACATTATTACATTTACTAAACGACACATCCAAGTTTGAGAAACAAACAGGCATTGACATGTCCCATCTAAAACAAACTTCCAAGTTACAATAAACTTCTATACATACACATCTATAGCTATTTGTTCACAAGCATATACATAATATGGTTCATCTCTTCCTGACACATGAATATCAAAATTAAGATATGATATAGACATATATTAGACTTTGCATTTGTCAAGTGAAATTGATTGATTGTATTGATCGAATCGACAAGGTTAAAATGTCGAATAGTTATAACTAAGCTTTAACTCAAATCAACCATATAAATGGATAAGGAAAATATCTACTTACGGATGCAAGAAATGGTCGAAAAGCCAAGCCCTTAGGACGGTAACAGCGCGTTCGGGTAGGCCACGGTGCGGTCTCCAAACAGGAGCATGGTGATCAGGGAATCCATGTCTTTGACCAGCAGAACACAAGGCTCTACTATTATCACTTCCTCCAAATCTCATAGACTCGGTTTTGTTCTCGGAGTTCATCAAAAGACTACATTGTTGTTGTTGTATCTTGTTAATGTTGCTGAATTGAAGCTGATCTGTTATAGCATTCTTCAAACATTTAAAATTCTTAGACAATGCCTTTAAGGCTAAGGTCGCATATGGAGCTGCGTGCCCGAGCCCCGCAACGCATTCGAATGAGCCCATCACGGCTTGAAGCTGCTCATAGTATTGCTTATACCTCTTGTAGACCTTAAAAATATCAAATGGAAATGGGTTAAGAATCGAATCAAGTAATAAAATAAGGGTGATTATAAATTTGAAAATGCCCAAAAAGTATGTTATACACCTCGGAATAAACTAATTAAAATCTTTCAGTCCCTAGCTTTCAGAGCAAATATCTAATTTTTGCATATATTCCATTTCATAAAGAAAACATTATCTTCTTATCAGTTAATGTTTATACCCCTAAGATTTGAAGAATCTAACTCACAAACTTAGACCAAGAGCTAAGGGCATGATTATCAAAGACCCCAGGGGATCTAAAGTCTATATAAAATTATTAAAATGGTTGTAAAAGGAAAAAAGAGAGTGTTGTTATGGGGTATGTTGAAATATAAAATTAATAAAAGTGGATCTTTTGGAAGAGAGAGTGTTTAAAAAGGAAGAGAGAGTGTCTAAAATTGGATCTTTTGGAGAGAAAATTGGATCTTTTGGAGAGAGTGTTTAAAAGGAAAAGAGAGTGTTTAAATATAAAATTAATAAAAATTGAGTAAATGGATGAAAGAGAATGTATAAAGTTGAGTAAAAGGAAGAGAGAATGTGTGTTTTAATAATTTTATATTACAATTGGATCCCCTGGGATCTTTGATAATCATGGCCTAAGGAAGCTCAATATAAAGTTACTTTCCCCAATATTATATTAAAATTAATTTAGTATAACCTTAAAAAATTTGATTAACAAGAATTAAGAAGTAGAAGAGGGCTAGCTTGTATTAATATGGACTCAAAAACATCTTCTATTTATGCAAAAACGTAGGGAACATTTGATTAAAATAACATAGTATCGTATTATATGAAATGAATTAAAATATAGTAATTTTAAAATAGCTTTGAGATGGAGTTTCATTTTCCAAGGAAGATCTTTTTAAGAGAGACATATCATTTATCACATTTTGTCGCCAATTTCAAAGGACACCGACCAAAAAACATTCAACACAAATAATACACACATCCATACAACAAACCAAAGACAATAGTAAACACTTCAAAATTTACACTTAAAATAATTGTTATTATTATACCTCGTCGAGCATGGAGATGAGTTTAGATTTCTTCTTCCCATTTTCTCCGGCATCAGAAACACCACAAAGATTCTCAACCATAGGATCAAAAAGCAAAGAAGAATCATCATCGTCGATGATTTTTTCGGCGTAAATACCACGACCTACATTACAAAACTCATCAAGAAGCATTTGTGCTGGTTTCAAGAACCTTGATCCTTTAAGAATCGATGCATAACCAGTGAACGGTCCTAAAGGACCAGCGCTTCTCGACGCGATAGTCACGGCGGCGGAAGCTTCACCGGCGGATCTACAGAATCCGGCGGAGTTAACAACTCCGGGAACGACTAGATCGTAAGCTAGTCTAGGGTTTGAAGACAAAGATAGTGATAAAGGCTCGGGTTTGAAAACAAGAACGTCGCCGGAAGAAAGTCCGGCGTTAAATGAATGATCTCCGGCGACGGCCACGGCGGTGGAGGAAGATGAAGAAGGACCACCGAGGAATCCCATGAAGTTACTGTAGCTAGGGTTCGATATGTTGTTGTTGTTGTGGTGGTTGTTATTGTTGGAGTGGAATCCCAGGAAATCCGAGTCGGCGAGAGGGAATATTCCGGCGCCGGCGCCGGAGGATGAAGACGGAGGAGGGTGAAAGTGGAAGTGAGAATCAAGAGATGGAATTCGAAGCTTGTCTCGACGGTTTTGTTGAAGAACATGGTACGGTTCGTATGCATCGGCCATGTTAAAGGTTTGGTTCAGAGATGCAAGAAAAAGAGAGAGAGAGAGTGTAACAGTGTAAGAGATAATGGTGACGGTGAAACGAGAGGTTAAGAGAGAGAGAGAAGCTCTTTTGCTTTCTTTTTGAAGCACGATCGGTATTATACAATTATGTGTATCATGTTTTTTTGTTATAACAAAAATAATATTGAAAATATCTAATGGTTTATAGAGTTGGAGGAGAATTTAGTGGCCATTTACGATTTTGGTCAATGATCATCTTTTTTTTGTGTTACTAGGTATATAGTTAATGCTTTCATAGCTCGTAGGTAGATATCCATGGAAGTAGAACGATGAAAAAGTTTCATTACCACGTACAATTTTACTAAATTACATGATTCTTTCAAATTGTGTAATTTATGCTTAGGGTTTTGTTTTGTTTGTTGAATTAATTTATGTTTAGTTATTTTACTATTTCGAGAAACTATATTTTGGTACAAAAATATGGTATTATGTCATTTTAATATGTTTTAAAAAAAACTTCAGATACAATAATACACAATACCATTTTAATATGTTTAGTCCAATTCTTTACTTTTATCAACGTTTAAATTTTTTTTTTGACAACCAAACTTTATATTAATGAAAACTCTCACGATTGGTAGCTCATTAATATTTAGGTGAATTAATGAGGGGAATTGGTGTTCCTATACTCCTACCAACTGTTGTTGATGTTTGGGTTTGATTTCATAGTGTAATTTATATATAAAAAATTTATGAAAAATCAATTATGTTTGCCAAGATAGTGTTTTATGAGAAAAATTTGATAGTTTGTTAGGATAATTTTTTAAACTTCATATTATATTTTTTTGGATAAATTTACAAAAAATAATTGAATCTTAGAATATTTGGATGGAAATCTAATCCTTTATTATTGTGCTTGGTTAAAATCTTGTGTTTAAAGTCTCATATTCACACATGGAGTTGCAAATCTGTTGCAAGTTAGTCACAAAAAAATCAAAGTGTGACAAATATGTAACGAAAGAGTGACAACTTTGTGACTCTTTTTACGTCACAAACGAACCCCTAAATTAATTTTTGTCACTTTGTGACCGACATAAGGTTTGTGATGCCAGTGCCACTCTTCAAATCCGTGACAGATTTTGTAGTATCTAATCTGTCACAAAGTTTTGACGAATACAAAATGTCACTGAAGCGTCACAAAATTGTGACCAGTTTGCGACGACAAGATATTAGTCACAAATCTGTCACTTATATGTGACGCTTCGGTGACAATCTGTGGTCGTCACATATTTGTGACGGATTAGATAGTTGCAAACCCGTCACTAATGTGTGACGCCTACAAGGTGTCACACTAGTGTCACAAATATGTGACAAGTTTGCAACGACATGGTATTAATCACTAATTTGTCTCTAGTCGGTCACTAATTTGTGACGTCTCTGTGACACTTTATATTAGTCACAAATTTGTGACGGATTTGGTACTCTTACAGGTGTAGTCACAAAAGTGTGGCAAAACTGTCTCACTTCTGTCACAAAAATCTGCGACGCAAAAAACTGTCACAAACAAGAGTCACTAATTAACTGTTTTCTTGTAGTGTATATACCCCACCACTCTATGTTGCATTTTAATTATTTTTCGAAATTTATATAATCATTTACATGATATGGTTAAAAAGAAATGCATATATCACCCTATAATATATTGTCGAGTTCATAAAATAAAATTTATCATTATTTACAATTTTTTTCATTGTATAACTTATAAATCACCTGCATATATCGATAATTAGTTTAAGTTTCGGTACGTGATATACTAAATAAAAAAAAAAAGTACTCATTATGGATTGTCTCAAATAAGTTCATTGTTTCGATAACCTCCTCAGTATTTCCTTTTTGTTTCACACACAGTTTATATAAATTGGAGCAACAAAATTCTTACAATTTTTTTTTTTTTAAACAATTCTTACAATTCTTTATCATAAAGATTTGGTCGATCTATGGAAACGTTACCACTATGTTGTTCGTTAACTATACTTTAGCATAACAACAATGAAGAGAAGTGAAAATAGTTTTTGAGTTTATTGACACATGAATGATGTAATCATGCAAACATTTGATTTGATACATTTGAGCCTCTTAAGTTAAAATATCAAACTTGGGTAATGCAAGTACGCGTTATAGCTTAAGAAAAAACTACTACAACGAATTAGAGAGATTTTTTGCCAAGTGGAAAGAAAAAATAATAACGATGGTCGATCAAATGTATAATTACTTAATAAGCACTCCTCCTTCAGCTATAAATACCCTATTATGATTCTCTTCTATCTTCACATATCTTTTGTAATACCATTTCTATTTTCATTCACAACAGATAACAATATGAAGCAATCTCAAGTTTTGTTTCTCCTACTTGTTCAAGTCATTTTCCTTTTGCCTCTCCTTTGTTTATCCGACGACTATGTTAGCTCTAGAGCTACTTATTATAATATTATGGCAGTCCCGATTGCAAAGGAAATCCTCGTACGTATTTTTATTATTATATTTGTTCCTTGTTTATTTCATTTTTAGTATTCTTAAGCACGACTGGTAAAGCTAAATTAACAGTAACATCTCAATATCCTTATCAAGCTTAACTAATAAGTTAATGTGCATATGATCTACGTATAGGTTTAGCCAAATTCCAAATACATAAAGGAGGATGGTTCCATAGAAGTGTCCATGTATTTTGATTTGGATATAATTAACATTACGTTTCGTAATGATATTTTTCAAGATTCTGTTTTGCATGGAGAAAATGTCGAAAGTGAAATGTGACCTAAATTATGTATTATATAAAAGATATTGTTAAATATGAATATAATTGTTGATGAGAATATGAATAATCAACTAAGTATTACTATTAATTATGAAGGAGGAGCATGTGGATATGGAGAATTTGGAAGAGACATCAATAATGGTGAAGTGAGTGGTGTTTCATCTCGACTATGGAACAATGGAACTGGCTGTGGTGCTTGTTACCAGGTTTATATACATAATTTAATTTATCTCATCAAATATTTCACCAGTATAACATTATGCTATATTACTCTCATTACTAAACAATATATATTATTAATCATTAATTATAAAAAGGTGAGGTGCAAAATACCTCAACATTGCAACGAAGGAGTATACGTAGTAGCTACGGACTATGGTGAAGGACATGGTACGGACTTCGTATTTAGCACTAATGCGTACGGGCGTATGGCGCGACCTGGCACAGAGGATCAGCTCTATTCTTTCGGCGTGGTCGAAGTTGAGTACCAGAGGGTCGCTTGCAAGTATGGAGGGTATAATCTGGTGTATAAGGTCCATGAGAAAAGCTATAATCCTCATTATCTTGCAATCCTCGTCTTGTACGTTGGTGGTGTCAATGATATCCTCGCCGTTGAAGTTTGGCAGGTAAATTAATCAAAAATCTTAATAGAGAAAACGCAATGGTTTTGTTATGATCAAACTATTTTATTGATAGGTCATATCCATATATATAACTTCGAAAATTAGTCTAAATTTGACCTAGACATAGAATTATTAAGAAGATATGTAGTCTATGTATGGAATATAGATAATCTAAATAAATTTGGATATATAATTCAATATTGGTTATTCATGAATCATGATTACTACATTTCAAAATCACTAAATTTAGCTTTTGTTCTACTCTGTTTAGCTCTAGTTCAAACACTTACAATGTAATACAACACTTACATATTTCTTAATTCTTGGAATATTGTTGTAAGCAAGATTTATGAATGGTTCTTTTGTGTATGTATGGTTTTAGGAGGATTGCAAAGAGTGGATCCGTATGAGAAGAGTGTTTGGAGCGGTGCACGATTTGCAGAATCCACCAAGAGGTGCTCTCTCTTTGAGGTTTTTGGTGTACGGAAGCGCTGGAATCAATTGGGTCCAATCGCCAAACGCTCTTCCTGCCGATTGGTGCCCCGGAGCCACCTACAACTCCAACATTCTACTTACTTGATTGATTCCTACCTTTACATCTATCTCTCTATATATAGCATTTTATATGTATGAGATATGGGTTTTCTCTATGTAATGGCTATATAATGCCCTCTAGAATAATCAGTGCCGGCTTAGGGAGGAGGACAAGTGGTGCGCCGCCCGTGGGCCCCACTCCGGGTCCCAATAATTAGGGGCCCAAATTTTTTTATTTTTATTTTTAAAATTTTTTTTTAATTAAAAGTTAAATTTATTTAAATAAAAAAGTTCTAAAAATATATTTTATAATGTAAAATTTTTTATTTAATTGACTACGTTTAAAAAAATTAGCAAAAAATCTTTAAAAATTTAATTTATGGGGCCCAAAAATTTTTTTTTGCCCGTGGGCCCCGGATTAGGTTGAGCCGACACTGAGAATAATGATAACCATAGTCGATTCATATAGTTATGTATCTGTGTCGTTAAGAAGATTGTAATGAACTTGTATGGTTTTGACTTATGGAATAATCAACAACAATGAGTTTAACAAGTAATTTGATAGAATGGAACGATATAATATTTTATTCATATTGCACTGGATACTTAGGGCATCTTTATTGGAGATCCTTGAGGGTCTAAAGTGTGTAATAAATTATTAAAATTTGAGTAAAAAGAAGAAAGAGAGTGTTTTTGTGGGGTATATTGAAATATAAAATTTGAGTAAAAGGAAGAAAGAGAGTGTGTTTGTGGATAAAATTAGATCTTTTGGATCTTTAGGGATCTAATATTGAATCTTTTGGAGAGTGTGTTTAAAAGGAAAATAGAGTGTTTAAATATAAAATTAATAAAAGTTGAGTAAAAGATGAAAAAGAAGGTATAAAGTTGAGTAAAAAGAAGAGAGATAGTGTGTTTTAATAATTTTATATTACAATTAGATCCCCTGGGGTCTGCAATAAAGAGGCCTTAATGATGATTATGTTATAAATCATAGTGGATTGTCATAACTAGTTCTGGTCCGTTTACGGCCCATTAACACTTAGTCTTTAGGCCGGTTTAATGAATCCTAGTTGAATTAGGATTTTCCTTTTATGTACTTTCCTTTTCCCATTAGGAAAAGGAATTTTCCTTTTCTCTCTTGTAATAATCCTATATAAAGGATCTTATGATTAATGAATAAACACAATCTTCCCCATTCGTTCTCTTGATTTACAACACGTTATCAGCACGAGTTGCTCCCTAAACCCTAAAAACACAAAAAACGCGATTACTGTTCATCGTTACTATTCATCGTACTGTTCATCGCGTACTGTTCATCGCGCACTATTCATCGCGCACTGTTCATCGACGATTACTGTTCATCGACGATTACTGTTCATCCGGCGTTACTGTTCAAATCATAGTTCATACAACCTTTAAGGTTACGGCGAACTAGAAGAAAGTTCATACAGCCTATCAACGGTTACGGCGAACTAGAAGACTCACGGAGGTTAAGGTAAACAATAAGAAACCCTAATCTAAAGAACCTAGATTCATGATAATCTTAGAAACCCTAATCTAAATCATGCTTGTTATTGTTATTGCTTGCTTGATTGTGTTTATTGATTCATGATTCGTAATCACTTGAAACCCTAACTTGAAACCCTAACCTAATTCAATTAAAATCCAAACCGATTGCATGATCTGTACCCGTGTCGATCGACACTAGTTTTATGTCGATCGACACGTAAACTTCTGCCTGAATTTGTTGTTTGAATTAAACTGTGTCGATCGACACAAATCACCCGTCGATCGACAGTAAACACTCTGTCCAAATTTGGTTGCATATTTATTTGAACTCGTTTGTTTGTTTGCTTGTTTGGATTGATTCGTTGATTGATAAACATGAAACTGAAACTGATTGCATCATATAGACATAACATGCTTGATTAAAATCCGGTCATATCATCATACGGTTTAGAATTTGAATACTAGGCTTGCATCATGAGCATATAAAAACATTATGTTAGGTTGTTAAACATAAAAATCTGGTTTCATAAGCATCATGCATCCGTACCCGTTTATATAAGTACCCATGACCTATTTTGCATCATATGCATAAACTTTAAAATCTTATAGTTCTTAGAGAATAGGATGAATGTTTTCAGATGTCGAAAATCAACAATTTGGATTATGCTGCCCTCAATCTCTCTGGAGACAATTACTTACAGTGGGCGTTGGATACTAAGATAAATCTAAAGTCTAAAGGACTTGGTGAATGTATCATTGAAGATAATAATGAGAATGAAAGGAATCGATACAGAACGATATCGATCATTCGTCATCATCTTGTTGAGGGTCTCAAGGATCAATACTTAACCATTGAGAACCCTTTGGACCTTTGGAAAGAATTAAAGATAAGATATGACCACCATAGAACGGTGTTGTTACCAAAGGCCAATTATGATTGGAGGAATCTCAGGTTCCAGGACTTCAAGTCCGTGGAAGAATATAACTCGGCTATGTTCAGAATAGTTTCTCAATTGAGACTATGTGGTGAGAAGGTAACTGAGAAAGACATGTTGGAAAAGACCTTCTCCACCTTTCACACTAATAACGTGTTGCTTCAACAGCAATACCGTGAAAGAGGTTTTGAGACATACTCAAAGCTTATAGCATGTCTATTACTAGCCGAGGAGAATAATACACTGCTAATGAGAAACAGTGAGATGAGACCTCCTGGATCAGCCCCACTTCCTGAAGCGAATGTGGCCACAGATAAAAAGAAAGAAATTAACCACGTCCAAAGTGATTATAGACATCGTGGTCGTGGACGTGGGGGTAGATGGCAAGGACGTGGCCGTGGCCATTTTAATCCATACGGCCGAGGTCAGGGCCGAGGCCACGGATTCCATAACGATCATTCTAACCGCGGGCGAGGACGAGGACGCGGATACCGAACTGACTATGATCGTAATAACCGTGGTATTACTTCTCAACCACGAGAATCAAACCCAAAATCAGTTTGCCATCGATGTGGAATGAGTAATCATTGGGCTAAGACATGTAGGACTCCCAAGCATCTGGTTGAACTCTATCAAGAGAGCCTTAAAGGGAAGAATCCAGAAACTCATATGATCCAGCATGATAATGAAGGAGATTTCGATCATGAGCAAGATAACTTGATGAATTTTGAAACCTCAGATATACTTAAGTGATTGATTTTGATTTTCTGTTTTGGTGTTTTGTGTTTTGCTTGTTTTACGTTTTACACTTTATACTTTGGTTTTGTGTTATTGCTTTCTATTAAACTTTATGGAATGAAAGAGTGTTATTTAAAAGTATGTATTGTTATCTCTTTTGAAGTATGAACGATATGGATGTGTTCATTGTGGATAGTGGATCAAGCCACTCGATATTAAGAGATAAGAGATACTTCATTGATCTTACACTTAAAAAGGCAAATGTAACCACAATTGCGGGTATAGCAAATTTAATTGAAGGCCACGGTCAAGCCCATATTTTATTACCTAAGGGCACGCATCTAGAAATTTCTAATGCGTTATATTCACCTAGTTCAAAGAGAAGTCTATTGAGCTTTAAAGACATTCGAATGAATGGTCTTCATGTTGAAACTAAGGACGAGAATAACAAAGAATTCCTTCAAATCTTTGAAACCGTCCATGGCTATAAGAAAGTCCTAGAGACTATACCTGCCATTTCTGTGGGCCTTTATTGTGCTAAGATCGGAATGATAGAAGCAAATGCTATGGTAAACAAAGAGTTTACTGAGAATTTCACTTTTTGGCATAACCGGCTTGGCCATCCCGGTGCTAACATGATGCGAAAGATATTAGCAAGTACTAATGGGCACACCTTGAAAGAAAGGAGAGTTATCCCAAAGAATCTCACGTGTGAAGCATGTTCACTAGGGAAACTCATTACTAGGCCATCACCAATCAAAGTAACTAAGGAAACGATAAATTTTCTGGAAAGAATTCAAGGAGACATATGCGGACCAATACACCCACCTTGTGGGACGTTTAGATATTTTATGGTCCTTATTGATGCATCCACGAGATGGTCACATGTCTGCCTATTATCAACTAGAAATGTGGCATTTGCAAGATTGCTTGCCCAGCTCATACGTTTAAGAGCACACTTTCCAGATTTTCCTTTAAAGACTATACGTCTTGACAATGCTGGTGAATTTAAGTCCCAAGCGTTTAACGATTATTGTATGTCCATGGGGGTAAGTGTTGAATATTCTGTGGCACATGTACATACACAAAACGGTTTGGCTGAATCGTTTATTAAACGCATACAGTTGATTGCTAGACCGTTGCTAATGAGATCAAAACTCCCGGTCTCAGCTTGGGGACATGCAGTTTTACATGCAGCAGAGCTAATTCGCATCAGGCCATCTAGTGAACATAAGTATTCCCCATCACAATTAATAACGGGTCAAGAGCCAGACATATCCCATCTTAAAACATTCGGATGTTCCGTTTATGTGCCTATTGCACCACCACAGAGAACAAAGATGGGACCTCAAAGGAGGATGGGGATATATGTTGGATATGATTCTCCCACTATAATTAAGTACCTTGAGCCAACCACGGGTGATTTATTTAAGGCCAGGTACGCGGATTGTCATTTTGATGAATCCGTCTATCCAACATTAGGAGGAGAAAATGATAAGCTGGTAAAGGAAATTATATGAAATCAAACGTCCTTAAAATGGCAAGATCCTCGGACTCAAGAATGTGAATTAGAAGTCCAAAAGATAATCCATTTACAAAGCTAGCTAATCAATTGCCAGATTCCTTTGCTGACCCGAAAAGAGTAACTAAGTCTTACATACCAGCTGTTAATGCACCGATTAGAATTGATGTTCAAGAGGGACACAATCAAGTTGCTACAGAATCTAAACCACACTCAAAACGTGGCCGGCCAATAGGTTCCAAAGATAAGAATCCTCGGAAAAGAAAGAAAGGTGCTGAAATCGTGGTTGAGGAATCTGATGGAACCCCAGACATAACTGAACTGATAGTTCCAAGCAATGAGACTCGGGACGCCGAGTTTCATGGTTCTGACGTTCCTGAAAATAATGAGATCTCAATGAATTATGTTATGTCTGGAATACAATGGAATAGAAAGTGTGTGGAAATCGATGATATATTTGCTTTTAAGGTAGCACTTGAACTTATGGAGGATCTAGAACCCACGTCGATATATGAGTGCACTCAGAGTGAAAATTGGACTAAATGGAAAGAAGCTATAAACGTGGAGTTGAATTCTTTAAGGAAAAGGGATGTCTTTGGTCCAATAATTCGGACACCCTATGAGATTAAACCAGTTGGACATAAATGGGTCTTTGTGAGGAAAAGAAATGAACATGGTGAAATCGTGAGATATAAAGCACGGCTTGTTGCACAAGGATTCTCACAGAGACCAGGAATAGATTATGAGGAGACATACTCCCCTGTGGTGGATGCTACAACTTTTAGATTTTTGATAAGTCTGGCTATAAGAGAAAAGTTGGATATGCGGTTAATGGACGTTGTAACTGCATACTTATATGGTCCACTGGATAATGAGATTTATATGAGATTACCAGAGGGTATTGAGCTCAAAGATAAGAAAGGTTCTCGAGAACAACACTGCATAAGGCTGAACAAATCCCTTTATGGACTGAAGCAAAGTGGGCGTATGTGGTACAATAGATTGAGTGAGTACTTAGTCAAAGAAGGCTATAAGAATGATCCCATCAGTCCATGTATTTTTATAAAAAAGTTTGCAAACAAAGGGTTTGTTATCATAGCAGTTTACGTGGATGATTTGAACATCCTTGGAACCCCTGGTGAAATCGTCCAAACAGTTGAATGCCTCAAGAAAGAATTTGAGATGAAAGACCTAGGCAAAACTAAGTTCTGTTTGGGATTGCAACTTGAGTACATAAATGATGGAATCCTTGTGCATCAAATGGCATATACTGAAAAGGTACTCAAGCGTTTTAATATGGATCAATGTCACCCATTGTCCAGCCCAATGGTGGTGAGATCTCTTGATCTAGAAAAGGATCCGTTTGGTCCTAAGAGAGACTCTGAAGAAGTCCTTGGTCCCGAAGTGCCATATCTCAGTGCCATAGGAGCTTTAATGTATCTGGCAAGCCACACTAGGCCAGATATATGTTTTGCCGTGAATTTATTATCAAGATTTAGCTCATGTCCGACCCAAAGGCACTGGGACGGGATAAAACATATTCTTCGTTACCTACAAGGAACGAAAGACTTGGGTCTATTTTATACTAACCAATCTAAGGACGGTTTAGTTGGTTTTGCTGAAGCAGGTTATCTTTCAGATCCTCATAATGCACGGTCCCAGACAGGTTATGTGTTTACTCATGGAGGAACTGCAATATCTTGGCGGTCAATGAAGCAGGCCATTGCAGCTACATCTTCTAATCATTCAGAGATATTGGCAATTCATGAGGCTAGTCGTGAGTGTGTTTGGTTAAGGCTGATGACCCAGCACATAAGAGTGGATTGTGGAATGGCCGAAGGTAAGCAGGAATCGACGGTCTTGTTCGAGGACAATGCAGCGTGTATAGCTCAACTTAAGGATGGATACATCAAAGGTGATAGGACGAAGCACATTCTGCCAAAATTCTTCTTCACATCCGATCTACAGAAAGATGGAGAAATTCAAGTGCAGCAAGTACGATCAAGTGAGAATTCAGCAGACCTATTCACCAAGTCACTTCCAACCTCAACGTTCAAGAAACTTACTTATCAGATTGGAATGCGTCGTTTGAAAGACTTGCAGTGAGGTTCAGAACAGGGGGAGTAATACGTGTTGTACTCTTTTTCCTTCACCACGGTTTTGTCCCAAAATGGGTTTTACTTGGTAAGGTTTTAATGAGGCAACATCCAAAGCGTATTACAAGCCCATTAGAGTTATGACATCCAAGGGGGAGTGTTATAAATCATAGTGGATTGTCATAACTAGTTCTGGTCCGTTTACGGCCCATTAACACTTAGTCTTTAGGCCGGTTTAATGAATCCTAGTTGAATTAGGATTTTCCTTTTATGTACTTTCCTTTTCCCATTAGGAAATGGAATTTTCCTTTTCTCTCTTGTAATAATCCTATATAAAGAATCTTATGATTAATGAATAAACACAATCTTCCCCATTCGTTCTCTTGATTTACAACAGATTATTTTTTATTCAAGATTCAATGTCGAAAGAAACAAAGAATGTGAAAGATCTATTTTTTTTTTAATCCGAACATATAACATAATGCTTTGTAGTAGTATCATCATTGTATTATCAACTGAATTTAAACTTGCATAATACTTGTTGATATTTTTTAGTTTTTCCATGTATTTGTGAAAATAAAATATTTATGAAATCTCAAAACACTAAAATTATATGGTTTATCCTGCTGTTGACGATTGTTTTTTAGAAACTTCTTTGTAGTGTAGTGGTTTAGTTACAGGAATTGGTGTATCAAGTCATAGGTTCAACTCCTATACTTGTTTTCCGGGCAACGGCGATTATTTTTTTGCCGATGGGCTCGTAGCCCGGTGGTATCATCCACCCAATTGGCCTTAAGGTGAAGGGTTCGAACCCTTCAAAGCGTTTGTGTATGTTTAGTGGGTCGGGCTGTGGCCCACATGCAAAAAAAAAAAAAAATATCAAATCAACTAACAAAAGAAATGGGCCCAATTATACTATACATTGGTAGCCTTAAGGCCCAATAAATTTATTTATATGGAAACGTCGTCGTATTAACAGAAGAAATTGAACCAACTAGGAGAAAGGTTAAATCGATCGGTGGCTTAATTAATCTTGGAATCCTGCTCATCTTCTTCTTCGTTGGATTTTTCTCAGCTAATTGTTGCGTCGAATTGATCGCTCTGACGCAGAAACCCTAATTTCTTGGCCGCAGTTTGTACAAAACCAGCTTTGTGAGTAAGAAATCTCATCGGCGAAGATGCCTCAGGTTAAGATCATCGCGAAGAATTTTATGGATATGGTGGCTTCTCTTCCCGCCATTAAGCTCGATAAACTCTACAACAATGTCTTCATCTGCGAAGCCATTCTCAGGTTGGTTTATATGAACTTGGAGGAAGAATCTCTGCGAGTAGTTTGTTGATAATTTTGAGATGGTTTCAGGTCTTTGCCTCCACTTGCCAAGAAATATGTATTGCAGATGCTTTACACTGATGTTCCTGTACCTGCCACGATGATGGAAGAGTGGGTTCTTGCGGATGGCGTTTCTAAGCACAGAGTTGCTATTGATCGACTCATTCAATTACGGATTTTTTCGGAATTGATAGATAGGTAATGCTTTCTTGGTTTTCTTTATCATATCTAGAGTCTCAAGATACTGTCATTTATCCATTATGGTGATCTTCCTACTTTTTCAGGAAAAAGCAAACCAGTTACAGCCTAAATCCTACATTTCAGAACAATCTTCGGAAACATATAATCTCTGGGTAATGACATCTTTACATTGATGCTACTACTATATTAGATTGTTGGGAAAGCTTCTGATGAGCTAAACTTGAATTTTGTAGTGGAGTTTTGCCTAGAGAACCTATGAATTCCGACAATGCCATAAGGCTTCCAAGTCTACAAGAACTCGAAGCCTATGCCCTTAAGCAGTGGGAGGTATGTAGTTTCTAATTACATATTGGATAATACTAGAAAGATGAAAAAATAATAATATTCTTCAGTATGGTTTGGTTAGTCTTCTCATGATTGGTTATGTTTGTCAGTGTTTCTTGCTACAACTCATAAATTCGAGTCAAGTTGATAAGCCAACTGGCATCAGTTCGTCCATGATGAGAATTTTCCAGCGAGGTTTATTGAGTCAGAGGTATTGTTGTTATACGCGTCTTTAGATGTAAAATGGTGGCATATAGCCTCCTTGTTTAATACAGTTCATGTGATATTACAGAGACAAAGATGGCCTGAGATTAACTGAGAATGGCTTTCAGTTTTTGGTATGCAAGACGTGAGTTACTGATGTCTTACTACTTGTGTTCGTATATGTAACCTTGTTGACCCTAATTTGCCAGCTGATGGATACAAATGCCCAGCTTTGGTACATTATCCGAGAATACATATCAAATGCTGAGGTTTGTATCATGCCTTGATAAGGTTTAGTCAAGTTGATATCTCTGTTTTGCCATATGACTAATCGAATGCCATTGTTTTTTCAGGAGCGAGATGTAGATCCAGCAGATCTGATTTCATTTTTGTTAGAGCTTAGTTTTCATGTTACTGGTGAGGTATAATAGACAGTCACAAAGTCATTTGAAGTTTGTACTCTTACTTGATTTAGTGGTGGAATCATTTTGCTTAGCTTAAACATTCTTGTACACATTGCAGGCGTATAACTTAAATACCTTGACAGAGGTTCAAAGAACTACACTCAAGGACCTTGCAGACTTGGGATTAGTGAAGCTTCAACAGGTTAATACTATTTGTGATATCTCTTCATTACTAAAAGAAGATAATTTTGCAAAAGCTAAAGTTAAAGATATTATAGAAGTATCATAGGCTGAACCAGTATTTATGATTCCAGGGAATGAAGGACAGTTGGTTTATTCCTACTAAACTTGCTACGAATTTATCAGTCAGTCTGACAGATTCGTCAGTGCGAAAAGAGGTCACCATTCAATACTCTCGTCCCATTTCTATCCATTAACTTTCTTGATTTTGCTTATCCTTGTTGCTTGTTATTTCTCATCAGGGATATGTCGTAATGGAAACAAACTTCAGGATGTATGCTTACTCAACTTCGAAGTTACAATGTGAAATTTTACGTCTGTTTGCAAAGTAAAACCTCTTAAACTCTGCTCTGAATGTGTCTTGAGATACTTAAGGTCTAAATAGTTGCTGTTCTTATGTTTACAGAATACAGTACCAACTTCCAAACCTCATTGCTGCTGCAATTACAAAGGAAAGCTTGTACAATGCATTTGACAATGGCATCACATCAGACCAGGTAGAGTTGGTTTCATCCGAAAATCGTTTTTATGCTACGTTTGACTGTGACCCATTACTGACTTACTGTCCATGAGATGTTGATCATATTGTTGTTGATACTCAATCCTAAAATTTGCTGATTTTTTTTTCCATCTTTTATTTTGGTGGTCGCAGATAGTTACTTTCCTCCAGCAAAATTCTCATCCACGATGTGCCGATCGAGTCCCATCTATTCCAGAAAATGTCACTGACCAGGTGTTGACACTTATTATCTCCTTCCACGTAAAACGTGAAGAGGATTGGTTTATAGCGTGAAAGCATGTATTCTATCTCCACTTCCTGATTCATTGGGCTCTTGCTGATGGATCAAAATGCATTGTTTCTGTCAGATAAGGCTTTGGGAAGCAGATTTGAAGAGAATCGAGATGACTCAGGCTCACTTCTACGATGAATTTCCGTCAAAAGTATCATAACCGATTTCTCCATATCCCAAGATCATTATAGTAAATCTTACTACCTGAAATTGTGTATATTTTTTTTGTTGGCAGGATGTGTTTGAAGCAGCTTGTGACTTTGCTCGGGAATGGAGAGGTCTTCTTTGGGAAAAGACTCTAAGAGAATGCGACTCGTTGTTAAATCCGATATTCACAATCAGATGCGAGAATTTCTTCACTCCCAAAGCAAGTGAAAAGAAGAAACTCACTTTTCTTCTGTTTTGCGCTAGAACAAAGTCTCATTCTTCGATACTTGAAATTATGTTACGCAAGGTTTCCGCGGAAAGATAAAAGGAAAGTTATGATTTGATTTGAGGTCATATTTCTTTTCTTACCAAGTCAGCATTGTCCTATGAACACGTTTACACGAGGCAGCTTGTAGTGTATCAAACTACAAGCTTAGGTACGGATCTTGGAAAATTACACAGGTGATATTAATCTGGAGCAAACTACATGCCTTCCCACTAAAATTAACCAGTCTTACGAAGTTAACTGCGAGTTGTTTTCTTATGCACGAGTACAACTACGAGCTTTCTAATAAGTTAATCGGACTGGGGACTTCTTTTGTGTAAAACTAACTTGAAAAACAAAAATTGAAAGTACCCTCCCAGAAGAAAATCAGAATACTATGATTATGAGTGAAGTTGCTGAAAACTTATATCAACAAAATTTGGCCATACTGGGATAGTCCAACCCCACACTACATAGATCACAATCTTGGTCTTGCTTCATCAACCAAATTCCAAATTATTAAAACCCAACAAATGTTGGACTGCCATCTTAAACCTTGGACGTGTTTAGAGACCCTGAATCTAATCTGTGTCAACACGAAGACAATATATGTCTTTTACCTTGCTTGAGTTTTTTGACTAGCTGAGGATTCTGAATCTTCAATCTTCTCTCCTGTGTTTGCATTTGCATTTCCGCGGGCCCTAGCAAGTTTCTCAGCTTCTTCGATCTTTCTTATAGCTTCCTCTTGTGTTGCGTTCATCATTGTCCCCATTGTTTTCTTCTCACTTTCGAGCTGAATCTCCATAATGGTACCAGCGTGCTTGTCTATTGGTTTGAAGTAGTCTTCAATCTTAGCCTCCTGTATCAGTAGAGAAATGCCAAGATGGTTTAGACTACGAGAATGGTTGTGTAACTTTTAATTTCTGTGAACACATATGTAAACCATCATTAAACCCAAAACAAACTGAATTAATTCTTTAAGAATCTGATACGTGAAGGATTTGTAAACCGATAATCAATAACAAAAGAGAGATTTATTGATGATAATCTCCAACCCAGAACAAAAGATCCAAATACAAATAGAAATGTTTAGATAAGAACACTCAAAAGATAAGAACAACGCCAAAGAGAATCAAGGAGACTCAGCTCCCTTCTCCAAACCAACAAAATGATCAAAACCAATTGATGATCCCCAAGATCCCAACAACCTTCTCCTTATAACCTCTCTGCGCATGCCTTGACAGCTTCCTTTATTCATGACGTGTCACTTCTTCTAGATTCCTCTAAACACCTGATGACTCATACTCCATATGGATCAGCTTGTATCCATCTTCAGGCCCTATTGGAATTGGACCTTGGACCTCCTCCCATGTAAGACTATAACCATTCATATCACAAGGACTTGCGTTGCAGGTAAACAACATTCGCCGACGACAGATAAAATTCGTTCTAGGGTTTACCGAGTTATTATATATCAAGGATTCATTTTCTGGGCTTTTGTGTTTTTTTCTGGGTTTATTACTTCAAATAACGTTTTACTCTGTTTGCTTACTTTACAACCAATTCCACGGTTGAACCGAACCCGGTTTGAGCCAACCCTACCGAGTCCATTAATAAATTAAAAGTGGATTAGCTTTTTATAAAGTGTTTTTAATGAAAAACCCCTCAAGTATTGTTTTGATCCATTTTCAACCCCTCAACTAAACTATTAATATAAAAACCCCACAACTAAGATTTCAGTGAATAAACCCCTCAACTACAAGCTTAATAAAAATATACCTCAAGTCAAGTTTCGTTAATGCAAAAACTTCTTCCTTCTATAATAATGTTAAACCTTCCTTCTATAGTAATGTTAAAATACTAATAAACTGCCATTAAATCGTTGAGATGATGGGAAAGTATCCTTTATATATTAAAAGAAAAACATTATAAACTAATTTTGCTTAGGTATCATCACCACAAACTTTTTAACATTTTTATTTTATAATTTATTTAATTCTACTATACTCACTACCAAACACAATTATTTCTAAATATTCTCTAAATCTAATTGTCAAGCACATTCAAATATTTAGATACTTGCCAAAATTATTATTCTAAAACTAATACATTAAATAATAAATTTATAAACTGGCCATTAATAAAATATATAAATATTCATTTTTGTTTTAAATCAATTGAATGTAAAAGAATTTTTCAACAACAATAATTAATATAACTAGACACATTTTAGATTAATAATTTTCAAGAAATGCCACTTTTGACATGCTACTTTGCAAAAATGCCACTAGCACTATTTTCGAAGTTAAAATCATTTATGTTTGGGTTAATTATGTTATATTAGAATTTAGTTTTGGGGCAATTACAAGTATGTCACATGATATATCATGGTTTTTACCCGTTTAAAGCCATGATATAAGTGTGTTTCTAGAGTCTTTTTGGTGTTTTTGGTGTTCTTTTAGAGTCATTGCAGGTTTCTACGTACTTGGAGCATAATGTGAGATTTTGGAACATTTTGGAGCTTTTAGGAGAATAAGATCAAGTGTCGAAGTTCGGATTGGAAATTTAGCTTAAGTATCGATCGATGCCAGACATGAGTGTCGGTCGATGCTCGGTTCGAGACAGAAGAAAAGCCCGATTCGCGAAACCTGTTTGAAGCCCGAAAAGTTCCTGAAGATTGCATCTTTGTTTCCAGTCGGTTTTAGAGTTCTATATATAGATTTTAACAGCCATTGTTAGGCTTTACGCTTTATTCTATTGAGACCTTGCAAGAGATTGATTCAGAGCTTTTAGGGAGACAAGTTCAGACTCTTTTCAGAGAATTCTTCGAACCCTTTGTTATCTCTTACTCTTTCTTTTTAATGCAATATTATTCAGCTATTGTGATGTTTTCTATTGCTATGTCTGAGTAATTTTCTAGTTAGGCTTAGGGTTTTTCAAAGGCTGATAATGAATTGTTAGGACTTTATTACTATTGGGATCTATCTAACTTGTGTTCTTCACCTTGATAGTTTTAATTCTGTTTTAGGATTGATCACCCCAAATCAGACATGTTAGGTTAATTGATAGATGCGAGAGCATTGTTAGCTAACTGTATTAATATCTTTGGTGAGCAAAATTACTATTCGCAAAGGAATTTGGCTTAGTTATTTTGTGAACATATCGAAACTGAACTTTAATGCTTGATTAAATTTTTAGAACTCGCAAAGGAATTTGGTTTGCTAGGATTTAATCATAGATAACTTTTGCAACGAGAGTTGATTTGTTTTACAATTGATTTCGAGGTTGAGAACGGTTTTTAATAAATATCCCGATAGTAATTTAGTGCTTCGATTTAAAGTCATGCCTGCGAATTACCTAATGCCTAACGCTTCGTCTCATTGATTTAAAGTTTAACATTCACCATCTGCTTGCTTTACTTATTTGCTTTTTAGATTTCATTATTTACTTAGAATAATTCGAATTTGGAATTTCATTCTGTGATTCTTTTCCCTGTGGATTCGATCCCTAAATACTACAAGGATCTCTTAATTTGAGAGAGTGGTTCAAGGGTAAATTTGAGCATATCAAATTTTGGCGCCGTTGCCGGGGAATTGATATCACGATTAGAATTTCAATACTAGAGTTTTGTCTAAGTTTTTCTTTTCGTTTTTAATCTACTAACTAGTTTCTTTTTGTTTGCTTTTTGTTTTGGGTTTCAGGTGAATGCCAAGGCCTGTCACAAGAAGCACACAAGACAAGGAATTGGTTGGATTTGATCTTGATACGTTATCTCTTCTAGAACGTACGAACTACAAGGCAACTAGAGAATCTAAGATGGCTGATACACAAACGATCGTCTTGATACCAGGAGCAGATGGGGTTTTACACGACCCAGAGGGAAACAATTACAATGCAGCCGGACAGAGAATCGATGCAGATGGAAACGTGATCGTCCAAGGAAATCGTCCGGGCGTCGAGCGACACCGACTGGGTGGCATCGGTCGACGCCAAGGTCAGAATGGTCATGGACCAACTTTGGGTGATTACAATCGCCCCGATCAGTTTTATGCGAACCGAGCTGCGATTCGCCCACCTCCGTTTCAGAGAAACGACTTCGAACTGAAGCCAGCATTCTTCAGCCTTGTGGCCCAACATCCATTCCATGGACTTCCACAAGAACACCCCATGGATCACATTGAGAAGTTTGAAGATTTGGCATCGAGCATCAAGAGTCAAGGAGTGTCAAGTGACTATCTTTTCTGCAAGCTGTTTCCTTACTCATTGGGAGGAGATGCTTCTTATTGGCTCAAGCAACTAGAGCCAGGATCCTTGACAACTTGGGAGGACACCAAGAATGCCTTTCTCAACAACTTCTTCGACGATGCAAGGTCTGAAGATTTGAGGATGAAGATTGCTACTTTCCGTCAGCATGATACTGAGGCATTTAAGGCTTCATGGGCGCAATTCAAGTCATACCAGAGAGACTGCCCTCATCACGGATTCACTGACATCCAGCTGCTCAGGATTTTCTTCAATGGAGTGGATTGGAGATACCAGATGACATTAGATGCTGCGAGCAGTGGTAACTTCACGACTAACTCTGCAGAGGATGCCATCGCGCTTATTGAGAATTTGGCTTCGAGTAACAGTAGCAAGAATGCAGACTTCGAGAGGAAGAAGCTCGGTGGAAACAGTCCACTTTGCTCAGGAGGTTGAGACGTTTGAACCGGAGGTTGGAAATGGAGAGGAAGGTGTGAACTACGTTAGTGGATCTGGATTTCAGAGTCAGAGGTATGGGAATCAGCAAGGGAACAGAGGCTATCAGAGCAACTACAACAGCAGTTATCAGAGACCTTCGAGCCCACAGTACCAGAAGAATGACTTCCAGAAGCCATTCCAGAGCAGTAACAGCGGCAACTACACAAGGAATTACGGTTCCTCCTCTTATCAGACACCTCCAGCTAAGACTCCGGATAATGAGATGAAGTCCATGCTTGAGCAAATCTTGGAAGGACATCAAAAGATGACCGTTAGCTTTAACGGGAAGATGGATAACATGTACCGAGATCTGAACGGAAAATTCGAAGCTCTCAACACACATGTCAAGAAGCTCGATACACAAGTTGCTCAGACTGCAGAATCAGTGAAAAGACAGAATGGATTTCTTCCTTCAAGGACGGATGCGAATCCTAAACGCAATGTTATGGCTATCATGACACGCAGTGGGAAGAAGCTGGAACCGATTTTGAAGAAGAGTGCTGATACGGAGCAATTGGACGAGCTACTCGATATCGACGATGATGACTTCGTTGAACCCAACCTAGTATCGCTCGATGCTAAGGAGGAACATCGGTCGACACCTCAAGCTGAGCCAGAACCTGTTTCTGATAAAATCGACGAATCCGAGAAATCAAAGGCAAGCGTCGACCGACACCAACAAGAGAGCATCGGTCGACACTCTTCTCGGGAGAAAGCAGAAACTCCCAAGACTCCAGTTGTTACAGAGGAACGAGTCTACAAGCCTAAGCTTCCTTATCCTAGGAGTAACAAGAAGTCTAAACATGAGCTGGAGGATGCTAAGTGCAAGGCCATTATGGATAAAATCATAGTTGAGATGCCATTGATCGATGCGATACGATCAACTCCAGTTATTCGACGGTATGTGAAGCGTATGGTCACCAAGAGTTTGAGTCTTGAAGAAGGTTGCGCTATGATCTCAGAGCAAGTCAGTGCAGTGATCCAGAACAGAATACCAGAGAAGCTCACCGATCCAGGAAGCTTTGTACTCGACTGTTTGATCTTTACGGAGAGGTTTCCAAGATCCTTGTGCGATTTGGGGTCTAGCGTCAACTTGATGCCACTTTCAGTTGCTATCAGCCTTGGAATGACTGATTTTCAACCCACTAGGATCTCTCTAATCCTAGCAGACCGCACAGTGAGAATCCCTGAAGGAGTGCTTGAAGATGTTCCAATCAAGGTTGGAGAATGCATGATCCCTACAGACTTTGTGGTTCTGCAGTATGGAGAAGAACCCAAAGATCCTCTAATCTTGGGAAGACCCTTCTTGGCTACAGCTGGTGCGATGATAGACGTCAAAAGAGGAAGAATTACTTTGAATGTGGGCGATTTGGAGATGAAGTTCGACATGGATAAGCTCATGAAGAAGCCTACAATAGATGGTCAAACTTTCTACGTTGACACTTTGGATCATCTAGCAGAGGATTACTTCCATGAGATGCGTTCTACAGATCCCTTGGAAAGGGCATTGATCAACAGTGCATCAGAGATACAGTATTTGGATGAGACTGCTGAGGTCTACGCTTCGATTATGGATGCAAGCGAGCAAGTTATGCAAGTGGTTGCGAACAAGGAATTGGCCACGAATCTTAAGCATCGATCGATGCTCAAGGAAGGTGTCGCCTGACACCACGGCGAGAACAACGATTGGAGTAAAGACAAGGCTCCGAAAATCGATCTCAAACCGCTTCCTGCAGGGCTAAGGTACGCATTTCTTGGTGCTAATTCTACATATCCAGTCATAGTCAATGCTTCTTTGAATAACGCAGAACTCACGTTACTGCTAATGAGGCTGCGCAAGTTTCGCAAAGCTCTTGGCTATTCTCTTGATGACATTTCAAGTATTGCCCCAGACTTATGCATGCATAGGATTCATTTGGAAGACGAGTCTAAATCATCGATTGAGCATCAGAGGAGATTGAATCCGAATCTGACTGAGGTAGTTAAAAAGGAGATTATGAAGCTTTTGGAAGCAGGGATTATCTATCCCATCTTAGACAGTTCTTGGGTTAGTCCGGTTCATGTAGTCCCTAAGAAGGGAGGTGTGACTGTTGTGAAGAATGAGAGGAATGAGCTTATCCCTACAAGGACAGTCACTGGTCACCGTATGTGCATCGACTACAGGAAGCTTAATGCAGCCACTAGGAAAGACCACTTCCCTTTGCCGTTCATTGATCAGATGCTGGAGAGGCTGGCGAAGCATCCTTACTATTGCTTCTTGGATGGATACTCAGGATTCTTCCAAATCCCTATTCACCCAGATGACCAGGAGAAGACCACTTTCACGTGTCCATATGGTACTTTTGCGTATAGACGGATGCCTTTCGGGTTATGCAATGCTCCTGCAACTTTTCAGCGATGCATGATGTCTATCTTCACGGATATGATAGAGGATTACATGGAGGTCTTCATGGACGATTTTTCAGTGTATGGATCCTCTTTCAAGGACTGCTTAAACAATCTGGAGAAGGTACTGGCTCGATGCGAGGAAAAGCACTTAGTTTTGAACTGGGAGAAATGCCACTTTATGGTGAAGGATGGAATAGTGCTGGGACATAGAGTTTCAGAAGCTGGGATTGAGGTTGATCGCGCTAAGATAGAGGTTATGACAGGTCTTCAACCGCCAACTGATGTCAAGTCCGTGAGGAGTTTTCTGGGACACGCTGGTTTCTACAGAAGATTCATCAAGGATTTCAGCAAGATTGCGAGACCGATGACTGCTTTACTCTGCAAAGATGCGAAGTTCGAGTTTTCTACGGAATGTCTATCAGCTTTTGAGCAGATCAAGAAGGCTCTTGTGAGCGCTCCGATTGTACAACCACCAGACTGGGATTTGCCTTTTGAGGTCATGTGCGACGCTAGCGATTATGCAGTCGGAGCTGTTCTAGGACAGAAGAAGGACAAGAAACTTCATGCTATCTACTATGCGAGTCGGACACTCGATGAAGCTCAGAAGAATTATGCGACAACTGAGAAGGAGTTGTTGGTTGTAGTGTTTGCATTCGAGAAGTTTCGTCCCTATTTGATTGGCTCTAAGGTCATTGTGCATACGGATCACTCAGCCTTGAAATATTTGATGCAGAAGAAGGATGCAAAGCCTAGGCTTTTGAGATGGATTTTGCTTCTTCAAGAGTTTGACATTGAGGTTAAGGACAAGAAGGGAGTTGAAAACAGCATCGCGGATCATCTGTCTTGGATCAGAATTGAAGATGAAGTGCCCATCAACGATTTCTTGCTGGAAGAAGGAGTGAACTTCGTCGAAAGTGGTCTGCAGGACCAAGCATCGATCGACGCTGGATTAAAGCATCGGTCGACACTCCCTCTCTTTGAATCAACAAAAAATGCAACACAGATAGCATCGCCCGACACTGCTATGAGCGTCGGTCGACACCAGAACGACAGATTTGTTGATCTTCCGAAAATCGTCTCGATGTTTTTCCATGAGCTTGTATTCGCTGTTTTGATGAGCGACAGACCATGGTACGCTGACATAGCCAACTACTTAGCTGCAGAAGATGTGCCTAATGATCTTAAAGGATATGAGGGGAAGAGGTTTATGCGAGAGCTCAGAAGGTATTATTGGGATGAACCTTATCTCTACAAGCTGTGTTCAGATGGTATCTACAGAAGGTGCATTGCAGAGACTGAGGTTCAGGGTGTGCTCTTCCATTGCCATGGTTCAGAGTATGCTGGTCACGTTGCCACGTTCAAGACTGTTGCTAAGGTTCTACAAGCCGGTTTCTGGTGGCCCACGATGTTTAAGGATGCTAACACTTTTATCTCCAAGTGTGATGCTTGTCAGAGGAGAGGAAAGATTAGCAAGCGACATGAAATGCCACAGAACTTCATTCTTGAGGTTGAGGTCTTCGATTGTTGGGGAATTGACTTTATGGGTCCTTTTCCTTCATCTTATGGGAATGAGTACATACTTGTCGCAGTGGATTATGTTTCCAAATGGGTAGAAGCGATTGCTAGTCCGAAGAACGATTCTGCGATGGTTCTTAAGCTGTTTAAGACCATCATATTTCCTCGATTTGGAGTACCTTGGATAGTCATCAGTGATGGTGGACCTCATTTTATCAACAAGGTGTTTGCTAATCTGCTCAGCAAGTATGGGGTTCAACACAGAGTAGCTTCTCCTTATCATCCTCAGACGAGTGGACAAGTCGAAGTTTCAAATCGACAGATTAAGGAGATCTTAGAGAAGACTGTGGGAGTTACAAGAAAAGATTGGGCGAACAAGCTGGATAACGCGATCTGAGCTTACAGGACAGCTTTCAAGACACCATTGGGAACCACGCCGTTCCATTTACTTTATGGGAAAGCTTGTCATCTTCCAGTAGAGCTTGAGCACAAAGCAGCATGGGCAGTAAAACAGATGAATTTCGACTACAAACCAGCTGCAGAAATGCGTTTGATTCAGCTGAATGAGCTAGATGAGATTCGACATCATGCCTTCGAGAACTCAAAGTTATACAAGGAGCGCACTAAGGCCTATCACGATAAGAAGATCCTTTCAAGGAAATTCGAGCCAAACGATCAGGTACTCCTATATAACTCTCGCCTTCATCTTTTTCCTGGGAAATTACGTTCGCGTTGGTCTGGTCCTTTTACAATCAAGGAGGTTAGACCACATGGAGCAATTGTGCTGATCAGTCCCAAAGGCAATGAGTTCACAGTCAATGGGCAAAGGGTGAAACATTATTGGGCAAAAGCCGAGATTCCTGAAGGACACATTGTTCCTCTGGACGATGCACCCATTGCCTAGACAAGACACAGTCAAGCTAATGACTGAAAACGAGCGCTGAGTGGGAGGCAACCCACTGGTACGTATGTAAATTATTTTTATTTTCATTTGTTTACTAACTATTACGTTAAGTGTTTCAGAAAAGAAAGATGAAAACCGTGGATTTTTGGCGAGACTGATCAAGCATCGTTCGACGCTGGAGGGAGCATCGGTCGATGCCAATCGATACACGCGAGGTAAGTGGTTTCTATAAAACCCGAAACTGTTCTTCATTTTTCCTAAAACCGCAAAACCCATTTTCTCTCTCGAAAATCTCTCATCTCTCTCGATTTTCCACCGAATCAAGTGGTTTTTGAGTCGATTCCACACGATTTTTCATCCTCTATTCGAATCTATCACTCACT
The DNA here is from genome assembly GCA_963576765.1 of Draba incana. NCBI lineage: Eukaryota > Viridiplantae > Streptophyta > Magnoliopsida > Brassicales > Brassicaceae > Draba > Draba incana. The sequence goes on along the minus strand of OY755205.1, from coordinate 8,294,575 downwards.
TTCACGATCTACAAGGTATGTATCCTGAATCCCCTCTTTTACAATTCGGCGCGAAGGTTTGTAATTCAAAATTTCATCCTTTTTCACTTGTTTATCTTGATCGATTCGACTTGTTTAGGTTGTTTTAGAGTGAAATTGATGAATGCATGTGGATTGAATCGAGTTTTATCAATGAATTTGAACTTTTGCGAACTTTCGATGAACTTGTTGAAAATTAGGGATTTCGAATGGAATGGGTTAGATTGAATGATGATTTGCGATTTTTACATGTTAATTCAGATTGCATATTGGTGTTATTTGGCCGTGAATCGATTGTGCTTTGTTGATTGATTGAAATTGGATGCATCGTTTGATGATTTTGCAAAAACCGACTGATTTTCAGTGGTGTCGCCCGACGCCACATGTGGGCATCGGTCGACACCCAACCACAGATCACGATTTTTGGCTGATTTTGGGTTTTGTTTCGTGTTTTCTCTTGTGTTTTGGTTGCAGATGCCTCAACAGAAACGTGCCCGGGTTCGCTCAAAGCATAGGCCAATACTCGAGGAACCGGAGGATGTTAACACACAAGGAAACTTGGGACCAAACGGAGAAATACCTTCTCGACATCCTTGGCCTAGACCCGATAAGAAGAAGATACCGACGCAGAAGAAGTGGCATGATGTGCCTGCTAAGGTAGCACTTGGACGCGAGGTTGATGAGCGCGAGATTTCAGATGATTGGGATGATTACGATACACTGTTTTACAACGCTTGGACTGACATGGAGTTAGAGCAGACGCGATTTGGGGATCTTTTAGTGGTTTCGGGTTACAAGATCAAGGATGATGTGATCCGTCTGTTGAGGAATGCAGGTTTAGGAACAATCGCGACCAAGCATTATCCGTTATACCCAGAGCTGGCTAGGCAGTTTCTCGCGACTGTTCGCATTCACTACTTGGATGAGGGTGTGAGGAGACCCAATAGAGGCTATTTGACCTTCATGGCTCGCGGTATTCGTTATCGCATTTCATTGGATGAGCTTGCTGGGTTGTATGGTTTGGTATTTCAGGATCGCGATCGCATTGCTCTTCCAGAGAGTTTACCAGGGATTCGCGACTTTTGGCAGCTATTTGGTTCACGTGTCTACGATTCCAAGACCACGACTCAGACGGATATTCGACATCCAACTATCAGATATGTGGTTCGCCTCATTGCTCAGACGATCTTATGCAAGAATGAGCCGAACAAGATGCGGGTTTCTGAGCTTATCATACTCTTCCATGGCCTTTGTAGAGACTTACCGCATCTCGCCAATGAGGATTTCCCTGATGATGTTCACTATGGAGCTGTCTTTGCTCACCATTTGGTATCCTTGAGGAAGACCCCGTTTGAGACGAAAAGCAAGACGAAGAAGAAGGCGGTCACGACTCCCATCTTTCGTCATTGTGGGATTACTACTACCCCTTGTGCCCAGCTTAGTCAGTACCACCTTCTCGATTTCAAGCTTCTGAGTCAGGCTCGATGGACTAAGACTGCAAACATATGGACTTATCGTAACATTGCAGGGAACCATGTTCAGGTTCGCATGCCTTTGGATGGACAGCAGTCTATAGAGGGTAATTTGGATGCTTTGCACTTTGAGCTATATCCCCGAGTGGTCAGTTCTGTCAAGGATCGTTCAGTCAGTTTAGGACGTGGCACTAGAGGTGCGAGTTCTTCTGCAGCACCTGAGCCTCTTCCAGGATTTTCAGATCCTCCGGAGTTCCCTATGGAGATGGAGGAGTTTCAGCGCTCGATTTATCAGACTCTCCAGGCCTTTTGGCAGTCTCTCCAGCGCATCTCTGGTTGTTTTCGTCCGCGTTCGCGCTCGCCTTCTCCAGCTACTGCTTCTTCATCAGAGGAAGAAGAGGAGGACGACGATGATGATGCCTAGTTCTCTATTCTACATTCTCCATTTTATCCCGGTTTCATGACTCTTTTTCTTTCTCTTTCATTTTTCTTTCTTTTGAGTCAGTTTAGATTTTATCAAGTCAGTTTATGTTTGTTTCAATACTTTGATTTACTTATGGGATTCTGTTATGCAGTTGCGTTTGATTATGTTTTCTTTGAGTATCTAACAGTGCTAACTTTGAGAGACTAATCTAACTATGGCGAGCACGTTGACATTCTCCAGAAACAGAACTTGGCGAAAGAATTTTTGGATTTTCAGACCTGGTGTCGCCCGACACCATCTCTGGGTGTCGGTCGACACCCACACTGGTAACACGATTCTCATTTGTTTTTCAACGTTTTTCCTTTTGGTTTTGTTTCTTTTACCAATCTTAGACTTTTATAACACTGGGGACAGTGTTGTTTAAGTCTGGGGGAGGTGGTTGCTAACTTTTGTGTTCTGTTTTGAGTTTTGATCGAGTCAGTATAATTTTTTGTTTTTATTCGGGTCAAAACTCCCCCTTGTCCACTTGCTTTGAACAGCACTCATGGACCATTACAAGAGCAAGTTGGTTGGTTTTATTAGGTGGGTAACTGTTAGTGGATCGGTTTAACGGAGCGAGTTCAGATTTCTGGAGAACGCCAGAAACAATGTTGCAGACCCCGCCCCTAATGAACTTAAAATTCTCTCATCAAGGGTGTTGGAAATCGCAAGACTTGATTCAGCCTTCAACACTTGATAGCGAGGACAGACCGCTCTTGAAACTTCTTCCCAGTGACGGATATAACTGTCCTAGATCTGGTGGTAAAGGACCCTCTGCTGAGGTAACCGCCATCATCAAAAGCCTCACAGAACAACAGTGATGAGAGGTGATCTAGAGAAGTCATAGAAATGCCAAGGAAAGTAATAAAAAAATCTGCAGAAAAGTGCAAGCTTCTAGCTCAGATGGTAAAGGACCCTCTGCTGAGGTACCCGCTATCACAACATTCTTGGTCATCAATAAAAAAAATGGAGAAAAAGGCATTGCATCTCTATGATATTCCTTAAGAGGATACAGTTTCAGAGGGAAGAGAGAGGGTGAAACGCAGGAAAGTGTTAAAGGAGGTGAAAGAATCTAGAAGGTCCAGCGATCGATATTCCCTTGATGAGACCGCACATAAATGACTAAAGGGGTTTGCAACAGAAGAGTCTGAGATTTTCAAAGGGGTCTGAGTTCAATCTGAAGGACTGCTAAACTTCTAGGGACACATCGAAGTATCACCGGACTAGCTTTGCAAAGGTATGTGGTTCCTAAAGGAGTGATTACATCTGTTTTGCTTAGGAACAAGCAAAAAGCTAAGTCTGGGGGAGTTGATATATCATGGTTTTTACCCGTTTAAAGCCATGATATAAGTGTGTTTCTAGAGTCTTTTTGGTGTTTTTGGTGTTCTTTTAGAGTCATTGCAGGTTTCTACGTACTTGGAGCATAATGTGAGATTTTGGAACATTTTGGAGCTTTTAGGAGAATAAGATCAAGTGTCGAAGTTCGGATTGGAAATTTAGCTTAAGCATCGATCGATGCCAGACATGAGTGTCGGTTGATGCTCGGTTCGAGACAGAAGAAAAGCCCGATTCGCGAAACCTGTTTGAAGCCCGAAAAGTTCTTGAAGATTGCATCTTTGTTTCCAGTCGGTTTTAGAGTTCTATATATAGATTTTAACAGCCATTGTTAGGCTTTACGCTTTATTCTATTGAGACCTAGCAAGAGATTGATTCAGAGCTTTTAGGGAGACAAGTTCAGACTCTTTTCAGAGAATTCTTCGAACCCTTTGTTATCTCTTACTCTTTCTTTTTAATGCAATATTATTCAGCTATTGTGATGTTTTCTATTGCTATGTCTGAGTAATTTTCTAGTTAGGCTTAGGGTTTTTCAAAGGCTGATAATGAATTGTTAGGACTTTATTTGTAACATCCGTGATCGAGATTTTGAAAAGGATTTAAGAGAATTAATTCCGCGGGAAATTAATTGGGGTTGTTTTTGCAACTTTTGAAAGTTTGGGGTCAATTCGGAATTCAGAAGAAATGGAGGGGCTTAAGTGCAATTTATTGAGAAGTGTTGTGAACCCTATTATTTTAACACGATCGAGCAGCCTCCTTCTTCCTTGTGTCGTGTGATTTGAGAGAGGAAAAGGAGAAGAGGAGTTTGGTGATCGGTGGAGAAGCTTGTGCCGTGGTGGTGCCGTGTTAGTCAAGATTCATCGTCTCCATCTCTTGCTCGGTAAGTTCCGCTCCTTCTTCTTCCGTGTACTTTAAGGAATCATGGTGGTTAGGGTTAGATGGGTAGGAGCGAGTGGTGATGGCTGGTGGTGGCCGAGCCATGAAGCCATGATGGCCAAGCGCTCCGGCGGCGAGACCTAGGTGGGTTGGTGGCCGAGCATGAGGTGCAACACCGCGTGAGGAGGCTGAGCAGTGGAGAAGAGCGGCTGCCGTGGCGTCCAAGCTTTGTGGTGGCTCATTGGCGTGATGGCTCGGAGGGTGGCATCGCCGGTAGTGAAGGCGGCGGCAAGGAGCTCCGGCGGCGTGACCGTGTGGTTTGGGTTGTGTTTTTATTAGGTGGTTAAATTTAATTAATCGGTTTAGGGGTGTTTAGATTAATTAAATTGGGTTAGGTGGTTAACCGGGGGAATTAATTTAATTGGAGAATTAAATTAATTTGAACCATGGTTTGGTTCGGTTAAGGGATTAATTCATAGAGTAATTTTAAGTATTAATTATGGAATTAATTTGTGGCAGATCGTCGTTGAGTCGGTTTCTGCGGTTGCGGGTTTTATCGAGAGTTCAGCCGTTGTCGAGGTGAGTGCGTGATTGCGATGATTGCTGTAGGTTAGCGTTCATGGTGTTTGTTTGTGTGAATTGGTGTTATGTGTTTGATTGATCGAAAAAATGTAAATTGTGATTATTGAAACTTTTTGAAAAACTTTTCAATCATGCCACTTTCTAGTTGGAAAAAGACAAAACTTTTCATTTCTTCCCCTTTCCAGATCTGTTTGTTTTTGTTTCTCTCTTGTTTTCTCTCTGAAACCTCTCTTTCTTTCTTTCTCTCTTTTTCTAGATCTGAAAACTAGATCTGATTTTGAAATTCTCTCTCACTCTCACACTCTCTCTCACATTTAGATTCAGATATGTGTTGAATCCATGAAAATAAATCAGAAGAAGGAAGAAATAGAAACAAAAAGAAAGAAGGAAGAACATATTTGAAGGAAGACATTTGAATTTGAAGAAAGAAGAAGAATAATAAATTCAATCCATGAATTTTGTTCTTTTTATTCGATTTTGGTTACAAATCTGAGTTCTTTATTCGATTTTGGTTACAAATCTGAGTTTTGATTTTTTTTTAAGATTTGATTTTGGTTACATGTCTGAGTTTTGGTTATTTTTTGGGTTAGATCTGTTTTTGATGTTCTTCTTACTGATTTAGGGTTTTCACGTATTTTATAAAATTTTAAAACTGTTTTATAAGAGTTATGTATCTTCTAATTGATTTAGGGTTTTCCCGTTTTTTTATAAATTTTTAAATAATTTTATAAGAGTTCTGTATATTCTTATTGATTTAGGGTTTTACGTTTTCATAATTTTTTTAAACAGTTTTATAAGAGCTATGTATCTGTCACTAAAAACTAAACATTTAGTATTTATAAGGTTTCTAAACCTTTATAAGATTTTTAAAAGGTTTATAAGGGTTTTTTAATTATTTATAAAATTTTATAAAATGCTTATAATATTTAATTTTTATTTTTGAAAGGCTTTGGAATATAGTTTAACCAATTTTATAAGCTATTTAAAGAATTTTATAAGCTATTAAAACAATTTTATAAGATTTTATAAACTGTTTAAAAAGATTATAATTTGTAAAAGGTTTCGTAAAATAATTTCAATCTTATAAACAGTTTAAAAACCTTATAAAATCATTTAAAAAGATTATATTTCCCTGAAAAGTTTGTTAATGCAAATGAAAACCCTAGCCCCCCCTCCCCCACCTCCCCCTAAATTTATACCCTAAATGCACAATAGTTACCCTAAAAAGATTAATTTTCTTCTTTTACACCAAATTCAATCTCATATCGGAGAAAACGAGAATCAAATGCAGATTCGATTTCACAATGACGAGATCTGGCTCAGGGAGAAAAAACAACGAGATCCAATTTCACATACATAGAAGATACTAAAACTATGTGAGCAATACTACACTAAATACTATGCGATAAAAATTTGCTAATTAATTTAAAAAATATAAAATATAGAAACAAAGTAATAATTTTTTGGTTTACTTTGGTTCAAATATGCTCTATATAATAAAGGAGAAACATTTTAGGATCATTTTGCTTATGTGTCATCGCCTTATTTTTTTATCACTATATTTTTACTTAAATTAATTAATTCCTACTATACTACTACCTAAACACTCTACAATGACACAATCCCTACAACCAAACATAATTGTGTAAAATATCTTCCAAGATTATAAACGATCTTCACTTTTGGAATCTTCCAAAATTATAACAAAAGCAATTAATTATTTTAAGGAAACGCATCGATTATACATATGAAAAATTCTTGGGGATTAACATATCTCATTCACCCCCTTTTAATCAACCAATCAAAATATGTCATGTGTCTCTTAATTAAACAAATTAAATTAATTAATATTATATAAATAAAATAATTAGATTAAATCATTAAAAATGATTAAATTAAAATCTACTAAATTATTCATATCAAGTTTTTTAAATCATTCAATATGTTACGTTCGTCTGTGAGGGTTTAGGCTGACATCATGGGTTTAGTATTACTTTAAATCCACTAAATTAGACAAATAGAGAGTTTTAAATCAAACAATATTGTACGTTCGGGTGTTAGGGTTTAGGCTCCCAAATTATGGTTTAGTATCCCTTCAAATTTATAAGTTTAGTCATGTAACGCCCGCCAACCCAAATTGATAATTTTTGGTAGTGTCGATCGACACCATGTGGTGTGTCGATCAACACAACCATTTTCCGAACCGACTGGTTTAGTTTTAATTATCGGTTTTTGGTACGGTTTAGGGGATGAAACCCTAGGCCTCATGTTTTAAGTTGAACAGCCGTGTTCAGAGTCGAGGGAGAGTGATTTTCGATAATCTTAGAGAGAAAAGAGAGTTTCTGGTGATTGTGAGTGTTCGTGTGTTCGTTGTCGTTCTTAGAGGTTCGTGGTGTTGTTCTTCATGAGTTGGGAGAGAAATCAGAGGTTTTCAAAAGAGTTCCTGCCTGATTTCGTTAGTCTCTGTTCGTGTCCCTATTTCAATCTGAATCCCTAAGGTGAGTGCGCGACCGTGGCTTATCTTAGCCGTATATGTGTTAGGATAGATGATTTTGTGGTTTTATATTGGAATTGGCTTTTTATGTGTTATCATATGTGTTCTTTGTTGTTACGTGTGTTTGTACGATGGTTTTATGCAGGGATCGTTCGACACAAAATCCAGAATCGATCTGTGAGAGGAGATGATCGATTTTGGGTCTGTCTGCGATCAGGTGTCGATCGACACCAGAGTGTGTTATGTGATTAAACTGTTGATTATTCTTGTGTTAGGACTTGTTGCATCATTTTAGAATTGTATATAGTTTGTGTGTATGCCGGTAGACGGAATGACCGTCTCACTGAGTATTTGTGATAATACTCACGTATCTCTTTTTTCCATGTGATGCAGGTAAATAGAAAGTGTGACCCAAGATTCATGGCAAGGAGAAAAGGATGATCTAGAGTCTCATTTATGTGTTTTAAGGAATCTATAACCTGGTTTAGGATAATGCTTATTGGAATTGATATTTGGAATTGTTGAATTGGATATTTGCCTTGGTTTAATTGAGTTATTGAATTAAATGGATTTGATCATCTTAGAGAGAAAAGAGAGAGTTTCTGGTGATTGTGAGTGTTCGTGTGTTCGTTGTCGTTCTTAGAGGTTCGTGGTGTTGTTCTTCGTGATTTGGGAGAGAAATCAGAGGTTTTCGAAGGAGTTCGAGTCTGATTTCGGTACTCTCTGTTCATGTCCCTTTTTCAATCTGAATCCCTAAGATGAGTGCGCGACCGTGGCTTATCTAAGCCGTATATGTTTTAGGATAGATGATTTGGTGGTTTTATGATGGAATTGGCTTTTGATGTGTTATCATATGTGTTCTTTGTTGTTTCTTGTGTTTGTACGATGGTTTTTTGTAGGGATCGTTCGACACAAAATCCAGAATCGATGTGTGAGAGGAGATAATCGATTTTGGGTCTGTCTGCGATCAGGTGTCGATCGACACAAGGTGTTTGTCGATCGACACTGGCTAGGTTCGTGTGCCGATCGACACAGAGTGTGTTATGTGATTAAATTGTTGATTATTCTTGTGTGTGGACTTGTTGTATCATTTTAGCATTTTATATGGTTTGTGTGTATAGCCGGTAGACGGAATGACTGTCTCACTGAGTATTTGTGATAATACTCACGCATCTTTTTTTCCCATGCGATGCAGGTAAAGAGAAAGTGTAACCCTGGAATCATGGCAAGGAGAAAAGGATGATCAAGGTCTCATTTATGTGTTTTAGGGAATCTATAACCTTGTTTAGGATGATGGTTATTGGAATTGATATTTGGAATTGTTGAATTGGATATTTGCCTTGGTTTAATTGAGTTATTGAATTTAATGGATTTGATTGCTGGTTTGTTGGTTTATGTGAATTTCCGCTGGGCTGTTTGATAATTGAGTTGTTGAGGTTGAGAATTAATATTTATGAGAATATTAATTCGAAATTTAATTAAAAAATTAACTAGCTAGGTTATTTCAGTCAAATCGAGTGCTTGAAATCATACTATATTTTACGTTCGTTTGTGAGGGTTTATGCTCATAGATAATATTAATTGTTTTAATTTATTTAATTAGATTACATAGCAAACTCTTTTTAATATTTTCTTTTGATTTATGATTGTTAATTACGGTAAGACAATTAATTGGTCCCCATAATTAATTTAGTTCTCTATTTTTTCATTGATTTAATTAATTTATTTAATTAAAAGACACATGTCACATTTTAATTGTCTAAATAAGAGAGGATGAATAAGTTACGTTAACCCCTAGGGGTGAACCTTTCTCATTCACCTCATTTATATTAACCAATCAAAATTAAGTTGTAGGGACCACCAATTTAATTAAATCATTTAGTACATCACATAAATTAAAACAATTAATACTCTATTATCTAACTAAACAAATAAAAATAATTAATATTAGAGTAATTCCCTAAACCCTAAATCCAAACCCTACTCCTAAAACTATACCCTAATTTGGGATTAGTTAACCTCAACCAAAAAATTTAAACTACAAATATTGATTATCAATGGATTTGTAGTTTAAATTTTTAGGTTTGGGTTAACTATTCCCAAATTAGGGTATAGTTTTGGTGTTTAGGGTTTGAGTTTGGGTTTAGGATTTATTTTTGGTTAATTATTCCCAAATTATGGTATAGCTTTGGGGTTTAGAGTTTGAGTTTGGGGTTTAAAATTTATTTTGGGTTAACTAATCCCAAATAAGGGTATAGCTTTGGGGTTTAGGGTTTGAGTTTGAGGTTTAAGATCTATCCAATAGTGCCACAAGTGGTGGCAAAGGTACACCCGAGGGCTGTGGTTGCAGAGGAACATTCGTCCTATCTGGTGATGTTAGGGCAGATGCAGAGGATCGGTACATTGTTCTTCTTGGGCGGAGTTGGACCTGAGGGAGCCGATCAGTGGCGTATGAGGATTGAGCATAATTTTCGCTCGATCAGATATCCAGCAAATTTTGAGATTGAGCTGGCAGTGCATTACCTTGACGGTGATGCGCAACTCTTATGGAGAGGTATTAAGGCTAGGAGGAGGCAGGCAGTATGGACCTGAGACTTGCGTTACAGGTTAACAACAATCACCGACGACAGATAAAATAAGGGTTTAGTAGTTCTAGGGTTTACCGAGTTATTATATATCAAGGATTCATTTTATGGGGTTTGGTGTTTTTTCTGGGTCACATCATTTTTCTTGGTTTATTACTTCAAATTTACTCTGTTTGCTTACTTTACAACCAATTCCACGGTTTAACTCAACCAGGTTTTCGACAAAAAAAAAAAAAAAAAAAAAACTCAACCAGGTTTGAGCCAACCCTACCGAGTCCATTAATAAATTAAAAAGTCTTGCAATGGATTAGCTTTTTATAAAGTGTTTTTAATGAAAAAACCTCGAGCATTTTAAAACCCTCAACTAAATTATTAATGTAAAAACCCCACAACTATAAGATTTCAGTGAATAAACCCCTCAACTACAGCTTAATAAAAATATACCTCAAGTAAAGTTTCGTTAATGCAAAAACTCCTTCCTTCTATAATAATGTTAAAACCCCCTTCTATAGTAATGTTAAAATACTAATAAACTGCCATTGAATCGTTGAGACGATGGAGAAGTATCTCTATATATTAAAAGAAAAACATCACCACAAACTTTTTACATTTTTATTTTATAATTTATTTAATTCTACTATACTCACTACCAAACACAATTATTTCTAAATATTCTCTAAATCTAATTTTCAAGCACATTCAAGTATTTTTATACTTAGAAAAATTATTATTTTAAAATTAATACATTAAATAATAAATTTATAAACTTGCCATTAGTAAATATATAATCTAACAAAAATAAAATAAATAAATTTTCATTTTTGTTTGAAATCTATGAACATGTAAAAGGTTTTTTAACATATATTTTTAATAATAATTAATATAACTAGACACATTTAAGATTAAGAGTTTTCAAGAAATGTCACTTTTGACATGCCATTGCAAAAACGCCACTATCACTATTTTCAAAGTTTAAAATCATTTATGTTTGGGTTAATTATGTTATATTAGAGTTTAGTTTTGGGGCAATTACAAGTATGCCACACTTGCAAAATTTTTAATCAAGCATGCCACTGTTCTGAAAAACTTTTCAATCATGCTACTTTTTAGTTAGAAAAAAGACAAAACTGTCCATTTCTCCCCCTTTCCAGATCTCATTTTTTGTTTCTCTTTATTGTTTCTCTCTCTTTCTAGATCTGAAAACTAGATCTGATTTTGAAATTCTCTCTCTCTCTCTCTCTCACATTTAGATACAGATCTGTGTTGAATCCATAAAAAGAAATCAGAAGAAGGAAGAAAAAGAAACAAAAAGGAAGAAGGAAGAAGAACATTTTTGAAGAAAGAAATTTGAATTTGAAGAAAGAAGAAAGAAGAAGAATAGGTTTAATCCATGAATTTTGTTCTTTTTTATTCGATTTTGGTTACAAATCTGAGTTTTTATTCGATTTTGGTTACAAATATGAGTTTTGATTTTTTTTGAAGATTCGATTTTGGTTGCAGATCTGAGTTTTTGTTATTTTTTTGGTTAGATCTGTTTTTGATGTTGTTCTTACTGATTTAGGGTTTTCCCGTTTTATATAAAATTTAAAACAACTTTATAAGAGTTATATATCTTCTAATTGATTTAGAGTTTTTCCGTTTTTTATAAATTTTTTAAATAGTTTTATAAGAGTTTCGTATCTTCTTATTGATTTAGGGTTTTTACGTTTTTATAATTTTTTAAAACAGTTTTATAAGAGTTATGTATCTGTCACTACAAACTGAATAATTAATAATTTAGATTTTTTTTAATAAATGCCACTTTGGGCATGCCACTTAACACAAATGCCACCTTTAAAAATCTTTTACAAGCCATGCCATTGTTTATAACCTTATTTTCCAAAAATGCCCTTACCAATAGCTTACCTAATTTCATTTTACACATTTTTTTGTCGCCACATCTCTCTCTCTCCCCTTTCTCTTCGGCGACGACGACTTACCTGCGACGACGATTCACCGTCGACGACAAGACACTGTCGACGAGACACCGTTGACGAGTCAACGAATCGACGTTCTTCCGTAGTGAAAAACGGATCTGAAATCTGAGATTTGAGATTAAAGGTACACTGAAAATAGATTTCCGAGTAAGGCTTTTGGGATTCGAGTTGATCTGATTAGAAATTTGAAGGAGGTTAGAATTCGAATTGATCTGATTAGAAATTCGATTTTGTTTATCGATTTGATGAGCTAAGCTTGGAATCATGTTAGTTATCGATTTGATGAGTTTACAATTTCGATTTATTTGTAGAAATATGTGCTTTGATTTGATCTTTCTCAGATCCACATCTCTCTCGAAAGACTTTCTGATTCAATCTGGTTTTGGTCTCTAACGATATGCTCTTTTCATCCCGTTGTGCTTTTCTGTGGTAAATTTTCTGTTTCACTATGATTCAGCTTGGGTGTAAAGGTTTTTTTAAAGTGGATTATGAGATTTTTAAGTGGATTATGAGGGTTTTAAAGGTGGATTATGAGATTTTTAAGTGGATTATGAGTTTTTTATGTGGATTATGAGGGGTTTTAAGTGGATTATGAGGTTTGTAAAGCGAATTATGGTTATGATATATTTCCTTGTTTTATGTATAATCATGTCGTATTGTTGGAAATATACTCTAAGTGCGGAGTGTGAGTTTGACAGATAATAGGCACAGGGATTTTAAGTCTAATGTTGGCAGGGGAGCTTCTGTTAGCTTTGACATTAGTTGGATTGATTTGGTCAAGTATTTGTGCGAAGATTATGGGATTAATGGATATGCAATGAAGATTAGTTATGCAATACCTGTAACGCCCGTGAACCCAAAAAAATGTGATTTTTGGTGGGTGTCGATCGACACAGTGGGTGTGTGTCGATCGACACATGTTGTTGTCGCTTCGAAGTTTGGGGCAGTAGAGTCCCTGTCGATCGACACAGTGGATGTGTGTCGATCGACACGGGTGGTCGTCTCTTCGATCTTTGTTCAGAGAAGGCCCTGTCGATCGACATGGTTTGGTGTGTCGATCGACATACGTTTTAAAAACCAGATCTAGGTTTGATTTTCGGTTTGGCTAATGGGCCGGTTTGGGGAAATCTAGGGTTCCCTATAAAAGGGCGTCCCAAACCTTGTGTGGCCGAAAAGAGGAGGAGAAAAAGTGGTTTTTAGAGAGAAAAAGAGAGTTGAGAGGATTTTGAGATTTTTGAAGGAAATTTTTGTGGATTGTCCTTGAATCTCAATCCTATAGTGTGGGCTTACGTGGGTGAGGCTTTGGGAGGCGGAATTGGTGCGAAATCAGAGATCGGAGTCTCGTGTTCTTCGCGTTCTTCGTGTTTCTTCCTCTTTCTCCTTCAAATCTAAGGTGAGTGCGCGACCATAGGTCCTTGGATCGAGGAATAGATGTTATATGATTGCTTGCTATGTGTTTTGGTGGTTTTTGTGAATGATTTGTGCAGGTGGTCGATTGGGATGGAGAGATTCGGCCATGAGAGGATAGGCCAATCTCCATCGGACAGACAGGTCCCCGTCGATCGACATGATTGCTTCTGTCGATCGACACGAGATCGTGTTAGCCTGTCGATCGACATGGTTGCTCCCTGTCGATCGACATGGTTGCTCCCTGTCGATCGACATGGGACCTGCTGTTCCCGTTTTCTGTTGTTTGATTGTTCCGTGCATTGTTTGATAACCCTGATATTTCATGTATTTCTTTATTCAAGTAATTGGCCTGTAGATGGGAAGACCGTCTCACTAAGTATTTATGATAATACTTACGCAACTCATTTGTTTTATGTGTTGCAGACAAAAGATTGTGTGATCGCGGAATCATGGCAGAGGAAGAGGATGATTAGGGATTGTAAATTGTGATTAGGTTGCTAGAATGAATTGGAGTGTGGAATTGAATTGAGTTGTTGTTGTTAGGTTGTTAGTTTAGCATTCGTGAATGGATTATGGAATGTTAATTGTGAGTTCTGAAATTGTTATGTATTATGTAATGACTTATAGTGTAGTATTCCCGCTTGTGTTGTTTACTCTGAGTTAGTCGTTGAGGATTAAATGGTTATGGGATCGTTTAATCTGGACTAATTAATTATAAAAAAAAAAATGCGGTTGTTACAATACCGGATAGACCAGAGTTTCCCCCAATCTTTGTTAGGAATGATAGGCAATTGCAAGCTTTCATGAAAAAGTTTGTAAACAGTGGAGGACTTCTTCAGCTATATGTGTCAGTGGACGAGGTATGTGTTTCTATTTTGTCTACTTTTATGTTTATAGGTTATGTAAGGTGTTTTCTATTTTTTTTATAAGTGATAGAATCTTTTCTCTAACAGGGACAAACAAGCTCAATTGCAATGACAGAGAATAGCAACACTGCTTGTGATGATCCACCATGCCTTCTTACGATTGAGGTTTTTACAAGCACATATTCTACTTTGAAAAACCATATAATCATGTTTAAAAGCTTTATAATTCATTGAAAACCTTATAATCTGATTATAACCTTCATAATCTTTTTTTTTTGTAGATTGATGATGTATTCGAAATATATATTTTTTTACAGGGACAAAGTCAGTCAAGACAAAGGATTGAGGATGACGAAAACACTGAACATGAACGATCTACAAGTGCTGCTTCTAAATCTTGCTTTATGCTGAATGAGGTTTTTCTAAGCAACTATCTTTATAAGTGTATAACTATCATTTAAAACATTTTGATCAGTTTTTAAAAAGCTTTATAATCTTATTTAAGAGCAGGTACAAACAAGCTCAATCGCAATGACAGAGAATAACAACACTGCTTATGATGATCCACCTCGCCTTCTTACGATTGAAGTTTTTACAAGCACATATGCTAGTTTAAAAAACCATATAATCATGTTTAAAAGCCTTTATAATCCATTTAAAACCTTATAATATGATTAAAAATTGTCATAATTATTTTTTGTAAATTGATGATGTATTCGAGATATTTATTTTTTATAGGGACAAAGTCAGTAAAAACGAAGGATTGAGGATGACGAAAACACCGAACATGAACGATCTACAAGTGCTGCTTCTAAATCTTGCTATATGCCGAATGAGGTTTTTCTAAGCAACAATCTTTATAAGTGTATAACTATCATTTAAAACATTATGATCAATTTTTTAAATGCTTTATAATCTTATTTAGGAGCAGGTACAAACAAGCTCAATCGCAATGACATAGAATAGCAACACTGCTCATAATGATACACCTCGCTTTCTTACGATCGAGGTTTTTACAAGCGCATATTCTACTTTAAAAAACCATATAATCATGTTTAAAACTATTATAATCCATTTTAAAACCTTATAATCTGATTTAAAAACCTTTATAATCCGAATATATATTTTTGCAGAGACAAAGTCAGTCAAAACGAAGGATAGAGGAAGACGAAAACAACGAACATCTGCGATCTGCAAGAGCTGCTCCTAAATCTCGTTCTATGCCGAATGAGGGTTCTCTGATCAATAATATTTTTTTAAAGAGGCTTATTATTTGATGTAAAACAATGATAAACTTGCATATATTTTTGTGTTTTTTGTGTAGCGTGTGTTTCGATTTGAAACGTCATCGATCTCTGCTAATCGTAGTGATTGGGAAAGGGGACAAGTTTCATCTTCTTGCAGAGGTCAGGTTTCGTCTACTGATACGAATGGTGATGAATTGTTTATAGGGAAGATATTCAGAAACCAGCCAGAAATGGTAAAATTGTTTAAGGCGCCGGCTGTTGCAATGAAGGAGGGCTTCGAATATAGGGTTTACAAATCAGAAGGGGGTAGGGTGATTTCTTATTGCATTGATAGTAAATGTAGTTGAAGGATTTGCGCAATTAGGTTCATGCTTCTGAAGGTTTTCGCATTACCAAATATGTTAGCAAACACAGTTGCGATAGTTCCTTGAATAATCTAAATCATCGCCAAGCTACTGCCAAGACATTAGCGACAACGGTTAGAAGGCATTTTGAAGGAGAATATATTGGATTGAAACCTAGGAAGCTTATTGACTATGTTAGGAATAATCAAGGAATTGAAATATCGTATCAAAAGGCGTGACGAACTTAAGAAGAAGCAACAAATATTCCTAAGAGGGACATCGGTTGATGGATATGAGATGTTACCGACGTGGTTGCATATGTTGCAAGAGAAGAACCCCGGTATAGAGATTGCGGTTGAGGTTAATAGCTACAAGAAGTTTAAGTATAGATTCTTGGCTTTAGGACAATCAATTAGAGGGTTTAAATTGATAAGGTTATTATAGATGGTACGTTTTTTAAAGCAAATTTGAAAGAAACTTTGCTTGCTGCATTGGCACAAGATGAGAACTTTCAGTGTTACCCTATTGCTTTTGGGATAGTGGATTCTGAGAACGAAAAATCTTGGGACTGGTTTATGAAGAAGTTGAAGACTATTATACCCGATGAGCCTGATTTGGTTTTTTTGTCCGATCGTGCAATGTGTATTGCGAATGCTTTAAAGATCAATTATCCAGCCAGTCATCATGGGATCTACGTATATCATTTGGAGAAAAATCTTGAGACGACATTCAGGAATTCTCCGCTTATAGTTGTTGCGAGACAAACAGCTATTGCTTACACAATACAAGAATTTGAAGAACTGTTCAGGTATTTAAATAGGATTATAAGGTTCTTTATATAGGATTATAATGTTTATTAAAGATGATTATAAAGTTCTTTAAATAGAATTATACAGTTATTTAAAGATGATTATAAGGTTATTTAAAGATGATTATATGGATTTTATAGTGGATTATAATGTTTTTAAGATGAACAATTTTCAGGGAACTTTAGCTTGCAGATCCAGAGATGGGAGATTACTTGATAAAAGAGGATTTTAAGAAATGGGCACGTGTTTACGCGTCTGCCAATCGGTACAATATTATGACATACAACTTAGTTGAGTCTTTGAACTCCTTGCTAAAAGAGGCCCGGGAGTATCCTATTATTTCTGTTCTTACTAGATGGTTTTGTGAGCGACGTGATAAGGCTGGTCATCATAGGCATCCTATTACAAAAAATGTGGGTGATAGGATGAAGGAATTATTTAGTCAGAACTCACGCTGGTTCGAAGCTAATCAAGTGGATCATTCTGATGATGTTTATTCTTATTTCGCAGGGATGGATTCGTCAAATGAGAAGCCTGAGTACCCACGCCGGCTATATCTGGCGATTACTTAGATCTATGTTTAATTTTTTTTGTGTGAAAATTGTTTCTTCTGTTTAAATTTTATTAGTTTACAACTCAGTTCCGTATTTTTTTAGTTGAATGCCTCTAGTTCAAAATGTAAAATGTGAAGTGTGTTTCCGAGCACGACTATTTCTTTCGTCTTCACCATCAGGCCGATTTACATCCTCTACCATGTTTGAAAACATATTTTCATCTTCATCGTTAAAATCATTAAACTTCCTTTTTCTACTTTTTAGATAGACTTTTTCGAGATCTTCACCATCCTCTTCAATTCCACAGAAAGTTGAATAGCTTCCTCTTTGCAATGATTCAAAAAACTCAGAAACTGTCTCACATTATCAACAATAACTGGAGGCGTACCTTTACCATATTTTTGTAAAATATTCTTAGGCAACATGTAACTCAACTGCACATCAAACTTTTGGCTATCTATTCCGAAATCCTCAAATACCATATGGCGAAACCTTAGGAATGGAGTGCGATCATTTGTTGGAATTGAACGAGTCCCTCTTTTGTCGTTCACAAAATTCCATCTCTTCGTTCTAAAATCCACCTACCACACACAAGAATTACTTGATTCATGATCTTCAAAGAAATTATTTCATGGAGGTTTTTCAAGGATTCGTTAGAAAGAATTCTGATCCAAAGTAACTGAACGTATAAGGAATGCCCTAATTAATGGGGAAAAATATAGATAAATATCTTAATTAACCAACTAAGAAAAACCACTAAATATTTTATTTAATCTAATAAGGAAGATCCAATTTTTAAAATTTTTAAGTAAAGCACGGTTAAAAAAACCGAAAATTAAGGAAAGTCCGGTTAAAAAAATTAAGGAAATCACGGTAAAAAAACAAAACCGGCTTCTCTCTTTGAGTATTACCAAAAAACATCTACAATTTCGTATAAACTTGCCGTTAAAACCTGCCACAATGTAATTAAATCAGAAAGAGTCACAACGTTTATCTTAAACCTATCAGTCTATTAAATAATTTGATAGGTTTAAGATAAGTCTGTCGTTTAAGATAAGTCTGTCACAACGTGAATTTATGGAAAATTCAAAAAAACTTATGATTACAATGAAAATCTATCATAATTGACTCAAAATATCTAATGGCATAAGAAAACCTGTGGCACAAAAAATAAATTTGTCAGTCAAAAATTAAATCTATCATCCAAAAATAAACCTATCATCCAAAAATTAAATCTGTCGTTCGGAAAAATAAATCTACCACGGAAATAAAAAACTGACATCAAGTAATAAAAAAACTGACGTGTTTAAATAAATCTACCATAAAAAATCTACTACTCATTTTAAAATCTGTCGACTAAATAAATCTATCACTACATGTCTAGCAGATTTATTTTGACGATTTTCACCCAGTATTTTCACTGTGATAAAAATTTTGATTTTTAAAAAATTATAATAATGGCAATATACGTAATTACATTTTTTGGTACCAAAGGAAATAAGGGCACTTTAGGCATTAAAAACAATCTAGTAATTTAAAAAAGATTAGCGTCAATTTAGTAATATCAATATAATTTGATGTCATTTTAGTAACTCTCCCTAAAAATATTTGTATTAAAAAGTTGGTGTTTATAAAAATGTCCTTCTAAGTTAATAAGAAGCATGTGTATCGATGTGTTTTGTGTGTGAATAATCTGGTCTCTACTCAACGATTTCTTAAAATAAGAGCCTAATTTATGGATCAAGGATTGGATTTCATAACTGAAGGATTGGATACATTCAAGAGATTTGGCTCAACACTTCAAATCCCATTTCCGTTATTATTTACTATTTATTTAGTTGTAAATCTAATTTACTAATTCCTTTCAAATTCTCATTTCTCAGGCCCTTACAAGGACTTCGGCCATCCCCTATGAGATGAAAATCTCATGAAAACCATCGATCACGGGGCTACACCACAAGTTCTGAACTTGGCGTCATTGGTACGATAATGGAGGTGATCTTGTTGGATACTACAATCGCCATCAACAAGGTAAAATTATATGCTTATAGTTCTGTTCATGTTGTCAATTTGTAAATTTACGCGTTTGTGAATCTTTGTTTTCTTGTATTGTCACTACAAGAAAACCTGTTTATAGCTACAAAATTAATTGTAGCTATAACCTTTATTTTGTGGCTATATTGCACTTAGCAATGAACATACACAACACATATTTGTGGCTATAGGCTTGTAGCTATTACTGAGTTGTGGTTAATTGTGGATCAATTTTCCACTAATAGAAACAATGTTGCGTCGTGGCTAATATCCACGAATACATATGACAATGATTGTGTCTACATTAGCCACGGTTTGTCACATCTAAGTCGTGGCTAATTTCCACAAACTATCCACAACCGATGTTGCAACTAATATATACAAATTGCCACAACTCAACTTGTGTCTATAATAGACACAAATAGCTGTTATTTTGTTTGAAACTATTATATGTAAATATCCACAACTCTAATTGTGTATTGTTGCAACGGATAGCCACATTTTCAGTTGTGGAAAATAAGCACTAAATAGCCACAAAAATTTTTGTTTTATAATCACAAAAGACTACAAAAAATTTGTGACTAAATTGAAATTATGAATTAAAAAAAATTGAAACCATTTGGTTTCAGAAATAAAAATTTATATTAAATAATTAAAATCCTTGATACTTAACACTCAAAAGAGTTGATTCTATCTGAAATACAATACACAAAATACCAAAGTCATTCTAAGATAATACAATAACAAAAGACAAAAGTCATTCTAAGACAAGGATTCGTTAGAGTTCAAAGATGATGCATGAAGAAAACTTAGCTAAACTCTAAAGGATTGAAGAGTGTACTAGTTACGGAACTGGGTAGGATCATGAGCATATTCTGAACGAGGGCTCGGAGCAGATTATGAACGAGGGCTCGGAAGAGATGACCCATCTTTACCACGTGAAACCGTCTGAAATGTAACCGGATCTACTCCATTATTCTTTATAAGCACTACCATGGCTCTTTTGATGTATGTCACGTCCTCCTTCACCACGCTTATGGATTCTTCCATTCCATTCATGAGCATCTGTACATCAATGTTCCTACGTTGAAAAGCTGCAGCAGTCTCGTTGGGCTCAACATTAAGATACTGCGACAATCCAAGACCATAGATACGTCCTTCAGAGTTCGTTGCAACCTACATACAAAAGATCACATGTTTGTAAAAACATTTCCTAACAGAATATAAAAGAGGCAAACAAAACCAGAATTGATAGGAAAACAATGCAAAATTATATAGAAAGTAGTCAGACCAAGTCCTAGATTCATACTCTAAAAAAAAAAAGCATAATTATATGCAAATGTGGAACTAGAATTGATACAAGCTAATTATAGTATGAGAACAAGCAAAAGAGAACATCATAATTGGAATTGTAAACATATTCTATGCATATCTTACACCATAATTAGATGCATCTACCAATAGTAAGCATAATCAGATTAAGGAAACATGAAAACAGTTATAGCAAATACTAGTGAGCTTAAATGATAAACAAAAAAAGACATTACCTCTATATAAGCATCAGTGAGCTGCAGGCTCGAAGGTTTAGTGACAGTTGATTCATTCTCGCTGGCTGATTCTAGTAGACGCTGCCTCACTAATTCTCTGCAGCATTGACTTTTGCCTCTGCTCGCTTGTCAATGTAAGTGCCATCTTTCTTGGTGTGTGTTATTCGTACCACCGCAGTGACTGGAGGTGGTACTCCACCATTCTCAAGAGCCTACAAAAAGAGAAGTGTTTATTATTTTATCATACCATATTTACAAAATCTAACTAATATGAAATCTTACCATTTCATTAGCAACTTTGGAGTGTTTCTTTGCTCCGGAATTGTGACATGGTAGGCCTACACCTTATGGATCTGAGAGACGGTTTTCTGGGTTGATTTTACCTCTTTTCAAGCTTGGCTCATCTCCCCAAGTGTCTTGCATAAGACCCCAATCTGTCAAACCAATGTAGGGAGGTTTGATCCTACTCTACTTCCTCTAGAAAACAAGGTTGCTGATAGATGACTTCAACACTTTTTCCCAACAAGCAACAACCAGATCATGATGCTCTAGTCTCCAATAGTATTTTGCTAAAAAAATACAGAAGTATTTATAAATGAATTCTCATAATCAGATGTTATGAAAATTAAAAACACAGTAGCATATTAAACTTACCACAAAGGAAGTCCACCATGCATCCTTCTTTTCTTGTGGAACCATCCTAAAGGTCCACCATGGTCCCCAAAAGTCTGCCTGCCAAGAGGCCACAATGTCTTTCCGCATGCAATCATGTATGTCAAACCTATGAAAGAAGAACCAAACACATGTTAAAACTCTTCACAAGAGACTTAAAGAAATCGTAAAATCCAATTCACCAAAAAAAAAAAGAGACTTAAAGAAATCATAAAATCCATATAATTTATCCTAGCAAAACACGGAAACATAAGTTTTCAATCACAATAACAAACAAAGCTACTTGTTTTTACAACCAAACACAAAACGAATATGTGAAGTGATAACTTCTAAGCCAATCACTAATTATAACTTTGATTAACTAGTACACAAAATAGCAAGCATAAGTGAGATACGGTGCATAACTTTGGTTGGGTAATTAGTTGATAACTGCAAATAAACATTGTAGCAACAATTTTCTAAGTAAATTACTCATGGCACTACATCATACACAAGCACGACATACAAATTACATAACATTCAAGATTCTTTACACTAAATTCAATCCATTTAAGTTTCTTCACTCCAAAGTAAAACATGACCTTTAAACCTTAACCAAATCTAAGTTATGTTTGTGGAATCTGAAATAAAGACAAGAACAATTATTTAAATTTCAGATACGCACTATAACCCGCAATTGAGCTTCTGTGGATGGAGATGAGGCATTTTTTGTCTCTCTCTCGTGCACTCATCACTGCAGCTAGACTAGGAAATGGAAGACCTAGCTGGTCCAGTTGCTCCAGGAGGCAAATGAGTTTGGCGATACCGGACAGATCGTTGTGGCGGAGCTCCAAGATTCATCTGCAAGAGATAACAAGAGACTGCAAATTAGAAACTTGCAAATCAGATTGTAAACCAAAATCAAACACCAAAACAGCAAAAACAATATCAAATTAATAACTTCCACCATTGTTTTTGCTGAGTTTATTGAACAAAACTAACCTAGTTCTATTATAAACTATGATAATCGGATATTTAGGACATGTATATTTAAAAAAAAGAAAACAATATTCAGCAAAAAAAAAACTATGATAATCGAATCAAATGCTACAAAACCTAACAATGATTTGCGAAGACTTTTCGTTTCTCAATAAATACTTAACATGTGCTGAGTTTCTCTACAGATAAGACTCAACAGAGATAAGACAAAAACCCAGGTCGAGAATTCGATATTCAAACTAAAAAAAACCACAAAAATTAGAGACTCAAAAATGGGTTTGAGACTACGATAGATGAAACAAATTAACAGAGGTTGAAAAGAAATACGTATGTGTGCCATAAATAATTTCACATATTTACCGTAATCAATCGAGTGGTCACTGGAAGAACAGACCGAGAAAGTGAGAGAGAAAGAGAGATGAAGAATGTGCCACCGGAATAAGAAACTCAGAGATCGGAGATGTTTCGTCAAACGGAATTCAGAGAGTGTGTGAGAGAGAGAGAACGAAGTGGAATCGAAGGCCAAGGAGGAAAAAACCCTAAGATCTGAAATCAGATTTATAAAATGAGTTTTAGACTAAAATGAGATTTATAAAATGACGACGAAAAAACGATTCGACTTGAGCGGTTCTCCGAGTTTCCTCACAACCGGAGCTTGAGGCTGTGCGTATAAATATTCTTTCTAGGGTATTCTCTTAGTTTAAGCCTTTAAGAACCCTAATCCTCTTTGTAATACTCTGTGATGGATAGTGGAAGTTTTCGGAGACGGTTCCGGCCCTAGACGTAGGATTAATCATCCGAACTGGGTTAAAAATCTCGTGTGTTATTTACTTTGCTAAGTTCAAATCTAATCCAAATCCTAACAAGTGGTATCAGAGCATCCGGGGGATTGATAGTTAGGGTTTCCGGTAAAAGGAGATAGAGTCAAAGCAATAAGATTACCTTGGACTCAGTAAGGATGGATCCAACACCGGGAAGATTTGAGATGGAAAAGTTTGATGGCAGTGGGGATTTTGGTTTATGGAAGTTCAAACTTCTGGGATAGCTAGAGATACAAGGTCTTGTGTCAGTCTAAGTGAAGATTGGACTACACTTACTACTACAGAAGTATTGAAAGAAGGAGAATTAGTCTAGAAGTGAAGGAGACTAAGGTTGATCCTAAAAAGGCTGAAAAAGATCTGAGGACTAGGAATTTGATTGCTACCTGTCTAAGTGATTGCATCCTCATAAATGAAGGAGACAACTGCTCTTGGAATGTGGAATGCACTGGAAAAGGATTACCAGACAAAGTCACTGCCAAATCGTGTTTATTTGAAGCAAAGATTTGCAAGCTTTAAAATGGAAGAGAATAAATCCATAGAGGATAATGTGGATACCTTCTTAAAGCTGGTTGCAGATTTGGCAAGCCTCAAAGTTGAGATATCTGATGAAGATCAAGCCATTCAGTTGCTTTCAAGTCTGCCTCCACCATTTGACTCCTTAGTGCATACTCTAAAGTATGGAACTGGAAGAGAAACAATTACAGTAAATGTAGTTACAAGTGCTGCGTATGATAAAGAAATGGAGTTGAAACAAAGGGGTAAGCTTCAAAAGGGAAATTCAAACGCAAATAGTTTATTAGTTGGTTCTAGAGGGAGATTAGACAGAAAAGGTAATAACTACTGAGGAAGGTCTAAGAGCAGAGGGAGGTCAAAGTCTTAGCCTAGATTCAACAGGGCTAACAACGCTGTATGCTTCATTTGTGGAAAAGAAGGGCACTTGAAGAGAGAGAGTGTCCAGAGAGAGGTAAGAATAAACATGATGATTCTGCAAATGTGGTAGTTGAAGCTCCTCAACCGATGGTGTTAACTGTGAGCACTTCAGAATCCTATGGAGAATGGATTCTGCACTCTGGATGTACATTTCACATGACTCCAGACAGGGACTTGTTATTTGACTTGGAAGAATTTGAAGGCATAAAAGTAAAGATGGCAAACAAAACAATCAGTCAAGTAAAGGGTCTTGGGAAGATCAAGATCAGAAATCCAGATAACACATAAGTGATTCTAAGTCAAGTGAGATACATGCCTGATTTTGGCAAGAGTCTAATATCAGTTGGAATGCTTGATCAGAATGGGTTCAAGTATGAAGGTGGAGATGGTATTCAACATTACTACAAGGACAAGAAGAAGGTGTTCACAACAAAATGGAGTAATGGGTTATACTATCTACATGCTAATGTGGTTAATGCATAAGCAAACTCTGTAAGGGTGGATGAGACTGATGCAGACTTATGGCACTCAAGACTGGGTCACATGAGTGCAAAGCAGATGGGATTACTCATAAAAGATGGCTATCTAAGTAAAGTAAAGATAGAGAAACTTAGCTTTTGTGATAGCTGCGTCCTTGGTAAATCCCATAAGCAGAGTTTTCCTCAAGCCAAGCACACCACCAAAGACATTCTTGAGTATGTACACTCAGACCTATGGGGTTCTCCAGCCAATTCAGAGAGTCTTGGCAACTGCAAATACTTCATCAGTTTCATTGATGATATCTCCAAGAAAACATGGGTCTACTTTCTGAGAACAAAGGATGAAGCATTTGTCAGATTCAAAGATTGGAAAACAGCAGTTGAAAATTAAACAGGCAAGAAGATCAAGTATCTAAGGATAGATAATGGACTTGAAATTCTGCAATCTACAATTTGACGGTCTATGTAGAGACTCAGGTATAAAGAGACACATAACTTGTACCTACACTCCACAACAGATCGAAGTTGCAGAGAGAATCAATAGAACTATTATGGACAGAGTAAGAAGTATGCTAGCAGAGAATCAATAGAACTATTATGGACAGAGTAAGAAGTATGCTAGCAGAGACCGTTTTGAGAAAGGAGTTTTGGGCTGAAAGCTATTTCTACAGCAGTGTATTTGATAAACAGGTCACCTAATTCTTCAATTGGGTTTAAGCTACCTGAAGAACTATGGACAGGATCTAAGCCTGACTTGTCTAACCTAAGGAGATTTGGTTGTTCAGCATTTGTTCATGTTGTTCAAGACAAGACAAGTCCTAGAGCTTGTCTTGAACAACATGAACAAATGCTGAACAACCAAATCTCCTTAGGTTAGACAAGTCAGGCTTAGATCCTGTCCATAGTTCTTCAGGTAGCTTGAACCCAATTGAAGAATTAGGTAACCTGTTTATCAAATACACTGGTGTAGAAGTAGCTTCAGCCCAAAACTCCTTTCCCAAACTGGTCTCTGCTAGCATACTTCTTACTATATTCATAATAGTTCTGTTAATTCTCTCTTTAACTACATTCTACTGTGGAGTGTGTAACACCCGGTTTTTTTTAATTAGCTAATCAATTCTACTGCATTTCATACAATCATTCAACGATTTTAATCAACATTTAATTAGGAACGCTCACAACAGTTTAGCAACCTAATACCGGGTTCACTAGACTAATATTACACACAAAAGATTATACACACAAAAGTAACTATCATCCTCTCCTCTGGCCATGATTCCGCGATCACGACTTCCTTTTACCTGCAACACAATTGGGAAAAACGAGTTGCGTAAGTAATTAATAATTACTTAGTGAGACGGTCATCCCATCTACAGGCCAATTACTTGAATAAAAGAAAAACATGAAATACCAGGATGATCAACAATGCACGAAACAAGCAACAACAAAAACATGAGCAGCAGGTCTCTCGTCGATCGACTCACACCTCCGTGTCGATCTACAGGCCCTAAAACCACATGTCAATCGACAGAAGCACTCCCGTCGATCGACATGGACTTCCCTATCCGAAACCCACACGACCCCGTGTCGATCGACAACACCCATGTCGATCGACAGGGACCCTGCTGCTCTAAGGTGAATGGCCTATCCTCTCATGTCCGAATCACCCTATTCTAAGCAACCACCTGCGATTTCTATCAACAAAATCCACCAAAAACACACAACAAACAACATATGACATCTATTCCTCAATCCAAGGACCTATGGTCGCGAACTCACCTTAGATCTGAAGAAAAAGGGAAGAAAACCACGAAGAACGCGAAGAACACCGATCTTCAATATCTGATTTTTACTCCAAATCCAACACCCAAGCCTCACCCACAGAAGCACACACTATATGATTGAGATTTAAGGACAAATCCACAAGAATCTCCTTTAAAAATCTACAAATCCTCTCAACTCTCTCTTCTCTCTCTCTAGAACTCCTTTAGATCTGATTTTGGCCTAATGGAGGAAGAAAACGCGTGTCTCCCACTATTTATACGGAACCCTAAATTCCCACACCGGCCCATTAAGCAACGAACCGAAAACAAGGCCCAAATCTGATTTTATAACGCCTGTCGATCGACACACTCAACCGTGTCGACCGACAGAGATCTCTCTGCCAAAAACTTCGAAGAGGCAACCACTCGTGTCGATCGACGCACCCCCAGTGTCGATCGACAGAGACCACTCTGTCCAAAATTTCGAAAAGCAACAGCTTGTGTCGATCGACGGGGACCTCTCTGCCCAAGACTTCGAAGCGTCCATTACCTGTGTCGATCGACGCATACCCATTGTGTCGATCGACGACTACCAAAAACCACATCTTTGGTTCACGGGCGTTACAATTCTCCCCCACTACTAAGGATTCGTCCTTGAATCCGCGAAAAATACGTCCACACAGGACCACACCTTGGCCCGCACCGGCCAGCAACACAAGAGATCCTCACATAATCTCGAAGACCCACAGACTTATCCTATTTTTATATGCACGTTCCTCAAACACTTATTACGTTTAACTCATCCACACACTCTAGGGAACCACCGCCCCCCTCGGGAAACCACCGTCTCCCCACACTATAAGGAATCCACCGTTCCAAAATAGGCACTCTGTACTATAACGGAGACCACCGTCTCGGTACAAGTACTCAGGAGACCACCGTCTCCTAGAGAGACCACCATCTCTCGGCATGTATAAAGGAAACCACCGTCTCCGATACATACCCTGGAAACCACCGTCTCCAGCACATATTCTGGAAACCACCGTCTCCAGCACATGACCTGGAAACCACCGTCTCCAGCACGTGAGTTATCCGTAATAAGTTCTAAACGCCTATAAACATCAGCGACAAGATCGCCACACGTGGTCTAAACACGATACTCCCCAACCGGAATACCCGCAAAACACAATATATCAGAACACTATCCGATAACTCAGAAAATAAGAACTCGTCTCATAATCTCATAAAACTCAATGTATATCGTTACACAATGAAAAAAATACACGAATCCACTACAACATTGGCACAAGGCGTACACGAAATTAAACCACAAAGAACTAAGCTCAAATGGCGACCTGCTCGTCGAATCATTTCTTGAACTTCAGCTTCATCTTTGCCTCTGGCTCCCAAGTCTCCTCTTGGCAACCGCCACAATCCCACAAAATCCTCAAAATAGGGATCTTCCTCCGGCGCAACTCCCGGACTCCTCTCTCTAGGATCCTCACAGGAACCGCTGGAACCGTCAAATCTGGCGGAAGATCCGCGGGGATCTCGGGCACCAACTTCTCCGACTCATGCAGGCACTTCCTCAACATCGACACATGGAAAACCTTATGAAATGCCTTCATGACCGGAGGCAACTCTAGTCGATAAGCTACCGGTCCAACACGCTCCACCACCGGGAACGGACCCAAAAACCTCGGACTAAGCTTGTTCTCTGCTATGGATCGGTTATGACCCCTCAACATAGCCATCTTGAGATACACACGATCTCCCACTGAGAACTCAAGCTCACGTCTATGCTTATCCGCATAACTCCTCTGTCTATCCTGAGCTTCTTTCATGTTCATACGCATAATACGAATCTTCTCCGTCGTCTCCTGAACATAATTAGCTCCAAGAATGCTGCGCTCCCCCACTTGGGTCCAGCATAAAGGCGTCCTACATGGCCTCCCATACAAAGCCTCAAAAGGAGCCATCCCGATACTCGCCTGAAAGCTGTTATTGTACGCAAACTCAACCAATCCCAAGTGATCGAACCACTGACCACCCCAATCCAAAACGCACATCCTCAGCAAATCCTCCATAGTCTGAATCGTCCTCTCTGACTGCCCATCAGTCTGTGGATGATAAGCCGTACTCATATGCACCTTAGTGCCCATCTCTGCCTGAAAGGCTCTCCAAAACTCTGATGCGAACCTGGGATCTCGATCAGAAACGATACTGGCTGGCACTCCATGCAGCCTCACAATCTCTCGCACAAACTTCGTAGCCAACTTAGCCGCTCCATCGGTCTTCTTAATGGCCAAAAAGTGTGCTGACTTAGTCAATCGATCTACGATCACCCAAATAGGATCATACGTCCGCGACGTAGGTAGACCCACCACGAAATCCATCGTAATCATATCCCACTTCCACTCAGGAATGGGTAGACTCTGCAGCTTGCCACTCGGAACCCCGTGCTCGGCCTTAACCAACGAACACGTGTTACACCTCGACACATAAGCTGCCACATCTCTCTTCATCCCGGACCACTGATAGTACTGCTTGAGATCCCGGTACATCTTGGTCGCGCCCGGATGAATCGAGAAATTGCTCGCATGAGCCTCACTCAAGATCTCCTGCCTCAAACCCTCATCACGAGGTACACACACTCGACCGCGAAGAAGAATCGTCCCATTCGAAGAGACCACATACTGCCCGAGACAAATCGATCAACGCCTGATCACTCTGCTGAGCCACTCTGATCCTACTAAGAAGATCTGCTTGATCCACCGCCTCCAATCCCAATGGCTCTGCCGACACGGCACAAAGACTCAACGTGCTAATCTCGCCTACCAAATCCTCAATATCATGCTCACGAGCTGAATCGGACTTCCGTCGACTCAAGGCATCCGCTACCTGATTCGCCTTGCCCGGATGATATAGGATCTCCAGATCGTAATCTGCCAGCAACTCAACCCAGCGCCTCTGTCTCATATTCAGTAACGGCTGAGTGAAGATGTGCTGCAGGTTCTTGTGATCCGTAAAAATTTGCACCTTAGCTCCATACAGATAAGATCTCCAGATCTTCAGAGCGAACACAACGGCTCCCAACTCTAGATCATGCGTAGGCCGATTACGCTCACTACCCTGCCACTGCCTCGAAGCATATGCGATAACTCGACCCTCCTGCATCAGTACACAACCCAGACCAACTCCCGAAGCATCCGTGTACACGGTGTAAGGCTTCTCCGACTCGGGTAACGCCAATACCGGCGTACTAGTCAACATCTCCTTGAGCCTCGCAAAGCTCTCCTCGCACTCTGGCGACCAGTCAAACGGAACCTCCTTACCGGTCAACTGCGTCAACGGTTGCGCCAAACTTGCAAAGCCCTTGACGAACCTCCTGTAGTATCCTGCTAAGCCCAGAAAACTCCTGATCTTGGTAGCACTACTCGGTCTAGGCCAATTTCGAATAGCCTCGATCTTGGCCGGATCCACGGAAACTCCCTCTGCAGACACAATGTGACCGAGAAAACCAATCTCACGCCGCCAGAAACTGCACTTACTCAACTTAGCATACAGCTTCTGCTCCCGAAGCCTCTCCAAAACCAATCGCAAATGCACCTCGTGCTCCTCAGCACTCCTCGAATACACCAAAATGTCATCAATAAAGATGATAACGAACACATCCAAGAACTCCCTGAACACGTCGTTCATCAATCGCATGAATGCCGCAGGCGCATTCGTCAAACCAAAAGGCATCACCACGAACTCGAAATGCCCATACCTCGTCCTGAAAGCAGTCTTGTGAACATCTGCCTCATCTATCGGGATCTGATGGTAACCCGACGCCAAGTCAATCTTGGAGAACCAGGTAGCACCCCTCAGCTGATCCAAAAGCTCATCAATCCTTGGGAGAGGGTACCTGTTCTTCACAGTAACTCGGTTGAGTCCCCGGTAATCAATGCATAACCGGAAACTCCTGTCCTTCTTCCTCACAAACAACACCGGCGCTCCCCACGGCGAAATACTCGGACGAATAAACCCCTTACTCTGAAGATCCTCCAACTGCTTCTTCAACTCTGCTAACTCTGCCAGAGCCATTCTGTAAGGAGCCTTAGATATCGGAGCCGTTCCCGGCTCTAGCTCTATCGTGAATGGGGCAGACCGAGATGGTGGTTCCCCCTTCAGCGACTGAAAAACGTCCCCGAAATCCCGGACAACGCTAATATCCTCCAAGGCAGCCTCACCACTGCCCTCCGACATCACTACCGTCGCAAGATACGCCTCGCTACCTCGCTCCAACAAACGCTCCGCCTGGATAGCCAAAATCACCAGACTATCGGAAGTCGGTCTCAAACACTGAAACACCAATCTGCCGCCATCCCGCTCGAAGCTCACTCTACCTCTGAAACAATCCAGATGAACCCGGTAAAAAGATAACCAGTCCATCCCCAAGATCACGTCATACAACACCACTGGACTAATCACCAAGTCAGCAGGCATCGAATGACCCTCGATCTGGATATCCACTGCTCTAGCACGGCCCGAAGTAGCCAGGAATCCCCCTCCAGCCACCTTGACCATGCCCGCGTGCTCACCATCGCTGCTCCGGATGCCACTACACTCGGTACGCTCCGGAGTAATATAGCACTGCGATGCACCAGAATCGAACAACACGTGGGACTCAAAACCACCCACTAACAAGGTCCCTACATAGTCACATGTGTTGAGAACCTCGATAACCCAACCACAAATAAAATAAAAGACCCGCGGAAAACTTCGAAAAAGAATACTACGACTAGAATTTACGAAGTTTGGGTTTAGAATTTACCTGTGATCTGTTCGGCTCCACTGTTCTGACCAACCTCTGCCGGAGAGAACACACGCGGTGCAGGACCAATCTGACCCACCGGCTGATGCACTGCCGCAATCTGACTCGAAGGCTGAACTCCGACTGGCTGAATCGCTGCCACACCTAGCCGCTGCAACTGGGGACACGCAGACCTGAAATGCCCCGACTCACCGCACTGGAAACAACCCTTAGACCCCCGGGAGGCCTTAGGGCAACTCACCACCCGGTGATCTAAACCGCCGCACCCGAAGCAACCCTGAGCACTGCGGCTACCTGAACTCGCCCTAGAAGGATCATCCCACCTCCTCTTTTGGCCCCGCGTGGGCCTGCTGCCCGCGCTAGAACCAGAACCAGAACCCCTACGCTGCTGATGCTGCTGCGGCTGTTGACTCCTCGGCTGAACGGCATGAGCCACAACAGGCTGAACGACAACCGGACCAGACTGCTCACGCTGATCCTCCTCAATCGAAGCTGCTAGCTCAACAAACTCCGCCCTCGAGACGTATCTGCCACCCCTGCACTGGGTCCTGATACTCAACCGCAGTCCCTACAAGAACCGCTGAACCAAAGCTCGCTCGTCATCCATCCCATGCCCAGTATGAACCACCAACCTACTGAACTCGGCGTCATACTCACGCACTGACAACTCTCGATGCGCCAAGGACATGAACCTCATCTGAAGACGATCTCGAGCCTCCTGAGGGAAATACTTGGCGTTGAACTCCGCCAAGAATTCACCCCAAGTCCACTCTGCACGCCTAGCCTCAATAGCGCGCCACCAACAATGGGCATCACCACTCAGATAGTGGACAACCAACTCGATCTGGTACTCGGCAGGACACCTGATCGATCTGAAGTTACGCTCTAACCTCAGACGCCACTCATCAGCCGCCTCAGGACCAACACTACCCTCGAAGAACGGCGTACCTATCCTCTACAACTGTCCCATCATCTCGAGATACGACGGAACCTGCACTGCAACTGCAGCCCTCGGCTGCTCAGCAACTGCAGCCCCCTGCTGCAAACCGGCCACTGGAGGAACACCCGGAGCCTGCTCATGAGCCACCGGCAGAAAACGTACCAACAACTGCGTCAGCAATCCCACGACCTGGTCATCACGACCCAGAGCTATAGCAGCACCTCCACCAGGGCCCACTGGAACTCCCCCGCCACCACTGGCACCGGCCAACACACTGGCACTACGCGACTGAGACTCTGACGTGGTCGCCACACCCTGCAAAACACTCTGCGCTGTGCTCTCCACTGACTCAGCAACACGCCTACGACCACGGCCCCGGCCTCCACAGCCACCCACTCTGCCACCACGGACCACAGCCCTGCCCCCACGGGCACCAGCTCTACCACGACCCCTAGCCCTGGTATCCATCTTACTGCAACACAGATCAATAGATACCACCCTAGAGATCACAATCCTAAACACACAATCTTACCGCAGAATCTCTTTGAAGGCCGAAGAGGATGATACTAAGACTGAAAATGACTAAACACAATTAATCAATTTAACACATAGTCTCAGTTCATCCAAACCTAACAGTCCTAAAACCGTATCGCTCTGATACCAAAATGTAACACCCGGTTTTTTTTTTAATTAACTAATCAATTCTACTGCATTTCATACAATCATTCAACGATTTTAATCAACATTTAATTAGGAACGCTCACAACAGTTTAGCAACCTAATACTGGGTTCACTAGACTAATATTACACACAAAAGATTATACACACAAAAGATCATATCATCCTCTCCTCTGGCCATGATTCCGCGATCACGACTTCCCTTTACCTGCAACACAATTGGGAAAAACGAGTTGCGTAAGTAATTAATAATTACTTAGTGAGACGGTCATCCCATCTACAGGCCAATTACTTGAATAAAAGAAAAACATGAAATACCAGGATGATCAACAATGCACGAAACAAGCAACAACAAAAACATGAGCAGCAGGTCTCTCGTCGATCGACTCACACCTCCGTGTCGATCGACAGGCCCTAAAACCACATGTCGATCGACAGAAGCACTCCCGTCGATCGACATGGACTTCCCTGTCCGAAACCCACACGACCCCGTGTCGATCGACAACACCCCATGTCGATCGACAGGGACCCTGCTGCTCTAAGGTGAATGGCCTATCCTCTCATGGCCGAATCACCCTATTCTAAGCAACCACCTGCGATTTCTATCAACAAAATCCACCAAAAACACACAACAAACAACATATGACATCTATTCCTCAATCCAAGGACCTATGGTCGCGAACTCACCTTAGATCTGAAGAAAAAGGGAAGAAAACCACAAAGAACGCGAAGAACGCGAAGAACACCGATCTTCAATCTCTGATTTTTACTCCAAATCCAACACCCAAGCCTCACCCACATAAGCACACACTATATGATTGAGATTTAAGGACAAATCCACAAGAATCTCCTTTAAAAATCTACAAATCCTCTCAACTCTCTCTTCTCTCTCTCTAGAACTCCTTTAGATCTGATTTTGGCCTAATGGAGGAAGAAAGCGCGTGTCTCCCACTATTTATATGGAACCCTAAATTCCCACACCGGCCCATTAAGCAACGAACCGAAAATAAGGCCAAAATCTGATTTTATAACGCCTGTCGATCGACACACTCAACCGTGTCAATCAACAGAGATCTCTCTGCCAAAAACTTTGAAGAAGCAACCACTCGTGTCGATCGACGCACCCCCAGTGTCGATCTACAGAGACCACTCTGTCCAAAACTTCGAAAAGCAACAGCTTGTGTCGATCGACAACACCACGTGTCGATCGACGGGGACCTCTCTACCCAAGACTTCGAAACGTCCATTACCTGTGTCGATCGACGCACACCCATTGTGTCGATCGACGGCTACCAAAAACCACATCTTTGGTTCACGGGCGTTACGGAGTGTAGGTACAAGTTCTGTGTCTCTTTATACGTGAGTCTCTACATAGACCGTCAAACTGTTGATTGCAGAATTCAAGTCCATTATCTATCCTTAGATACTTGATCTTCTTGCCTGTTTGATTCTCAACTGCTATTTTCCAATCTTTGAATCTGACAAATGCTTCATCCTTTGTTCTCAGGAAGTAGACCTATGTTTTCTTGGAGAAATCATCAATGAAACTGATGAAGTATTTGCAGTTGCCAAGACTCTCTGAATTTGCTGGAGAACCCCATAGGTCTGAGTGTACATACTCAAGAATGCCTTTGGTGGTGTGCTTGGCTTGAGGAAAACTCTGCTTAATGTACGCTATGATTGGTTCTAGACCTGATTTAGGTCATGCAATAGGCCTAATCAGTAGGTTTATGTCACAACCAGGGAAGGACCACATGTCAACTGTGAAATGGGTGATGAGGTATCTAAAGGGAGCTATGGAGACTAATCTTACTTTCAGAAAGGTTTCAGAGAGTTTCAGCATAGAAGGGTTCAGTGATTCAGACTATGCAACTGATTTGGATCAAAGACGATCAGTTACAAGCTATGTTTTTAGAGTTTGGGGCAACACAGTGTGTTGGAAGTCCAACCTACAGTCAGTAGTGGCACTTTCAACTACAGAGGCTGAATATATGGCTCTTTCATCAGCTGCGAAAGAGGCCATATGGATTAATGATTTTACAGATGAATTGGGTTTTAAGGCTAAAAGTGTTTTATTACACTATGACTCTCAAAGCGCACTGACCTTGGCTAAGAACGCAGTACACCATGAGAGGACTAAACATGTTGCAACCAAATTCCATCATATCAGAGATACATCAGCAGCAGGTATTATTACTCTATCTAAAATACATACATCTAAAAATCCAGCAGATTTTTTAACTAAGGCATTACCTGGGCCAAAGTTTCATATGTGCTGTGGTTTGTTTAACGTCGCTTAAGCGGCGTCAAGCTCCAGGTGACTCACTGTCAGAAGGATACCTCGCAAAAGAAAGAAGCAACAAGGAAGAATCATCTTAGGCATATGCGAGTGTGATAGAATATTAAAAGGTTCTGGTTAATAGTTACCTGTGAGGATAAGGAATTGAAACAAATGTTGTTCAGTTCCAGGTGGAGTATCCTGCAAATAAAAGTCGAAATTGGTCAATTTCGCAAAGATATGTAAAGTCTTTATCAGATCGGAAAAGGATCTCAAAGGAATCGGAATTACATGGCTTGGTAAATTGAATCAGAGCCTGATTCAAGAGGTTTTTTCCTTAGGTGTGAAGACGATTGTTGCGTCATCTTAGTGATTGGTTTCTGATGGTAGTTGATGGATCAACTCAAAGCATCGGAACAAAGACGACAAAGGCATCAGTGGGTTCCAGAAAAGTCGCCGGAAGTCGAAGGAAAAGTCGCCGGAAAAGTCAACCCGGTGGTCAACAGAGGTCAACGGCCGGTCAACGATTGACCTGGTCAAAATCCCAATCGGCGGTTATTGGAATTGGTTTGCCAAAATTAAAAATCAGAAAGGATTGAAGTAAACCGGACATAACCAGAATAAACCAGTGAACAGAATATGGGCCGTTGATCTGATAGGAGTGATCTGGGCCGTTGATCTGGGGCATCAGATCTGGACCGTTGATCTGGATCAAATCTAGATCGGTGAATCTGAGCCGTTGATTCACCTCCGTCGTGATTCCGATTGATCCAACGTTCGGAATCACCGCCGTCCACCATTTTCTCGCCGGAAAACTATGGAGCTCAACGCCCCTAACAAGATCAACCCGCAAATCACCGCCGTCCGCCGTTTTTTTGCCGGAAACGAGATTGCGAAGAAGAAGAAGAGTGAGTTTGAGGATCTCTTTGTTTCTTCTCATCGCCGGAGCTACATAATCGTCTTCGTTGGCAGCGGCGGAGGAAGTTTGGCGATGGCGACGGGTTTTTTACAGTCGGCGGCGGAGGAAGGTGAGAAAGAGGAGAGGATCGTGAGATGAAGAAGAGAAGGAAGAAAAGAGAGAGGAGCAATGAAGAATTCATTTTTAATTCTCTTTGTTTTATTATTGGGCTTTTTTATGTAAATCGGGCTTAATGTGGAGTTTATTGGTATTAAGACCCAATTTAAGCTCTATAAATCGGGCTTAGGGTGACTATAAATATTTTCTCTAAGGTATTCTCTTAGTTTAAGACTTTAAGCACCTTAATCCTCTTTGTAATACTCTGTGATTGATAGTGGAAGTTGTCAGAGACGGTTCCGGCCCCAGACGTAGAATTAATCATCCAAACTGGGTTAACAATCTCGTGTGTTATTTACTTTGCTAAGTTCAAATCTAATCCAAATCCTAACAATCACATCTTAAACCATGGATTCTCCGACTAATTCACAGAAACATCTGCATAGGTAATTGATTTGGATCTGCATAGGTGAAGATCACATCTTAAACCATGGATTCACCGACTAATTCACAGAAAACAGGTAAAAGAAAAAGCGATTTGACTCATTTCATTGTTAATTCATTTCTTATTCTGTAGATTTCTCGTAGGTTTCAGATATGGCGATCTCTCCTACTTTCTTGTTTTCAGTTCATCACATCATCGAACCAATTGATTTGGATCATAGGTTTAATCTTCCGCTATTGAGAGAAATCTACCCAGCTTTCTGAAATGTTTTATGTAATTGATTTTGTATTCGTAAACTCTGCATAGCCAATAAAGCTGTTTCCACAATATTCTAGGGTTTCTTGCAATTCTTGTGATTTGTGTTCTTTATTTCAAGTTACATAAATACCTTAGGCATAATACTTGTTTAGTAAAGAGTTTATGGGAATCTGAAGAAGAATAAGAAAAAGATACTTATTTTTTGTACATTGATTTGGTATACAGTTTTGGATGATGAAGAGATTGATTACTCTCTTAGGCATAATACTTGTGTCTTCTTGCTTTGTATACAGTTTTGGATGATGAAGAGATTGATTACTCTATCAAACCAGAGTTATATAATTCGAATCTTGTCAAAGGTAATTTCCATTTCTATGAACATTTTTGTTTCTTTAGAAACATAATTGAATTTTTGTTTTCAAAATGTCGCTAGTTTTTCGCTGCTGGTCTTGAAAAACTAGCGACTTGTTCAATTTCTACCCCATGTGTTTGCTTCCTGAAAAATAGACTGATAGTGAATTGCTAGATTATATGTCAAATGTTGACTTGATTTGGAGACTATTAACCATATCCTACAGGCTCTAGATATATAACATTTGAAAGTCTAAAGATTTTGTTTAGGAATGGCAATGTTGATTGGATTTGAACCGGTTAACGAGTTGATTTACTAGAGAATCTCTCTTGACCGAGTTCCCAATATTGACCTTTAAAGGCTAGTTACAATACTCATGCACAGAGTGACAGAAACACGAGGAGACTTATTATGACCTTCGAATCTACGGTTTAGAATGTGCTCTTTTTGTTTTTGTACTCTTCAGTTTAGTGATTACAGTCTTGTTTATAACTTTGGTCCCTTATTAGATTGAGTTAAGTCTTATGGTGGTGGTATCTTGTTGTAGCTTGATGAGCAGGAGAAGGAACTGAAGCAGAAGCTTCACCTAGATAAAGACCGGGTTGATAGGAGCATTGAGGAGATGGCTAATGAGGCTTCCCAATACAGGTCTCTTTTGGATCATTAGTTATCAATAACATTTCAAGCTATCCAGTAACTTTAATAAAGATTATTTGTAACAAGTTATGCTTGATGTCATAGACTTCGATTTGTACTTGTTATCCTGGGCATTAAACTTATGCTTGATGTCATAGATTTTTTTTATAATCTTATGTTATATATATATATATATATATATATATATATATATATATATATATATATATATATATATATTACTTTGATTTAATCCATTTTGCAAACTCTTTTATTATTATTATTATTATGAGACCGACATCGGGCTTACCATTACCATTGGAGACATATTTATTAACAATCTCTTATTGAGTTTCAAACAATAAAATAATATTAAAACTAACACTAAAATATATTTTATGAGACCATAAAAATCTTACCAATGTGCATGCTCTATATATTAGGCCCAAATAATTTTCTTCAAAATTGAACCGGGAAATGTTTCTATCCCATTTTTTCATTCACCGCTTAAGTGAAAAACTGAACCGCCAAAACCAATTGTTACCTGGAAAAAAAATTGGTGCAAAATATTTTAGATATACAAACCCACGTCTTAGTTTGTGGCTATTTGTGTCTATTTGAAACCCTATACCCTAAACCAATTAGTAATACTTAGTTACAGATAGATATGAAAATATTTCTGTTTACTTAAATACTCAATATATCATATATACATAAAACACACAATTAATTATTAAATATATAATTTAAGTTAATCTGATTATATATATATATATATATATAACAATTTAGTAATAATTTCTAATGAGTAGTTAACAAATTATGCAAACTACATTATTATTATTCAAAGTACATTATGCAATCAATCATACAATATTTTAATTATCAGAATCTAAACTAGAATCTTAGTATTCATGATATTCATCTTCTAAATCATCTTCGGGAACATGCTCATCATTAGGATTATCCATCAGTATAGACTCATCATCTGATGCGTCTTCGAGCGCATGAGTTTCAACTCGGATCATACTAGCACTTGCAACTACATGGTGATGAAGTTCCTCTTGAAATGAATTTTGTGTACCTTCTTGGGTTTCATGAAACTCCCTCGGCATAACTTTGGTCGTCGCCCACAATTATTCTCTGTTTGGATGCATTCGCGGATAAGTAATGTAACAAATTTGATCACATTGCTTTGGTAATATGAAAGGATCATATTTGTCGTACTGCTTTTGTGGGCAAACATCGACAATACTATTTGGATGCCTCCGTATTCCTCGACCAAGTGTGCAATTAAACCATTCACATTTGAAAATCATTGCTTTTAGTCCAATAGCCCCATGATACTCTATCATGAATATCTCATCGATTAATCCAAAATACTCCGTGTCAGCGGTTCCACGAATACATACAATAATTCATCGTTTTCTTATTGTTTCCATGTTGACGTGTATGGTAGTGGTATCCTCTTGAAAAATACATAGGCCATGAAGTTAACTGATGCTTATGACCTTGCACAAATTCAAGCATCCACAATGGAAATTCATATGACTCGCTTGCCTCGTTAATCTGCAAATATTCAAAATCTTTCAATAGATGATATAAAAAAAGAAATTTAGTTTTTTTAAGACTTACGTAATCGCGACACCACTTTGCAAATTGGTCATCTTTTGCTCTCGTCATTGCGTCGAAAGAAATATTTGGGTTGTATAACGTCATATACTCTTCAAACATCCTGCGTACATTTAAATACCATAAATCCAAAAATATGTAAATTACATATATATATGTGTATATATATATAATTATTAAATATAAATATACATATACATATAAATATGATAATTATCTTTCATACGGTGTGAAAACTTCACAATTAAGTAGTAAAAATGTTTGGAGCACATTATAATCCTCGTCATTTAACCAAGCACTTGATGATTTGCCACTGATTGATTCGTCCCACTTGTTGGAACATAATCAGAACATCAGGATAAGCGTAGGTGAATCGTACTTCATTGACATTTTCTGAGGAGTCTAGACTTCTGAGAGGCGCTATATAATTTGCTGTCACATACGAAATCTCTTCGTTTACACACTGAGAACCTATCGACCCTCAAATTTGTGCCTTGTTTTAGCCTTTTTTTAGATGGTACATGTATCGTTCGAACGGATACATCCACCTATATTGAACCAGTCCACCTAAAGCAGCTTCATCTGGAAGATGCACATGTAGATGTTCCAACACTTCAAAGAACGACGGAGGAAAGATCTTTTCAAGATTGCAAATCTTGATAGCAATATCTTCTTTCAATACGGCAACATCTTCGGTCTTTAGAACTTTTGTAGATATATCTCGAAAGAAGAGTGCAATATCTACAAACATATAAAAGTAGTATTAATTAATTAAGTAAGAAGATTAATTAATTTAAAGAATATAATGATTAAATACTTGAAATTGCAGTGTGAACAGGTTTCGGAAGCAATTCTGCAAAGGCAATTGGGAGAAGTCATTGCAAGATGACATGACAGTCATGGCTTTTGAGACCCGGTATCTTTCCAGTGTTCACGTTAACAGAACGTGAAAATTTTGAAACATAACCTTCTGGAAATTTAATCGCATTCTTCACCCATATAAGAAATATACCTTTTCCTTCTTTGAGAATCTAAAGATCGGAACAGGCACTTTTTCATCTCGATTAACCTCCAATTCAAGTCTTCGGCAAAACGCAGGGAGATCCTTCCTTGATTTTATTGTATCTTTTGTTCTTCCCGGAACGTTTAACAACTTGTTGATGAGATTGTCGAATATTTTTTTCTCAGTATGCATGAAATCGAGGTTATGTCTAAGAAGTAGATTCTCCTAGTATGGTAACTCCCAAAATATACTTTTTCACCAAATTATGGTAATCACCATACCCATCAGCAACATTGTCATGATCTTTGCCTTCACAATCAATAGTCTTGAACAACCCGTGTATGTTGTTTATCACTTCGTACAAAATTTCCTCCCCATTTAACCATGGCGGAGGATCAGCAAAGAACTTTTCCCCCTTTCGAAAAGCTTTCACATTCCACCTATAACGATGTCCTGGAGGCAAAAACTGCATGTGGCAATCGAACCAACTATGTTTTCTTCCATTCGGCAACCAAAACGATTTTGTCTCATCCATACAATACGGACAAGCTAAATTTCCATGTGACATCCATCCAGATAGCATACCGTGTGCCAGAAAATCACTTATCGTCCACAACAGCATAACTCTCATCGTGAATCTTTCCTTCCGCGATACATCGTAAGCCACAACACCAACACTCCATAAATTATGTAATTCTTCTATCAACTGTTGAAGATAAATATCTAGGCTTTTCTTCGGATAGTTTGGCCCCAAAACTAGTATAGAAAAAAGGAAATATTCTCTCTGAATACACATTCCGGGGGGTAAATTGTATGGTGTAACAATGACAGGCTTAATAGAATATGGTTGCCCATTCATACCAATTGGATTAAATCCATCAGTTGATAAGCCTAGATAAATATTACGACTCTATGAAGCCAATGCGAGATATACCTTCTAAAAATGCTTCCATGCTTCTCTATCAGAGGGGTGATGCATTTCTCCTTCGGGGGACAAATGTTCTGCATGCCATCTCATTTGTGATGCTATCATCTCTGATTGGTACAACCTTTTCAGCAGATCCGCAATTGGTAGATAAAATATTCTCTGCTTTGGTATCTTTTTCCCCGATCGACCAACATTTGGTTCATACTGATTTTTTCCACAAAATCGGCATTGAGTCAACTTGCGGTCTTCTCCCTTCCAAAATAGCATATAATTATCCGCACATACGTCTGTCTAGTGACATGGCAACCCTAGCGACCGCGTCAATTTTTTTGTTTCGTGATTTGGAGCTTTATTAGGCAACGGAAGAACTTTTTTGAATGTTTGGGTAATATCATCCATGCATGCTTCAGAGAGATTGTAATTGGTATTCTAAAGCATCACTTTCGAATTCAAGTACAATTGAGAAATCCCATCAGCACATCCCTCGTAAAGGGGTTGCTTTGCCACCTCTAACGCCTGGAAAACACTATCATGTGTTTCCTCTTAAAATGGTGTCTTGTTGTTTTTGGGGAAATTGACACCGCCGGAAAACATGTTAACATCTCCGCTTGGATCATGAGACTGGTCTACCAGAACATGAATGTTAGAATAATCATTCCATGTTTCTTGTCCGCTAACTTTGTGAGTTCTCGATGCTTCGCCGTCGTAGTTGCAATTTTCTCCATGATGCGTCCACACATAATAATTCTCCGTAGATCCGTGTCTAAACAGGTGATTAGCCATTGTATATGATGTTCAACGCGATTGGTTTTTGCATTTCTTACATGGACATTGTAAATTTTGTCGCTCTGAGTAAGAAGGATGATTACGAGCAAAATCAAGAAAAAAATTTACTCCCTCAACAAAAATATCGGAAACGTATTTTTGGCTAGAATCAGAAAACCATTTATACATCCACTCTCTAGATTCTAAAAATTTTAACATTTTTTGTTATTGATTTTTTTCTTCTGTTTCTAAACAATGGTGTGAGCGTGAGACTTTATAATCAAAATTGAGACACAAATAGCCACAGAATATGTCATGGCTACATCGAATATATTCCAAGAATATGTTCTGCTAAGGAAAAGAAGATGAGACGCTTGATCAAAGAAAGAAAAGAAGAGTAGACTTTTTGCAGGGATATTCAAATAATAACTATTAGCTATGAATAGCCACAAAGCAGTTTGTGGCAATGTGTACTTTTGTTTCAACCCAAAGCTTTCCCGTGATTGTTTAATATGACTACTCAAATTTGTAAATCAATTCAGTCTGTAAAGCTGTATGATGATAGTTGTGCAATTAATTATATTTTAGAGACAAATAGCCACGAATGAGTTGTTGCTAAGCCCCCATGTCGGCAATGGTTCTAAGACACAAAGAGCCACGATAGGTGTTGTGTCTATATTTCTACAATTACAATTGTAGCTATCTGTGGCTATGTAGCCACAAAACGTTTTCGTAACTAATTGTGGTAATGTTGCCAGAAATTGACACAAACAATGAAATGTAGCTATATAGCCACAAAATAGCTACAAATTTTGTTAATTTTTAAAATTGTGTGTTTTGTGGCTATTTATCTATAGCTACAAAAATGGTGTAGCTAAATTGTGGCTATAAGCAGGTTTTCTTATAGTGTGTGTAGCTTTAGGGTTCAACATGTCATTAACTCATGCTTTTTTTTATTGTTGTGATGGCTTCCATTCAACGACCCACAAAGATGTCATTAACGTCATCACTAATGACATTAGATGTAGGGTTTGTAAGGTAACACTCATGCACATGTGATTGGTTTGGCTCTTAGGTTGATGATAAATTAACATGATAGTTTTTCTTAGATAGAACTAAGCATATGTTCGTCTATATTATAAACTCCAAAGCTGTCATTTGGGACTATTTATTGTTCTCTTAGAAGTTAACTTTGAATAGGATGCAAAGTAAGAAGCCTAAAGTAATTTGTGGACATCAAGGAGCACATAGAGGAAGTTAGATAACCCCACAATAATTAACATAAACACGGTGAGTAATACATTCTTAACTATGCCTTTAAATCAAGGGATATTATAGAAATTTTGATATAGGTTATAATCTAAGTGGTTTATGCTTTTGATAATAAAGAGATGCTTATAACAAAAGAGGATTTCCTGCTTCATCTACACTCCACGGGACATATGAAGAAGACGAAACATCTGTCAGTTTTCGAGCCATGTTCTTTTGTTGAAATATGCAATACGGTGATTTCTGACCTCCACCACCTCTTTCGTCATTGCTACTATTGATTCGTCAACCCTAACTCTGCCGAAAACGCTGATAATGGTCAAACCGAGTCCTCTGGCGATGATAAATGAAACATACCTATCCCAAGCCCCAAAATTTATGGGTAGTGACCCGATCCATTAAGGTTCCCCATGGTCCAACTCCTTAAAAGCCTTATGATTAATGGCTCAAACCTAGGTATTTAAGGTTAATCCTAAAGCTTAATAGTGTTTTTGGCACACAAAATACCTAGAGAGAGATCCGCGCAAGAAGAGAAGCCGACGGGGAGGAAAGAGAAAGGATCGAGGAAAAAAGCGTGTCGTGGTTAGGGGAGAAGGATGTGATCATGGAGATGTCATGGAAATTGTGAACTGGTACAACGACAGTCTGTACATGGCCGGCGATACCACGTACGGTGGCAGAGTCTCGGCTTGCCGAATATGAAGAAGAGGCGGAAGTTTGAGGAGGAAGCTACGGCCGCAAGAGGCTCAGATGATGCACGCAAGTGCATCAGTGACAGTTGTAGAGAGGCAGGAAGACCTTGTAGACGTGCCGGTGGTATGGAGATCAACACTGGAAGTTTTGGTACGGCGAGGCAAAGGTGTAACATCGCGGCGTGGTCGAGGAAGGGCCACGGTAGGGAGGAAAGGCCGATCAACGGCAAAGGGAGGCGTCATAGATGAAACCAACAAGTCACCGGAGCGTGAGGACTCATCGGAGAGGATTCCGACCAAGTCAAGCGTCGAGCAATGGCGGCGTTCCTGTGGATGCATGTGGGAGCCGGTTTGGGATGAAACCCTTGGGTTTCCTTTGGTTGCTTCCTTCACAAGGTAACTCCCAAACCCTAATGGTCCTGTTTGGGTTAACCGGATGGGTTAGGCCGATTTAGCTAACCGAGTTGGTTCGGTTTGGTTTAGCTAACCAGGTCAGTTTGGTCTGATTTAGCAAAGCGGGTCGTTTGGTCTTGTTTAGCTTATTGGGTTAGTTTG
Organism: Draba incana; assembly: GCA_963576765.1. Classification (NCBI taxonomy): domain Eukaryota; kingdom Viridiplantae; phylum Streptophyta; class Magnoliopsida; order Brassicales; family Brassicaceae; genus Draba; species Draba incana. The sequence continues at coordinate 8,250,055 of OY755205.1, read as the reverse complement.
GTCTGGTTTAGCTAACCGGTTCGGTTTGGCTTGGTTTAGTTAACTCAATTGTTATGCAAGCTTAGTAATTGTCGGGATCTGAGTTGGTTACTTGTGTGTTGAGTTTTAGCTCGACGCAGGCTGAGCCTGTGGGAGTACCAACCAATGCAAGTCGTTTCACCTCGGAGTCACTAGGAATATTAAGGTGAAGAACAAGTTTTGTAATCCCTTGGACTCATTAATGCAAGTTGAGTATATAGACTTGTTTAGGCTAGTTCTAGAACATGGATTGATATTGCTAGAGCTTGGTTCTTAAGGTGGTTGTGTGATGCATATATAATCGCTTGGTTGCGTGGTATCTTGGTTGGTTTGGTTATCGGGTCGTACCAGTCTGGTTTATAGACGACATGTTGAATATGTATATGATATCTATTGAGGTGTTGGATCCTCTTGCTTATGGAATATACATGGTTTAGGTATCCCTAGGGTTATCTATTGAGGTGTTAGATCCTCAGATATATGTGTTGTAATTGTACGGGTTGCGCTAAGGGAGACGTAAGCCAACTGGTGGTGTGATTCAGTTAGGGCTTAGCTGTCGTAATTATTATTTTGCATAATAATTCGGGCCTTTATTTGTTTATATGCTTATTTGTTGATATGATCTCTATGGATTGTGTGGCGTTAGCTTACCCTCACCGAGTAATTATCATCCGAATTACTCACCCCTCTCTTTTATTTGTGTTACATGTATGAGTGATATACTCTAGTGAGTTGGGTTAGGTCGGAATCGTCGGTGTGGATAAATACCCTGGGTCAGGAATGTTACAATTGGTATCAGAGCGGTTTGCCACTCTAGTTCTGACCTGGAGGGCACAAATTTCGAAAACTATATATAGTATAAAACCTATTTTTCGAGTCTATCAAAAACCATTTTCAAATGTTTTAGTTGGGGCATGTGGATGAATGACACCAAACTCACCGACTTAAGATGACCCGATCTAGTGTCTTAGTATGAGTGGGTAGAGATTAGAATAAATTTCTTATGTGTCCATTTATTTCTTCTTGCCAGTGGATTGCAACACCGAGTCGGCGGACGATATGCGAGGAGTGAAGGAATTTGTAACAGGTTTTACCGGTTTAATCTCTATTAAACAACCTAACATAATTCCTTTTAGCCTAGGATCTAGGGTTTGTAAACTATGAATCTACAAGAACGGATCTTGAATATACCTGGAGTTTATGCAGCGGAATAGGGTCAGGTTATCGAGATCTATAGCGCCTCAAGTGCTGCGCCTCTACTGTTAGTCCACACGCACACAAACTGGAATCCGCCGGGTTGCTAGTTCCGGTGAATCGGATCTCTCTGGGAACTTGTGTTTTCCTTTGGGTGGCTAAGAATGATTTCTCTGAATCTCTTAGGTCAGGTCGTGCCTCATATATCATATATATAGGCCCTAGAGAAAACCCTAATTGATCTGAACCGATTCAGAATCAATCAAGTCATTAAACCGAAATCATTATTTTGGTTAAAGCCTCGTGTTGATCGACACCACTCTTTGGTGTCGATCGACACACCTTATAAAACACGATTCTGATGTGTATCAAATACACATCATTTGATCATTACATTAATGATCATTCCCACATAAAGTATACCCAGTTTGCTTAGGTGTGTGATCCTGTAGGATCATATAATACTAGCAATGAGTTCATAACTCATAGATCATGAGTAGTTTCTAGCAAAACGTCATGACCACCTAGTATCATATGAATGTATAATCTCGACAGTACAACTATCACTAAAGTGAATACAAGTGTGATTTCAGGACATTCCTAACAATCTCCCACTTGTACTGGAATCAGCCATTCCTTTAATCCCTTCGTCGCTATATCTCGATATGGCATAAGGCAAGAACCGTGTCATCCTTATTATAGCCATTATCACGTTCGTTGAACTCCGATTCATACTGATAAAAAACAAACGACTGACAATCACCTCGTTTGAGCGCGCGACGCATTTCTCAGTATCAAATCTTCGATGGGCCCTGAGATATTTATCTCTTGTTATATAGGAGGGACAAATCCCATCTTGTTCCATCCCTGTTCCTTCACACACTTCATGATACACCCAATCAATGCCTTTATAGTCACCTGTTACGACTAACGTTTGACAAAGTCAAAGCGGACCAATTCATATGCAAGAAATCATGATGAACTCAGGTCTAAGGAATATACTCTATAGTCGTAATGAGAACCTCTTATGACACTTATATAACTATCCTGTAGAGTTCTCATTAGCGGGTCATGTCCGATCATATGTTCCCTAACATATATCTATGTGATTGACTTTAATACTCCTATTAATGACTCCATGAAACTTAGTCATCAGTCACCTCACATACCAGTCTCACGTGGTTGTTAGTGTCCTAATTTAACAACCTTGACCGGGGACAATTATAATCTATGTCATTTATCGCTTATAGGGTTTCATGATCAAGTCCTCAACTTGATGACCTATAAGAATGCCATAAATTACTTTGGGACTATTATTCAATTATCCAATAATCAAATAATATATGAAACAATTTCATAATGACATAATCAAAATATGTCTATTTGAACATCATGATATAACTAAATCCATTACAACTCCCACTAGAATCAAGATCACATCTTAATATATACTATACCTACAGCAGAGGGTGAAGCTCATGCTTAGGTCGTGGGAGAGGCTGCGGCGCTCTGCTTGGAACTCTTTCCAACAAACCGCAGGCTGCGATGCTCTGCTTGGAACCCTTTCCAGCAAGCCGCACCACCGTATAGACACAAGATATAACCAGGTTTTTACCGGAAATCGTCTTTGTCCGTCTAACCACTCTCAACAAAAACCATTACTTCCTCAGTTCACCAAGCTCTTATTCTTAGTATTCATCAAATACTTGAGAATATTCTTGGTAACTGTCCAGTGACTTTCACATGGATCATATTGGTATCTACTCGTCATGCTTAACATTTTAAGCAACACCTGGACGAGTGCAGGTCATGGCATTCATGATAAGTTCCACTGCTTACGCCTGGGAATCCTACTCATTCGTTCTAGGGACACTGCGTCTTGCCAAGATTAATGCCATGAGACATTGGTATGAAGCCCTTCTTGGAATCATGTATACTGAATCTGTCCAAGACCTTATCACCATAAGCATCTTGCCACGATCCATTTAGCCAATCTATCTCTATAGATTCCAATCTATCTCTATAGATTCTTATTCCAAGAATGCATGCGGCTACTCCCATGTCTTTTATTGAAAAACAACTTCCGAGCTAAGTCTCTAAAGACTGAAGCAACGGACCGTCATTTCCGAGAACAAGTATGTCATCTACATACACAACGAGAAATGCAACTAGATCGAAATCACTATTTCGGTCATAGCCTAGTATCGATCGATACCTTCACTCCCACTAGTCTTCATGTAAACACATAGTTCCTCTTCGTTCCTGATGAAGTCAAACCTTTTGACAGCTTTATCATAACGAAAACTTCAACTCCGTGATGCTTGCTTCAATCCATAAATGGATCGACGAAGCTTGCATTCTTTGCCAGCATTATTAGGATCTGTGAAACCTCAGGTTGTGTCATGTACACATCCTCTTCCAGAATTCCATCAAGGAAAACTGCTTTCACATCCATTTGTCAAATCTTATCACTATGATAAATGGCAGTTGCTAGTAGAATCCGAATGGATTTAAGCATAGTGACTGGGAATAGGTCTCTTTATAGTCATACCATGAATTTGTTTGAAACCTTTAGCCACCAACTTAGCTTTGAATATCTGGATATTCTCATCCATGTCAATCTTCTATTGAAGACCTATTTACACTCAATTGCTTTTATGCCATCGTGTAAATCTACCAAGTATCATAACTGGTTTTCTGACATGAATCCCATTTTGGATCTAGCGGCTCCTAGCCATTTTACGGAGTCCGGGCCCAACATCGCTTCTTCATAATTCGCAGGCTCGTCTCTGTCAATGATCAACAAGTCATGACACTCGGTCACGAGAAATCCATATCTCTCAAGGTCGTTACGAATCCTTTTGGATCTGCGAACTTCAGGCACCACAGGCGTAGGTTCTACAACTCTTTGTGGATCTAGCTACTTCTCTTCCTTAACAGGTTGAGTAGTCTCCTGTGATTCTCGAACATTTTCGAGTTGTACTTCACTCCCACTGTTCTTCTTGGAAAGACAATCTCTCTCAAGAAAACATAGTTCTTAGCAACAAACACTTTGTTCTCAGAACGGTTGTAGAAGTAGCAAGCCTTGCTTTCCTTAGTATAACCAATGAAGTAGCATTTGTCGGATTTGGGTGCGAGCTTGTTAAACATTTTACATAAGCCTTAGAAACCCAAATTTTCAGGAAAGACAAATTGGAACATTTCCAGTCCACATCTCATGTGGTGTCTTTACAATTGATTTTGATGGAACCCTATTTTGTGTAAACTCAGATATTTCTAGAGTGTGTCCCTAAAAGGGATAATGGAAGATCTTTGTGACTCATCATTGATTGAACCATATCCAATAAGGTTTGATTCCTCCTCCGGAAACTCCAAAATTTTCATTGGGGCGTTTCAGGAGGATTGAGCTGTGAAACAATTCCACACTCTCTCCGATGATCACTTAACTCTTGACTGTAGTATTCTCCTCCGCGATCTGATCGAAAAGCTATAATCCGCCTCCGCGATCTGATCGAAGAGCTCTAATACTTTTGGCAATTTTGATTCTGTACTTCATTTTGGAACTCCTTGAACACTTCAAAAGATTCCGACTTGCGATTCATTAGATAGGCATAGCCATGCCTACTTAAGTCATCAGCAAAGGTAATGAAGTACTGGATGTTTCTTCTAGCACTGGTGCCCATCGGGCCGCACATATTTGTATATATAAGGCCTAATAGTTCGTTGGCCCTTTCAATTAAATTCTAAAAAGGCCTTAGTCATTTTGCCCAATTAGCAGGATTCACATTTCTCACATGATTCATAATCAAGTGAGCCCAAAAGCCCATCACTATGGAACATCTGAATCCTCTGTGGCCCAAATGACAATGCTAAAGAACTAATTTGTGTTTATGTTATAGACAAGCATATATTGGTTTAAGACATAAAACCCATTCTCTAATGGGGTGCTACCATAGTACATATCATTAAGATCAAAAGAGCAACATTTGTCTTTTATCAAAAGAAAATCATTCCAAATTACATAAGAAAATGAAATGACATTTCTGCTCATAGCAGGTACATAATAGCAATTATTTAGTTTCTAAAACCAAGTCTGAAGGTGACAACAAATTGAAACTTCCTACAGCTAATGTAGCAACCTTTGCTTCATTCCTGTTGAGTGTCTCCATTTGTCCCTTCTTCAACGTTCTACTGTTGCTCAGGCCCTGCATATTTCAACAAATATGAGTACCACAACTGGTATCTAATACCCATAAGATAAAACTTGAAATAACATAAATACTTGAAGAAGAAGTCTCATACATCTTCATCATTTGCATAGAATCTTCCATGTATTTTTCCATTTTCTCCTCCAATGCCTTGGCTCCCTACAGTAGCTGCATGGATCATCATCAGATGGGCCGGACTTGGGCTTACAAGAAGACACAGGCTTATCCTGATTCACAATCTGGACAACCTTTCCTCTATCCTTATCTTTTCCAGGTTTCTCAAACCTTTTACCCTTCTTGATGTTGAGCTCAGCTTTCTTGAGAATTTCATGCAGTTCAGTCAACGTCTTCGTCAATCCATTCTTTATATAGAACTTGATGAACTCATCATAGCTCGACGGCAGTGACTCCAGGATGATGTCAGTAGCAAACTCTTGGCTAATGGGACAATCCAGTCTCCTCAGGTTATCGATATAACCCATCATCTTAATGATATGAGGACTCACTGGGGCATCCTTTGGCAGCTTGCACTCAACTAGAGATTTAACCGTCTGGTATCTCTCAGTTCGAGTCTGCTCCTTAAACATCGCTTTCAGGCTAGTGATTATCTCGATGGGCGACGCCACGTTCTCACATTGCTTCTGCAAATCAGAGTTCATGGTAGCCAACATCAGACAACGCACATCAACCACATCATTGTAATGCTTATTCCAAGCATCATATACTGCATGTGAGGCATTGGACCTTAACTTCTCGGGGAGAACTTTCTCAAGGACATAGTCCTTTTTCTCCTGCTTGAGAACGATTCTCAAGTTCCGATACCAATCAAGGAAGTTGGATCCATTTAACTTGTCCTTCTCAAGGACGGATCGCAACGAGAAAGAGTTTTGATGAGGGGTTTTAGACATAACTAGTAATAAGAAAAATAAAATTTTAGTTAAGATGTTCAGGAAATGAGAAATCTTAACTATTAAGAAAACTCGCATTATATTCAAAACTATGTTTCCTCAAATGAATATAATGATCCAAGATCCACATTTCACTAAGACTTGAGCGAGCCACTGGCTGTCACACAAATCTTAGTTAAATCGGTAAGCAACACTTTGCTAATCATATCCAATATGACTCTTGGTTGTGGACAAGACATCTAATGTTTTATCCACCTGATGTCTATGGGCCCAGAACTTCTGATAGCCCACTCAAGTAAACCAATCTCTTCAGTCATGTAATAGTTGATGCCATGCACTGCAAGCCCATCAACACAATTACCTACTGCCATACTCATGTCAAAGCAGATACCTTGCACTGCAAGCCTATCACGCGATGAAACGAGTCTTGACAGCTGACAAGATTGGGAAGACATCAAGAACACTTGATATTTAGTTGAGGAACGGAAATTTTTAATCCTAATACATATCTCATATGTATTCAGGAAGGCTTAGAATCTTTTAATTTATTTTAAACTACTAATTCTCGATTAAGTTTATTTTAATTAATTATTCTAAGATTTGGGGAAAATTGGTTCGGTTATGTGATCTTAGGTTCATTAACCCAAAGTCAGAGTTCTGTGTCGATCGACACTACCTTAGTGTCGATCGACACTTGACCTTCTGGTCTAATTATCAAAACCGATCAATCCAATTGAACCGATTTTCGATAACCAACCAAACCAATTCGATAACCGATCAATCCAATTGAAGCGAATCGATAAACGGTCAGTGTCGATCAACACAACACTTGTATCAATCGACACTGACCAGATTACATTTAACCGGGTTTTAATTAATTTTAAACCAGACGCGATAACCGATTCAATCCAATTGAACCGGTCTACCAATCGCATGGTCGTGTCGATCGACACTACCTTAGTGTCGATCGACACCAACCTTTCTGGTGCAATTTTCGAGTTTATTTGGCCCATGTCGATCGACACCAGATTGGTATCGATCGATACAGCCATAAACCCTAAGGCTCTGATACCACTGAAGGAATTTGTAACAGGTTTTACCGGTTTAATCTCTATTAAACAACCTAACAGAATTCCTTTTAGCCTAGGATCTAGGGTTTGTAAACTATGAATCTACAAGAATGGATCTCGAATATACCTGGAGTTTATGCAGCGGAATAGGGTCAGGTTATCGAGATCTATAGCGCCTCAAGTGCTGCGCCTCTACTGTTAGTCCACACGCACACAAACTGGAATCCGCCGGGTTGCTAGTTTCGGTGAATCGGATCTCTCTGGGAACTTGTGTTTTCCTTTGGGTGGCTAAGAATGATTTCTTTGAATCTCTTAGGTCAGGTCGTGCCTCATATATCATATATATAGGCCCTGGAGAAAACCCTAATTGATCTGAACCGATTCAGAATCAATCAAGTCATTAAACCGAAATCATTATTTCTGTTAAAGCCTCGTGTCGATCGACACCACTCTTTGGTGTCGATCGACACACCTTATAAAACACGATTCTGATGTGTATCAAATACACATCATTTGATCATTACATTAATGATCATTCCCACATAAAGTATACCCAATTTGCTTAGGTGTGTGACCCTGTAGGATCATATAATACTAGCAATGAGTTCATAACTCATAGATCCTGAGTAGTTTCTAGCAAAATGTCATGAACACCTAGTATCATATGAATGTCTAATCTCGACAGTACAAGTATCACTAAAGTGAATACAAGTGTGATTTCAGGACATTCCCAACAAGGAGACCAGCTGACACCTACATGGCGAGGAGTCTGGACTCGAAACCAACCTACATGCCAGGACTAGAACAAGCATTGAGGGACCACTAGATGGGGTTCACCAGGGTAGCGGACGGGCGAAGGATATTCAAGGAAAGTGGAGGCTAATGGGGAAATATAGGCAACAACGACTCTGAGACCAGCAGGACTCCTGACGGTTTGGGAGCACTAATAATTGTGAGCTCCGATGATGAAGTTCATGACATTGAGCCTCATGGAATATTCACATCCGATTTAGACTCAGTGGAGCTCGACCCTGAGGAGGACACATAGAGTGACCTCGATTAGGATCATGTTGTTTAGGATAATGTGGACAATCAATAGGACGAGTTTTAGTAGGATTGATTCCACGATAAGAATAAGAGTTGGACTCATTTTCCTTTAAAAGGATTGGGATATGTTTCTCCGTGTCTTGTGACTCATTACGTTTCACTTTCGGGAACTAGGGTGGGGCTTTGTAGGAGGCAATACTCCGTTTCCTTTAAACCCGAACCTATCTTGTATTCTAAGACTTATTTCACTAGTATTAACAAAGAGCTTATTATTGGCTGTTGGTTGTTGGTTGTTGATTGCTTACTATCGCTTTAGTTTAGGTTGATAGAAATGATTATTTACCTCTCACGAATGCTAGGGTGTTAGCAATGGCTAGTTACCATTTCCGATTGTTAGGTTGCTAGAGATGCATTTATATCTTCGCATTGCATAGAGGAAACAGTCATATTGTTTTAGAACTGCTTGTAGCAATTACATCAAGTAATCTTGTGTGATGAAAAAGGGGACATGGTTCCTCAGTCATTAGACCATGTTACCTTGTATAGCACACTTTTGGTCACCAGAATCCGCTACCTAGTGTAGTATCCCGGCGTTCCGAGATGAGCCTTAAAGAAGTTAAAGAGCCATTCATCAATGAAAGTTCAGAGCTTTAAGGAAGGTAGCTAGTCGACAGTACTCCTATCGCAACTATATAAATTGTCTCTGTGAGGATCTTCAGAGTCATCAATGTTATTGGCTGAGTTGCTAGTCATTCCCATTCTAAGCTTTAGAATGAAGACAAGAATGTGGGGTCATTCCTTCCTCAGAATGGATGGGTAGAGATACTTTTAGAAGTTCATGGAGATTCTGCCAGACCTGGAGCGCATGGGTCTTTGTCGTAAACGGCAAGATTCCAAAGTGCTTAGGATTCAAATGGGAGATTCATGTATTCTATTGAAGAATCACTAAGTCCGAGGCATTTCAGCAATAACGTGGTTCGTCAGTGGAGGATCCAAGTCTTCATCCAAGCCCAACATCGCTGAGTTAAGAGTTCGATCATCAGAAGTGATAGCCAGGCGTCATGACTCTTTGGGAGCTATCAGGGATGGATTCGATGGATGTGGTGATCTAGTGGTGGTTGTAGCGACCTCGTGGATGTTGAGTTGACATAAGTAATTTGTAACACGTAGGTCAGAAGGCGGTCACTTCTTTCATGGAGGTTTCAGAGAAATAACAGCAGTCACGGTATCAGAGGGATGCATATAGACTTCTAAACCAGCTCATTTGAGAGGAAGTTGAATGATGGAAGGTCATTGTGGGGTAAGAAGGAAGATGGTAAGCAGAATGATACCAGTGGAGGTGGATTTAGCTGGGGTAAGCAGAATAATACGAGTGGAGGTGGTTTCTAGTTGGGGTAAGGAGAATGATACTGGTGGTGGATCCATCTGGGGCAACCAAAATAATTTTAGTAGTGGTTTTACTTGGGGTAAACAGAGCGATGATGGTGGAAGATCAAGCCAATCCAAATAGGGTGATGGTGGTTCTAAACCGTGGGAAGATCAGAGTAGTAGCAACGTGTTTTAGCGGCTCTTGATGATCATCTATTATGCAGCCGCAGTGTAATAGATTGGGATCATCCTTACTGACCCAAAATGAGGAAACAAACTTCTAGAGTAAGTGGTGACCTAGTGATTCTTTATTTTCAAAGTAGTTATGATGAATGTGTGTCTGTCATGGCATAAGTTGTTGGGTCTAGGAGAGTCATCGAAAAATGGTAGAAATGTGGCAAAGGGTCAGATCAGGTTGCTTCGGTGATTGTCCTGTGATTGGTCAGTCATCTAGCGTTGGTATGTTTGTAGGATGCTTGTGTATCAGCGTTCTACAACTACTTCTACCATTACAGTGTTGTAATGAGCAGCAAATAATGTTATTTTGAAAATTAAACATCCTCATTTTGTATTAAGGCATAGGGTGCTTGGATGTCGAAGTTCAAGAGAATGGGTTATCGGTATGCGTTTGAGTAAATGGCTGGTACAACACAGCCTGCCCAAGTAAATGGTTTCTTTAGTGGAGGACTATTGGAGAGGCAAAGCCTCTGGTTGGTTATTCTTAGGATTAGCATACCTTGGGGCGATTATAATGAATAATGTGTTTGAGATTATTATGGTGTGTAGAACAACCTTATTGATGTAGTATGGGCTCTTGTGATCTTACACTAAGCAGTCGGTGAGAAGTGGATTGGGATTCACAAGGTTATTTGGGATCGAGTTGGCAAGTTCAGTAAGTTCGTCCTTTACAACGGTGTAAAGGGTGGAATGTGTCTCCTCTCAGCAGATTTGGAAGTTATCATAAGAGCCGTGGGCCGGTACAATGCAACTGAGGTTGTTGTTAGTGGTTGTGCAACCGTTAAAAGCTTGTGTGCTCATAGAAGCGCAAGCGGGGCAGTGTTTTGCAGCTCCTTCTACCACTACAATGTTATTGTGGGCAGGATACCTCCTCTTCTTGTGGACAGAAGGGTGTAGGAAAAAGTACAGTGTAGCTCTCTTCTATGGCGATTGCCATCTAGTTGAGTAGAAAGGTGTTGGAAGGAAAGTACTTATCAAGGACTCACAGGAGCGTACTTTTTGGAACCTGACATAAAGGGACCCTTGAGAAAGGTTACTGTTAATTGGGGAAATTCATTGCGGCTCAGTGGTATTCTACTAGTGCTTCGGCGTTGAGCATGGACTATTACCACTATTGCAGGAAGCATAATATTCTTTAGTGCGAGTGGATGAGGGTATACTATAATACTGACAGCAGTGTTGGTTACAAAACTGTCAAAGGATGAGTAAGAAACTCAGAGGATACTTGGGAGTGATTCAACGAATTCGTTTTTAAGGAGGATACTCTTGTAGATGGCGTTGTGATCAGAGAGACTAACGTGTTTCATGTGAAAAGTTTAAGTACTCTGGAATTATCTCTCACCATGAGAACATGGCTCGTGGCGTACTGGGAGGAGCATGTTCAAAATTGTGATTTTTATCGAAATTCCTATGGGAAAATGTCGTCCAAGTACTATCATCAACAACAAGTCATCGGAAGTGAGTATCGGCAGAAAGTGGGATACCGGTCAGGGAACATCGGTGGTGAGTACTTAAGACTCCGACTTTCTTTGGCAATGCGTAGGCAAAAGTTGAAATATCCATGAAGCTATAAGGGGATTGGACACCCCCTTGTGCAAGGTTGCGGCTAGGCAAGGGTGCCTGCTCATACGTCATGTACGGCTAGACGAATGAGAGTCACAGTGACCACAAGGCAGCGGCCAAGAACTGCAGGAATCCTGCCGCCTTAGGATGGTTGAGGAATGAGTGTGTCAACGGACAATTAATCAGACGGTTACCCCGATGACTAACCAGAAGATGGACTTGACATTGGATCGAGAAATCTATCGGAGGGATGATCAGAAAGTTGATAAGTAGCGCAGTAGAAGCATGGTGGATTGATGACCTGCCGGTCGGGCAGGTCCAATTAGTTGCCATGTTTCTTTGGGAAAGAAGGAAGGCTAACCTTTACTATAAGGGTGAGGGGAGCAATGGGGAATATTATGTTGATAGCGCAAGTGGCTAAGGTTATAGGAACGACCCCATATATCACTAGTTGAGGATTGCCTGGTAGCGCAAACTAGGGGGCTGTGAGAAACAAAGATGTTCAAAGGGAAACCTTTAAGCCCAAGTGTGATGGGAGAAAAGTGGGAGGCCAAGTGCATAGCCGTTCCCAGAATCGATCGCTGGAATTTCAACAACAAGCAATTTGTCGAGTTCAACAGAAAATGAATTTTTTCTCAGAAACCGAGTGTGGAGTTGAGCTCTTTCCTAGAGACGGAAGGGGGCGTTTCTTTTGGGAAGATTCGATGAGCTACCCAGATTTAACGATGGGTAGTTGCTAACTTCTTATACATGGGTCATGTATTAGAACGATGGATAGTTGCTAACTTCTTATAGATCATATATGTATTAGAACGTGGGGTGGGGCTAACTCTCTATACATTGGGAATGGATGGAGGTGTCCTGAAATTTTGGGACTAGTCCAGGAAAACCCATATAATTTCAAAGGTCAGAACCCTTTGGCGAGCAACTAAAAGGGGGTGGATGAGAGAATTCGGGACGAGTTATTTTTAGGAGGGGAGGGGATGGGGGGAGGGGGGAGAATTGTAACATTCCTATCCCAAGCCCCAAAATTTATGGGCCGTGACCCGATCCATTAAGGTTCTCCATGGCCCAACTCCCAAAAAGCCTTATGATTAGTGACCCAAACCTAGGTATTTAAGGCTAATCCTAAAGCTGAATTTTGTTTTTGGCACACAAAATACCTAGAGAGAGAGAGACATCCGGCGTCTATGGAGAGAGAGAAGAAAAGCCAACGGTAAGGAAAGAGAGAAAAGATCGGGGAAGAAGAGCTTGTCGTGGTGGGGGGAGAAGGATGTGGTCATGGAGATGTCATGGAAATTGTGAACCGGTGCAATGGCAGTCTATACATTGGCAGGGATACCATGGGCAGTGGCGGAGTCTTGGCTTGCCGAGTATGGAGAAGAGGCGAAAGCCTTAAGGAGGAAGCTACGGCTGCAAGGGGCTCAGATGATGCATGCAAGTGCATCGGTGACGGTTGTAACATTCCTATCCCAAGCCCCAAAATTTATGGGCAGTGACCCGATCCATTAAGGTTCCCCATGGCCCAACTCCCGAAAAGCCTTATGATTAGTGACCCAAACCTATGTATTTAAGGCTAATACTAAAGTTTAATTTTGTTTTTGGAACATAAAATACCTAGAGAGAGAGATCCGGTGTCTATGGAGAGAGAAGAAAAGCCAACGGTAAGGAAAGAGAGAAAAGATCTGGGAAGAAGAGCGTGTTGTGGTTGGGGAGAAGGATGTGGTCATGGAGACGTCATGGAAATTGTGAATCGGTGCAACGGCAGTCTTTACATGGCAACCGATACCACAAGCGGTGGCGGAGTCTTGGCTTCCCGAGTATGGAGAAGAGGCGAAAGCCTGGAGGAGGAAGCTACGTCTGCAAGGGGCTCAGATGATGCACTCAAGTGCATCAGTGACGGTTGTAGAGAGGGAAGAAGACCTTGTCGACGTCCCGGTGGTGTGGAGATCAAAACTGGAGGTTTCGATACGTGAGGCTGAGGTGTAACGTCACGGCGTGGTCGAAGAAGGGCCACAGTGGGGAGGAGAGGCCGATCAACGACAAATGGAGGCGTCGTAGATGGAACCAACAAGTCACCGGAGCATGAGGACTCGTCAGAGAGGATTCTGACCAAGTCGAGCGTCGAGCGACGGCGGCGTTCCAGTGGATGCATGTGGGAGGCGGTTTGGGATGAAATCCTAGAGTTTCCTTTGGTTGTTTCCTTCGCAAGGTAACTCCTAAACCCTAATGGTTCGGTTTGGGTTAACCAGATGGGTTATGCCAGTTTAGCTAACCGGGTCGGTTCGATTTGGTTTAGCTTACCGGGTCGGTTTGGTCTTGTTTAGTAAACCAGGTCGGTTCGGCTTTGTTTAGTTAACTCTATCGTTATGCAAGCTTAGTTAGCCATTGGCAGAATCTGAGTTGGTTACTTGTTTATTGAGTTTCTGCTCGACGCAGGCTGAGCTTGCGGGGGTACCAACCATTCCCCCGAAATCCAGAAGAAGGTACATTATATTGACACTTTCGAATGTATTCTTTGTTGAAATACGACTTATTTAGATTTTTATCTCCAAGTGATTGTTTATAAATTGTTAATGAAGAAATAATGCTCTATTCAAACAAGTGTTAGATCAAATCATAATAGATGTAGTAGAAGACTTTACGAGCCCATGTTTGTTTAACACAGTGAAGCCATGCAGCTTGTCGCGTTCTTCATCATCTTTGTTGTTTTATTGCACAAGCTGATTTATACGAATGAATAATGTTGCAATAATCAATCATATTCATTATATTGTATCTTGCACTGTCTGCAGGACCCACATGAGTTCATAATATTTTTTTTTGTTTTTAAACAAAAAACATAATCTAAAGATTCTTTCAAATGCACCTACAAATTTCATGGTCATGTTTACCATCCATCTAACTTTCGAATACTACTTTGATGTGTGTATTCCAATATTTAATTTAGGTATATGATGTGTAAGAAGATGACGTCAACTGCATGTTGTAACGCCAGTTAACCAAAAACTATTTTTTTTAGGGGTGTCGATCGACACCAAGTCAGGGTGTTGATCGACACTAGTTATTTTGAACGATTGTTTATTTTTAAACTTTTCGGTTTGGCGTGGTTAATGTTTGGAAAACCCTAGGGCTCGTGTATAAATACGACTCAACCTCTTTTCCTTGCCTAAAAAGTGTTTTGTCGTTTTGAGAGAGAAAATAAAGAGAGTTTTGGTTTGTAGTGATTTCAAGAGGCTAAAAAGAGGCTTGTTCAGGGTCTAAAGAGCAAGGGAATTTGGTTGTTTGATGATTTCTAAGGGAAGAGGAAGGGAGATCATGCTCTTGGTTGAGGAGAGGTTGCTGATTTTTGTGGAGTTCTTATTCTTTGTCTAGGATTCGATCAAAAATCAAGGTGAGTGCGTAACCATGGCTTATCTGGGTTTGATGGAATGTTCTGATGCATTGTTTGAGTATATGGTTTGAATTGGGAATTATTCAATATTTATTTAATCGATTGGTGCGATCTAGAATCGAACCAAGAGAGAAGAGGTTCAATTTTGGGGTTTCTGCGAGCAATATCGAGCGACACCAATGGCAATCAGTGTTGAACAACACCACGCGGGTGTCGATTGACACCAATAGCAAGCAGTGTCGAACAACACCAGGCGGGTGTCGATCGACACCAATGGTGCAAGTGTCGAGCTACACCAGGCAAGTGTTGGTCGACACCAGAATAAGAATGATTATTTTATTTGTTGTTTAATGATTGCTTGAATTGTGGGTATCTAGATATTTCATCTTGCATGTGTGTATACATGTTAGATGGGAGGACCGTCTCACTGAGTATTTATGATAATACTCACGAATCTATTTTTCTCATGTGATGCATGTAAAAGCAAAGTGTGATCGTTGAATCATGGCAATGAAGAGGAGGATGGTCTAAGTTCTCGTTGTAGTTTGTGGTTTTTAAATGTTGCTTAGAACTGCTGGTTTAGGTTGCAGATTTTGAATTGGAATCATTGTTGGTTTTTACTTGGTATTGTTGAAATTGGCTATTTGAGTGGTTTAAGTATTATCGGTTTAATTCTGGTTTAATTGGTTTTGTTATTTCCGCTGGTTTGATGATTTTGTTTGGTTTTGCTTGAAAATTGAGAATTAATATTTATGGGAATACTAATCGAATTTAAATTATAAAAAAAATGGGTCGGGTTGTTTCAGATGTAGTCCCAATAGTCCACAAGGGACGCTTCTCAAGACTCCTAAATTGTTATGCGAGAGGTAGATGTTCAAGTAATGATCTAGAATATAATGTGTGTGTATGGCCTAGACGACTTTTCTCAAGTTTATTTGGAAGATAAAGAAGCCATTATTGTAATGTGTATATGCGAACTTAGATTTTGTAATATAAGCATCAGTTTTAAGTATAACAAACTACATTTGTTAAAACTTAGCTATAAAAAAAACCTTATAAGAGAAAAAATAATGTGGTATGGTGAACCGTACTCATCTATGAATTTAATATTTATGCAATAGTTTTTACTTTGATAAGGCTGTTTGCATATACATTCAAATTATAGTTTACTCGATTATACTACAAAATATGAATTTGATAAACATATTTTGAATGAAAAACCCGTGCGTATGCACGAGTAATCACCTAGTTTAAATGAAACCATATCTTTTCTAAGGATAATAATAAGTAAATGATCATTGAAAGTACCAGGTTCGTGCAAACGAACTTGATCTCTATCAAACAAGTGAGGTTTGAAGATTTGAGGGCAAAACAATAAGAAAAGCTTAAAAGATCAAGAATGGTTTCCAATGAAGTTTATTGCTTAAGAGAGCTGCGGATCACCTTCTTAGGAAAATGAGTTACATATTTATACTAATTTGATCGCTCTCAGATTAACCCTAGAAATGTATGGAAAGTATTCTAACTAGGAAGATTTACACAATATTCTCATATATTTCATACTTATTCTCCAAGTACTCCAAGGTCGGTGATATTTCGTGAATCCAACCTTCGATCCTCATAATGGGCTTCCTTGGTTAATGTAGTCTCATCCTCATGTCTTCAGATGGATTTTTGAATCGGTCCAATCTTAAGTCGGGTCTGGGTAGAGGGTGACAAACCCGGTACCACCAATAAACCTTAAACCCTCCCCCCGAGTTCGGCCTTTGATGACGTCAGAGGTCGGACAAAGCGTATTGAGTTAGCTGATTTGAATTAGGATTGAATCAACACGTCGGTTCGATTTACTCCACGTGGCATGCGTCTAATCATTCAGTTTGAAAGCAATAAGTAAACGTGACAGTTCTTAATTCGCATCCGCTGCACTCATTAAAATCAAGGAATCGATATGGTTAACTCCTATTAAATGAGCACACCAATGACACACGTGGCATCCCCAACCCCCGTTTCCGGCGAATCGTAAAATAGACGCTCCAGTTTCCTTTTTCTCTTCCCTTATTAGGTTATAAATAACGTTACCTAGGTCCTCCTCTTCTCTCATCAAACGTCATAAGAAAACCTTAATTCCTCTTCCTTGTTTCTTGAAAAGTCTTTCCTTTTGATCATAACATGGAGAACAATGGTCACCGATGGTGTAGGAAGAGAAAGTCTGAGTCCAATATTGCCCAAGTCCTGGCTGATCATGTGGCCGAATCATCTGATTCTCCGGCAGTACCTTTCTCGAAGTCGGATCCTTCAACCTATCCCACATTAATCAAGACAATCGCCAAGGTGTCAGAGGATACTCTTGACCCCGAGAACATGGCGATGTCATTACAGTACAAAGCACTTCGTGTTAACGCCGTCGAGGTTTACCGATTCTTCATTTTTTGCTTTGTTTTACTGGTTCTTACCTTTTCCTATTCCTTTTGTTGTTAATAAACTCAGTTAATTGTCTCGCTTGCTCGTACGAGACTGTGGTAGGTAACGCCCTGTCCTCCATGCAGAATTCTGACCTAGGGGAGCAGGCTGCTTTGAGAAGTCCGACGGGAGAAATTGTTCGGTTGAACAAAGCCCTTTCTCAAGCAAGGTTGTGTCTCGCAGTGGAGCGTGCTAATGTCGTGTCCCTAAAGGGGCATTTAGCAGTGGTTGGTGAGGAGCAAGAAAGACTCTAGTCCCTGTGCAAATCTTGGAAGAATTCATTCAAGGATACGAAGTGGGCTATGCATAAGCACATAGACTTCTGGGTAGATCGTATGAGCGAGCTTTGGAGCTTTGGATTGGTCAACGAGATCGTCACGATTACTTCGTAACCAGATGTGCGAGGCCATAGGTTCTCTTGCCTGCCTTGACGAGCTAGAGAAACTCAAGGTCGATATTTCCAGCAAACTACGATCTCAATACGTCGAGGTCAGGGATTGGAATAAAGAGCAAGTAGAAGAGTTCGAGTTGAATCTGCCTATCACACTTTCCTCGATATCACCTCAGACTATCAAGGAGTTATTTGATGAAGCTCAGAGGAACATGGCTAACAGGGATGCCAGAGCGGGGTCGAGGAGATATATCTCTTAGGGCATCTTCAATTCTTTCGATGTTGCTGCTGCGGATGCCGCTCCTATGGCTCGTTCAACAAAAACCGTTGTTGCTGCCGCTGCTGGGATAAATTCTTCGTGATTTTTCCATTCTAGTTTAAGAATCTTGTTTTTTATAGTTTCCTTTTGTTTTGGAATTCTGATGTAATTCGAGCATTTTAGCTTTTATTAATAAACCAGTATTTTCGGAAATCAATTGCCTCTTTAGTTACAAATAACTTCTGCATGAGGTCGAGGCCAAGGATCCCTTCTTACTTAGTTATTTGAATCTTTCGATCCTTACTTAATGAGTGACTAGAAATGTACGGGCTTACCTCATTGTTTATCTAAGTCGTTGAGAAGTATGCGATCTAGGTCAACGTATAGTTACTTTAACGATCATAGACTTTATGCGGAACTGAGTTCGGCTTTAGATGTGTGGCTTTTACGCCACATTACCTATGGGAAGTACGTAGGGGAATCGGATACCTGGCCAGGGTACCGATGTGAAAGGATTTCACTTAAATTGTGAATACGGACGATCTGGTCGTGCCGATATTATTTTTGAAAAATTAGGAAATTCTTGTTTTTGCAACTTTAATAATCCAATTCTGGATTTTGTGTGTAGTGGCTGAATGTTCTAGAAAAATATAAAAATAACTTTGTATTTTTATTAAAGTCGCAACTGTGCCGTTATGAGAGGCTTCCTACGTACTTTCTTTGTGAAAAAGGATCAAGTCGCTCGTAGTTCAAGTACAAGAATGAAGAAGGCTCATATGCTGAGGGTTTTTTTTGGCAAGAGCTAATAGTAGAACCGCTTTAGATTCCATGCATTCCAGGAATTATTCACTTGTTTGCCACTCATTTCGATCAACTCGTAAACTCCTGGTTTAACGATCTTCGACACCTGGTAGGGTCCTTCCCATTTTTCTCCTAGTTTATCAGCGTTGTCCTCCTTTTTGGTGGCATAAGTCTTACGTAACACCTGATCGCCTACTTCAAAGAATCGGTTGCGAACTTTCTTGTTATACTACTTGGCGGCTAACTGTTAGTAGTTTTGTATTTATAGCAACGCCTAATCTCGGCTTTTTTCCAGCTCGTCCAATCGTTCCACCATTTTGTCATTGTTGATATCCAGGTTTCGAGTCATAAGCACATGTGCCATAGCTTCCACTCCATGAGATAGGAAAAAAGGTGTTTGCCTTGTGGAACGCCGAAGTGTTGTTCAGTGAGACCATAGAACTCCATCTAACTGATCGATCCCGACTCCTTTCATACTACTGAGCCTCTTTTTGAGTGTGCTTAAGAGATTTTTTGTAGACTCAGCTTGTCTGTTCCCCTGCGGGAAGTACATAGTTGTGATGCTTAGCCTTATCCCCCATTTCTGGCAAAATTTGTCGAACACATCTCCCACCAGG
The DNA here is from genome assembly GCA_963576765.1 of Draba incana. Taxonomy (NCBI): domain Eukaryota; kingdom Viridiplantae; phylum Streptophyta; class Magnoliopsida; order Brassicales; family Brassicaceae; genus Draba; species Draba incana. Next base: position 8,230,520 of record OY755205.1, on the reverse strand, counting down.
TTTGAGCCGTTATCTGTTACGATCTCATAAGGAATCCCATGTCGACATATAATGTTTGTCCAAACAAAATCTTGCACATCCGTTCCTTTGATGGTTGTGAAAGCCTCGGCTTCGACCCAATTTGTGAAGTAGTCCGTCATTACCAGAATATGTTTCTTCCCTTTGGATGCATGAAGTGGTCCTACGGCATTGATTGCCCATCACATGAATGGATATGCGATGGTGGCTGACGAATATTCTTGCGTCGGTGCCAATTTCATGGAGGCGTGGCATTGACAAACTTCACATTTTTCCACGAACTCCTGGCAATCTGCCATCTTGGTCAGGCAGAAGAATATGAGCTTCTTTAGCTTGAGTGCTAAAGATCGGCCTCCGGAGTGGTTGCCTCCATCACCATCGTGGTTATTGGCCACACTTTGTAGATTTCATCTGCCGTGATACATTGCATCATCACTCTTGATGCGCTCCATCGATATAACTGATCTTTGAAGATAGTGTAATGAGCACACCGAGCGCGTAATCGCCGAGCCTTCCGTTTGTTCTCTGGCCGGTCACCCTCTTTTATGTATGTTATAATGTCTTCCCTCTAATCCTTTAAGGTTCTACTTTGTCTTCGACCGAGGTGTCCTCGACTGGTTCTGGATCATCAACCATCATGATTGTTGACTGCTCTGAGATCGGGTCGATGGTCGAGTTTGATATACTATCTATTAGGATGACCCATTGGATATCCAATTTCGCTGCTATTGCCGCCAAGGCGTCTACCGCAGAGGTATCGTTTCGCAGGATTTTCCTGAGCTCAAAATCGTCAAAGTGAGCCGCAAGTTCTTTGACCACCTGGAGGTAGGCATTCATTTTGGCTCGTTGAATTGACTGGCTACTAGCTGAGAGACGCAGTTTGCCTTTAGTCACTTTGCTCCCATGACCTCGGCGAGCCGAAGACCGATGATTAAAGCTTCATACTCTACTGCGTTGTTGGACGCTTTGAAGTTCAATCGAAATGACTGTTCGATAATTTCACCTGTCGGGGACTCTAACTGTACCCCTACTCTGGATCCTCGGCGTAATGAAGATCCATTGACGTGTAGGATCAAAAATCCTTCTTTGTTGGTGATTTCGATGCTTTCCCCTTCAGGAAGTTCAGCTATAAAGTCGGCTAAGACTTAAGACTTGGCACTCAGGCATTCCTTGTAGATTATATCGTATTCACTTAACTCGATCGTCCACTTGATTAGTCGTTCGGATTCATTAGGGCTGTGGAGTATAGCTTGGAGTGGGTGATTAGTTAGTACTTCGATAGTATGCGACTGGAAGTAAGGGCGTAGCTTCCTCGATGAGATCAGCAAAGCTAGTGCTGATTTCTCCATCGTGGTGTACCTCATTTCCGCACTACTTAAGGCTTTGCTTAGATAGATGATCGGTCTCTGCTCTCCACGATCATCTTTCACTAAGACTCCACTTACCGCCAAGGTGGATACAACAATATAAAGATATGGTACCTCGCCTTCTTCTGGTTTCGCCAAAATGGGCGGCATGGTAAGATAGTTCCTTAAATTAGATAACAGCTCATTTACGGTGGTAGCCTCAACTAGTCTGTCGATATGGGGTAGGGGAAGTTGTCATTTGGGCAGGCCTTGTTTATGTCATTGAATCGACACAAACTCTCCATTTCCCGTTCTTCTTTTTTACTACCACCAGGTTACCAAGCCAATCCGGATACTTTACCTCAGTTATAGACCCTGCCCCAAGCATGTTGGAATTTATCTAGGTTTTTATCGGATTAATCACTATTAATCAACCTAGTGAATTCATTAAGCCTAGGATCTAAGGTTTGTAAACTTGAATCTAATGGATCTCGAGTATACCTTGTATATGCAGCAGAATTGGATTGGTTTTCGAGATCGTTAGAGCCCCTCAAGTGCGAAGCCTCTACTGGTAGTCCACACGCACACGAACAGGAATCCGTAAGAAGCTAGATCTTAGGAATCGGATCTCTCTGGAACTATGTGTTTTCTCTAGGACGGCCGTGAATGATTTTCCCAAAAACTTAGGTTTTGGACGTGCACCCTATATCCTTTATATAGGGCTTGACCAAACCCCTAATTGATCTGAACCGATTTAGAATCAATTAAGTCATTAAACCGAAATCTTATTTCGGTCTGGCACCCGTGTCGATCGACACTCCTCATGGTGTCGATCGACATTCCTTTAAAAACACATTTATAATGTGTATCAAATACACATTATCAGACCATTACTTCAATGATCATATCCATACAAAGTTAATCCTGTTCGCTTAGGTGTGTGACCCTGTAGGATCATATAATACTAGCAATGAGCTCATCACCCATAGATCATTAGCGGCCTCTAGCAAAAGCATAATGACCACCCAGTATTATATGAATGTCTAATCTCGCAATACAACTATCACTAGAGAGTGAATACCAGTGTGATTTCAGGACATTCCCAACAATCTCCCACTTGTACTGGAATCAACTATTCCATAATCCCTTTATCTCTATATCTCGATATGGCATAAGGCAAGAACCGTGTCATCCTTAATCAACCAAAATCATGTTCATCGAACTCCGATTTATATTGACAAGACAAACGACTGACATTCAGCTCGTTCGAGTGCGGCCACACATTTCTCAGTATCAAATCTTCGATGGGCCCTGAGATATTTATCTCCTTTTAGGAGGGACAAATCCCATCTTGTTCCATCCCTGTTTCTACACACACTTCATGATATACCCAACAATGCCTTTATAGTCACCTTTTACGGATAACGTTTGACAAGGTTAAAGTAGACCAATTCATATGTTAGAAATCATGATGAACTCAGGTCTAAGGACTATACTCTATAGTCGTAATGAGAACCTCTTATGACACTTTATTATCCTGTGGAGTTCTCATTAGCGGTTCATATCCGATCATATATTCACCAACATATATCTATGTGATTGACTTTAATACTCTTATTAATGACTCTATGAAACATAGTCATCAGTCACCTCACATACCAGTCTCACGCGGTTGTCAATATCCCACTCTAACAACCTTGACCAGGGACAAATATAATCTATGTCATTTTATCTTATAGGGTTTCATGATCAAGTCCTCAACTTGATGACCTATTAAATGTCATAAATTATCTTGGGACCTATTATTTAAATACACAATTAAATAATACTGAAATCAAATTTCATTAATATAACCAAAATAGTTATTACATGAACATCATTACATAACTTAAATAAGATAACTCCCACTAAAATAAAGATCACATCTTAATATCTCTAAGACCTATAGCAATAGCATGACTCTCATGCTTAGGTCGTGGGAGAGGCTTGGTCAAAGGATCAGCGACATTCTCATCCGTTGGAACTCGACTGATCTTCACATCTCCTCTTTCAATTATCTCACGAATCAAGTGATATTTCCTCTCTATATGTTTGGATTTCTGGTGTGATCTGGGTTCCTTTGCCTGAGCAATGGCTCCATTGTTGTCACAGTACAATGCCACTGGCTCCAAAATGCTAGGAACAACACCAAGTTCAGCCACGAACTTCCTGATCCAAACAACCTCTTTTGCCGCTTCAGATGCAGCGATGTATTCAGCCTCAGTAGTGGAATCCGCAACGGTGCTCTGCTTGGAACTTTTCCAACTGACTGCACCGCCGTTCAGACAAAAGACATAACCAGATTGGGATCGGAAATCGTCTTTGTCCGTCTGAAAACTCGCATCAGTGAATCCACTCACTTCTAGCTCATCACTTCCTCCATACACCAAGAATTTATCCTTAGTATATCTCAAATACTTTAGGATACTCTTGACTGCTTTCCAGTGACAATCACCTGGATCAGCTTGGTATCTACTCGCCATGCTCAAAGCACAAGCAACGTCTGGGCGAGTACAGAGCATGGCATACATAATGGATCCTACAGCCGAAGCATAAGGAATCTCATTCATTCGCTCTCGCTCAACTTGTGTCGAAGGACACTACTTCTTGCTAAGAGTAATGCCATGCAACATTGGCGTAAAACCTCTCTTGGAATTCTGCATATTGAATCTGTGTAAGACTTTATCAATATAAGTGTCTTGACACAATCCAATTAGTCTCTTCAATCTATCTCTATAGATTCTTATTCCAAGAATATACGCGGCTTCACCCATGTCTTTCATGGAAAAACAACTTCCAAGCCAAGTCTTGACAGACTATAGCAATGGAACGTCATTTCCGAGAAGTAGTATGTCATCTACATACAGTACTAGAAATGCAACTCCGCTCCCACTAGTCTTCTTGTATACACATGGTTCTTCTTCGTTCTTGACAAAATCAAACTCTTTGACTGCTTCATCAAAACGAAGATTCCAACTCCGTGATGCTTGCTTCAATCCATAAATGGATCGATGAAGCTTGCATACTTTCTCAGCATTCTTAGGATCTGTGAAACCCTCAGGTTGTGTCATGTACACATCCTCTTCCAGAATTCCATTAAGGAAAGCTGTTTTCACATCCATCTGCCATATCTCGTAATCATAATATGCAGCAGTTGCTAAGAGAATTCGAATGGATTTAAGCATAGCGACTGGGGAATAGGTCTCATCATAGTCAATACCATGAATTTGCTTGAAACCTTTAGCCACCAACCTAGCTTTGAATATCTGTATATTCCCATCCACGTCAATCTTCTTCTTGAAGATCCATTTACACTCAATGTCTTTGGCACCATTGGGTAAATCTACCAAGGACCATACTTTTTTTCTGACATGGATCCCATTTCGGATTTAGCGGCTCCAAGCCACTTTTCGGAGTCCGGGCCCAACATTGCTTCCTCAAAATTCGCAGGTTCGACATTGTCAATGATCAACAAGTCATGACAATCGTTCACGAGAAATCCATAGTATCTCTCGGGTTCGTTACGAATCCTTCCGGATCTGCAAACTTCAGGTATCACAGGTGTAGGCTCTACAACTCTTTGTAGCTCCAATTGCTGCTCCGTGATGCTTGCTTCAATCCATAAATGGATCGATGAAGCTTGCATACTTTTTCAGCATTCTTAGGATCTGTGAAACCCTCAGGTTGTGTCATGTACACATCCTCTTCCAGAATTCCATTAAGGAAAGCTGTTTTCACATCCATCTGCCATATCTCGTAATCATAATATGCAGCAGTTGCTAAGAGAATCCGAATGGATTTAAGCATAGCGACTGGGGAATAGGTCTCATCATAGTCAATACCATGAATTTGCTTGAAACCTTTAGCCACCAACCTAGCTTTGAATATCTGTATATTCCCATCCACGTCAATCTTCTTCTTGAAGATCCATTTACACTCAATGGCTTTGGCACCATCGGGTAAATCTACCAAGGACCATACTTGGTTTTCTGACATGGATCCCATTTCGGATTTAGCGGCTCCAGGCTACTTTTCGGAGTCCGGGCCCAACATTGCTTCCTCAAAATTCGCAGGTTCGTCATTGTCAATGATCAACAAGTCATGACAATCGTTCACGAGAAATCCATAGTATCTCTCGGGTTCATTATGAATCCTTCCGGATCTGCGAACTTCAGGTATCACAGGTGTAGGCTCTACAACTCTTTGTAGCTCCAATTGCTGCTCTTCCTCATTAGGTTGAGCAGTTTCCTGTGATTCCTGAATTTCTTCGAGTTGTACTTTACTCCCACTATTCTTCTTGTGAAGAAATTCCCTCTCTAGGAAAGTACAGTCTCGAGCAACAAACACTTTGTTCTCAGACCTGTTGTAGAAGTAGTACGCTTTGGTTTCCTTAGGATAACCAACGAAGAAGCACTTATCAGATTTGGGTGCGAGCTTATCAGTTATTAATCTTTTTACATAAGCCTCACATCCCCAAATTCTCAGAAAAGACAAACTTGGAACATTTCCAGTCCACATCTCATGTGGTGTCTTTGCAACTGATTTTGTTGGAACTCTATTTAGTGTAAACGCAGACGTTTCTAGAGCGTATCCCCAAAAGGATAATGGAAGGTCTGTGTGACTCATCATTGATCTAACCATATCCAATAGGGTTCGATTCCTCCTCTCAGAAACTCCATTCCATTGGGGTGTTCCAGGAGGAGTGAGTTGTGAAACAATTCCACACTCTCTCAGATGATCACTGAATTCTTGACTTAAGTATTCTCCTCCACGATCTGATCGAAGAGCTTTAATACTTTTGCCCAGCTGGTTCTGTACTTCATTTTGAAACTCTTTGAACTTTTCAAAAGATTCAGACTTGTGTCTCATTAGATAGACATAGCCATACCTACTTAAATCATCAGTAAAGGTAATGAAGTATTGAAAGTTTCCTCTAGCACTTGTGCTCATTGGCCCGCATACATCTGTATGTATCAGGCCCAATAAGTCACTGGCCCTTTCATTTGGTTTGTTGAAAGGGGCCTTTGCCATTTTGTCCATCAAACAAGATTCACATTTCTCACATGATTCATAATCAAATGAGCCCAAAAGTCCATCACTATGGAGCTTCTGTATACGTTTCTCGTTTATGTGGCCCAAGCGACAATGCCAGAGAAAAGTTGGGTTTTCGTCATTAGATTTAAATCTTTTTGTATTTATGTTGTAAACAGGCATTGATTGATTTAAAACATAAAGCTCATTCTCTAATGGGCCGCTACCATAAAACATACCATTTAGATTAAAAGAACAACATTTATTCTTTATTGCAAAATCAAATCCTTCCAAATCCAAACATGAAATAGAAATGATATTTCTGCTTATCGCATGTACATAGTAGCAATTGTTTAAATTTAAAACCAAGCCCGAAGGCAAAGACAAATGATAGGTGCCAACGGACAACGCAGCAACTCTTGCTCCATTCCCGACTCGCAGCTCCACTTGCCCCTTTTCCAGCTTCCTCCTATTGCTTAGTGCCTGCACATTAGTACAAATATGAGCACCACAGCCTGTATCCAATACACATGAGGGAGAACCTGGAGAAGTAACATTTACTTCAATAACATAAATACCTGGAGAAGTCGTCTCGTACGTCTTCTTCTTGTTCTTTAAACCTTCCAGGAATTTCTTGCAATTTCTTTTCCAATGCCCTGGTTCTTGACAGAAATGGCATTTATCACCACCAGAAGGGCCAGACTTGGGCTTAGGAGCAGGCGCAGGTAAGTCCTGGTTCACAACCTGGACTGCCCTGCCCTTTCCTTTGCCCTTGCCGGGTTTCTTAAACCTTTTACTCCCTTGTACCATAAGTACATTAGGGGGTACCCTTCTTGATGTTAGGCTCAGCAGTTTTGAGCATGCCATGCAACTCAGTCAACGTCTTCGTCAAGCTGTTCATGTTATAATTCAGTATGAACGTATCATAGCTCGACGGCAGTGACTGCAGTATGATGTCAGTAGCCAACTCTTGGCTAATAGGACCGTCCAGTTTCCCTAGGTTATCAATATAACCCATCATCTTTATGACATGGGGACTTACTGGAGCACCATTTGGTAGCTTACACTCAACCAGAGATTTAACCGTCTGGTATCTCTCAGTTCGAGCCTGCTCCTGAAACATAGCTTTTAGGCTAGTGATTATCTCGATGGGCGACGCCACGTTCTCATATTGCATTTGCAAATCTGAGTTCATGGTCGCCAACATCAGACAAGTCATATCGACCAAATCGTTAGAATGCTTATCCCAAGCATTCTTCTCTGTCTGTGTGGCATTGGAACGGTATTTCTCAGGGAGAACTTTATCAAGGACATAGTCCCTCTTCTCCTGTCTGAGAACAATTCTCAGATTCCGATACCATTCGAGAAAATTAGATCCATTTAGTTTGTCCTTCTCAAGGACGGATCTTAGGGAGAAAGTGCTGTGATTTGAGCTAGACATAACTGAAATAAAAGAGGTAGAGGTTAAGTTATTATGTTTAAGAAATGAGTAAACTTAACAATTAAGAAAACTCGCATTATATTCAAAATCATGTTTCCTCAAAAGAATATAATGGTCCAAGATCCACAATTCACTAAAGTTTAGGCAAGCCACTGGCTGTAACTCAAACCTTAGTTGCATCGGTAAGCAACACTTTGCTAATCATATCCAATATGACTCTTGGTTGTGGATAAGACATCTCATGTCACTATCCACCTGATGTCTATGGGCCCAGACCTTCTGATGGCCCATTCAAGTAAACCAGTCTCTTTTAGTCACGTAATAGTTGATGTCATGCACTACAAGTCCATCAACACAATTACATACTGCCTTACTCATGTCAAAAACGGATACCTTGCACTGCAAGATTACCACGCAATGAAAAGAGTCTTGACAGTTGACAAGAATTGGAAAGACATCTCTTTCACTTGATATTTAGCCGAGGAACGGAACTTTTAATCCCAACACATATCATATATGCATTTAGGAAGACTTAGAATTTTAATTTTATTTTAATCAACTTATTAAATTTTTAAACATTCTAAGGAGAGGGGACAAACTTGTTTGGTTATGAATTTCAGGTTCACAAAACCAAATTCCGAGAAGGGTGTCGATCGATACTACATTAGTGTCGATCGACACTCGACTCTCTGGAAAATCCTTTGATAACCAATCCGTGTCGATCGACACAACATTTGTGTCGATCGATGCCAACCAAACCAAGTCAATTTTGCGATAACCGGTCAATCCAATTGAGCCGAATCGATAGCCGGTCAATCCAATTGAACCGGACCGATAATCGGCCAGTGTCGATCGACACAACGTTTGTATCGATCGACGCCAACCAAATCGCAATAACCGAAATTAAATTTTAATTTTAATTTTATTTTTTAAACCAGTCGCGATAACCGATTCAATCCTATTGTACCGATTTTAATCGCATGGTCGCGTCGATCGACACAACGTTTGTGTCGATCGACGCCAACCTCTCTAGAATAATTTTACGAGTTTATTTGGCCCGCGTCAATCGACACCGGATTGGTATCGATCGACGCAGCAAACAAAAACCCTAATTCATCAATTTTCACCAAAACGTTTTTGAGTCAAAATTCAATCTATCAAGCATCTAATGAATTCAACTAATTCGTTTTTCATGCTTTTAGATTCATTGAGTTAAACCTTAAGGCTCTGATACCACTGTTGGAATTTATCTAGGTTTTTATCGGATTAATCACTATTAATCAACCTAGTGAATTCATTAAGCCTAGGATCTAAGGTTTGTAAACTTGAATCTAATGGATCTCGAGTATACCTTGTATATGCAGCGGAATTGGATTTGTTTTCGAGATCTTTAGAGCCCCTCAAGTGTGAAGCCTCTACTGGTAGTCCACACGCACACGAACAGGAATCCGTAAGAAGCTAGATCTTAGGAATCAGATCTCTCCGGAACTATGTGTTTTCTCTAGGACGGTCGTGAATGATTTTCCCAAAAACTTAGGTTTTGGACGTGCACCCTATATCCTTTATATAGGGCTTGACCAAACCCCTAATTGATCTGAACCGATTCAGAATCAATTAAGTCATTAAACCAAAATCTTATTTCGGTCTGGCACCCGTGTCGATCGACACTCCTCATGGTGTCGATCGACACTCCTTTAAAAACACATTTATAATGTATATCAAATACACATTATCAGACCATTACTTCAATGATCATATCCATACAAAGTTAATCCTGTTTGCTTAGGTGTGTGACCCTGTAGGATCATATAATACTAGCAATGAGCTCATAACCCATAGATCATTAGCGGCCTCTAGCAAAAGCATAATGACCACCCAGTATTATATGAATGTCTAATCTCAACAATACAACTATCACTAGAGAGTGAATACCAGTGTGATTTCAGGACATTCCCAACAAAGCAACCTTTCTACCTCGTAATTTACTACCCTGGACCGTTCTGGACCCAACTTTCTTCGTTTTTGCTTGATCGGTCGGTGAGATGGATCAACATTGAGCTCATGAGAGATGATTTTGTGGTCAATTACCTTCATATCTTCTACCGACTAGGCAAAGGGGGAGATATTTTGGCAAAGCAAGCTCACCAACTAGTCTTAAATTTGATCGTTGAGATCGGTTCCGATTATGACGCACCGGTCTGGTTTCTCGAGATCGAGTATAACCTGTGTGACTGTTCCTCTTGTTAGCTCCTTCTTTTCTTCCTTAGGCGGCCACTTGTCCATTTCTTCCGCCTGGTCTGAGATCTAGAGGGCTAACGCTGCTCGACTTCTCTACTTTCTTTCTAAAAGGAAACATTTCCTTGCCTCGATCTGGTTGCCCCGAATCGTGTACGTCCCTTAATTTACGGGTTGTTTTCACACTGGTAATAAGGAAACGCTACAACTTTCATGGTGTAAGGCCAAGGTGTTCCGAGGATAATGTTATAAACCGAGGCGGTGTCGACCACTGCGAATTCGATCAGGCGCGTGATGTTCGATACACGAACTGGGAGCTGAGCACACCCAACCGTGATAGTTGTATGGTTGGCGAATCTAGTTAGGGGCGACTCAGGCTCACCGTATCTCTGTTGTCGAATGTGATGGTCAAGTGCTCCTCCGCCAGTTGTGTTTGCTCGTCATCCCATCAGATAACTCTGGCAGTTTGTTTAATTGTTCCTTTTGTGATTGTATTTTGCGCCCAACAAATCTAGAAGGCCCGACGGTGGGCGCTAATTGAAAGTATCGGGTTCGTGCAAACGAACTCGATCTCTATCGAACAAGTGGAGTTTGAAGATTTGAGGAAAAAACAATAATAAAAGCTTAAAAGATCAAGAATGGTTTCCAATGGAGTTTATTGCTTAAGAAAGCTGCGGATCCCCTTCTTGAGAAAATGACTTACATATTTATACTAATCTGATCGCTCCCAGATTAACCCTAGAAATGTTTGAAAAGTATCCTAACTAGGAAAATTTACACAATATTCTCATACATTTTCTACTTATTCTCCAAGTATTCCAAGGTCGGTGATATTTTGTGAATATGGCATTCGACCCTCATAATGGGCTTCCTTGGTTAATGTAGGCCCATCCTCATGTTTTCAGATGGATATTCGGGTCGGTCCAATCCTAATCGGTCTGGGTAGAGGGTGCCAAACCCTGTACCACCAATTATCTTTCCTTTAACTAAATAAAACGTATATCACGTGGTCTTCAAGCATGACGACATTAAGGCAATTGCAACTAGTGAAAAATAATAAATAAGATAATTTATCTTATTTATTATTTTTCACTAGTTGCAATTGCCTTAATGTCGTCAAGCTTGAAGGTCACTTTTTCTCTCTTTTCTCTCTCTATCCTTCTCTCTAGATCACAAAGAAAGTTAATTGCCGAAGATAGTTCCGACGTCCGGCTTAGCCGGCGTTGGTAGTTTGTAAATATAGTTCTTGTTTTCTAGTTGTAGTGACTTCCGAGTCTTCGTATTTAGTCTTCGGCGTAGTCCGACTTTTGTTTCGGCTTAGACCGATTTTGGTTTTCCGATCTAGTGGATCGGAATTCATCTTAGCCCTTTCTCAGCTTATGTAAATCCCGGTTAGTCTTAGATCGAAATTTGTTTTCCAATTGGATTGCCCTGAATTCTTTTTAAGAATGTCAACCTTTACTCATCCTCATTATTGTGGAGTTGTACGAACGGTATAAGAGCAAAGTTTCTCCGATCGAAGGAAGGAAGGTGTTGTTGGATCTCTTGAGCCAATTTGGAATAGATTCAGTAGAGTCGGTGATGGTTCGACGAAGGATCTATTGTCAGTTGGTTTCGAGTCTTCCCCGATTTTATTTCCCGATGGTTTGCAATGTTCCGTGTTTTAAGCTAATGGTTTAGGTGAAAGAGGCTTCTATCTCTGGCAATTAAGAGTTGTATCAAGATGAAGAAGAAAAAGATGAGCAACAGTGGTGGATTGATGGTGGTGGTAATTTTCCGGCGATGAAAAGGAGAATCTCTCACCGGTGAAGAAAGAACAAGTGCATGTCTTCCACGTTGCAAACATCAACAATAATTAGCTTTACACGTGTTTAGTTCTTCAGTTAGATATATTTTATCTAGTGTAACTAATTGCAAATCTTCTTCACCTTGTGTACAATTTTGCCAGTTGGTTTTAATGAAAGAATAGTTGGTCGACAAAAAAAAAAAAGTAAATGATTATCTTTCCTTTAACTAAATAAAACGTATATAATTTTTCAGAACAATAAATTCTAAGTTAATTTTTAACAAAACAAAAAATATATCCGAAAAACAATTGAGAATATTATTTATATCTTATACCACTTTTATCTAAACTTCTTATAAAATCTACCACAATTTCAAACCTCTTATTAAGGAAGTGTTATTGGATACGTGATTATAATGTATTTGAGTTTAGTTGTGTCCTAATAGTTTTTGATGAATTCGTCTACTTTTAACGTGGAATTTGTTGGAATACCTCAAAATACCAATGAAAAGCCTTGTATTTTTTTTACTCTTATTTTAGTTAAAGAAATATATTAAATCCATTGTCATCCAAATCTAACAAAATCAAATGGATATTGAATAACACGTGTTTTTAATGGATTTCAGAATACACTAAGAAATGCTTAATCCAATAACACTGAATTTTAATGTATTCCATCAAATGCACAATTGAATAACACGGATTTTACTCAGATTTTAAAATATATTAAAATCCTCAATCCTATAACCCCTCCTAAATCTACCATACCCTATAATTGAAAATACATATTTACCCACACCTTCTTCTTTCTCTTTCCATTTCTCCTTCTTTCTCTTTTTCCTTCTCTCTCTTTCTCTCTTTCTCTCTTTCTCAAAACAGAAAAAATGGAGATGGCACCGGAGATGATGTCGGAGATGGTGATTGACGGCGGCAACATAGACGATGATCATTGATAGCAACAAAGACGGTGGACGTGGATGACAACGATGGTCGTAGACAAACGGTGATTGTGAATCGTGACGGTGGTCGTAGACAAAAACAGTGACAGTAACAGTGGCCACGACGGAGATAGAGACGATGGCCGTGGACAAGACGACGACGGTTGACACGATGGCGATGGTGACCCTAGATGGCGATGATGATCGTAGATAAAACGGTGACGGTGACGGTGGTCACGACGGAGATAGAGATGATGGTCGTGGACAAGACGACGACGGAGGACACGACGATGACGGGGGACACGATGACGACGGTGGCGGTTGTTGTTGACATGATGGAGACGCTGGTTGTAGATAAAAACATTGGACAAACATGGTTGCAGTGATAGCTACGGTGGTCGTAGACAAAAACAGTGACGACGACAGTGGCCACAAATGGAGACAGAGACGTTGGTCGTGGACAAGACAACGATGGTGGACACGTCGAACACAGTGGTTGTGAACACGACGGCGATGGTGGTCAGAGAAAAAAACGGCGACGGTGGTCAGAGAAAAAGACGGCGACGGTGGATGTAAACAGAATCGGTGTACAAACATGGTTTCGTGGACGAAAATTAAATAGATAGTTAATGAGACTCGAGGAAAATGATATAACATAAATTTGGACCTTCCTAATCATGATTTTAACGAGTTTTCAGAGTCTTTTGAGTCGTTTTGAGTTGATATTTAGGTCTATACTCAAAGATTTGGAACCACATGCGTTTGGGAAGGAGATTCGAGCATCTGAGCGAAAACTGGACAATTCTGGAAATGGGAGCGACCGCTCCATATTTGAAGACTCGAAGAATTTTGTCTCTGGAAACGGGACTGACCTGTCCCAATTTCAGACTGACCGGTCCCGATTCCAGAGACTCACGAATTAGGAGAAAAAGGCGATTTCCATACCCGAGCACCCGCTCGCGCTGCTCGCCCGCCTTCTCGCCAGAGGCTCCGATTTTGACCTAGATTTAAATAATAAAGTTATAAATAAGAGAGGCAACCACCTCTGAAAAACATTCTTTTTTTCACGTTCCTTTAGAGACATCTTTTTACACAGACTTTTACACCTAGTTTTGAGAGTTGTAAGCAAGGAGAAGAATTCATCTACCTTTTGGAGAAGATTTCTAAACCTTATTTAATTTCTATTCTATGATTATACTATTTTCATCCATGGTCTTTGCTATGTCTTTCATCATGTCTGAGTAGTCCACTAGTTAGGTTTTAGGATTTCGATTGATTTCACATATTAAACTAGACACAAATAGGTTGCTTATTCTTTGTCATCTTCATCACAGTTAGGCATAATGCTAGGATTGAACTGATCACTTAATCTCTAGATCTTAGGTTAATACACTTTCCGAAAGCTTGTGTATCTCTGGAACTACTGTTGATGAGCAATTTGTCTTTAGCCTCCACTACAAGAAAACAGCCTAGAACTGACGGAAATTACCGTCGGAAAAGGAGTATTCCGACAGATTTCCGACAGATTTATCCGTCCGTTCTAGCTTGTCGGAAATGATAAATCTGTCGGAATTTCCGACGGATTTCCGACAGCCGTATTTCCGACGGCTTTCCGACAGTCTGCCAGAGTCCGGCAACACGTCGGAATTCCGTCGGAAACTTTGCCGTCGGTTAACCGTCGGATTACTTCCGACAAAATTCTGACGTGTTCCGATAGCTTATAAACCGACGACTTTCCGACAGATTCCGACAGATGTTTTTCCGCCAGCTTTCCGACAGATAAATTTCCGACAGCTTTCCGACAGATCAATTTCCGACAGCTTTCCGACGTATACGTTTCCGACGGATTTCCGACGGATCAGTAGAAATAATAAAAAATAATAATAATTTAAATAATAATTAATTTTATTTAAAATTTGAAATTATTTAAATGAAAAGAAAATTATTCAAATTAAAATAAAAAGTACGATTGTTTTACAAAAACGTTGAAAATAAAAATCTAGTCGTTCGACGGCCGAGGAAAATCCGGGTTCGTCTCCAAGAACGACATCATCCGACGCATCATCTCCATGTCCTTCGCTGCATCATCTTGGATCTTCTTGACCGTCGTCTTCAATTCTGAAATTTCGGCGTCCTTTTCCTGCATTTGGGCTCTCAGCTCGGACTCGGATCATCCGCCGTAGTAACGAGAAGACGCCGATGATCCAGCATCGTCGGGAAGACCAAATATCCGCCCTTTGCTCTGCGGAGTAACCTCGTAACAAAAATGACAAAAATGTAACAAAATACTTACCATCTATCGTCACCGAGTACATCTGGATGGAGGTTAGTCAACCTCGTGCGTCCAGGAAGAGCCATTATGTCCTCGACACTAAGCTGGGACGGTGGAGTGGGGCCTGGTGGAGTCTGTGGCGTCTGTAAAGGTGTAGACGACGGTGATGGAGTAGACGTCGTTCTCGAACGAGATCTACTCTCACGACGACGTTGGCCGCTGCTAGTAGCAGCGAAACCACCATAATCCCTACATTTATATTAAAATTTTAAAGTTTTATAAGGTTTTTGTAAGTTTTATAAGGTTTTTAAATAGTGTTATAAGGTTTTTGTAAAGTTTTATAAGGTTTTTGTAAGTTTTATAAGGTTTTTAAATAGTGTTATAAGGTTTTTGTAAAGTTTTGTAAGGTTTTTAAATAGTTTTTTAATTAAACATATAAATTCAAAACTGTTTAAAATCTAATTGTTTAAAATTTTTAAAAATTTTTAATTGTTTAAAAATTGTTTAAAATTTTTAAAAATATACATATAAATTCAAAAATTAAGTCATTATCTTCAAATTTACAATTATTTTGATATTCTAAAATTCTTAAGTAATTGTTTCATAATTTAAAATTTTAAAATATTAAATTTCTAAAATTCTAAATTAATCGTTATAATTGTTTATAAATTAGTAAAAATTGCTAAACTATTAAAATTCTAAAATAATCGTTATTCGCGGTTTAAAAATTAGAATAAATTGCTAACAATTTTTAAAATGTAAAATTATTAAGATTTTCTAAAATTCTTAAATAATTGTTACATAATCGTAATCCTAAATCTAACAAATCAAAATCAAAATCAAAATCTAACCCTAATTCTAAATTAAAATTCTAAAATTCTAAATTAAAATTCTAAATTTCTAAAATTCTAAATTAATCCTTATAATTGTTTAAAAATTCTAAAATTCACAAATTTCCAAATTCACAAATTTCCTAAATCCAAATTCACAAATTCACAATCTAACCCTAATCTAGGTTTCCGGCGAGGACGAGGGATTTCCGGCGAGGAGGAGGAGACAACGGTGGCTAGGAGACTGAGGCACGGCTCCGGCGAGGAGGAGGAGATCTACGGCGAGGAGGAGGAGATTTCCGGCGAGGAAACGACAGATTTCCGGCGAGGAGGAGCAGATCGGAACGGCTTGGGGCGATTTTGGAGATTTTTGAGATTTGTTTTGTGTTCATCGGGGAAGACGATGCGTCTGTTAATAACGCGTGTCTTTGGACCGACTCATTTCGCGGTATTTATTTTTCATTTCCAGGGTAAAATTTGGCACATCCGTCGGAAATCTGTCGGAAATTCAGAAACATTTCCGACGGATTTCCGACGGTTTTGTGGTTTTGAGCAGTTAAACGATATGTGTTCGTAGTTACAAGTTAATAATAAGATTAGATCATGATTTAGAAGATCATGGTCATTGTTACTTTCAAATTCTAAACAGTTAGTATTTCACGGATAAAATTTGGTATAGCTGTCGGAAATCCGTCGGAAATGTACACACATTTCCGACGGATTTCCGACAGATTTGTGGTTTAGAGCTTTAAAACGATCCGTTTTCGTAGTTACAAGTTAATAATATGATTGGACCATGGTTTAGAAGATAAAATAGTTGACAATGATCATTGTTACTTTAAAATTCTAAACAGTTAGTATTTTTAGTATTTTCCATAAACATCTATTGTTCAGTATATGTAACTGTATGAAACGCTTTTGGTTGAAACATGACTAAATCGCAAATCATGTTCTGTATAGCATCGACAATGTTATTTACTCTCTTACCTTTTACTTTTGTTGTTAGAATTGTATGCCGAGCCTTTCTCTTTTCGAAATTCTGGAATTTGACCTTCAAATCCCCAAATCTGTCGGAAATCTGTCGGAAATGTAGATATATTTCCGACAGATTTCCGACAGCTTGGTGAGTAACACGTGTCCTACTTTAAGGTTAGCCTGATATGAAGCATACGTCAGAAATCTGTCGGAAATATATCTAAATTTCCGACAGATTTCCGACGGAAAATCATTATTATAAAAAAAAAATAACAAAAATATAAATAATCTGAAAGTCTTGTATATGTTGACAGATACAAACATATAATATAATGTAACTAATCTGAGTCTGATTCTGATCCTTCCGAAGGAATTGTGTCTTCGTCTTCATCAAATTCTCCAACTTCTTCTTCTGATTCTGAATGTACTATATTATCACCAAATTTTGTGAAATCAACAAAAAGGTCCACCGCAGAAGAATGAGCAACTGGAGCCAAATTTTTTACCTTCTTCTTTAGATGGAACATGTACCGTTCAAAAGGATACATCCAACGAAATTGAACGGGACCACCTAGTTCGGCTTCGCGGGGGAGGTGTAGGGGAAGATGTTCCATGACATCAAAAAAAGACAGCGGAAAGATCTTCTCAAGATTGCAAAGGATCACTGGTATATTGGCATCTAAATTGTGGATCCCCTCAACTGTAAGTGTCCTCGTGCATAAATCCCTAAAGAAAGCACCAACTGCTTCAATAGCTTCGTGGACAGTTTGAGGAAGGAGATGGGTAAAAGCAAATGGAAGAAGCCTCTGCATCACTACATGACAATCATGACTCTTCAGTCCCATAAACTTTAGGTATCGCGAGTCTACGCAGTTACCCAGATTAGCTGCATATCCATCTGTGAATTTAACATCGTCTTTAATCCACCGGAAAAATTCTCTTATCTTTTCTATTTGCAATCGGTACGGAGGAAAAGGATATGTACCATCGGTAAGACGTTCAAGATAATCACGGTTGCAAATCTTTGAAACATCCATCCTAGACTTCTCATTGTCTTTTGTCTTTCCCGGGACGTTTAACAACGTATGCATGATGTTGTCAAAGAAGTTCTTTTCAACATGCATCACATCGAGGTTGTGCCTTAATAAATGATCCTTCCAATACGGCAAATCCCAAAATATACTCTTCTTGTGCCAGTTATGAGCTTCCCCTACACCACAAACAGGTCGATGCCCATTACCCCCACAATCAGGAGTCCTCTCAGCACCAAATTCTCTCAACTGCTCTAACATAGTACGACCGTCTATCTCATCAATTGGAGCATCAAACACTTGTATATTTTTCTTAAATAATCTTTTAGACCGACGATAGGGATGGCCGTCCGGTAGAAACCTTCTATGGCAATCAAACCAACATGGCTTTCTTCCATTCCTCAGCCAGAAAGCGTCAGTGTTGTCTTGGCAAAACGGGCACGATAATTTTCCATGAGTAGTCCATCCAGATAGCATACCGTATGCTGGGAAATCGCTAATAGTCCACATAAGGACCGCACGCATATGAAAATTCTGCTTCCGTGAAACATCAAACGCTTCGACACCGTGACTCCATAGCATTTGTAACTCATAAATCAATGACTGGAGGAATACATCAAGTGATCTCTTCGGATGCTCAGGGCCGGGAATAAGAACGGAGAGGAATAAAAACTCTCGACGCATGCACATACCAGGGGGCAAATTGTACGGTGTTACGATTACGGGCCACAAACAATACTGCCTTCCATGCTTCCCAAATGGGTTGAAACCATCCGTACTTAACCCGAGGTACACATTTCTTGACTCAGATGCAAATTCCGGATACAACATTTGAAAATGTTTCCACGCTTTTGCATCTGAAGGATGTGTAATCTCTCCATCTTGACGATGCTCTGCATGCCATCTCATTTCTTCTGCCGTTTGCGCAGATTGATATAACCTCTTTAACCTCGCTGTCAATGGCAAGTACCACATACGTTTATATGGAATTGGAACTCTGCCACCAGTATCCTGATACCGTGGTTTACGACAAAATTTACAACTTCTCCGATCTTCGTCTTGTCTCCAATATAGCATACAGTTGTCGATGCATACATCTATCATCTGATACGGCAAACCAAGACCAACTACAAGTTTCTGTATCTCGTAGTATGATGCAGGTGCCTGATTATCTTCAGGCAAAATATCTTTCACAAAATCTGCTATCGCATCAACACAGTCTTCCGCCAAATTGAAGTTCGTCTTAATGGTCATCAGTCTACTAGCAGTTGATAAAGGTGAATGTCCGTCTCTACACCCATGATATAATGGTTGCTTCCCTGCGTCTAACATATCAAAAAATCTTCTAGCTTCTTCATTTGGTTCGTCTACTCTATTCTCCCCTATTACGATCGATGGCAAATTCTCTCTAAACGCATCATGAACCATCTCAGCGGTACCTACACCAAAATCTACTTCCGTTCTATGTTCGCCTAAGCTATCCATTCTATGTTCACCTAAGCTATCCGTTCTATGTTCGCCTAAGCTATCCGCAACATATGGTGCACTGCTACTACTACCAACATCATAATTACTTTCTCCATGAAAAAACCAAATTTTGTATCCCGGCATAAAACCATGGGTATATAAGTGATGTCAAACTTGTTATACCTTAACATTATGCGAATTGCAACAATTTAAACATGGACATTTTATCACCTTTCGATTTCCGACAACCGCCATGAACTCGCATATACCTCGTTCATAACTTTGGTTTAATGTATTCGACTCCGGATCATACATCTCTTCATCCATCCACGATCTATAATATCTAGAAGATGACATCTCACTCTCCTAATGATTTTTTTCTAACAAATGTTTGGTTGGAAGTTGTTGTTGTTGTGAGTGAATGAAGATGTGTGGAATCATATATATAAATACGATGACCGTCGGAAATCTGTCGGAAAAGCGTCGGAAAGCCAACGGATATAATAACGGCTATATAACGGCTATATAACGGCTATATTTCCGACAGATTTCCGACAGATAGTGGGGTATCTGTCGGAAATCTGTCGGAAATTATTAACGGTTCATATTTTTCGACGGATTTCCGACAGCTTACCGGAATCTCCTCCGGCGTCGGCACCGGCTAGTTACACGGTCCATTAATCCGACCGATTATCGGAAATCGGTCGGAGTATCATCGGAAATTTTCTGACGGAATTACTTCCGTCGGAAATTCCATCGGATTTACGGCTGTTTTCTTGTAGTGCTCGGAGGTGAGTTAGAGTGGATTGTGAACTGATCAAACATGAACTATAATGCTTGTCTAAGATAGCTGTGACCAAACATAAGTTTAGGCATTCGGATGTCTAGAGAAAGTAATTATTATCATGAAAGTGAAATAGTTTAAATATGTGTTTGAGTTCAAGATGCATGCACTTTAGAATCTGAATAGTTGTCTAGTTTATGATTGAGATTTCCTGAGAATTCTCTAATGCCTAGCGTTTTTATTATTCTGAATTTAATCGTTTAAATTTGCAATCTCGTCTTTGAATTTGATAACATCACCCCTAAACATTGTTTCTTGCTTAGCTTAATTCAATATTCTATAATTAGTTGTGTAAACCTTGGTCTCTATGGATTCGATCCCGTAATATACTAATGTTTTGCATGTGCACTTGCAGTGTTTTACTTCGGGTTAAAACTCGAGCTATCAGACAATTGTGTCAATTGTCATTCACTAGAATCCAAAATGTGATACTCAATATAAGAAATTTTAAAATGTGGTAGATTTTATAAGTTTTTGGCAAAAAGTGATAGATTGTAAAATATTCCCAAAAATTTATGTTAATCATTCAGTAAAAAAGAGCAACACAATTTAAAATATCGGTGCCCGCACCACTCTCACTCGCAGGACGCATCCTTTGAGCTATCGGTGCTAAGTGTCCCTTCCACTCTCAGGACGCATCCTTTGAGCTCCGGGCACACAGGGAAAGCTAAATAATCCCTCGAGAGAATGCATCCCCTCGAAACATAAATGAATGAGTTACTCGGGACCGCATCACCTAGAGTAATAAATTCTAAAATGTTAATAAACAACTATCGACTAAACCACCTCTAGTGGTCAACACGATACTCCAAATCCCGAAATATCACCACTAATCACATATAGGAAAAACCATCCTATAGAACAGATAAATAAGAAAAAAAAAAAAACTCCATCTTATAAATCTCCAAAAAGTATAATCGTTACAACCAAAACGAAAATACAAGGTAAGCAAAACATGCTAAACAACGAGACTAGAACCACAAGGAGAAATGAAGTTCACGCCACGACCTGCTTGCCGAACCACTTCCTGAACTTTAACTTCATCTTTGCCTCGGGCTCCCAAGTCTCCTCCTCAAAACCAGCGCAATCCCACAAAATACGCAACAAAGGAATCTTGTTCCGACGCAGCACCTTGACTCTCCTCTCGAGAAACCTCACAGGTATCGTCGGAACCGACAAATCTGGGTGCAGGTCCGCAGGGATCTCAGGCACCAACTCCTCCAACTCATGCAGACACTTCCTCAACATCGACACATGGAAAACCTTATGAAATGCCTTCATGATCAGAGGTAACTCTAGCCAATAGGCTACCGGTCCAACACGCTCCACCACAGGAAACGGACCCATAAATCTCGGACTAAGCTTGTTCTCTGCTATGGATCTGTTAGGACCCTTCAACATAGCCATCTTGAGATACACGTGATCTCCCACTGAGAACTCAAGCTCACGTCTACGCTTATCCGCGTAACTCCTCTGTCTATCCTAAGCTTCTTTCATGTTCTGACGCACAATACGAATCTTCTCTGTCATCTCCTGAACATAAGTAGCTCCATAAATACTGCGCTCCCCCACTTGGGTCCAGTATAAAGGCGTCTTACACGGCCTCCCATACAAAGCCTCGAAAGGAGCCATCCCGATACTCGCCTGAAAGTTGTTGTTATACGCAAACTCCACTAAGCTCAAATGATCAGCCCAGTGACCACCCCAATCCAAAACACACATCCTCAGCATATCCTCCATAGTCTGAATAGTCCTCTCTGACTGCCCATCAGTCTGCGGATGATAAGCTGTTCTCATATGCACCTTAGTGCGCATCTCTGCCTGGAACGCTCCCCAGAACTCAGATGCAAATCTTGGATCTCGATCAGAAACAATACTGGCTGGCACTCCATGCAGCCTCACAATCTCCCGCACAAACTTTGTAGCCAACTTAGCCGCTCTATCGGTCTTCTTAATGGCTAAAAAGTGTGCTGACTTGGTCAATCGGTCCACGATCACCCAGATAGCATCATACATCCGCGAGGTAGGCAAACCAACCACGAAGTCCATCGTAATCATATCCCACTTCCACTCAGGAATGGGTAAACTCTGCAACTTTCCACTCGGCACCTTGTGCTCGGCCTTAACCAACGAACATGTGTTGCACTTAGACACATAAGCTGCAACATCTCTCTTTATCCCAGTCCAGTGATAATACTGCTTGAGGTCACAATACATCTTCGTCGCACCCGGATGAATCGAGAACTTCCTCGAATGAGCCTCTCGCATGATCTCCTGCCTCAACTCCTCAACCTTGGGTACACAAACCCTACGCGAACAAGTATGGTCCTATTCGATGAGACCTGATACTCAGAACCCGCAAGAATCCTACTCAACAGATCTGCCTGATCAACTGCCTCTAAGCCCAACGGCTCCTCTGAAATAGCACATAACCGCAAAGTGCTAACCTCGCTAACCAGCGCCTCAATATCCTGCTCTTGAGACGAATCCGCTCGCCGACGACTCAGAGCATCCGCTACCTGGTTCGCCTTACCAGGATGATACACAATATCCAACTCATAATCCGCTAACAGCTCAATCCAGCGTCTCTGTCTCACATTCAGCAACGGCTGAGTGAAGATGTGCTGCAGATTCTTATGGCCTGTGAAAATCTGAACCTTCCCACCATACAGATAGGATATCCAAATCTTCAATGCAAACACCACCGCACCCAACTCCAAATCATGCGTAGGGTAATTGCGCTCAGCACCCTCAGCTGCCTCGAAGCATACGCAATCACTCAACCCTCCTGCATCAACACACAACCCAGACCAATCCCGGAAGCAACCCAAATAGTATCCGCAAGTGCACAGACAAAAACAGTAGTATTTTAGGTACCGAATCATCAGGGACCAAGGTCACACTATGAAAATATGGACTACTGTTTAAAGCTAAGATAAAAATGGGATTGGTTTGAAACGAAACAATGAACGAAATAGCAATTAAAAAATGATGTAAATTCAATAAGATAAAGACACTAGATTAGAGTCATTCGCCAGTGACTTCGGATTAAGGACTGAGCAATCTATTCAGGATTCAATTTAACGCAATCTAGAACTCGAACATGAATGTAATATTGCCTCACTGTCGTGATGCATCAATATCTTTATCTAACATCCTAAATGCATAAACTGTCGTTCGAATTCAGAGATGAAGATAAGCATTAACAATTTGGTTCGATTTGTTCACAATCAATGGTAACAATCAACTGTCGTTGGTTACACACCGATTGCTCATCAACGGTTTATCTAGCAACCTAGAGCACTGTCGTGAATAAGTTAATCCTAAGATCATAGACTAGGTGATCAAATTAGCCTAAGCAGTATGAATCCCGATTGATGAAGACAAATGATAACATTTCCTATTTGGCTCAGTCACTATCATCCTAATCCACCATTTAAATTCCCTAATCTAGCTATGAGACTACTCAAGCATAATGGAATCAATCACAACAAAGATAAAAGGAGAATTCATAATCAAATTAAAGAGAATAAGGTTTAGAATTCTTCTCAGAACGATGTCGTGGAATGATCCAGCAAGGAGAAGCAACAAATCGGAAAAATCCCAAAATTGTGAACAATAACGTGAACAGTGTTTCGATGAACAGTGTTTCGATGAACAGTGTTTCGATGAACAGTGTTTTGATGAACAGTGTTTTCGTGATTTTTCCAAGTCTCTTGTCTCAGGAACGTACAATGAAAAATCTCAGAGAAAAAATAGAACTTCGGTTTAGGAAAGTGGCTGAAACTTATTTATAGGGAAAATTAGGGCAACTTGGTTTTGGGTGCCCGACCGGTCGGTCTGGTTCCGGACCGGTCGGTCCGTATCCGGAATCGGCAAGTCTTCACGTCGTGGACCGGTCGGTCTTCTCATCCGGACCGGTCGGTCCGGATTCCAGAGAGTTTTGGCTTCGGGACTCGGGTGTGGACCGGTCGGTCCAGTGGTAGGATCGATCGGTCTTGCTTTCGCTTGGGTCTTGGGTCTTCACACGGGACCGGTCGGTCCACTAGCCAGACCGGCCGGTCTCGAATCCAGAGAGTTTGGCTTCTTCGAGTCTTCGGGCGAGCAGGTGCTCGCTCCAAATCGAGCAGGTGCTCGGTTTATGAAAAGTGCCATCTTTTCTCCAGATTCGTCCTTTTTGCTCCAATAACCTCCACAGACTCTAATCCATGCATGAGAGCCTCCTAGAACCTGCAAAGACACAAAATAAACTAGAAAGAACCAAAAAGACTAAAGAAATGATAACTAAAAGAGACCAAAATACTAATATATCAATTCCCCCGGACTTAGATCTTTGTTTGTCCTCAAACAAACTTAGAAACAAGTAAAGGAGAAAGGTTTGAAAACGCGGATGGAATTCACTCGCTTGTTGGAAAGATTTCAGATTTCATACTTTCGTCATTAGGCCTTAGAACATGTATCATAGTCAACCATGGGGCTCATAACCTAACTTAATCACCCACAACCCATCAAAACGTCGGTATCCACAATATCATCTCTTAAATAGGATTAATGAAAATGAAGTACAGTGATCTTACCCAAGGGGGATCGTTTCAAGGGGTGCCGACTTTTCCGAACCAAGACCCTCTCCTGCATACTCTTTTTCTCAACTCAAATCCTCTCTTTAAAAATGGTTAAACGTTTGACAGATTTTTTTTTTTTTTTTTTTTTTTTTTTTGGGACGGATCGGAATGAGACCGCGAAGACATACGGGTTTACGCATCGTCCCCTGGCTCACCCAGAAACTTGAAGTTTCCCTCTAGAATTTTTTTTTTCTCTTTTTTTTTTATTTATATATTTTTTTTATGGGACGATTCTCATGAGGTCACAAAGGAGATACGGGTTTACGCATCATCCCCTGGTTCACTTCGAATCTTTTAGTTTCCCTTACAACATGCCTTCCGCGAGTCCCAAAAGATACACGGGCTTATTCGCGTAGTCCCTTGGGCCACCTGGACATGTTGCTTTGATAAAAGAGAGGAGAGTTAGAGAATAAAGAACTTACATGGTGGAGAGTTGCAGTGTCTTGTAAGGTTCGAAAAAGTCTTGCCCAATGAACGTCAAACCCTTTAAAAAGAAATTAAAAATCAAGATTAACCAAATAATGACTTGAGACGATATTGGATCCACCTAATTCCCGATGAATATGGGCTTTGGGGAAAATTTATCCACCCATAACCTTTCCGATACAGAGCTTTAGCCAAACAAATCATGCAAGTAATCCCTAATCCAAACATAATTCCAATAGATCAAGATCCTAATTCCCAACACTCGATAAAATTCAAAAACAGTCTCAATAAAAATCAAAATAAAACCGATAACAAACCGCTCCCCCGGACTTAAATCACACCGTCTCCGGTGTGAAAAAGTTCAAGAGATTGGTGACACAAGAAAATAATAAAAACGGAAAACAAAGATGGATAAAACAATGATGGTAGAGGGTGAAAGAGATATCACCGCGTAGAAGCCTCCGCGTCGTCGTTGAGCAGGTGCTCGATGCCATGCGAGCAGGTGCTCGATGCCATGCGAGCAGGTGCTCGACTTGGGACTAGGCTGGGGATCGACCGGTCCCAACAACTGGACCGACCGGTCCCATTTCCAGAGACTCCTTCTGGTCTGGGCTTCTGGCGTTTTTTTTTTTTTTTTTTTTTAGGAAATCTGAAAACTCAAAATTTTAAACCAAAGTTAGTAGAAAAAGAAATCAAATTGAAAAAGTTAGAAAACGTACCGGTGGGTTGCCTCCCACCAAGCGCTTGTTTTAAGTCGTTAGCTCGACTTTGTTGGCCATCTAGGCTCAAGGATTAGAGGCTTTCTTGTCCGGATCAGGGCTCGGTGGAGGTGGGTTGAGGCGTGGTCGATTTGCTCTTTGATCACTTATATTCGGTTGCAGAACCTTGCTCAGCATACTAGCCATAGTCGCTTGACCCTTTTCCTTAAATTCCGGAGTAACAATAGCTTTGACCTTAGAGAAAGGCCTAGACATGCCTTTACTCTTTAGCTTGTACTCAATTGTGTCTCCAACACATCTCTGCGGTGTCAAGGTTATGTGCAAACCTGTAGCATTCTTCTCGCGCTTTTGTTTGTCCCGCTTGTTGACTTCCTTGGGTTTCCTTTCATAAGAACGAGTGTCTCCATCCAGGACTTCATTAACCTTATTCTTATTACAGAGTGCTGCAGCTGGTAGGACACTTACCCTTCCCGTTACATCGTCTATGGCAACACAAGAGCCATACTTGTCGCCATCCGAAATAGCGTTGTAAGAGATCCGCTTGTCGATGTTAGAGAAAACAATCCGTTTGTTTGGTAAGTCAACAACTGCACCTGCTGTTGCAAGGAAAGGTCTTCCCAAAATCAAAGGCATGTATGAACCATTGCTCATCTCCACAACTTGGAAATCAGTTGGAATCAAACAATCCCCAATCCTGACATTTAAATTCCCAATGAATCCTTGCGAAGTTGTTACCGAGGCATCCGCAAATCTAATAGACATCTTAGAAGTCTGGATATCAACAATACCTAAAGATTCTGCAATATCCCTTGACATGAGGTTAACACTAGATCCAGAATCGCATAAAGAATCCTCAAAATCAATTCCAAAGATAAGACATGGAACAACAAACTTACCTGGATCCTCTAGCTTATGCAGTTGCCTTAATAAAGGTTTCTGAGTGTTACCTGGAGTGACATCTATGCTTTGACTCTGAGGATCCGTAGCTGGTTCAAGTGGGATCGATCGATCTGGCTCGTCCGCAGGAATCAATGCAACCTTTTCCGCAGAACCTGACGCTTTACTCTGGGACATAGAAGCAACTTGTGAATCAAGAAAGTCAACCTGACAAGTTAAACTCTCTAGTTTATAGTTGAGTTCGTTGTTCATGACGTTTATCTTGTCGTCAAGAGAGGTTATTTTCTCATTCACTTCCCGTGCACTCCTGTCTTGCCCATCTAGAATCTGTTGCATCATTAGCTCAAGTCTATTCTCTTGGAGGTGCGGTGCTTGATGTTCTCTACTCTGATTGGGTTGTTGGTCCTCGATAAAGTTGACATAGGCACGTGGGTAAGGAACCCTGGGTGCGTAAACTCTCTCTGGGGGAATTTCTGAAGATTCGGTAGGAGCATCCTGGCGAGCAGGTGCTCGCTCCAAACCGAGCAGGTGCTTGGTTACGTGCTCCTTACCTTTTCTGTGGGTGCTAGAGATTCCGCTCGTGATTTCTACAGCATTGGCATACCCATTCTTAGGATTCATCTCCCCTTTCCCTGGAAGAATTCCAGCCGGTCTCTTAATCGTCTCAGCAGTTTGAGCAACTTGTGTATCCAATTTCTTCACATGCGCGGTAACAGCCTCGTACTTTGCATTCAAATCATCGTACATGAGATCTACCTTGCCATTAATCTCAGTGGACGCCTTTTGGCTGTTAACCATCAGTTGCTGCATGAGACTCTTCAACTCATCCAGAGATGTAGGCGCGGAAGTAGCTTGTTGTGGCGCAGCGAATTGTTGTTGGTTCCCTCCTTGGAAACGACTCTGATTCTGGTTAGGGATGAACTGATTCCCTTGAGCGTTGTTGGAGTAGAATCTCTGAAATCCTTGACCGTTCACAAAGTTGACCTCTTGTAATGCGGCGACCTCATAACCTTCAAACTCTTGAGAAATAGGAGCAGCCCCATTCTCTTCCATAGATTTTACCGGTCTCTGGTTCTCGCGTAAAAGTAGATTCACCTTTGCTGTCAGCTCATCAATCTTCTGAGTGTCCATATTATAGACTTTCCTGGACCTATCATACTCAGGAGCCTTGTTGCTAGAGCTCGCAGCGAGGTTCTCAATCAGCTCAAAGGCTCCATCCCTTGTCTTGGTCATGAAGTCTCCGTTACTTGCAGCGTTAAGAGCATTCCTATAGTCCCACTCAACTCCATCGTAGCAAATTCCAAGAATCTGCTCATCTTTGAAGCCGTGATGAGGACATTCCCTACGGTATTCCTTGAGACTCTCCCAAGCTTCACAGAAAGTTTCGCTGGAATGTTGTTGAAACGAAGAGATCTTATTCCTCAAAGACGCAGTTTTGGACTTGGTGTAGAAGTGGTCCAAAAACGCAGCTCTAACTTCGTCCCAAGTCTTTAAAGAACCAGCCGGTAAAGACTTCAACCATCTAGAAGCCTTATCCGAGAGTGAGAATGGAAACAGCTTGCACTTCATAAATTCACTCGGCACTCCATTAGACCCCGTAGTAGTGCAGATTTCCTCGAAATTCTCAATGTGATCCATTGGTATTTCAGCTGGTAATCCGTGGAATAGATGCTGTTTCACCAATGAGATCATCTGAGGCTTGATCTCATAATCCTGCCTCTGAATAGTTGGGATCACAATGGCTGAACGGTTCTGATAGAAAACATGGGGATTATCCATATCCCCTATACCCGGCTGTACTAGTGGAGCTTGTGGTTGATTCCTTTGCAACTGAGCAATCTGATCCCTCAACAACTGCAACTGAGTATTCATCGCTTCCTGAGACATAACAAAAACAAATAAAAGAAAACAAAATTAGCAAAAATAAATTCTTAGACTATAAACTAAATCGAAATTCAAAGGCAACACAATTGGTCCCCGGCAACGGCGCCAAAAACTTGATACGTGAAGTTTTAAACCCAAATAGTATCCGCAAGTGCACAGACAAAAGCAGTAGTATTTTAGGTATCGAATCCTCAGGGACCAAGGTCACACTATGAAAATATGGACTACTGTTTAAAGCTAAGATAAAAATGGGATTGGTTTGAAACGAAACAATGAACGAAATAGCAATTAAAAAATGATGTAAATTCAATAAGATAAAGACACTAGATTAGAGTCATTCGCCAGTGACTTCGGATTAAGGACTGAGCAATCTATTCAGGATTCAATTTAACGCAATCTAGAACTCGAACATAAATGTAATATTGCCTCACCGTCGTGATGCATCAATATCTTTATCTAACATCCTAAATGCATAAACTGTCGTTCGAATTCAGAGATGAAGATAAGCATTAACAATTTGGTTCGATTTGTTCACAATCGATGGTAACAATCAACTGTCGTTGGTTACACACCGATTTCTCATCAACGGTTTATCTAGCTACCTAGAGCACTGTCGTGAATAAGTTAATCCTAAGATCATAGACTAGGTGATCAAATTAGCCTAAGCAGTATGAATCCCGATTGATGAAGACAAATGATAACATTTCCTATTTGGCTCAGTCACTATCATCCTAATCCACCATTGAAATTCACGTGAACAGTAATCGTGAACAGTGTTTCGATGAACAGTGTTTTGATGAACAGTGTTTTCGTGATTTTTCCAAGTCTCTTGTCTCAGGAACGTACAATGAAAAATCTCAGAGAAAAAATAGAACTTCGGTTTAGGAAAGTGGCTGAAACTTATTTATAGGGAAAATTAGGGCAACTTGGTTCTGGGTGCCCGACCGGTCGGTCAGGTTCCGGACCGGTCGGTCCGTATCCAGAATCGGCAAGTCTTCACGTCGTGGACCGGTCGGTCTTCTCATCCGGACCGGTCGGTCCGGATTCCAGAGAGTTTTAGCTTCGGGACTCGGGTGTGGACCGGTCGGTCCAGTGGTAGGATCGATCGGTCTTGCTTTCGCTTGGGTCTTGGGTCTTCACACGGGACCGGTCGGTCCACTGGCCAGACCGGCCGGTCTCGAATCTAGAGAGTTTGGCTTCTTCGAGTCTTCGGGCGAGCAGGTGCTCGCTCCAAACCGAGCAGGTGCTCGGTTTATGAAAAGTGCCATCTTTTCTCCAGATTCGTCCTTTTTGCTCCAATAACCTCCACAGACTCTAATCCATGCATGAGAGCCTCCTAGAACCTGCAAAGACACAAAATAAACTAGAAAGAACCAAAAAGACTAAAGAAATGATAACTAAAAGAGACCAAAATACTAATATATCAATCCGTGTACACAACATAAGGCTTACCCGGCTCGGGCAACGCCAGCACCGAGTACTCATCAACATCTCCTTAACTTCGAAAAGCTATCCTCGCACTCCTGAGACCAAACAAACGGAACATCCTTGCCGGTCAACTTTGTCATCGACTGAGCCATACTCGCAAAGCCTTTGACAAATCTCCGATAATACCCTGCTACACCCAAAAAACTCCTGATCTCGGTAGCATTAGTCAGTCTAGACCAATCCCGAATAGCCTCATTCTTAGCCGGAACCACAAAAACTCCCTCTGCAGAAACGATGTGACCAAGGAATCCCATCTCTCGCTGCCAAAAACTGCACTTGCTCAGTTTAGCATAAAGCTTCTGCTCCTGAATCTTCTCCATAACTAACCGCAGATGCACCTCATGCTCCTCAGGACTCTTAGAGTAAACCAGGATATCGTCGATAAAGATAATCACGAAGACATCTAGATACTCTTGGAATACGTCGTTCATCAACCGCATGAACGCTGCTGGCGCATTCGTCAAACCAAACAACATCACCACAAACTCAAAGTGCCCATACCGTGTCCTGAAAGCAGTCTTCCAAACATCAGCCTCATCGATCGGAATCTGATGGTAACCTGAAGCCAAGTTGATCTTGGAGAACCAAGTAGTACCCCTCAACTGATCTAGCAACTCATCAATCCTCGGGAGAGGGTACTTGTTCTTCACAGTGACCCGGTTAAGTCCCCGATAATCAATGATACTCTGCCTCGATAACAATCCAGATGGACTCTATAATGAGACAACCAATCCATCCCCAGGATAACGTCATATAGCTCCACCGGACTAATCACCAAATCTGCTGGCATCGACTGCCCCGCAATCTGAACATCAACTACTCTAGCACGGCCCGAAGTAACCAAGAAACTACCTCCAGCTACCTTGACCAACCCTGATCGCTCACCCGCGTTGCTACGGATGCCACTACTCTCGGCATGCTCTGGGGTAATAAAGCAGTTCGATGCTCCAGAATCAAAAAGTACATGGGATTCACAGCCTCCCACTAACAAGGTCCCTACACAATTCATATGCGTTGAGAACCCTACTAGACTATCACAGAAAAAGTAGAAACAAACAACAATTCACCAACTAAGAATTTACGAAGTCTGAGTCTAAGATTTTACCGGTGATCATAGCGCCACTATGCTGCCCCTGCCCCACCTCTCTCGGGGTATAGACACGCGGTGCTGGCCCAATCTAACCTAACGGCTGCACGACCGCCAACTGCGCCACTAGCTGAACCAGAGCAAGAATCATCTGCTGCATTTTAGGACACGAGGCCTGATATGCCCAGGGTCTCGGCAGTTAAAACAGACCCTCTGATCTGACTGCCGCGGCTACTGCTGTTGCTGCTCATCCCTACCAGGGCAACGCGACAACTGTAACTGATGCTCCAAACTGCCGCATCCAAAACACGCTCCGCCCCTCGAAACCTAACTGGGCCTGGAAGCGCCATCCCATTTACATTTCTGTTCTTGCGCAGGCTTGCCGCCCTTGCCGGAGCCAGAACCGGGACCACTCCTCGACTGCTGATGTCTCGGCTGAACAGGTGGAACCACTAATAGTGGAACTACCTCAACTGCCTGCCCTCTCAGATCTTCCTCGATCCCTGCAGCAACCTCTACCAGCTTTGCCCTCGAGGCGTACTCAGTCACTCTGCACCTGGTCCGCAACTCTGGCTGAAGTCCCCTCAGGAACCTCTGGACCTACGTCCATTGATCTACTATGCCTCCCGCATAAGCTAGCAAACAGCCAACTTTAGCGTCGTACTCACGCACCGTACGATCTCCCTCAACCAGATCCACAAATCTCGACGCAAGATGATCTAATTCCTCCTGAGGAAAATATTTGGCGTTGAACTCAGCCACAAATTCCGCCCAGGTCCAAATTGCACCAGGCCTCCTGGCCTCAATATCTCTCCACCAAGCGTGCGCATCACCACCCATATAGTGGATCGTCAGCTCTACCCGATACTCGTCAGGGCAACGAATCGAGCGGAAATTGAGCTCTACGCGCATACGCCACTCATCGGCCTCCTCGGGACTGACACCACCCGAGAAGAACGCCGTACTCATCTGCCGCATCTGACTCACCATCTCCAGGTAAGACGGACGCACCTCTGCAACCACAGCCCTCTGCTGCACCTTAGCAACCGCAGCCCTCTGCTGCGCCTCCGCCACAGGCGGAACCACTGGAGCCTGAACTGGAGC
This sequence comes from Draba incana, assembly GCA_963576765.1. Taxonomy (NCBI): domain Eukaryota; kingdom Viridiplantae; phylum Streptophyta; class Magnoliopsida; order Brassicales; family Brassicaceae; genus Draba; species Draba incana. The sequence continues at coordinate 8,198,040 of OY755205.1, read as the reverse complement.
CGCCGCCGGAAAACGCCCCAGTAACTCCCTCAGAATCCCCTCCATGCGATCCATACGCTCCTGAGCTAGAACAACACCCACACCCGGGCCCGCTCCCCTACCAGCCATCCCGGCGCCTCTCCCAGCACCCACAACACTCACACTAGCACTGACACTGGTCTCGCTCACAGAACCCGTATGATGTGTAGGAGCCTCTGACACATGCGTAGCACTCGAAGACGACTCATCCACTGGTCCACGACCATGACCACGACGACCTCTGCCACGACCTCTAGCTCCACCGTCCATCTCTCTGCAACACTCACAGAACAGGACTATAAGCTACAAGAAGTCACAAGAAAACACCAAACTTACCGTGGAATCATTTTAAAAGGCCGAAGAGGATGATACTAAGACTCTTATTAAATTGACTAAACACCAAATCAATTTAAACACCTAGTCTCAGACATCCAATTTCAATTGTCCTAAAATCGTCTAGGCTCTGATACCAAAATGTAACACCCAAACTTTTTTTTAAAACAGATCTACCGCAGAAAATAACATAATAATTAAACCAATTCAATACTCAATCAATCCAATAATAATTCCATCAAATAAATAACCATTTAAAATCAACACCGGAATTCAGGAATGGAAAATAAAATTATCTAGCAACCTAAACAACTGGTTCGCTAGACTAAGCAATAAAACTAAGACCATATCATCCTCTTCTCTCGGCCTCGATTCAACGATCACATTTTCCCTTTACCTGCAACGCAATTGGGAAAAACGAGTTGCGTAAGTATTTAATAAATATTTAGTGAGATGGTCGTCCCATCTACAGGCCAAATACTTGAATAAAGAAATACACGAAATACCAGGATTATCAAACAATGCACGGAAACAAGCAAACAACAAAAACAGGAACAGCAGGTCCCTTGTCGATCAACATGAAGCAATCCAGTCGATCGACAGACTTGCACGACCCCGTGTCGATCGACAGAAAGAAATCCTGTCGATCGACATGAACCTGGATGTTCGATGGAGATTGGCCTATCCTCTCATGGCCGAATCTCTCCATCCCAATCGACCACCTGCGCTTACCATTAACAAAAATCCACGAAAACACACAGCAAACAATCGTATAACATCTATTCCTCAATCCAAGGACCTATGGTCTCGCACTCACCTTAGATTCGAAGGGGAAAAGGAAAGAATTACGAAGAACACGAAGAATACAAGTCTCCAATCACTGATTTTCGCACCACAACAGTCACCCAAAGCCTCTCCCACGGAAACACACACTATAGGATTGAGAAACAAGGGCAAATCCACAAGAATTTCCTTCCAACTACTCAAAACCTCTCAACTCTCTTTTCTCTCTAAAATCCCCCTTTAGATCTATATTTTTTTTTTCGGCCAAGCGTGAAAGAAACGCGTGTTTCCCACCTTATATACGAAACCCTAAGTTCTTAAACCGGCCCATTACCAAAACGAACCGAAAACAAAACCCAAGTCTGATTTTTAACGCCTGTTGATCGACAGACACACTGTGTCGATCGACAGGGACCTCTCTGCCCAAAACATCGCAAGACAAACACCCGTGTTGATCGACAGACACCCATTCCTGTCGATCGACAGGCATCCAGAAAAATCCCATTTGGATTACGGGCGTTACAAAACGTCTGGACGTTTTATGAAATTGACCAGGTCAGAGCTATCTGTCTCGAACAGCTGGCACTCTAATCCTCGCCCATGCAAACAAGCTATCGCCCAAAGGAGCGTCTCCATTTATGAATGTAGTGGTGATCTCCGCCGGAGCACGCCTCACGCCCTTAAAAGAACATACTGATCACCTTGGAAACATATCCACCCCACGCCAGAGGTTTGATTTGTATTTTTCAAAGAACCATCCACTCGACGCCGGAGTTGAGTAGGTGAATGTTCGATAGTTCGAGTGTCGACCTCCAACTCTGATATCATTATAGCTGGAATTTGAGCAGCCGTCCAAGCCTAGTATTCCTTATCTAACAGGTTAATTATGTCCTCTGGTTCCGAAATCAATTCCCTGAAAACATTTTTTATTCCTTGACTTCCTAATATACCATATTACCCAAGAGAACATGTTTCTGTAACCCTTGATGATATCCCTCTCCTTAAGCCTCCAAAAAAGGTGATCCATATTCGTAGAAATGGATGACATATGCAGATTGGTCCTTTCCCGAGGGATAAAAATAATGCCCAAAAAAAGGCATGGTTAACTGTTTCCTCTTCTAGTCCACAACGCATACATATTGTTGGACAATTTACGCCACGTTGGTTTATCCGAGCTCGAACAGCTATGGAGCCTGAAAGAATCTGCCAAAGGAAATGCTTTATCTTCGTAGGACATTTCACTTTCCATACATGAGCTTTGAGAACTGTAAAACTCGGTTCACAATAACACATTTGATTGTTGGAATTAACTATTAAATTGTTAGAATTAATTGTTGAAGTTTTAAAAAGGCATTTGTTTTTTCTTTAATAATAAATGAAAAAATCTAATGTCCAGACAATATATAACACATGGCATCCTCTTATGACTTGAGTTTAGAGGAAACCTTAACATATTATATAAATATTAGGATTCGAAATCCCGTAATATCGTGGGGAAAAATATCTTATATTAATTTTAAATAAAAAAATAAAACACGACAATTTAGAGAAGAAATATCTAGTATATTTTGAATAATTATGATGGGTAAAATTAAAAGGTTAAAAATTGAAATTATACGAGTTTTCAAAGCATTTATAAAATATCAAAAAATTATAAATGAAAAAGTACCGCTGGATGAGTTTTAAATTACAAAAAATGATGACATCAGTAGATTCAAAAAATGGTTATACTAAACATATTACTCTAATGTTGCAAGTATAATTTAGAGAGAAAAATGCTATTTACAAATCCAAAGAACGCAATTCATACTAAACTGAAAAAACATGCAACAATTCTCATGGCTCGATTAAATTCTTGTGATCACTTGATACCCAACACTAAAAGATTTATATTAAACAATACAATCCAGGAAATACACAAAATGATTCGATCATGATGTAATACAAAAACAAAATCTCAACATATAAAATGAAGTAACAGTTTTCTTTATACCATATTTGAGTCTATTTACCATCACTAAGAGACCACCATTATTAAAATTAGTAGCCATAATTAACAAAATGTTCAACATGAAAAAATATATGGAGTTAAATACACAAATATACTAGGTGACTCGCCCGCGTCTTGCGCGGAAAACATTTTACATTAATGTATGTTTAATTTTCACAGGTTCGAAAATTTGAAATATATTTGCATATGTTTTACAATTTATGAGAGCAGTTTCAATGGTGAGATTATGCGGGTCTCATGAGCAAAAACATAAAAGAAAAATAAATCATATAAATATTTTGGCTTGAGACGGCTCTGTGCGAAGAGCTTATTGAGACCGTCTCACACGACACGTGTTATTCTCTCACTGGACAATCCAATCTGTTTGTGGCCGAGTCGGGAAATCTTCTCTCTTCTCTCTTCTCTCTTCTTTCTTCTCTTGTTCCTCATCGATACTGGACTGTTATATTTTTCGTTATTTGGTTGATCGGAGAAGAAATTGGGGATCCATTAATTGGGTCGGTTTAATTCGGCTCCATTAATCTTGTTTCTTCACTCTACGTTGATGCTCAAGGACTTCAAAACAAGTTCCTTTCTTCTAAATAAGAATATGTTGATATGTAAATTGGGTTTTTAGTGGAACAAACAAATTCACAAGTTTTGATTTTGATTGGGTTTTCTATTGTTTTGACAGATCTTTGAAGAAGGTCTGAAAAGCTATCTACTGATCCTTCAGATTCTTGTGAAGATGGTTAATACTGATTCGATTTCTCCTCTTGATTCTTCCATTCTTAATACTGATTCGATTTCGTTATACAAATATTATGAGTCCGTTTGTGAAATTTGGACTCAACACTGGAGATTATTGTTTGATATTTCTTCATTAATCATTTGGACTCAACACTGGAGATTTAGGCTATGTAGAAGCATACATCTTAGGATTGTTGTTTGGTGTTTTGATTGAAATTAGCTCTGATTAGGATTGTTGTTTGGTGTTTGTGTTTGATTAGGATTGTTTTTTGGAATTTGGTGTTTGATTAGGATTGTTGTTTGGAATTTGGTGTTTGATTAGGATTGTTGTTATCGAATTTGGTGTTTGATTAGGATTGTTGTTTGGTGTTTGGGATTACCTTGCTATTGCAATTTAAGAGAAGCATTGGTGTTTTGGGATACGTATGCTTCCAGAATAATACTAATGCTTCTTCAAAGGCAATGATCATGTTGATGTTTTTTCTTGTATCCAGTGGCTGACTTGAAAGAGAAAATAGACCATATGTCTCTATTTTTGCCATGATGGCATCTTGATGGATCAAAACCCTTCACCAAACTTTCTATTTACAGTAGCTCGACAATTCTTGAATTCTCTAGTGATTGTTATTGAAATTGATTTGATTGTTGGTAATATTGAAATTGGTTGCAGATGTGGCCTGATCTCATTGCGAAGAGAAAAGAAGGTGGTGCTGATGTGATTCAAACTTATGTGTTTTGGAATAGGCATGACAATGTAAAGGGTTAAGGTTAGTCGAATTTCTATGTGTTCTCTCTTGATTTTGTGCTGGAAAGTTTGATGTTTCCTTAATTTTCGATGGCTTGTTCAGTATAAGTTTGAAGGAAGATATTATTTTGTCAAGCTTGTTGGATTGTAATGTAACTCTTTTTTTTAATAATCTCTTATCTTTATATATAATTTGATTTTCTATCATTTTGCATATTTAATTTTTTGTTTTATGAGACCGAGACCAGTCTCACCACTAGAGACAAATTTATTAACAGTCTCTTATTAAGTTTCAAACAATAAATAATTATTAAAATAATACTAATTTATGTTTTGTGAGACCACAATAGACTCACCATTGTGAATGCTTTGATGCTCTGTTTGTGTATATTTTACTTTTTTTGCTCTGTTTGTGAATATTTAGCAATTTATGTTGGTCAATTGCTTCATATAAATGATTATAGAGTTGGTAACATGATTGAACTTTTTGAATTATGGGGACACTAGACTTAGGTTAGAGTTGATATGATTGTGTTTATCTAATAATTCAAATTGTGACAAACTAAGGCTAGTACTATGAATGTATAGTTAAAAGCATGTACCTTAAGGTTTGTTTAAACAGATCGAGATCCATGTTTATTTTGAGAATGGTAAAATGTAGATAAGTCTTGAATAAGAAATCTTAAATGACAGAAAAGAACCAAAAAGAACAGACCAGTTTACAAATTCGTAGAGCTAAATTGGAAGAGAAACACATGAAGCTGACTGAATCCTAGCTTATATTTTGAAAGACTTCTTTGAAGACAACATTCATTGTTGTTTTCTGAGGCTTCTCGTCTTTGTCTTTGATAAAGATTTTCAATCCAGATCTAGACTTAACTCTTGAAACAGCAACATAAAGTTGGCCATGAGTAAAAATGGGTTTCGGCAAATAAACCCCAACTTGTTCTAGAGTTTGTCCTTGGCTTTTATTGATCTTCATTGCGAAAGCAACAGCTACAGGAAATTGCCTATGACGCATTCGAAAAGGAAATCTTGTTTCTGGTGGAGAGACAAACATCCTAGGAATGTATACTTTTTTTAGGAACTCTTTTACCATTCTCACTACCTGTTATAAATCTAGCCTCGAGAACATGATCAGCCATCTGAGTAATTTGTAGTCTTGTCCCATTGCATAAACCACTTTTAGCATCAACATTCCTAAGTAACATAATAATAGCACCAACCTTTAGTTTCAAAGAGTGGTTGACAATCCAGAGATTTTGATGCTGTTCAGGATTTCTTGAGAGTAAAGCATATCATCTTTATTGCTTGAATCCGATGTTTAAATACTATCTGAACTTAGAAAGATTTTCTCCTCACCTAATAAGTTTACCACAAAAACAATAAATTAGAATAGGCTATTAATGATTTTGATGACCTATTTGTGAATAATATGGAAGCCAAAAACGTTACCTGATATTTGCGACAACATAAAGTCATTGATACTATCAACGTCACTGTTCCTCGGACTCAATATAGCTCTATGTTGATAAAATTTGGGATCTCGTATTTTTGCGTAAGATGTTCCATAGACGTCTCTAACTACAGCTTCAATCGAATTTTCACAATAAGTTATAAGCAAATCTTTTGGGATATCAATCTCGACCTCTCCATCGTTCGGTTCATTGATCTTTCCATCACCAATATCCATAATTTTTAAAAAGATTCTAGTTCTTTGGCTTCAGTATTGCTTAGACCTGTGAGAAGTTTCATGTTCTTTGTAAGCTTTAAGACCTTGCAGCTAGGCCAGAGATATGATGAACTTAGGGACGCCAAAACCGTCTCTACTCTGCCACCATTAGTAACTACTGGCAAAATTTGTCTAAAGTCTCCGCCAAATACAACAACTTTACCTCCAAAAGGCTTATCACATCCTAGTATGTCACGCATACTCCTATCAAAAGTCTCAAAGCAGTGTTTGCTCATAATCGGAGCTTCATCCCATATAATAAGTGAAGCTTGTTTCATTAACTCTGCTTGCTGTGATCCCTTTTTCATAGTACAGGTTGTAAATTCGTTTACGTTAAGTGGTATTCCAAATCTTGAGTGAGCAGTACGACCACCCGGCAAAAGCAACGCAACAATTCCACTGGATGCTACGTTGAGGACAATTTCACCTAATGACCGAATAGCAGCACCTAAAATACTCCACATAAACGTTTTTCTGGTTCCGCCGAACTCGGAAACAAAAAATACACCGCCTAAATCATGATTTACTGCATGAAGTATTTGTTCATAAACACCTCTTTGTTCATCTGTGAGCTTTGGAAGTAGTTTTCTATATATGTCTCTTTGCTCATCTACGTTGTAGTTTAGCTCATCCCTTACTAAAATGTTATCATTTATATCATATGCGTAATCAGCAGGTAGTAGCATACCATCAAAAAATGCGAGAGAGCTTCCATTGATACGCAAGAGCTTTTCGATCTCTCCCAATGCCAAGTTCTTAATATGATCTTGAGATAAATTAAGATTTGAAAGGACAAAAAAAATTAGTTTTGTTAGCTAAGACATTAAAATGTTGATAAGTGCTTAAACAAATTTTTTTAGCACAAAACAACTTACTTGGGTTTTGCGTTGTTTTCCTTTGCTTATACAATATGTCTTCAGATAAGAATTCCCAAGTAGCATTCCATACATCTTTTGGTGTTGCTAGACTCTTGGAGAGCAATATAATAGCAAACAATTTGCGTATATATTTTCCAGAATCCCAAATACTTGCTTCCTTGATAGCTTCAATATATTCTTTATCATCATCAAGCAAGCCACGAGCGTAGCATGCTTCTTTGAAAGTATCGTAAGTAAAACCTTTGAAAGTTCTTAAATCCTCATAGCATGTAGGACCCTCTACTATGTTTAGCAAAACTCTTAAATAATATAACTCACCACATGAATGTGGCATATAACTGAGCCTTCCAATTGCAAAACCTAATTTCCTTAGCTTCCACACTCTCGGTTTTTGATGCCAAACAAAGAGGCTTGGGAATTCAGCATAAGTTAGATTTTTGCAATTTCGGGATATAACTTACTCGCTTCCAGGTAGGCCATAAACTTGGATTTACCGACAGAAATACTCTTTAAAACATGATCAACAGCTTCACATTCATCGTAAACAACCATTTGCTCACCAGGGAGATGGAGTGGGAGTCTTTCCACCGGTGTACTTCAATAGTGAGTAGGGAAAGCTAGAATTTGCCAAGTTGCTTCACAAGCAGATATATATCTGTAAAAGTAAGTAGAGAATAGAAAATTGAATATGTATTTGAGCATTAATCGATTATTCTGGTTGTTCCTTACATATTTTTATAAATCAATTTGAAACGGGTAATAACGTTGAACAAAAATAATGTTAAGTATAAATGATGTGTAAATATACCTGCAACTATAATATATCTTTATTTCATCAACCGGCTCGTCGTTGTGACCCTCCCTCTGGACTGATGCATTCACATAATCTGGTCCTTTATGCATGTATTTGAGAAGGTATTTGATAGACGGGGTTTTGTTGCACCACTCTACATTAATATGTGCCCGATTACGAAGTGAAAGATCCCTATTATATGGAACTACATATCCATTATCACACTTCCAGTTTGTCTTTGGAACTGATCTTCCATCGTCTCGCCGCTTGTAAATAGGAAATCCAGCATCATCAATTTTGGTCACTTCGTTGAAAGGCTTGGGAAAGAACTTAGAACACTCTCCATCGATCATACATGGGCTGTTTTTATTAACAACCCCACATGGTCCGTGAACCATCATGTCTCCAACAACTTTATATAAATATGGATCTAAGTCTTTATCCGGAAGTTCTGCACTTATGTACTTGTCTATGTCTTCAGGCGTACGAATCTTTGAATCTGGATGTAAAAATAGTACTATATGTGCATGCGGTAACCCTCTTTTTTGAAATTCAATTGTGTATAGCGCTGCAAAACAATTAATTGAAATGGATGTTAGTTGGTAGCTGGACATTAAAATGAGAACAAAAAATCGGAAACAAAACTAATTGATATAAAGTTATTTTGTTACCAGAGCTAACTTCTCCAAACGTGCCGTTCTTTCCTTCTTTGTCAAATTGTGTATCAGACTGTCTAGTTTCATTTTGAAGACCCTGCAACAAATGTCTGGTCTATCTTCTGATTTCAAATTGTGCTTTTAAAGGTACCTTGTAATTTCAGGCCACTGAGGATTACAAGTTATTGTTATGAAAAGGTCAGGATATCCATACAACTTGCACGTTGCCATCGCATCTAGATAGTTTTGCGTCATATACCTTTTACCACCAGTGAAAGAGGAAGGTATAAAAAACCCTTTCCTTTCTCGGATATATCATCACCTTGTTCAGTTGCTTGTTGAATATTATTAAAGTTTTCAGACCGAAGCTTCTTTTGATTTAGAGCCAAATAACGTAGTCTATTGGATTCAATCATGGTGTATACATCCACCAAAATTTGTTGGAACACTTTTCCTGACATCATTATAGTAGGAGATTCACCTACCCGTTCCTGAATGCGAAATGCAAAGAACTCTCGCATAGTTACTTTCTTTCTCTTCCTATCTGATGTGTCAACAAAGCCGATGTCGATTCCTAATCTAAACCCATCTTCACCGTATGGAAAGAGTAGCGGATACTGTAGTGTCAAATAAGCAGGATGTAGTTCACTAATCCGTTGTTTCTTTCCTGATCTACTCTCAATAATAATATCACAGGTGTTCGTAGCAATGTTAAAATCATTAGGAATTAGACCAGCAACCTCATTTGCAGTAGGTAGATTATGAGTTCTTCCATCAGAATTCCTGTCGCAGGAGAGCCTTAATCTCAGACCATATGTAGGTTTTGACACATCAAACTGTTCCCATGCTGATCTAAAAGCTCGTACGTGACGATTATGAGCATCTAACATCTTCATAATCAGTGCAACTACTGATTCGCCAATGTTCTTTGCTTTTTCATTTTTGCTATAAAAAAGAATTAAAATTCGTTAATGATGTCTATTATTTAATAGGATATATACATATATACATTAAAACAATATGATAGGATAAATCAAGTTGAATTAATATAGCTAAAATTCATCACATTTAGAAGCAGGTAAAATAGAATTGAATACACTACAGAGACAACATGAACGTTGGACACATTTTATTAAACTGACCTTTTGTCTTAAGCTAGACACTATTAATATAATATATAAAAACAGACGTCGTTTTTTGAACTTGGCGAAGATCATATAAATATACTAAAAAATATAATTAGTTCATTATGTAACACCCAGTTTTTTTTTTTTAAAACAATGCGGAAACTCATAAATAAATCCATACTTGATAAATCAATAACTCAACCATTCAATTCAACAAGTCAATTCCAGAAATAATCATAAAAGCTAGCAACCTAAATACCAGGTTCACTAGACTAACATAATAAATAACATCCTATCATCCTCTTCCTCTGGCCTTGATTCCGCAGTCACGCATTTCTGTTACCTGCAACTCAAAGGGAAAAACAGAGTTGCGTAAGTATTTCATAAATACTTAGTGGAGCGGTCATCCCGTCTACTAGATATTTAATAGGAATTAAGCTATCAATTCTACGCGATCAAAACAACAATTCTCAACCATAGCACATTTAAACCTTTAAACCATCAAACATTTAAACCAATAAACATTTAAACACTTAAACATTTAAAACCGGTGTGTCAATCGACAACACCACTTGGTGTCGATCGACGCTCAATTCGAGCATCCGATCCTCATGATCAGAAACTCCCGTGTCGATCGACACTAGCACTAGGTGTCGATCGACACAGTCTCGCAGAACCTGAACCGAGCCCAAAATCCTCTCACGGCTCGAGTCCCGTTCTATCTTACGAGATCAACCGATTCATCCACACATAATTCACACAGATTCACACAGGAAACTAAGCGATTCCACATAAACAACAACCACAAATCCCTAATAACCTAATTCCATATCACGATCACGCACTCACCTCAAATCCGTGAATCGAAAGGAAGAACGGCTATGAAACAGACCGACACAGTCATGAACCCTCTGATTTCCTCGCTGGAAATCCCCACAAACAGCAACACCAACCCGAATCACTACCACACGAGACTCACAAACGAAGAACGATGAGAAACGGACCAAAAACCCTTCGATTCACCCACAATCTCACAATTCTCTATTTCTCTCTAACTTTTCTTACTTTCTCCTCTGAACTTGACGGCACGCATCCCCAAGAGACTTAAATACGCGAGCCCTAGGGTTAAATCCCCTAAACCGAGCCAAAAACCGCGATTAAACTATAATTAACCCGGTTCAGAAAAATAATGTGTCGATCGACACACTCCTTGTGTCGATCGACAGAGAACTCTCTGCCAAAAACCACGCGAGAATAAAGCCACATGTCGATCGACACACATCCCCTGTGTCGATCGACACCCTTCCAAAATCCACCTTTTTGGAACACGGGCGTTACAATTCTCCCCCACTAACCTGTATTCGTCCTCGAATCCCATAAAACTCGTCTATCCAAGACCGAAGGTTTGACCCCACTTGGTCATCCCATCAGAGATCCTTCCCCGATCCCTACATTATCATCTGACCCCACTTGGTCATCCCATCAGAGATCCTCACCCGATCCCTAAACTCTCATCTAATCCTTATATTAATACCCACATTTTCCAGACATTTAATACTCCTAACTCATTACCCTACTCTCGGGATGCATCCCCTAGCAACAAATATACCAACCACTATGGCATACCGGGAACCGCTTCCCTCTAGACTTATACTGAGACCCACTTGCCTCAAATAAGCCTCCATAACCGAATGCAGGGAACTCCCTCCCTTCAAGAGACCCACTTGTCTCCCGATACTTATCCTGCGACCCACTTGTCAACAGGTAGAACTGTACCGCGACCCTCTATACTATACCGCGACCCTCTTGTCAACGATAAGTATAACCCGTTACTACACTGAGACCCACTTGTCACAGGTAGAACTGTAGAAGACCCACTTGCCTTCTAAAATGTAATGAGTTATTCGGAAACCACTATCTCAGAGTATTAAATTCCATAGAACGTCTACTAACATCTATGATTAGATCGGCCCCACTTGGCCTATCTCGATATTTCCCACTTGAAATATCCTCGTACACGCAACCCAAACTGGTCAATCGCAACACAAGCTTATAAGAATCACCCATCTCATAAGAACACGGAATTAAATAAGGAAAAATCCATCTTATAAATTCTGAAAAATGTATATCGTTACAACCAAAACGAAAAATACATGAACCAAATACAACAAAATCACATCTGGAACCACAAAGATGCAAGTAAGCTCAACTTGCGACCTGCTTGTCGAACCACTTCCTAAACTTCAACTTCATCTTTGCCTCTGGCTCCCACGTCACATCCTCTGTACCGCTACAGTCCCACCAGACTCTCAGCAATGGTACCCTCTTCCGGCGCAGAACCTTCTCGCCCCTCTCGAGAATCCTCACAGGAATTGCCGAAACTGTCAAATCTGGCCGCATATCCGCAGGGATCTCCAGCACCAACTCCTCCAACTCATGCAGGCACTTCCTCAACATCGAGACATGAAACACCTTATGAAATGCCTTCATGATCGGAGGTAACTCTAACCGATACGCTACCGGTCCAACCCGCTCCACCACTGGAAACGGACCCATAAACCGCGGACTCAGCTTGTTCTCAGAGATGGATCTGTTAGAACCCCTCAACATAGCCATCTTGAAATATACGCGATCACCCACTGCGAACTCAAGCTCTCTCCGCCTCTTATCAGCATAACTCCGCTGACGATCCGGAGCTTCTTTCATGTTCAGCCGCATGACCCGGATCCTCTCCGTCGTTTCCTGAACATAAGTAGCTCCCAAAACGCTACGCTCCCCCACTTGGGTCCAGCATAACGGTGTCCTACATGGCCTCCCATACAAAGCCTCAAAAGGAGCCATGCCAATACTCGCCTGGAAACTGTTATTGTAAGCGAACTCGACCAAACTCAAATGGTCCGTCCAATGACCTCCCCAATCCAGGACACACATACTCAGCAAAACCTCCATAGTCTGAATCGTCCTCTCTGACTGCCCATCAGTCTGTGGATGATAAGCTGTACTCATATGCACCTTAGTGCCCATCTCGGTCTGAAACGCTCTCCAGAACTCTGATGCAAACTTGGGATCCCGATTAGACACAATACTAGCTGGCACTCCATGGAGCCTCACAATCTCCTTCACGAATTTCTTAGCCAAAACAGCCACTCCATCGGTCTTTTTAATGGCCAAGAAATGCGCTGACTTAGTCAACCGATCCACAACCACCCAGATAGCATCAAAAGTCCGCGAAGTAGGCAACCCAACCACGAAATCCATCGTAATCATATCCCACTTCCACTCAGGAATGGGTAAACTCTGCAACAGTCCACTCGGGACACCGTGCTCGGCCTTAACCAAGGAACAAGTGTTGCACTTAGCAACATAGGCCGCCACATCTCTCTTCATCCCGACCCAGTGATAATATCGTTTGAGATCACGGTACATCTTAGTCGCACCCTGATGAATCGAGAGCTTGCTCGCATGAGCCTCACTCAGAATCTCTTGCCTCAAAACCTCATCCCGTGGTACGCACACTCGACCACGAATCAACACTGTCCCGTTCGAAGAGACCACATACTCGGAACCCACTGCTCGCGAAGCACTCATCAAACTCTGATCACCCTGCTGAGCTACTCTGATCCTATTGAGAAGATCTGCGTGATCAATCGTCTCTAAGCCCAAAGGCTCCTGCGAAATAGCACAAAGACGCAAAGTGCTAATCTCGCCCACCAGATCCTCGATATCCTGCTCACGAGCTGAATCGACCCTCCGTCGACTCAAAGCATCTGCTACCTGATTAGCCTTGCCCGGATAATAAATGATCTCTAGATCGTAATCCACCAACAACTCAACCCAGCGCCTCTGCCTCATATTCAACAATGGCTAAGTGAAGATATGTTGCAGACTCTTATGATCCGTATAAATCTGTACCTTCCCACCGTAAAGGTAAGATCTCCAAATTTTCAGAGCAAAAACCACTGCTCCCAACTCCAAATCATGTGTAGGCCGATTACGCTCACTACCCTGCCACTGCCTCGAAGCATACGCAATGACTCTGCCCTCCTGCATCAAAACACAACCCAGTCCAACTCCTGAGGCATCGGTGTACACGGTATAAGGCTTCCCCGGCTCGGGTAATGCCAATACCGGCGTACTCGTCAACATCTCCTTGAGTCTCGCAAAGCTCTTCTCGCACTCCGGCGACCAAATAAAAGGAACATCCTTACCAGTCAGCTTCGTCATCGGCTGCGCCATACTCGCAAAACCCTTGACGAATCTCTGATAATAACCTGCCAGACCCAAGAAACTCCTAATCTCGGTGGCACTACACGGTCTAGGCCAATCCCTGATAGCCTCTATCTTGGCCGGATCCACAGAAACTCCCTCTGCAGACACGATGTGACCAAGAAAACCCATCTCTCGCTGCCACAAGCTACACTTGCTCGACTTAGCATACAGCTTCTGCTCGCGAAACCTCTCCAAAACCAACCTCAAATGCACCTCGTGCTCCTCAGCGCTCCTCGAATAGACCAGGATGTCATCGATAAAGATGATAACGAACACGTCCAAAAACTCCTTGAACACGTCGTTCATCAATCTCATAAAAGCCGCTGGCGCATTTGTCAAACCCAAAGGCATGCCACAAACTCGAAGTGTATGTATCTCGTCCTAAATGCCGTCTTACAAACATCTGCCTCCTCTATCGGAATCTGATGATAACCAGACACTGTCTATTTTCAGACCAATTACACCATTAATGTCCTGTTCTCCGTATTCCTCAGTCTTGTTTGGAATCCTTTCTCACTATTGATCCTAGTCGCCCTAATTGGCGCGTGGCTATTCCTCTACTTCCTCCGTGATGAACCGCTCGCTGTATTGGACCGCGATATCGACCACCGTATAGTCCTTATCCTCATGTCCGTTCTTACTCTCTCGATCCTTTTCTTAACTGATGCTAAGCTCAATATCGCGGTGGCGGTTGTGGCCGGTTCAGTGGCTCTGTTGACCCATGCAGCTGTTAGGAAAACCGAAGATATGTACCAAAACGACGAAGAAACCCGTCCTTTAATTCCCTAAGAAAAAAGGTTATCTTCCTCTGTTTAGACTATTTATTTACTATGATTGCTTATCAACGTTTAGGTTTGTTTCTCAATGTTATGATTACTAAAATATCATAACCATGATTGTTTATTAGCGTTTGCGTTTTTATGTTATAGTGACTAAAACGTTATAATATGGAAACACGGACGTACTATTAATAACCACAACTAAATAATCGTGCCCTATATCGAATAACTAAACAATCGTGCCCTATATCGAATACTTGACCCACTAATAAAACTTCAAAATGTGTCTTTTTTCTTTGTAACCTGAAAACATAGCCGAGATTAATACGATCGTCGTGAACACTTGAATTTAAACAGGGTAAATTTAACTTCGGTTTGGTTTAATATAGCTCAAACAATGTGTTTTACATTTTAATTGTTCTTTGGTAGAATGATCAGCCAAGACTTGCGATTTTTTTTATGTAGGCTCATTAAGGCCGTTACGCTTCCGAATGGCCCTTCATCAGTAACAATTATTAAATACTAGATTAAAACCCTCGCGATGCGAGGATTATTTGATTTGTAGTAAATAGTTATGGTTAATGAATGTTTTAGGAAAAAACATACTATATTCTTAATTCAAATCCTAACTTAAATAATGTAGTGAATAAAGTTATAGGTTTATATATAATTTGAAAATTATAGTCTCATATCTCATATCATTTGAAGAATTTAAATATCAATAAAGTATATAGGCTTGATACATGTAAATATGGTTTAAATCATTAAACTATTTGATATAACAATCAAATCATCTTACATGTTTTGACGATCTTTCTTTGATGCTATTTCGTAAACTTTAAACATGTAAACATACCACTTACCAAATTTTCTTTATCTTTGTTTTTTCTCCTTGATCTAGTTCTACTTTTATCTATAGTCAATTATTTTGTGTTCCCCATATATAACATATGTTAAACCTCTGCCTATATATAACAATAGAAACATGGTCGTTTTTATTTTAAATTATATAGTTTACTATTTTCCTTTTCCTAATTTTTATTTTATGTTAAATTTCTCTTTATTAAAAATCGTTTTAACTAAATATTTATATAACTATTTGTATAGAGGTTTTGTGTAATTTGTAAAAGTAATTTATAATTGGTTTTTTTCTATTTTAACCTTTTTTGGTAATTAACAATTTTGATATTTAAAAACTTACATATTTCAATAATTGACATGTGTTAGAATCTAATCTACTACTTAACACGTGTCGCGATCTCATAAGTTATAATTTTGCGCATTCCCTTTTATATAATATATAAGATAAGATACTATAAAAGATGGGTTTAGTGTTTTCTTTGAGTGACATGTGTCCTCCATTTTTTAGGGGGAAAGGGAAAAGTTATCATAATTTGGTTACGCTTCATCTCTTGGTATGAGATGCATTTGAATAAATGGTAAAAGATTAATTTCTTCGGCTTATTAAAACATGTCTCCTACTTCCATTCATACTTTGGGCAATTCTAGCAAATCAAACTACATTATAGAATTACTCTTGAAATTTATATATAGCGTGAATGAAGAATTTATAACCAAGTTCCTATATATTTGTTCGTTCTTGGGTTTTGTCTTTTTTTTGCTTGAATTTTACGTATTTCAATCGTCCCATCTCTTTTGGATTTTGAAGTTCTTTCGCATGTAACTTTCACGATTTTTGAATCGGTAACAAAGGAAGACAGTACTTCATGGTTATTTTTTCTGAGCATCACCGCTAACGTGAACTCTGACACCAACTGTGGACTAAACTCCGGCGGAAGTCCGTCGCTCTTGCGATTTTAGGGAAACTCTGTCATAAATCTCACCAAGAATAGAAACAAGATCTTGACCGAGTGTAGCCGGTTATGACCCAGACGTATTTGCCGTGGACTGTTATATGTTCAGAGATTCTGCATGTTCAACATGAAAAAACGAAGTCTACAAAGGTGAAAGATGCCTTCGTATGCATGGTGCAAACATATACAACTTGGATGTGGGTCTCGGAATGCGTCATCATTACGATCGTTTGTGTTGGAGAAGCAAAAACGTATTTACTTTTTAGATATTCAATCTAACGACATCTTGAGATTCAAATAAGACTTTGTGAATACACAATGTTTTAAGAAATTTTTGTAGAACATCTCAGATGATCACGGGAATCTATCATAAATTTCTGGTGAAACACAATTTTTCTTTTTAACCGATGTAACTTTTCTCATGGAGCATGTTCATTAGAGACACAATGGGATCTAAATGGGTGTGTCTAATTAATAAATTAAAATTAAACTTTAGATCTATAGATCCAAAAACAAGACTAAATGTCTTATTTAGAATTTATTTTAGAACATTAGACCCAAATATGTCTAAAATAACTTTAATTAAATTAAATTTAATTAAAAATGATTTCAAACACCCATCAAAAGTGTCTCTAATGACTTTTATCCATCTTATTAGTTGCATTTATTGCCATTTGCATTTTTGATGATAATTAATGTTGAATTATACACATAATTAAATCTATCAAATACAAATAAACTACTCCACTCATCTGAGCTATGTTTGAGCAAATTCAGTCAATTTATTTTCTCAAAAACACAAAAAAACAGACAATTTAAAAAGTCAAACCATTTTTTGGTTTTAAACGTGTTTTAAGATACAGACGCTCATCAGTCATCATTTCCATTGTTTCACATGTATATTTTCCTTTTCAGTTTCGTTTCCATCAATTTATTTGTTATAAGCAAGTACATAATTTTCTTTTAAAAAATTTACACCACTTTGCCAATGGCACTTACGAAAATTTAGAAAATTCTTGGTGTTTGAAACTTTGAATCTTCTATTACTTCTTCGGATCCAGGATTATATTTCATGCGGGCAAACTATAGAAAATAAAACTAATAAAAGGGGCAAAAATTGATCTGATCAAAACTACACCATATAACGAAGAAACATGACATGGAGAGGAAAACAATGTGTCGTTAAGTCATGGGCATGGGCTATGACAAGCACTTTCGACCAATTAAACTATCTCAACTAAATATGATTTGGAAGTTGGGTCTTTGAAGAATGAAAATGTTTCATTATTAAAGACTTTTGTTAAGTGTGTCGTTTTGGTTTGTTGATCGAGTCAAATTTGAATAAGTCTTGTTGTCCTGGTTTGTAGGAGGCAAGTACAAGTTGTTGCAGGTTTTTAGGTCAGTTAGTTCTAGTTGTTGCATTGTCTAAAGCCTATAAAAGGCTCTGTATATTCATTATGTAAAGATAAGCAATTAGAGATGTAAAAGCTTTTGTGATAACGTTTCTTTTCCTCTTCAATTCTCTGTTCCAACAAGTAGTATTATGTTCCAGTTCTAACAAGTGGTATCAGAGCAAAATCGATCCTTAAACTCGATCTAGCAAGTTTTTGTGTTCAAATAAGTCATGGAGTCGATGATCAATGATGAAGATGATGAAGACGACAGTGACGATGTCGTGGGAGAAGAGAAGAGAAGAGAGAGCGGATCTCTATGAGATCGTGAAGAAGAAGAGAGAAAGAAGAAAACGGCGAGGAAGAGAGAGAGAGAGAGATCGTGAGTGGAGAAGAAGGATAAGTGGAGAAGAAAAAGAAAAAGAGAAGAAAGACAGAGAGATCTCGTGAGATCAAGGAGAGAAAGAGGAAGAAGATTTTGAGGAAAGGAGAAGACGTGATGTTGAGGCCGAGAGGTGACGACAAAGTGGAGACGTTGATGGCGGAGACGACGGAGGTTGCGGTGGCTCTAGCGAGAGCAGCGGCGACTCCGGTGAGCAGTGATGGTGCTGCGCTGTTCACTGGGGGAAGCGTTGATGTCGACAAGGTGGAGATCGAGATCAGAGATGGAGACTGTGTAGAGAAGATCCAAGCAAAAAGAAGAAAGGAAAATCTGGACAGTTTGGAGATGCTGACTTCGGAGCTTCGCCGGCAGCGACTGGAGCATCGGATGGCTTCATAGTTGGTGTCTCTGTGACCATGACATTCTCAGCTTTCCAGAGGTATCAAGACGGAACCCTAATTCCACCGGAGGCGCCGTGTGGACTCGTTTCTTCTGGACCAAGCAATCTGTTTTGGCATGACGAGGCACGAAGGCAGTGAAGAAATCTCTGTGAGATGGATTGAGATTCACAGTTACTCAACAGAAGAGGAGGTTCACGGTTTTGGAATCTCCGGTAAGAATCTCGCTGGTGATTGAAAATAAGTTCGCTGGTTATGAAGCGATTAAGGAGGATGATGAAGGCTGTCATGGCTCGGGTCAAGGAGTCAAAGAGAAAAGGATTAGATGGTTACAGAAAGGGAGTAACCTCAAGGTTTTGAAGTGAACTGGTAAAAGTTGTAAGGAAGAGTCTCAGGTTGTGAGACAAGTTTTGAAGAAGCTGACAGTTCAAGTCTGTTGGTGAAGTGTTTTGTTAGTTTGATCAGCAGGTTGAGCAAATATATTTGTGTCGAAAGTCGTCTTGACCAGGTGGAGTTAAGCGGCGGGGTCTGTTAGCAACAACAGCGGTACAAAAGGGTGCTCAAGTGCAGTGTGTTCAAACGGTCAAGTAAGTCAAAGAATGTTTCTGAGATAGAAAACATGGGTGACTTAAAGGTTTCTGCAATTGATTCCAGTAAGGGGATCAAATTTGTAGAGGGAAAAAGGAAGGTTTAGTCTAAACCGATTCATGGTCTTGATATGACTGTGAAGGAAGTTGTATGGTTGATAAGCTCAAAGGCAGTGAAAGCTTGAGGTGTTTGAGAAGCTTAGAAATGTTATGGGAGTTTTTTTTAAGAAGAGTAAACTGGAAAGGAGGCATTCCAGTTTAGGGGAGGATATGAAGAATGAAAGTGTTTCATTATTAAGGACTTTTGTTAAGTGTGTCGTTTTGGTTTGTTGATCGAGTCAAATTTGAATAAGTCTTGTTGTCCTGGTTTGTAGGAGGCAAGTACAAGTTGTTGCAGGTTTTTAGGTCAGTTAGTTCTAGTTGTTGCATTGTCTAAAGCCTATAAAAGGCTCTGTATATTCATTATGTAAAGATAAGCAATTAGAGATGTAAAAGCTTTTGTGATAACGTTTCTTTTCCTCTTCAATTCTCTGTTCCAACAAGTAGTATTATGTTCCAGTTCTAACAACCTTCTTCTCCATCTTCCATTACCTCACCATGACCCGCGACCATTTGATCTTCCAATTTCCTCTTCGCACGGGCTTCGATTCGTTTCCGCCTCAAAGCTTCCTCCTGATTCCTTTGAGCTTCCTTTCTCCTCTTCTTCTTCCTCTTGTGAAAACCAGTCACAAAATCCCTGAGACCTTTCTCGTCGAAAGAGACGGTGACGTTTTTGTTCTTAAGACCTCTTTCTATGAACACGTGACTAGATCTGCTCTTTCTGTCATCGATTGACTCCCAAGTGTTATTCTCTTTTATTGAGTCAATCTCGACCTCCATTGCCTTTTTCCATACTTCCTCTGCTTGTAGCTTTTCGTTCCTCTCCTCTAACTCCTTCACTTCCAAAGTACCAAGCTTTGTCTCCAATTCCTTCGTTCTCTTCTCGTTCTCCTCCTTTACACTCTTTAAATCAGTGACCTCTTTCTTCAATTTCTCAATTCCACTACTTTTCCGTGAAATCTCAGACCGGAGCTTCTTCATCACTGCTGCAGCTTCTTTCTTTTCCGTCACCAGTTCATATTGTAGCCGTACCACTTCAGTCTCGAGTTCCGAGGCTTTCGCAGCTATAGCTTCTACAACCTTCCTCAAGTTGTCACTAGTTTCAATCACTTGCAGGCACTTATTTTCTTCCATCTCCTTTCCTTTTCTAACAATTGCAGGAATCACAAACATTTTATTCTTTGACATTGTTGAGCGCATCACCATCTTCTTTTCTTGTTTGTGCCATACTTCACACGAATCTTCTTCAATGATAATTCTTAACCCTTTTTGTTGTAGCTGACCCACACTAAAGAGATTATTCTTCAATCGCGGCACGAAATAGACATCTGAGATCACTAGTGCTCTTCCCTCGATCTCGAGACGCACTTTTCCTCTTCCTTCTACAGCCATTACTCGATCGTCTCCCAGCTTCACATTCTGTTTGAAGCCCTCATCAAATTCGATGAACCAGTCCTTTGTACCACACATGTGGTTGCTGCATCCCGAGTCGAGAAACCAGATTTGCTTCTCCTCCATCTGTTCATGTTCCACATGAGCCATAAGAAGCAAATCTTCTTCCATCTCCACATAGTTTGCCTCTCTTTCCCAGGTTGGACATTCTGATTTGTAATGTCCCATTTTGTGACATTTATAGCACTCAATCAGGTTTTTGTTCGGGCTCCCGCGTCCCCTTCCTTGGTAATTCCCTCGTCCTCTTCCTCTGGTTGAGCTACTGCCTCCGCCCCTTCCTCCATCGGGTCGCCAATATTGGCCTTCAACCTTTAAGACTTTCTCCTCCGCATCATCTCTCGTGAGATTGAGCTCATGAACCGTCAATGAGCTTTGCAGCCCATCTACTGTCAAGGTCTTGACATCATTCGACTCTTCTATCGCACATACTACATGTGTGTACATTTTCGTGAGGGTTCGAAGAATTTTCTCCACAACCTTGAAATCGGGCATCTCTTCTCCCAGATTTCTCATGTCATTGGTGATCTCCATCACTCGTGAGACATACTCTTCTACCTTCTCTCCTCTTCTCATCTCGAGAATCTCGAAATTCCTCCTCAATCTTTGCAATTGAGCACTCTTAACCCTGATGAATTGTGAACCATTATCGGTCACAATTTCGAACGGGAGGCGATGGCGGCAAATTATGTGCTTCCATACGAACATTTCGACTTCGTTATTGGTTATGCTTCCATACGCCTCGGCTTCTATCCATTTCGAGAAGTAATCGGTAAGGACTAGGATATATTCCCGGTTGTTAGACGGATGCATCGGTCCTATGATGTCCATGGACCATCTCATGAAAGGATATGGAGCCGAGATAGAAGATAACAACTAGGTCGGTTGATGAATAATAGGCGCGTGCTTTTGGCACTTGTCGCATCAAGAAGCGTACCGTTCGCAGTCGGCGACGATCGTAGGCCAATAGAAACCTTGTCGTTTAATCTTTATGGCCAACGCTTGACCACCGGAGTGGTTCCCGCATGACCCTTCGTGCACTTCTTGCATTATGGCGGTAGCCTGTGCCCCCCAAACGCAGGTCAAGTAAGGGCCAGAGATGCTGCGTTTATAAAGTTTGTCGTGAATAATGCAAAAACGTGCACTAAGCACGCACAGCCGGCGAGCTGCCCATTTATCCGCGGGGAGCGTGCCAAACTTAATATATTGAAGGATTGGAAGTCGCCAATCGGGATGCGGACTGGACGTCGCATCCTCGGGTTCGGGTGGGATTGGGATTGTGTGAGTAACAACCGCATCCTTTGGTTCGGGTAGGGTTAGGTTTGGTTGATTAATAGGTGCATCCTCGAGATCCGGTTCGACCACGGGGATCGCTTCAGGGTGGCTGACTCCGGGAGTCGCCTCCTCATCATGCGTGTTAGAGTCGGGTGAGGTCGGAGCTCTGCTTGCATCATCGAGGATAGGCTTGGCCTCATCATGCGAGTTAGAGGCAGGCAAGGTCGGATCTCTGCTCGCACCATCGAGGATGGGCTCGGATGTGGGGGAACAAGCTGCGTCAGCTTTTCGCTTCTGGCTTCGTGTAACGACGTCAACCATTTCAAATTTTGCCAGGAGACTAATGCTCGGTTTTTCTATCTCCTCAACGGGAATGATTCGTTTGAGCTTCGGGTCGGATGTCGAGGCGAGGGCGGCCAGGGCATCTGCGGATGAATTTTCCCCGAGAGGAATCTTGGTCAGCTCGAATTTATCGAGCTTTTGTGACAATTCCTTGGTGATCTGGAGGTACGTCTCCATTCGCTCGTCTTTGGCCTCGTACTCACCATTGAATTGGTTAGCAACTAGCTGAGAGTCGCAGAAAGCCATGACTTCCGTGCCCCCCATAGCTATTGCTAACCGAATTCCAGCGAGCAAGGCTTCGTACTCGGCTTCGTTATTCGAGGCGTGGAAACCGAGTCGGAAAGACTGGTCGATTACCTCCCCGGTTGGAGTAATCAATCGGATGCCTATGCCCGAGCCTTGCCGGGAAGAGGCTCCATCGACATGAAGCGTCCATCTACTATGGAACACTTGTTGGTCAATGGTGTCTGGGGCGAGCTCGATAATGAAGTCGGCGAGGACTTGTGACTTCGCGCTCACCCTTGGATGGTATTCGATGTGGTACTCGCTGAGTTCGATCGCCCATTTAGCTAGTCTGCCGGATTGGCTCGGACAATGGAGATGGGATGCGATTGGAAATAGGGCCGAAGTTTACGAGCCGAAGTAATAACCGCTAAGGCTAACTTCTCCATTGCCGAATACCTCGTTTCAGCATCGACCAACGTTTTACTAACGTAAAATATTGGTTTCTGCTCGTTGCGCTCTTCGCGAACTAGCACCCACCCCGCTCACGGCTACCATTGAGACTGCTACATAGAGTAAGAGAGTTTCTCCATGTACCGGTTTGGCTAGGACCGGAGGGTTCGTGAGGTATGCTTTTAGTTCGCTAAAAGCGAGCTCGCATTTGTCATCCCAAAGAAACTTTTTGTTGCCTCGGAGAAGGTTATAAAAAGAAGACATTTGTCGGTCGACCTTGATATGAATCGGTTTAAAGCTGCTATCCGGCCAGTTAATCGTTTCACTTCGCACGTGTTTTTAGGGGAAGGCATATCAAGTATGGCTCGGATCTGTCCGGGATTGGCTTCGATTCCTCTCTTCGTCACTAAGTAACCGAGGAACTCACCCGAGGATACTCCGAAAGAACACTTGGTCGGGTTCAATTTCATAGAATATTCGTTTAGGATTTTGAAACATTCTCTAAGATGGGAGATGTGATCGGACTCTTTTGAGGATTTCACGAGCATGTCATCGATGTACACCTCCATCGTTTTTCCAAGATGCTCGGAGAACATCTTGTTCACAAGGCGTTGATAGGTTGCCCCGACATTTTTGAGCCCGAAGGGCATTACCTTGTAGCAAAACGTACCCTTTTGGTGATGAAAGCGGTTTTTTCTTGGTCTTCGGGATGCATCAAGATTTGGTTATATCCCGAAAAGGCATCCATGAAGGACAGAAGTTGGTGTCTGGCCGTAGCCTCGACCAACCGATCGATATGCGGTAAAGGATAGCTGTCTTTCGGACAAGCCTTATTGAGATCGGTGAAGTCGATGCAGACTCGCCACTTGCCGTTTTTCTTTTTCACGACATTAAGATTGGCGAGCCAGTCGGGGTACTTCACTTCTCTGATGGAGTCTGCCTTGAGCAGTTTTTCCACCTCATCCCCGACACCTTTAGCTCGGTCAGGGCCCAATTTTCTGCGCTTTTGCTTAATTTGTCGAAATGTCGGGTCAATATTTAGCTCGTGCGAGGTGACATCCAAACTTATGCCAGGCATATCAGCAGTCGACCAAGCGAAGGTGCTCTTATTTTCTTTTAAGAACTTGATGAGCTCGTCGCGGAGTTCGGGTTTTAGTTCGGCTCCGATGCCCACACATCTTTCTTCGTTAGTTTCATCGATGCATACCTGCTCGATGAGCTCGCGAGGCGGGGCTTTCTGCTTTTCCAGCTCGACCTCTGGGGCCTTTAGATACAGCTCCTTCTTTGGTAATTGCTATTTCGGGTCTTGGGTCATTCTGTGACCACCAAGATAGCAGATGCGAGCTGCGGCCTGACTTCCCTGGATGGTTCTTTGAGTACCATCCAATCCCGAGAATTTCAAGCACTGGTGGTAAGTTGATGGTACGGCCTTCATGAGGTACAGCCATGGTCTTCCCATGATTATATTGAAAGGCGCTATTCGGTCGACCACCGTGAATGTAACCATATGGATCACATCGGCCGCTGCGATGGGCAACTTAATTGTCCCTAGGGACATGGTCGTTTCACCGGAAAAACCAACCAAAGCAATGGATGGCCCTTCCAGTTCGGACTTCGGGATGCCCATTTGACTTAGTGTACTGCTAAAGATCAGATCGACTGAGCTTCCGGTGTCAACCATGACTCTGGATACCACGCAATGGCCGATGTCGAGCTCAATGACCAAAGCGTCATCATGCGGTTTGTCGAGGCTTGCGGTTTCGCTATCAGATAAAACGAGCCTGGAGTCTGTTCCCGCATAGCGGGTAGGTCCTTGCGAGGTTGCCCTCCTTTGGTAGGCCTTAACCGAGTCAACAGAGCCACCACAGATCTGGGACCCGCCGAGGATAAAATCGATCCGCTTAAGTGTTTCTGCCGAAATGACTTCGCTTCCACCAAATTGCGGCATGCTCCAAATACAGTCGATTCGCTTTTTGGGCACCTCGGCTGGGATTTGGGCTTCCTCGACCTCTTCTTCATCTTCATCTGCTTCCTCGTCCACCTCGACGAGATCGATCCGCCTTCTAGGTGCTGGCTTCGTTGATGCGTAACCATCACCGGCAGAGGACCTTTCTCGTTTGGCTGAGGTCAGCCGATTCGGAAGATGTTTTAGTAACCTGGTGATGATATCACCATCAGCAGCCTCGGTGCGAGCTGATTCATTTCTGGGCCTCGGTTTGTATTTCTCGTTTTCGGCGAGCAGATCGAGGTCCAGTTCGCCCTGCTCGAATTTATTCACAAGAAGATCCCTCACACGCCTACACTCTCGTGTAGTATGGTTAGTTTCTTTGTGAATAATGCAGTATTTCTCCGTGCCTTCATTTTGCCAAACATATGGATTCTTTTCGACGTTATAGTTCGACTGGCGTTGGTATGGCGGTTTCAGATCAAATTGATCCCTTTTTGCGAACTTGTTCAGTCCGCTCGACTTCGAGCTCGATGAACTGAGCGTTTGCTGGAGGCTGGCATACTTCTTGGCAAGTGCCTGCTTCTCATCCTCGGCCATTGCCCAGTTCGATGCCCGATGCAAAGCATCGTCGATACTTATAGGAGCATTAACTATAAGATCTTCTCGGAATCTTGACTCGTGCCACAATCCGTGCCAGGGCTGTGCTGTCGCTCATTCCGGAGACACGAGACTTTACTTGTTTAAATCGTTGGATGAAGTCACGAAGTGGCTCATCAGGGGCTTGGGCTAATGCCCATAAACTCGCGTCGGATGTGTTGTTTTCGATGAACAACGAGTAATGTTTCAAGAAAACGGTCGAAAGCGTTTTGAAACAGTCAATGGAGTTGGGCTGAAGAGTGGAAAACCATTCCAAAGCTGCGCCTCCTAGATTTTCGACAAAATAGCGACAATAGCCAGCATCTTTGACATCATCTTCGAGGTGAGCTCGCGAAACCGCGATGGTGAAGGCAGTCATATGCGCTTTCGGGTCGGTCTTCCCTTCATAGAGGGGAAGGCGCAGCTTTTCGTTGCTACGGAAGCGAGCTCGGGATATTCTATCAGTGAAAGGAGTTCGGCTCGTCTCACTGATAATTTTGTCGATCTCAGGAGCCGAGCTCGTCGCTTGGTGAATCTGTGAACGGAGAATTCAGATTTCCTCATCGTTCTGGTATATCTTGTGGGAGAGGGCAGCGAACGTGTTCGTCTGGTGAGTTTCTCACCCGCCAGTTCGGTCGAACAGATGTTCTGCTTGCCTTGGACCATGGGCCGGAGGGCTTGGTAACCTCAGACTTCCATCCGGGGTATGCCCCCCAGTTCGGCCATTTGCTCCGCCGGGAGCTGCGTTGAGCAGTCCATCGCCATCTCGGCTATCTGTCCCAAAAGGGGTACCCGAGGACGAACCGTTCAGGACGTAGCCGCTGGTTTCATTAAGCGGCATTCCGTACAGTGGTTGGATCAAGGAGCCATTCGGTCCCATGAAACCCGCTGGTACAGAGATATTCTCGAGATTATTATGATCTCGTGGAGTCGTATTATCCCTGCGAAGCAGATTCGGGGCCATATGAGTGACTCGAGATTGCTGCTCAACTGAGGGCTGATTGTTAATCATTTCCACCAACCGAGCAGAGGTTTCCTCATAGCTCGTCACGCGAGCAACGAGCGTTCGAGAGGTTTCCTCTTGGGCAGTTGTTTTCGCAACAAGGGTGGTGAGCATAGCTCGGATATCGGTCAGGTCATTAGGGACCTGATTGTCTTGTTCATTCAGTTCGAGAGACATCGTTCCAACTAGCCTTAAGGATTAGGCTTTTCGCGTTAGAAGATTTACGTGTCCCCACAGACGGCGCCAAATGTGGATTCAAGATCCGCACTTTATTTATTTGATTGTGGAAACAAATAACGATGAGTCTAAATCTTCGTTAATAAAGCTTAAAACTTAGGAAGTCGGAAAGAATGAAGAAATATGAGTATTATTGATCGGAAAAGATGGCCGGAGCCTTTACAAGTCGCCGGAGCTAAGAGAGTACAAAGAGTGAACAAGTGATAACTATGCTAGGGTTTTTGCGGAGAGAATCGAATCCCCTGCTCGAAGTCTCCCTTCTCCCTTTATAGCTCCTTCTCAACCGTTTCGCGGATCTCCCCCTGACTTCGCGTGAATCTCGGCTCTTTAATGGGCATTTACTCATTTGTAACCGTCGAGCGAGCTCATTCAAATGATTACTTATCTTCAGCTCGCTTATACCGAGTTCGCATATCCAGGTCGATCTCAAGTTGGGCTTTATGTTATGGGCTTTGGGCCCGCTATTCCTATTTTTCTATTGGGCTGGGCCTAGGTGCGAGCCCAGCACCAACAGCATGGTTCAATAGTTTTTTTTTTTTTACATTGTACACGCGTATGACATGTCAGCACACGTGTATTACATGTCAGCACAGTTAACGGTTTGTTTAATGGTCCGTTATGATTTGGTGGATTTAACCACTTTTTGTTAGTTTATGTAGGAAATGCAATTTTTTTGTTGAGTTCATGGTGATTTAAGCATAGTTCGATAGTTCATGTATAAATCTGCAGTAAAGACATTATACATGGGGAAATCGGTTAAAAACCCCAATTTTTAGTACCTTTGGTTTAGATGAAAAATATTATTTTGGACGTTGATCCCTGCGTTATTTGGTGTTGAGCAAATATTGTTTGTGAAATTAAAATAAATTAAAGAGAAATTATAGTTATGCCTATTTTAATCATTTCTTATGTAAATTATCACCGCTTTACCAATCATATAATTCTATCATAATTAAAACCACATATAAAGGCTTAATTAGTACTAAATCTCCTTGTAACTTCCGAGATCTTTCGGATGAGTGTCCGTACTTAGAGATCATTGCGCATATGACTTGAAAGTGGAAAACAAAAAAAAAGTAAAATAATAAAAGCATGATTTGGATAATATAGTTTGCCGGTACATAAACTTCTACGGCGATTCCGTCGGTGCCCGTCGCTCCCTCCTATGTTGCTCCACTGCCAATCGCTCCCCTCCTATGTTGCTCCACTGCCAATCGCGCTCCCTCCTAAGTTTCTCCCCCAAATTTGCAAGATGACAAATACGAGCTGAATCCTTCCTAGCAAGTCTACTAGACGCTACTGCATCCCTACCACGTCTATCAGCCTGACGAGCTGAATCCTTCCTAGCAAGTCTACTAGACGCTACTGCATCCCTACCACGTCTATCAGCCTGACGAGCTGAATCCTTCCTAGCAAGTCTACTAGATGCTACTGCATCCCTAGCACGTCTATCAGCCTGACTTCTAGCATATATTTGTTTGTACTGTTTAATTTCTTCATCTTTCTGTGATCATGTTTCACAAGATATAATTAAAATGCTATATAACATCTATCATACAATCTATGGATAAAACAAGAGCGGTATGTACCAATTCTTTGAACAATGGTTGGGGGGTGCCTATCCTGTGACTGGGAGGCAGAATCTCCCAAGGTCTGCTTGCTTGTGATACATCTCCTCTCTTGTCGGAGAGAGAAAAATGTGGCTGCAATTTTAGCTGTTTAAATACCTACAAAATGCAAAGAGACAACACTAATCACACGCTTGGCATTCTTCTAGGAACAATGTTTCCGAAACAATCAATCAAACCTACCTCACGAGAAAACGATGGCATGAAAGGTTCTAACAATTGTGCAAGAAGGTGTACTAGGCCAGCAGCACTTCTTATTACAACTGCACAAGAAGGTTTATCTTCCCTGTAAAGTTTCCAAAATTGGTTTTCCTACAAGATTAAACAGCAAAGTCCGTCAAGATTACACAGCCAATAAAGCTACTAATGTAAATAGTGTGTTAATGAGAATAAAATTACCTGTAAGTATCTGTTCCCTTCACTTGAAATGACCATAGCAGTTTTCAGCCCCTGCTTCAGCTTAACCTGCATCATATGAACTCAAGGCTTTTATTAAAAACACATGAAACCAAACACTGAAATTAACATAGTCCATACCAAACCAATGTTCATATATAATATTCCTAACCTTTTCCATAGCTTTAATATACTCCTCCACCAATTTTCCAACCTTTTCACCCAGCAACATCGTTTGAGGATGAGATTCAGCACCAGGAGCATCAGGAATGATAGACCCATAACCTTCAACATCAGTTAGTACAAGGCAAGGGAAACATCAGAGACAGATAGAGAAAAGTCTTAGCCCAGTTGTCAATAGCATCACTAAGCACATAACTAAAATTTTAACAAGTTTTTCGTATCTACGTGTTCTTCTTTTCTCTTTTTTGGGAAAGCAAATGCAACATTTGACCCTCCAATAGAGTGTATGAACAGATATACATATATATATAGGCACTTGACTGTTAGATATTATCTATGTTCATTCCATGTCCATACTAATTTACAATGGAAAAGGAATCTCTATCAGAGAGCGTATAGTGTTGCCTCATGCAAGCCATATGCATCTTTATATCATTCTAGACAACCAAAATCACATGATCATAGTTCGAATTTCTCTGTCTTGCACACCAACCGGCTCATTTCAATAAAAGAATACAAGTCTTCCATAATTTAAATTCGATATGTCAATCTAAAACTGTCATCTACAGCTACCACCCAATACTTAAACTAGAAACGCAATAACCAACCTGCATTTTCAGGCTTTGCTATAAAACTCAGAACTCGATTAATAAAGTTGCCAAGGCTGCCCACCAACTCGCCAGTCAGTTTTGCTTGCAAATCTCCCCATTTAAACGATGTGTCAGACACCTAGCAAATCCCCAGAATCAACCAGTGTTGGTGACGTCTACAGATGCCTATGATGAATTAATAAAAAATGTTTCCAGTTTCTAGCAGCAGTCAATTACCTCAGGCCTGTTGGTCAGCAAGTAGTATCTCCATACTTCGACAGGGATATTTGTATCTTTTACATCATTACCAAACACTCCAACACCTTTATTCTTGGAGAACTTTACTGAAAACTTAAACAAAATCATATCCTCAGGAAAAGCAAAGCAAACAATATTTAATTTAAAATAAAATCATTCAGCTACTCTAGTGGAAGCCATGGTGAAACATCAACTGACCGCCTTCGTAATTTATATATTTAGTCACACTGATTGTTTTCATCAGTGTCCAATTTTCCCCAGTTCCAAGCTGGGTAGATGGAAACATCACCTGGATAACAACAAATTTTGGCAGTTGAAACAGTCAGATTTACAAAGATAAACCTTTCTAAAAGAGACCTTGAGGATAGCTTGAAAAGACAAGAAACAAACACGAAATCATAAATCACATCCAATAAAACAGTAAGCCATCAAAGAAGTGATCACCAGAATACCTAATTTTATATGCACTACAAAATAGCAATGGTTTCAAGAACCAAAGATGCCAAAAACATAACCAATCGCCTAAAGATAGCAGATCTTCAGCACGTGGTCTATCTCATAATCAAAGGGAAAAGAGAAAATGAATAAGGTGAATCAAAGACTATCAGAAATATAATAGAATCTAATTATGATGCCTAAGAGAAGGCCAGGATATCCTAACGAGCATATAAATTCCATATGAAAGTGTTTATAACAAAGATGTCAAAAATATCAGAAGAAGGTTTCTCCCAAGATATTCATAACAAGCAGCCTTGGTCAACTGGAAATTTAGAAACAGGCAGGTGTCTTTTCTGACTTTTTTTGTTTTCTTTCTGAGAAAATGATGAAAAATAGGAAATAAGTATAACAATTGGAACAAGTCATTGGCGGTAATCTAATTTCTGAATGCTATATGCTCACAGTGTGTAATGGCACGTTGTCTTCCGCCATAAACTGATAAAGCTCCACATTTTCAGGATTCTTCCACCACTTCTTCCATTCAGATGTGTAGGATGACGTTATTGAGACGTATCCAATAGGAGCATCAAACAAAACGTAGAAGACCTATACCCACAATTCGAATTAGTAGTTGATGCTTAATATGTTAAAGAGATTGGTTGGAAGTTATGTTCCTACTTTATCCTTATATTTCTCATGTGGGACAGGAACTCCCCACTTTAAATCCCTTGTAATGCATCTCCGTTTAAGCCCTTCCTTTAGCCATGCATTTGTCGTCTGAATAGCATTTTGACTCCAAGATCCAGTAACAGATGTCTTGTTAATATACTCTTCCAACTTATCTTTCAGAGAAGGAAGCTCAATAAACAGGTGGTCTATGTCACGATTTCGGGGTGCGGCTCGACAGACCTGTTTGAGAGATAAAACATAGATATTCACAACAAGTGTAATAACAGAACCTCTAAGAAACCTTAATAAACCAAAAACTGTGAATTTATCAGCCAGCCATAAATTCATGTAGAAATCGACTTGAAAAAAAGGAAAGACGAAGCATGAACATGAAAAACAAAATCAGCTAGCCATTACCAGTAATATTAATTAAAAACATATGCAATGCTTATGCTCAGTCTATAGCACTACAATACAAAAATCTTGCACGATAACTGCCTTCACTTATTAACTAATGCAACTGCGCCACGTTTTTCAACATAAAAGTTAGATAGATAGCTCTACAATAGAGAATATCTGACACCCAAGATCTTTTCAATAAACAACAGAAAAAAAAAGCCATGCCAACTGTTTGTGAAAGAGAATTTATACTGAGGGAAGAAGCATACAATGACCCAGAGAAACATAACGAATACTATACTGCAGAGCTATAAACAGTATAAAAACAACGCAGCCGTGAAGGAGAGAAGCATAGCAGCTCACCTTGCACCTCGGATCTTTGAGTTCAGTAGGATTCAAGAGCTTTCCACATTTTACGCATTGATCTCCACGAGCAGCATCACAACTACATCCTTCCATTGGACAGGAACCCTCAACAAGCCGGTCAGCTAACAACTTCTCGCATTTATCACAATAAAGCTGAAGACACGATGGGCCAAAATTGAAGAGTTGAGGAAAAACATATGGATGCTTGCGATCAAATAAGGCTAACATGCGTAAATTGAGTAAAGACATTCACCTGCTGCATGGTGTCCTCTGAGAGATACTTGTTTTCCAACAGTTTATTGAAAATTGCTTGGCACACTTGTGTGTGCTGTGGAGTTGAAGTTCGCCCAAATTTGTCAAAGCTGATATCAAACCAGTCATAAACTTCTTTATGAATGGCATGGTACCTAAATGCACAAGAAAAGAAAGAAACATGGTGATTGGAAGTTGCTACAGTGCAAAGGTGTTTGGAAGATTATGGTTTATAGGGATGTAGTCTCGTTTGAGAGACTCGTCCAAGCAATTAAGAGCGAGCTTAGGAGGTCAGGAGGTTTATCGGAATAATTATTCCAAGGGAGACAGGTGGTCTCTTGGAGGTTTGGGTATCTCATTCTTTCCAGTTTGAATAAGGAGATAGTGGAGTGTTACTTCTAGTTCTGGATTCTTATCTCTATTTAAGAGGTTCTCTCGAAACTAATCTTGAAAGTCTATGAAAACTTGTGAATGTCTCTATTGCTTAAGTTGAACAAGAACATACCATTAAATAAGATTCAGATGAATTCAGCAGACTAAGCAAAGTGGAACACATAGAAAACACTAGAACCACAAAAGAAAAGGAAATCAAGATACATTACTTGTCACAGATTTCCTTGGGGGTGCAACGCTCCTCCACAGCTTCGGTCTCCGTTGCAGTCCCATATTCATCAGTCCCACATATATATATGGCGTTATAGTCACGGAGACGACAGTATCTAGCGTACACATCAGCGCTCAAAACACCTGCACTTAAGAAAAGACACAAAACATTACTAAAACAGCCATCCTACATGTACAAAAAAATAAGAAAACCACAATATCGCCAATTGTAAATTGAGTCAATAGCAGTGTCCTTATCAGTCGTGTGTAATTTCAACATAAATTTTGAGATCCAGTTTTTTATTTTGAAACATTTCTGACGATTTCAAAGCTAAACTGACTTCTATATCTGAACAAAACAGATTTGCCAGTTAAGAAAATGAATTCATCTGGGTCTAAAACAGTATTCATAAGAAGACAGACATAAATTCATACAGATTAAGGTAATATGATCAACGGAAAGAGAAGAAGAATTCACTTACATATGATGTTTCCGAGACGAGGGACGTTGTTGATGTAAGGAAGAGCACTGGTAATTAGTATATTTCTTTTGCCAGGAATCGGCAACTTGGGATCGTCGCTCTTGCCGTCCTCCATCGCTCGCTATTTAGGGTTCTCTCGAAGACACCGACACAAAAGATATAAAAATGAAACAAGAGAGAAAGGGAGGAAGCTCTTGCGTTGAAGTTCGTAAACGGGCCAGCTCGCCCCACGCTTCCCATGGGCCGAAATAAATATTTTTATCCGCTACTCCAATATCTGCGGTTTACCAAAATTATCTTATATAATATTCGGGAAAAAAGTTGAAAAAACCCTGAACTTTTAAATTGTGGCGATTTAAACCTTGTACTACGAAGTCGGCCATTTAAACTCAAAGTTTACGTTGACTTCCAAACTGAACATCATTTTCGGTTGACTAGGCCATTTTATCCGCTCCGTTAAGGCGCTTAACAGACCAGTTAACTGTCGTTAAATCGCGATTAACGGTTCCGTTATTAACAAAACGACGTCGTTTTGAGAGAAATCAAAAAACCCAATGCACTCAATTAAACCGAAATCCGAAACCAAAATTAACGTTAACCGAAATCAATCCAATTATCATCCCCAATTCTCTCAATTGAACGGCTACATCTTCAGGTTTTTTAAAAATCCTCAATTCTCTCAATTGCATTAAATTTCTTCTCCTAATTCAAGAATTGTAGTCGATTCTTGTTCATCATATCGAAATAGGCCTTGATTTCGCCATCTTCTCCTATAGCTATGAGCTGCAACTCTACCTTGTCGAGTGTTGAAGATGGAGGCCGCGGGTTTCCTTTGAAGTGTCACTGTGGGCGAGACGTCATCATCTACACGTCGAAGACGCAAGAAAACCCAGGAAGACATTTCTTTCGTTGTCCCACCAAACGAGATGTAAGTAGATTTGTATTAATTTTCGGGTTTGATGTTGATTATGTTTTTTCGTGGTTCACATCTTCACGTTTTTTTTTTCAAACCCAGGATCATTTGTTTAAATGGGTGGAGGATGGCGTGTATGAGGAAGTTGAAGATGCTTCGCCAAAAATCTCAAGCATTGAAATTGAGATTAACAATGCCAAATCCGAGGTTGCTAACGTGATTGAAGACGTAAAGGCTATGATCCGTGAGTTGAAGGAAGAAGTAATGGCAACCAAAAGGGAAATTAAGAATACCAAATTGATGATGAAATTGTTCTTGGTGTGCCTCTGTGTTACTATCACTTTCATAGTTATCCTAATGTTTGGTAAAACAAAGAAACAGAAAATGGTTCTTGATTACTAGTGTCTTGTGTCTAGTGTCTTTGGTATGTGCTATTGTGTCTTGTGTCTTGTCTTGTGTCTAGTGTCTTTTGTATGTATCTTGTGTCTTGTGTCTTGTCTTGTGTCTAGTGTCTTCTCCCTTGGTTTGATGTTTGTCTTATTAGGTGTGTTTTCGGTTTGGGGTGTCGGTTCAATTGAAGGAATTTCGGTTCAATTGAGGAATTCTCAGTTTAATTTGATTTTCGGTTTCTCTTAAAACTACGTCGTTTTGTTATTAACGGGGACACGATTTAACGACAGTTAACTGGTCTGTTAAGCGCCTTAACGGAGCGGGTAAAATGGCCTAGTCAACCGAAAATGATGTTCATTTTGGAAGTCAACGTAAACTTTGGGTTTAAATGGCCGACTTCGTAGTTCAGGGTTTAAATCGCCACAATTTAAAAGTTCAGGATTTTTTCAACATTTTTCCCTATAATATTCTCTTATATATAATAATATTTTAGAGTTTGTTTCTAACTTTCTACGTGGCGCTGACATGTGGCAATCTATTTTCATGACACATGTCCTACCTTTATTTGTTCTTCCTATTTTTTTTCTAATCTTTTTTTAAGGAAACAAAATATTGTTTCTCTATTTTTTCTCCAATCTTTTTTTAAGAAAACTGTTATAAACTATAGCTAATATATGTATAAGGTGAGATTTGTGTTTAGTATATATGTGTATATACGTATGGAAGAAAGCATGAGAGAGAGAGGGAGAGAACGAGCATAAGAGGAGAGAAGTGTTTTTTTACTTCTTATGTGTATATATATAGGAGTAGAAATCTTAGTACATAAGTAACTTATAGAGAAAGTAATGGATAAGAACAAGTGATGAATAATCACATTAATAGTTATCCATTTCTTAACACTCCCTCTTGATTATCCATCAATATGGATATATTACGTACTGCCTCGTTAAAAACCTTATCATGGAAAAACCCAGTGGGATAAAAACCATGACAAGGGAAAAAGAGTACAGTGACGTAATCTCCCCCTGGAAAGTGGATGACATCTTTTCTTCACAAATCTCGTAAATGACGCATTCCGATACTTTGAATATGCTTTCGAAATGTTGAAGTAGGAAGCGCCTTTGTGAAAAGATCTGCAGCCTTATCACTTGATCGGATGTACTCGAAGTCTACTTCTTGATTCTTCTCGAGTTCTTGAGTGAAGGTACCTGATATTATTATTAACCATGCCAACGGTCTCTTTACTCCTCTTTTGGAGTTTAATCCTCTTTTCAATAGCTCCATTTCACTTTGAGGATTTTATCTTTGGAACCAAAGCAGTCTATCACGATTCTTACGTGCCATAGACTAATATATTGTCCTTCAAGGACATATTTTTATTGGAGCGTTTTCAGCTGGAATAAGAGATTACTTTGAACTTCAAGTTCATATCCATTTGTTTGAGGATCCATAATTCTATGAAATCTCATCCATCAGCTGTTTTCATTTGATTTGCAATACATCTGAATAGTGATCCTTTATACTTTGAACTTTTAAGTTCACAATCATTTGTTCAAGGATCCAAACTATTCAACGATTCCCTCCATCATGACGGGAAACTTCTCATCAAAACTAAGATGATATGCAAATCTTTCAATAAGCACATCTCTCATTGATGGCTCAATATATATTCTTAGAGCGGAGACTCATCTCCAACATATATATTCTTATCCTCTCTAGGATCTTACTTTTATACGGTGTGGAGGAGCAATCATAATATATATCACACACCCATAAAGTTAAATAAGAAATATTTGTTCTCCAACCATGAATCAATTACATGGGAGAAATATTTCTTATAGCTCATTGGCCTTATGTGTAAAATCATTACTACATGTGAAATTGCATGTTTCATGCTAACACATATAGATTAAATTTGACCATAACTGGTCATTGCAATCCCCCGAATTGCTTTATAAATAAATTATCAAAACTCATTTTGAGTGTGAACATAATCTTCTATATGTTCCACTTTATCTCAATCAACATGCAATAAGGGATAAACTTTGAGATGAGGACTCACCAAAGTTATCACATTTGGGATGTCAACTCACCAAAATTATCAACTTATTGACGATGTGGGATTCTTTTATTCTCCCCCTCGAGATGATAACTCTTGTTCAATCATCCCGAACTGAATCCCACTATAGGATCAACTACATACCCAATCTTGAGCCATGTATTCTTATTTTAGATCCTTTAAACTTTTAATGTGGGACTCCCAATACCCATTCTCAAGATTACGGCTTTTCATGCCCATTTATATTAGACCGATTCTCACTTTTAGATCGGTTATATTCGGGGTATGATTTGGGGAGACATCAAATATATCATATTCAATGAGCTCATTCAACCAAAAACGGGGATTTGGCCATAAATCATATGATTCAAGTGGCATAGCCATAGCCTACTAGAGAATCAAGGAGGAGGTATAACCTTCCACTCCATCAATAATATATAAAATTAAACAAACTCAACATAAATTAAATTTTACCTTTGAGGGATGAATGGTAGACATGCAACACTCTGCCAAAAAAAACTTCTGCTTTTCTACAGAAACTTTCAATGATCTTTCATATCATTATTGAACCGGGATGGCTTTGACCGGTATATTTTATTCCATTAGTAAACCTTTCATGTTTACTTTAATAAAAGATTTTTGCCATCTTCATTTTGTGCATGATATAAACTTCATGCATGTCTCCAATTGTGGGCGAACATTCGACTCCACATTTGTTTATAGTCTCAATATGGTATTAATAAGACAAATGTCTTTGAAACTTCACGAGTTTCTTTGAGACTTTGGAGAACACAAGACATCAATAATTATAAATCTTATGCCTTTGGAAGTCGAGAGACTGGCTCTTCTAGACCTTCCAATTACTCTTAGACTGTCTCACAGACATATATATTCAACTCAATCTTAAAATGTAACATTCTCATGTCAAATCGATCCTTCTCGCAACATTTTCTGTTTTCATGATCAACGAGAAAATCTGCGATATTAAGATGAGGTTCATCGTTTAAGCCATGAATGAAAGGTCCATACTCATCTAAGATGAGATTGGTTTTAACATCCTTTCATTTTTTTTCTCGTCCTAACCAACCATTATAACTGGATGATGCAACATTCACTTCAGCAAGTGGAGCTAATCCAGTTGGACGAGTTTGATGGTTCATCATCACGAGTTCATTATTTTGTT
Organism: Draba incana; assembly: GCA_963576765.1. Lineage (NCBI taxonomy): Eukaryota > Viridiplantae > Streptophyta > Magnoliopsida > Brassicales > Brassicaceae > Draba > Draba incana. The sequence goes on along the minus strand of OY755205.1, from coordinate 8,160,142 downwards.
CAGCAACGAGGTGAATTTGCATCAACTCATAATACTGAGTGAATCCTCTTACTCAAATTGTTGCTGCAGGATTACATACATATGATTAAATGTTAGGAATGTTTTCGATCACAATCAGTAACATTCTCTCCACATAACACCATCCTGGAAGTGATTCTGAACAAGCGGAATTATAATCACTAACACTTTTGTAATCCTGAAACCACAGATTAGCCATTCACATTTGGCTTTTGGTAAGATCACATATTTCTGGTGATCAAACCTACCTTTACAAAAATCTGCGGATCTTTTCTCGTGATATTTAAATCCATCATGGAGATATTAACATGAAACTATCATGGCTTTTACCTTTTCTCATATAGCGTCGTTTCCGACGGATCGATAGTATTAAAAAGCTTATTGCTTACAGATGCATTTCTGCATCTAATGCCCATGTCATAAAATTTTTCTATTTCAGAAATATCAAGGGCAACTATAACAAGCTTTGCCAAATTTGACTGATCTCGAGGAGGCGGAACCTACCACTCGATTAAGGAGGAGGTATAACCTACAACTCTGAAATGATATATAAATTTAACATACATTCAATATAAAAGGTACCTCACTTTTACGGTATGGAACTGACATAAGAATCATTGGATAGGGAGGCAATCAGATTGGTAGATGCTCAGACGAAGACGATCGGACGGAGAGACGGTCGGACGGAGAGACGATCAGACGAAGAGACGATCGTGTTGATAACGTGTTATAAACTATAACTAATATATGTATAAGGTGAGATTTCTGTTTAGTATATATGTGTATATACGTATGGAAGAAAGCATGAGAGAGAGAGAGGGAGAGAACGAGCATAAGAGGAGAGAAGTGTTTTTTTACTTTTTATTGTTTCACGTTTACATATATATATATATAGGAGTAGAAATCTTAGTACATAAGTAAGTTATAGAGAAAGTAATGGATAAGAACAAGTGATGAATAATCACATTAATAGTTATCCATTTCTTAACAAAAACAAAATATTATTTACTCCTTCGACATAATCTTTTAAAAGGAAAAAGGAAAAAAACAAAAATTGACAAATGAAAACGCTTCTAACCCTAGCAAAGGAGACGAAGAACGAGACTTAGCGCTTCACTCTCTCTCTGTGGCGTAAAAGTCGGCGATCTAAAACCGAGATCGTTTATTCCGAAACTGGCATTGCTGGTTATAGCTCTGGATTCATCATCGGAGAGGTTGGTGATGTAGTACAAGTCACAGAACCGAAGAGACGTTTGTCAACCAAGATTCCAAACCGGAAGTACATTCAATAATTTATTATTGTTAATTTGTTTTTGTCTTTGAAGTTTTAGCTGAGTCAATAAGGAGAAGTGGTCTTCCTGTTATGTAGGAAAAGACTTCTTCCACTTTCCACTTTTCGTTTGTTTAGGAGCTACGACTCCATTTGCTTCAGTTGTAAGAGTCTATTTAAATGAATGAAAAAACCAAAAATAGGCAATCTTAATTGCCAAAAACTGTGTTGTATTGTTCTTGAGATTGAAGCTCTAAATCTGGGACCATCAGTTGGTGATCCTCTCAGTATTTTATTTCATTGATTTTGTTTTTTTTTCTCTCGATGAACTAATTCGGTGACTGTGTTTTCTTTTTGGTTGGATTTGATAACAGATGCGTATAGAAGGAAGATCTTATTCAATAAGGATATATCATATTATGCCGAGGAGGAAGGTTTAGTGATGAAGAGAAGGAGAAGAGAGCGGCGGAGAAGGTGTAATTTCTTAACTGTATACTGCTACAACGATCCTCTTTTGTTTTACTTCACCATCTTTTGATGATTCACTTCTGACATCTAATTGAACATGCTTGCATTTGGCTCTTTTGTTCCAATGCATGATAGATTATTGATTTGTACTTTAACTCTTATGTGTAGAAAGCGGCAAAATCGACTTTGACAGATGTCTTGGAACTTCGAAATTGATGCGATGTGTTTGCAAAGTTCTTGGATTTGAGCACTTATCCAAATCTGTTTGGAATATGATGAAGTTGATATCTTCTCACATAATCTCCTAATCTCATGCAATTTTCCATTCATATTCTCCTAATTCAATTAAATTTTCATAACATTCACCTTTGCGCATATATGCAGGTTGGGAAGGGTCAAGGTGTTGGACTGAATCAAATATCAATGTTTGAGGCTAAGGTAGCCAGTGGGAACGAAGAGCAGGTTCTTAGTCGAGACGTGTACTGGTTCGGTCACAGGCTCGATTTCTTCAGAATGTTATCATTTTAGAGGTAATTTGGTTTGTTGATTTGATTATGCCTTTAAGCTTAGCATGATTGATTGTAACATCATATGATTTGTGGTTATAAACACTTAATTTGTGGGTTTTTTAAGCTTAACGTTTTTGTATGAACGTGTTGGTATAGAAATATGTCTTGGGTGGACCAGAACGTGATGGAAGTGTCACAATTAGAGCCGGCCCTGACCCCATGGGTTTGAAACATTTGAATGGGCCCCCATATCTTTAGGGGTCCAACTATTTAAAAAAAAAAAATAAATTTCATAAATTAATAAAAATGTTACAATAATAGTTAAAATATGAGACAAAAATATACATACAAAATTATTTTTTCTAAGAAATATACAATAAATTATCAAAAGTTTTATATAAACAAAAGAAATTTTATATAATTTTTCAAATAAGGCACTTGTTTTGATTAAATTAAATTTTCAAATCAGTTTTTTTTTTTGTAAATATCTAAACTAAAATTTTTAAAAAATTTGTATGGGGGCCCGGATATCTCAAGGCCGGCTCTGAATTGTTGGTGTTGTTCTCCGACATGGCGGAGATTTCTCATATCGTGTGACTTGTACAACACTTACTATTATGCAGGTGAATTACGTATAACAACAGCCGCCCTCCAAAACTCGGTTTCACTCTCCCTAGCGACTATTCAGGATCCTGGACCGAGCTATTTGTAACATCATCATGGCCATTTCCTTTCGTCCGAGCTATAGTATTTTCTCTTTTGTCATTATGCTCTGATGCTGTTTTCAAATTTTTTTGTTTAAATAAGAACCTCATTTTTATCATTAACTAAAGTTAACACTATAGTGAATTTTTTTATTTACTTTATTGTTATAGTGGATTTTCCTGAATCTTTCTTTTTCCTTATATGATATCCTAATTTGATTCCCTCTAAACTTATTATTGCAACCTGATTTTCAACTATTTATAATGTGTCCAACATTCTTTATCACTAAACTTTATATTTATTTTCAAGACAAACCAATATAATGTCTCAAATTAATCAATAATGAATATTTCTGTTATTCGATTCTCATTTAATTTCCGTAAGTTACATTTTCATTAGCTCACCAAAACTTTTATTCGTAAGTTACATTGCTAATCAGTAAAATGAAAAATACGTTACCCAATCTTTAAACAAACGAGTATATATAATGTCTCCATTCCCAAAAAATTGTAGTTATTTTCCTTTTTAATTTGTTTTGTTTTCCATGAACTTTGTTTGTTATTCGAAACTTACGTTTTCTTTTACTCACTTACGTTTAAGTTGACAATTAATGGATCAATAGCCAAGTTCACATGAACAAGATAGTGGTGCTGGTGCAAGTACTAGAGGATCCATACAAAATCCAAGATAGTGTCACATGAAAAGTCCATCAGACCATATAATTAGAGTTTTTAGATTGTCACCAAGCTATGAATAGATTCTTATATTGGTACACATGAAATGTAAGGCAGAGAGTTGTTTATGACAACTCTCAAAATTACCTTACATTAATATTCTAAGCACAAATTTATATAAATCTCTACTTGCTAAGAACCCTAATTACATAGGTCGACTAATATGAACAAGAATTTGGAAAATTAGTATCATTTTAAAAGTCTTACATGCTACTCCCTCCGTTTCACAATAAGTGACGTTTTGGAGTTAAATTTTTGTTTCAAAAAGAATGTCATTTTATATTTTCAATGCAACTTTTAAAGCTAATTTCCAGATTTAGCCCTTATTCAAAATTAATAACATTTGTATTTAAATCATTATAATTCAATTAATAATATATTAAATAGGGGCATATTTGTATATTTGAATCATTTCTTAATATGTGTTCAAAGTGTCAAAATGACATTCTTTAAGAAACGGAGGGAGTACTAAATAAATATAATGTCGTGATTTGTAAAATCATGCATGATTAATTAATTATTGAGACATATATATATATATATATATATATATATGAGAATTATCCTAAAATACCACAAAAAAATTTGTTTTCCTAAAATACCATAATTACTTTCATTTTTTAAAATACCACTAAAAGTTATTTTTTTCCAAAAATATCACAAATATTAAAAATAAATTTTAAGGGTTTATAATTTAAATATTTGGGTTTGGGTTTGGGTTTAGTATTTTGGGTTTAAGGCTTAGTTTTTAGGATTTAGGGTATAATTTTTAGGGTTTAGGATTTAGTTTTGATGGTTTAAAATTCGATTTTATTTTTGTGGTATTTTTGGAAAAAATAAATTTTATGGTATTTTTGAAAAATAAAACTATGAATGGTAATTTTGAAACTAAAACATATTTTTTGTGGTATTTATGAGAATTTCCCTATATATAGTGTCTATTAACCACAAAGACGAACCATATAATTTAGCAGTTAACAAATTTGTTAATATAATAACTGCTAAAATTATATAAGTTTCCTATGGATTTTGTTGATATAATTTGTTTAGATTTCGGTCAACGGTTAATTTACAAACATTACTCCAGTCAAAAATCAAGTATGTTTAATCCAAATATTCTAACAGTACTGTACAACTTCATACTTTTCCTACATGTGATGTAGGCATCAGAACCAAGCAAGACCCGGAGTTAACCAGACCATCCGGTTCGCGCACCAAACCACCCGATACGAAGCTAAATGGAGGATTTTTGCCCAAATCACATTCTGTTCGTGCAAATGAAGCAGGCTATGAAACCCATCAGCAACATGCATACTTGGAGTCATACTATCAAGCTAGAATTGAAGACGAACAAGCATATTCCAAGATGGACCACAACGTCCCACTCGGACCATCCCAAAATGAAGCTCAACGTCCAAGTGAAGACACTACTCGGAGATTGAAGCTATGGTTTGATATTCACCAAGAATATGGATATTTTATGAGGAATGGTCGAGCCAAAATCCAGTTAGGACGACCAGAATTGAAGATGGGTCACGACACCTCATCTTGGACCGTACCAAGCCGACGGATATTGTGCACGGCCCAATCCACTCGTGCAAATCATCTTGGCTTCAATATTCATCATAAAACCAGTTATTTAATGAAGATTGATCGAGAGAAAACCACCCTGGTTCGAGGTGGTTTAAGAGTTGTGCATTCAACTCATATGTGGGCCATATCGAGACCAACTAAGGAAAGTTTCCACTTCCTTCATTTCGGCGCATCTCAGCACTTTATTTGGAAGCCAGGAGATCATCTAGAAGCTATCCACGACGTCCTATGGTGCACCCAAGCACACTTGATCATGCGAAACCAAAGGAGACCAAACTTACCTTTTTTGGAGCCAAATGCAATCAAACTCCAACGGCTCTTTCCTTCTCATTGCTGCTGCGTCTTGGATGCTTTTTCAATGAACCTGGACGTCCCAAAGTATCATGGATTCGCACCCAAGCTTTCAAGACTCAAGACACTCCACAAATTGCCTTATTTGGCCGATTTGGTTCATAAAGCCTCCAACGGCTAGTTCTTTAATTTTGTGCGATTTCTTTCTGTTTTTCTAGCCTTTAGACTGTTGTATTTGAGCCTATAAAGGCTTAGTTTCGATCTCATTGTAAAGCACCCTTGATCTTGAGAATTATTTCAATAAACATTTAGTTTGTTTTCTACAAAGAATTGTCTTTGTGTTTGTCATATCAAGTCTAGTGTGGATTCACTTTTCTTGTGTGATTTGCGATCTGAATAACTTGTGGATTCAAGTTGTTTAATTCGTGTGTTGAGTGTGAATTCATTCGACGAAACCTCCATTTCCATCACTACCTTCATCCATTCATTCCACTTCCGCGTGCGAGGCTTGGAATCTCTTGATCACCGTATGATCAAAGCTTAGGTGGATTCCGAGGCCGCGTCATTTGGTATCAGAGCTAAAAGCTCCTATTTATCCCAGGTTGTATTCATCCAACCTTTTATCTCTTTTAGTTTTCTGTTTTGTTGTTTCATTTCATATAAAAATCGAAAACCCATAAAAATTGTTCTTGCTTTGTTTCCTTTAATTTTGTTATTTGTTTCAGTATCCATAATAAAAAAAAAAAATTGTGTTTCACTTTTCAGTTTCATTTTTGTTTCATACATAAAAGTAAAATCCATAAAAATCTCCTTATCATTAGTTGTTAAATTATTTTTTTGTTGCATTTTAATTTATTTACATAAAATCATAAAAGCAAAATAAAAATAATTTTTTTTTCCTTTTTGTTATTTGAATTTTCGAATTTCCATTAAAATTAAAAAAAAAAAAAACAAAATAATAATTTCCATTTCTTTTATTTCCCATAACTCTTTTTTTCCCCCTTTTGCTTGATTACGATTTTTATTCTCTCCTTCCTCTTGTTTGCGAGATATCAATTGAGAAACCAGAGCCATGGAAGAAGAAGACGTGGAGAGCCAATATAGCATCATGGAAAGTGATTATAGTGAACCAATCCAAGATTGGTGCGAAGAAGAGGCTACCTATGGTGGACGATCATGGCATAATGATGACTACCCAACTTCAGATTTTGAAGAAGAACCATATGGTGAAGATGCTTATACAGAATCAGACTTTGAAAATGAACCAGGCGATGAAGAACATGAACCTGAACCACCAGACCGTTACACTACAAGCCACAGCTGTCCTAAGCAAAGTTGGTACCAAGAAGGTGCTTCCTACGGAGGAAAATCATGGGGGAGAGAAGTCTACACAGATTCAGATTGTGATGACGAGTCTGATGAAGAACCACCTCCAATAATGGTGAAACCACATCCACTAAGGAGCACACAACGAATCCCATGGAGTGCCCCAATCCGAACAGCATTTGAAGCCACCTACAAATCAAAATTCAGGTTATCTCTAGACAATGGCTATAAATATTTTGGACCTGAATTCTTTTTGTTTGCTGGAACAGATTATCTACAGTGGGAACAAAACATGGATGAGTACTTTAGGTACTATGCAATTCCCAGCAAAGACAAGCTTTCAATCTCTCTTGGGCAACTCACAAATGAAGCCTTAAGATGGTGGAATCAAGAGGAGTATGATCGATGGTACTTCAAGGAGCCAAAGATCAGAACGTGGGAGGACTTAAAGTGTGTCATGAGGGAAATATACAAACCTCAAATTCTGCCCCAGTTATTTAATGAAGATTGATCGAGAGAAAACCACCCTGGTTCGAGCTGGTTTAAGAGTTGTGCATTCAACTCATATGTGGGCCATATCGAGACCAACTAAGGAAAGTTTCCACTTCCTTCATTTCGGCGCATCTCAGCACTTTATTTGGAAGCCAGGAGATCATCTAGAAGCTATCCACGACGTCCTATGGTGCACCCAAGCACACTTGATCATGCGAAACCAAAGGAGACCAAACTTACCTTTTTTGGAGCCAAATGCAATCAAACTCCAACGGCTCTTTCCTTCTCATTGCTGCTGCGTCTTGGATGCTTTTTCAATGAACCTGGACGTCCCAAAGTATCATGGATTCGCACCCAAGCTTTCAAGACTCAAGACACTCCACAAATTTCCTTATTTGGCCGATTTGGTTCATAAAGCCTCCAACGGCTAGTTCTTTAATTTTGTGCGATTTCTTTCTGTTTTTCTAGCCTTTAGACTGTTGTATTTGAGCCTATAAAGGCTTAGTTTCGATCTCATTGTAAAGCACCCTTGATCTTGAGAATTATTTCAATAAACATTTAGTTTGTTTTCTACAAAGAATTGTCTTTGTGTTTGTCACATCAAGTCTAGTGTGGATTCACTTTTCTTGTGTGATTTGCGATCTGAATAACTTGTGGATTCAAGTTGTTTAATTCGTGTGTTGAGTGTGGATTCATTCGACGAAACCTCCATTTCCATCACTACCTTCATCCATTCATTCCACTTCCGCGTGCGAGGCTTGGAATCTCTTGATCACCGTATGATCAAAGCTTAGGTGGATTCCGAGGCCGCGTCAACATGTGTGCTGAAATTCAAATTATACAAAATTATTATAATAAAAAAATATAATATAATAACCAATTAATGTTTAACAAAATATTAGTATATTTAAACATTGATAAACATGAAAAATAGACTTATGTTGCACATTAAACTATATTAAATTCAACGAAATAAATAATAATAATAATAAGAAAACAAAAATTTATTCTAATGTAAGAAAAAAAAGTTTCTAGATAAGATATAATGCTCTTCCCTCTAAGGCTCTAACCAATAACAATAACCACTCTCACCATATTAAATATAACAATATATATATATATATATACTAGATAAGTACCCACATATATGCGGGTTTATAATTCAATATTTTATAGTTTGTTTAAAAAATAAATAAAAATTGAAAATGAAAAACAAAATTAAATCACCCGATTAATAAAAAATATATGATTGGGACTGCTGACGCGAAACCATCAATAGAAAAACGTAATAGTTATTTTTTTTTTTGATTCTCTTTTTTTCAATTTAAGTTTTTACACATTTTCAAATTTTTAGTTTTTTTATATTTCTATTCTCATTAGGTTTACTTTTTATTTATTATTTAGCTACTCATATACTTTTTTCTATCTTCTATATAATCTAAATTATTATCAAAAAATTATATTAAAATAATTGGTGTAATCTAATTCAATAATATCATATATTAATTTTTTTAAAAAATAAGATTTTTTTGAAACGTATCAAATCTAATCAGAAACACAATTTTCATGAATTGTAATCTTTTTTTTTTTTTTACATATTTCCTCTTTATTCTTTAATGTTTAAAATATTTTTAAAAAAAACAAAATCGTACATTTATATTGTAATCTATATGTTTAAACTAAATCTAGGATTTTTATATTTCTTTTTCGATTAAGATTAATACTTTTATTTTCTTATTAAAGTAAATAAACTTTTTCTATAGGATTCATAATCTTATATCTTTATTTCTTTAGGATTATTTAAGTAAACTTTATATTTGTTATTTTTACTTTATCGTTTATCTAACCAAATATATATAATAAGATATCTTAAATTAAATTTTATACGTGTCAAAATCTCTAATGATAAACCTGATATGTGTCACGATCTAAGTACCATCATATATGCGGGTTTATAATTCAATATTTTATAGATTGTTTTAAAAAAAACAAAATTAAATCCCCCGTTAAAATAAATAATATATGACTGGGACTGCCAACGCGAAACCATCAGTAGAAAAACGTAATAGTTATTTCTTTATTTTTATAGAACATTGTCAAAAATATGTACCTTCTCATCAAGTAGGAGGAAATTAATTCCTATAAGCTCATCGTTTTTCTTTAAATTTCTTGCTTCCCACTTTCTTGTAAGACGTACAACCATTAGACCTTTTTTTTGGTTTAGTTGATCTAATGTTAAATAATCTCTAGTGTTCTTTTGAAGATTTGGACTCATGATTGTATATTTGATGATGTCTGTTCTGGGAAACAATTATACAATTGAAGTGAGATGAGATCATAATAATTACAACGACAACAAATTAGCTAAATTCACGTCATCACATGTGTTGTTGACGTGATGCCGTTACGTGATCACATGGTTTAAAAAAATTAACTATACGATTGATGAAGCATAAAGCAATATAATAATTGAAAAGTAAACGGTATACCACGAAGTTGAAATAAAAGTAGTATTCTTGATGATATTAATTTGCTTAGTGAACAATTATGATTTATGAGGCAACCTGCTTACTTATATAGAAATTAATATTTACAATCCTTTTTATTTCAGGATTAGTACGTAATCTTTTTTTAGGATTAATATTTTGGTAGAAGTATATCTTCTTTAAAAAAAAATGTTGTAATTTATTTTTTTATAATTTTTTTAATGTGGATATATTTGAATCTTTTTAAAAAATATTTTAATCAGGGATATAGTTTAAAATATTTTATTTGACACGTGTCAAGTGTTGGAAATGTCCTGAAATCACACTTGTATTCACTCTAGACATAGTTGTGTTGTCGAGATAAGACATTCATATGATACTAGGTGGTCATGACGTTTTGCTAGAAGCCACTAGGCTTTGACCGAAATAGTGATTTCGGTTTAATGACTTAATTGAACCGGTTTAATTACTGGATAATTAGGTTTTCTCACGTGCCTATATATATGATATGAGGCACGAATTCGAGAGCAAGTTTTTCCACAGCCACCTCTGATAAAACACATGAATCCCGAAGAGATCTGATCTACCGGCACTAGCATCCCGGCGGATTCCAGTTTTTGTGCGTGTGGACTTCAGTAGAGGCGCAGCACTTGAGGCACTACAGATCTCGAATTCCTGATGATCTTCCGCTGCAATTTCTCCAGGAATTTCGAGATCCCTATGATTCAATTATAACAAACCCTAGATCCTAGGCTATAGAAATTGTCACCAGGTTTAATAGAGATTAAAACTGTCCGAAATTCCTTCAGTGGTATCAGAGCCTTAGGGTTTAAACTATTGAATCCAAAAGCATGTTAACGAATTAGATGAATTCGAATTGATACATATGATGTATAGGATGCATGCTAGATCAATCTTTCAGTCAAAATCGTTTTGTTGAAAACTTGATGAACGAGGGTTTCGCCTGGTATCGATTGATACCCTAATAATGAAGGAATTTCTACAGGTTTTACAGGATTAATCTCTATTAATCAACCTACAGACAGTTCCTGAAGCCTAGGATCTAGGGTTTGTAAACTTGAATCAAAGAGATCTCAGATATACCTGGAGATTAGCAGCGGAAGATTGTCAGGTTATCGAGATCTAAGAGCGCCTCAAGTGTTGCGCCTCTATCGTAGTCCACACTCACACGAACTGGAATCCGCAGGTATGCTAGTGCCTGTAGATCGGATCTTACAGAGAATCCCTGTGTTTCTCAGAGGAGGTGGCGACAAAAGTGATGGGCAATTTCGTGCCTCATATCCTTTATATAGGCACGAGTGAAATCCCTAATTGCCCAGTAATTAAACCGGCCCAATTAAGTCATTAAACCGAAATCTCTATTTCGATTAATCCCCTGGTATCGATCGATACTACCATAGTGTCGATCGATACCCTTTCCTCAAACACGTTTATAATGTGTATCCAATACACATCATTTAGATCATTACATTAATGATCATTCCCTCATAAAGTACATCCAGTTCGCTTAGGTGTGTGACCCTGTAGGATCATATGAATGTCTGATCTCGACAACACAACTATGTCTAGAGTGAATACAAGAATGATTTCGGGACATTCCCAATAATCTCCCACTTGTACTGGAATCATCTATTCCCATTACCCCTTCGTCTCCATATCTCGATATGGCATAAGGCAAGAACCGTGTCATCCTTATTCAACCAGTATCACGTTCATCGGACTCTGATTTATACTGATAAGACAAACGACTGACAATCACCTCGTTTGAGCACGGCCATGCATTTCTCAGTATCAAATCTCTGATGGGCCCTGAGATATTTATCTCTTGTTATATAGGAGGGACAAATCCCATCTTGTTCCATCCCTGTTCCTACACACACTTCATGATACGCCCAATCAATGCCTTTATAATCACCTGTTACGGCTGACGTTTGACACAGTCAAAGCGGACCAATTCATATGCTAGAAATCATGATGAACTCAGGTCTAAGGACTATACTCTATAGTCGTAATGAGAACCTCTCATGACACTTATATAACTATCCTGTAGAGTTCTCATTAGCGGGTCATGTCCGATCTTGTGTTCTCTAACACATATCTATGTGATTGACTTTAATACTCTTATTAATGACTCAATGAAACTTAGTCATGAGTCACCTCACATACTAGTCTCACGCGGTTGTCAGTGTCCCACTTTAACAACCTTGACCAGGGACAAAAATAATCTATGTCATTTATCACTTATAGGGTTTCATGATCAAGTCCTCAACTTGATGACCTATAAAATGCCATAAATTACTCTGGGACTATTATTCAATTATCCTATAATCAAATAATACATGAAACAATTTCATCATGACATAACCAAAGTATGTCTGCATGAACATCATAACATAACTAAATCCATTACAACTCCCACTAGAATCAAGATCACATCTTAATATATCTAATACCTACAACAAGAGGGTGAAACTCATGCTTAGGTCGTGGGAGAGGCTGCGGTGCTCTGCTTGGAACCCTTTCCAACAAACCATTTCACCATATAGACACAAGACATAACCAGGTTCCGACCGGAAATCGTCTTTGTCCGTCTAACCACTCTCAACTGAGACCATTACTTCCTCAGTTCACCAAGCTCCTATACTTAGTATTCCTCAAATACTTGAGAATATTCTTGGTAACTGTCCAGTGACTTTCACATGGATCATATTGGTATCTACTCGTCATGCTTAACACTTAAGCAACATCTGGACGAGTGCAGGTCATGGCATTCAAGATGGATTTTACTGCATACACATTGGAATCCTACTCAAGCGTTCTCGCTCAGCCAGTGTCAAGAGACACTGCGTCTTGCCAAGATTAATTCCATGAGACATTGGTATGAGGCCCTTCTTGGAATCATGCATACTGAATCTGTCCAAGACCTTATCACCATAAGCATCTTGACACGATCCAATTAGCCTACCCAATCTATCTCTATAGATTCTTATTCCAAGAATGCACGCGGCTTCTCCCATGTCTTTCATTGAAAAACGACTTCCGAGCCAAGTCTTCAAAGACTGAAGCAACGGAACGTCATTTCCGAGAATAAGTATGTCATCTACATACACAACGAGAAATGCAACTAGACCGAAATCACTATTTCGGTCAAAGCCTAGTATCGATCGATACTACCTTAGTGTCGATCGACACCTTCACTCCCACTAGTCTTTTTGTAAACACACGGTTCCTCTTCGTTCCTGATGAAGTCAAACCTTTTGACCGCTTCATCAAAACGACGATTTCAACTCCGAGATGCTTGCTTCAATCCATACATGGATCGATGAAGTATGCATTCTTTCCCAGCATTATTTGGATCAGTGAAACCTTCAGGTTGTGTCACGTACACATCCTTTTCCAGAATTCCATTAAGGAAAACTGTTTTCACATCCATCTGCCAGATCTCATCACCATGATAAACGGCAATTGCTAGGAGAATTTGAATGGATTTAAGCATAGCGACTGGGGAATAGGTCTCTTCATAGTCATGCCATGAATTTGCTTGAAACCTTTAGCCACCAACCTAGCTTTATATATCTGGATCCATCCACGTCAATCTTCTTCTTGAAGACCCATTCCCTCAATGGTTTTTACACCATCGGGTAAATCTACCAAGTACTATACCTGGTTTTCTGACATGGATCCCATTTCGGATCTAGCGGCTCCAAGCCACTTTTCGAAGTCCGGGCCCAACATTGCTTCTTCAAAATTCGCAGGCTCGTCATTGTCAATGATCAACAAGTCATGACAATCGGTTACGAGAAATCCCTATTTCTCGGAATCGTAACGCATCCTTTCGGATCTCTGTAGTGTATCGATCGATACCAACCATTGGTGTCGATCGACACTAGTTGCGAACTTTAGGCACCACATGTATAGATCCTACAACTCTTTGTAGATCCAACTACTGCTCTTCCTTAACAGGTTGAGCAGTCTCCTGTGATTCTCGAACATCTTCGAGTTGTACTTTTACTCCCACTGTTCTTCTTAGAAAGACAATCTCTCTCAAGAAAACATAGTTCTTAGCAACAAACATTTTGTTCTCAGAACGGTTGTAGAAGTAGTTAGCCTTGGTTTCCTTAGGACAACCAGCGAAGTAGCACTTATCGGATTTGGGTGCGAGCTTATCAGATATCAAATATTTTACATAAGTCTCACAACCCCAAATTTTCAGAAAGACAAATTGGAACATTTCCAGTCCACATCTCATGTGGTGTCTTTGCAATTGATTTTGATGGAACCTTATTTAGTGTAAACGCAGACGTTTCTAGAGTGTATCCCTTTGGAAGATCTGTGTGACTCATCATTGATCAAACCATATCCAATAAGGTCCGATTCCTCCTCTCGGAAACTCCATTCCATTGGGGCGTTCCAGGAGGAGTGAGCTGTGAAACAATTTCACACTCTCTCAGATGATCACTTAACTCTTGACCTAAGTATTCTCCTCCGTGATCTTATCAAAGAGCTCTAATACTTTTTGCCAAGTTGATTATGTACTTCATACTGGAATTCCTTGAACTTTTCAAAGGATTCCGACTTGTGTCTCATTAGATGGACATATCCATACCTACTGAATTCATCAGTAAAGGTAATGAACTACTGAAAGTTTCCTCTAGCACAGATGCTCATCGGGCCACACACATTTCTATGTATAAGGCCTAATAAGTCGCAGGCCCTTTTCTTTGGTTTGTTGAAAGGGGCCTTAGTCATTTAGCCCAATAAGCAGGATTCACATTTCTCACATGATTCACAATCAAGTGAGCCCACAAGCCCATCACTATGGAACTTCTGAATCCGCTGTAGCCCAAACGACAATGCCAGAGAACCGATTTGTGTTTATGTTATAGACAGGCATAGATTGGTTTAAGACATAAAACCCATTCTCTAATGGGGTGCTACCATAGAACATATCATTAAGATCAACAGAACAACATTTGTCTTTAATCAAAATGAATATCATCCATATCCTTACAAGAAGATGAAATGACACCTCTGCTCATAGCAGGTACATAGTAGCAATTATTCTATTCTTAAAATCAAGCCTGAAGGCGACTATAAATGGAAAGTTCATACGGCTAATGCAGCAACACTTACTTCATTCCCGACGCGCAATTCCACTTGTCCCTTCTCCAACGTTCTACTGTTGCTTAGTGCCTGCATATTAGTAGAAATATGAGCACCACAACCGGTATCTAATACCCATGAGGTAGAACTTGAAGTAGTAACATTTACTTCTATAACACAAATACCTTAAGAAGAAGTCTCGTACATCTTCTCAATTTCTTGTGAATCTTCCAAATATTTCTTGCAATTTCTCTTCCAATGCCCAAGCTCCTTATAGTACTGGCACTTATCAACATCAGCAGGGCCGGACTTGGGCTTACAAGAAGACACAGGCTTATCCTGATTCACAATCTGGACGGCCTTGCCTCTACCCTTGTCTTTACCAGGTTTCTCAAACCTTTTGCCCTTCTTGATGTCATGCTCAGCTATCTTGAGCATGCCATGCAGCTCAGTCAACGTCTTCGTCAAGTAGTTCACGTTATAGTTCACAACAAACTGATCATAGCTTGACGGCAGTGACTGTAGAATGATGTCAGTAGCTAACTCTTGGCTAATGGGACAATCCAGTCTCCTCATGTTATCTATATAACCCATCATCTTTATGACATGAGGACTTACTGGAGCATCCTTTGGTAGCTTACACTCAACTAGAGATTTAACCGTCTGGTATCTCTCAGTTCGAGCCTGCTCCTGAAACATCGCTTTCAGGCTAGTGATCATTTCGATGGGCGACTCCACGTTCTCATATTGCTTTTGCAAATCCGAGTTCATGGTAGCCAACATCAGACATCGCACATCGACCACATCATAGTAATGCTTATTCCAAGCATCATATACTGCATGTGAGGCATTGGAACTTAGTTTCTCGGGGAGAACTTTCTCAAGGACATAGTCCTTTCTCTCCTGCTTGAGAACGATTCTCAAGTTCCGATACCAATCAAGGAAGTTGGATCCATTTAACTTGTCCATCTCAAGGACGGATCGCAACAAGAAAGAGTTCTGATGAGGGGTTTTAGACATAACTAGAAATAAGAAAAGAACAGTTTTAGTTATGATGTTCAGGAAATGATAAATCTTAACAATTAAGAAAACTCACATTATATTCAAAACAATGTTTCCTCAAATGAATATAATGATCCAAGATCCATATTTCACCAAACTTGAGTGAGCTTTGGCCCATCGCCCAAATTATAGCTATTTAGGTAAGCAACTCTTTGCTAATCATATCCAATATGACTCTTGGTTGTGGATAAGACATCTTATGTTTTATCCACCTGATGTCTCTAGGCCCAAAACGATTTTGATAGCCCAGTCAAGTAAACCAATCTCTTCAGTCATATGGTACCACGATTACCATCTGCCTTACTCATGTAATTAGAATACTTTGCTAAGGCAAGCGCTATCCCAATGAAACGAGTCTTGACAGTTGACAAGATCGGGAAGACATCAAGAACACTTGATATTTAAGTTGAGGAACATAACTTTTAATCTTGATACATATCATATATGTATTCATGAAGGCTTAGATTTTATCAAAACAATTAATCTTTATTAAGTTTCAATTATTCTAAGGAGTGGGGTTGAAATTCAGTTCGGTTATGTGATCTTAGGTTCTCCAACCCAGAATCTGTGCATTGTATCGATCAATACTAATATCGAGTTCATGATACCTTAGTATCGATCGACACTCTTCCGCTATAACCGGTCTTCGACAACTGATCAATCCAATTGAACCAGTTTCGACAACCGACCGAACCAATTTCGATAATCGGTCAGTATCGATCGACACTACCTTAGTATCGATCGATGCTAACCAAACCAAATCGATTTGCGATAACCAGTCCATCCAATTGATCTGGATCAATAACCGGTCAATCAAATTGAACCGGATCGATAATCGGTCAGTATCGATCGATACAACCTTTGTATCAGTCGATACTAACCAAATCGCAACAAACCGCAATCAGCCGGTTTAATCGATTTAACCAAGCATGATAACCGATCCAATCCAATTGAACCGATTAACCATTCGCAAGGCTGTATCGATCGACACAACAATTGTATCGATCGATACCATCAGGTTTCAGAAACTTCGATCTTTTGATCGAAACCTAATGTTTTATTAGGGTATCGATCGATACCATCTTGGTATCGATCGATACCACAAAACCCTTGTTCGATAAGTTTTTCAACAAAACGATTTTGATGAAACTTTTACCTAGCATGCATCCTATACATCTTATGTATCCAGTTTAAATTCTCTAATTCATTCACATGCTTTCCAGTTGATTCAACAGTTAAACCCTAAGGCTCTGATACCACTGAAGGAATTTCTACAGGTTTTACAGGATTAATCTCTATTAATCAACCTATAGACAGTTCCTGAAGCCTAGGATCTAGGGTTTGTAAACTTGAATCAAAGAGATCTCAGATATACCTGGAGATTAGCAGCGGAAGATTGTCAGGTTATCGAGATCTAAGAGCGCCTCAAGTGCTGCGCCTCTATCGTAGTCCACACTCACACGAACTGGAATCCACAGGTATGCTAGTGCCTGTAGATCGGATCTTACAGAGAATCCCTGTGTTTCTCAGAGGAGGTGGCGACAAAAGTGATGGGCAATTTCGTGCCTCATATCCTTTATATAGGCACGAGTGAAATCCCTAATTGCCCAGTAATTAAACCGGCCCAATTAAGTCATTAAACCGAAATCTCTATTTCGATTAATCCCCTAGTATCGATCGATACTACCATAGTGTCGATCGATACCCTTTCCTCAAACACGTTTATAATGTGTATCCAATACACATCATTTAGATCATTACATTAATGATCATTCCCTCATAAAGTACATCTAGTTCGCTTAGGTGTGTGACCCTGTAGGATCATATAATACCAGCAATGAGTTCATAACTCATAGATCAAGAGCGGTTTCTAGCAAAGCATTATGACCACCTAGTATCACATGAATGTCTGATCTCGACAACACAACTATGTCTAGAGTGAATACAAGAATGATTTCGGGACATTCCCAACAAATAAAACTTTAGGTTTTGATCAAAAGATCGATGTTTCTGAAACCCGATGGTGTCGATCGATACAATGGTTGTTAGGAATGTCCCGAAATCATACTTGAATTTACTCTAGACATAGTTGTGTTGTCGAGATCAGACATTCATGTGATAGTAGGTGGTCATGATGTTTTGCTAGAAGCCGCTCATGATCTATGAGTTATGAAATCATTGCTAGTGTTATATGATCCTACAAGGTCACACACCTAAGCGAACTGGATATACTTTAGGAAGGAACGTGTTTTGAGGAGAGGTATCGATCGATACTAAGGTAGTATCGATTGATGCCAGGTGCGGACCGAAATAGGGATTTCGGCCCAATGACTTAATTGATTCCGGCTCGGCCCGGGGATAAATAGGTTTTTCCCGTGCCTATATATAGGATATGAGGCACGAGATTTTGCACAAGTTCGCCACCTCCTCTGAGAAAACACAGGTTTCCTCTGTAAGATCCGATCTATAGGCAGTAGCATACCTGCGGATTCCTGTTCGTGTGAGTGTGGACTACAGTAGAGGCGCAACACGTGAGGCGCTTCAGATCTCAATACCTGACATCATTCCGCTGCCAAACTCTCCAGGTATCTCGAGATCTATCTGATTCAAGTTTACAAACCCTAGATGTTAGGCTTCACTAATTGTCTGTAGGTTGATTAATAGAGATTAATCCTGTAAAACCTATAGAAATTGCTTCAGTGGTATCAGAGCCAGGTTTTAACTGTTGAATCAACCTGGCATGCTAATGAATTAGAGAATTCGAATTTGATGCATGAGATGTATAGGAAGCATGTTAGATGTGAAGTTTCTGTGAAAAATCGTTTTTTGCTAAAACTTGTCGAACTAGGGTTTCATGGCATCGATCGATACCATGCTGGTATTGATCGATACCCTAATAAAATTTTAGGTTTCGATCCAAAGATCGAATTTTCTGAAACCCGATGGTATCGATCGATACAATGGTTGTATCGATCGATATAGCCTTGCGAATGGTTAATCGGTTCAACTGGATTGAATCGGTTATCATGCTTGGTTAAATCGATTTTAACCGGCTGATTGCGGTTTGGTGCGATTTGGTTGGTATCGACCGATGCTAATGTAGTATCGATAAATACTGATCGGGTATCGATCCGGTTCAATTTGATTGACCGGTTATCGATCCAGATCAATTGGATTGACTGGTTATCGCAAATCGATTTGGTTTGGTTAAGCATCGATCGATACTAAGGTAGTGTCGATCGATACTTACCAATTATCGAAATTGGTTCGGTTGGTTATCGAAACTTGTTCAATTGGATTGATCAGTTGTCGAAGACCGGTTATAGCAGAAGAGTGTCGATCGATACTAGGGTATCATGAACTCGATACTAGTATCGATCAATACACTGCACAGATTCTGGGTTAGTGAACCTGAGATCACATAACCGAACTAGATTTCACCCCACTTCTTAGAATAATTAAAACTGAATAAAGATTAATTGTTTTGATAAAATCTAAGCCTTCATGAATACATATACGATATGTGTCAAGATTAAAAGTTTCGTTCCTCAACTAAATATCAAGTGTTTTAGATGTCTTTCCGATCTTGTCAACTTTCAAGACTCGTTTCATTGGGATAGCGCTTGCCTTAGCAAGGTATTCTAATTACATGAGTAAGACAGATGGTAATCGTGGTACCATATGACTGAAGAGATTGGTTTACTTGACTGGGCTATCAAAATCGTTTTGGGCCTAGAGACATCAGGTGGATAAGACATAGGATGTCATCCGCAACCAAGAATCATATTGGATATGATTAGCAAAGTGTTGCTTACCTAAATAGCTATAATTTGGGCGATGGGCCAAAGCTCGCTCATGTTTAATGAAATATGGATCTTGGATCATTATATTCATTTGAGGAAACGTTGTTTTGAATATAATGCGAGTTTTCTTAATTGTTAAGATTTCTCATTTCCTGAACATCATAACTAAAACTGTTCTTTTCTTATTTCTAGTTATGTCTAAAGACAAATGTTGTTCTGTTGATCTTAATGATATGTTCTATGGTAGCACCCCATTAGAGAATGGGTTTTATGTCTTAAACCAATTTATGCCTGTCTATAACATAAACACAAATCGGTTATCTGGCATTGTCGTTTGGGCTACAGCGGATTCAGAAGCTCTATAGTGATGGGCTTTTGGGCTCATTTGATTGTGAATCATATGAGAAATGCGAATCCTGCTTATTGGGCAAAATGACTAAGGCTCCTTTTAACAAACAAAGAAAAGGGCTAGCGTCTTATTGGGCCTTATACATAGAGATGTGTGCAGCCCGATGAGAACCAATGCTAGAGGAAACTTTTAGTACTTCATTACCTTTACTGATGACTTCAGTAGGTATGGATATGTCCATGTGATGAGACACAAATCGGAATCCTTTGAAAAGTTCAAAGAGTTCCAAAATGAAGTACATAATCAAATTGGCAAAAGTATTAAAGCTCTTCGATGAGATCGTGGAGGAGAATACTCAAGTCAAGAGTGAAGTGATGATCTGAGAGAGTGTGGAATTGTTTCAGAGCTCACTCCTCCTGGAACGCTCCAATGGAATGGAGTTTCTGAGAGGAGGAATCGGACCTATAAGGAGGTGTCGATCCATACTATTGTAGTGTCGATCGATACCAAGGGCATTAATCAAAATAGTGATTTCGGTTTAATGACTTATTGGATATGGTTCGATCAATGATGAGTCACACAGATCTTCCATTACCCCTTTTAGGGATACACTCTAGAAACGTCTGCGTTTACACTAAATAGGGTTCCATCAAAATCAGTTGCAAAGACACCACATGAGATGTGAATTGGAAATGTTCCAAGTTTGTCTTTTCTGAAAAGTTGAGGTTGTGAGGCTTATGTAAAATCTGATGAGCTCGCACCCAAATCTGATAAGTGCTACTTCGCTGGTTGTCCTAAGGAAACCAAGGCTTACTACTTCTACAAACGTTCTGAGAACAAAGTGTTTGTTGCTAAGAACTATGTTTTCTTGAGAGAGATTATCTTTCTAAGAAGAACAGTGGGAGTAAAAGTACAACTCAAAGATGTTCGAGAATCACAGGAGACTGCCCAACCTGTTAAGGAAGAGCAGTGGTTGGATCTACAAAGATTTGTAGGACCTATACCTGTGGTGCCTGAAGTTCGCAGATCCGAAAGGATACGTCACGATTCCGAGAAATAGGGATTTCTCGTGAGCGATTGTCATGACTTGTTGATCATTGGCAGTGACGAGCCTGCGAGTTTTGAAGAAGCAATGTTGGGCCCGGACTCCGAAAAGTGGCTTGGAGCCACTAGATCCGAAATGGGATCCATGTCAGAAAACCAGGTATGGTACTTGGTAGATTTACCCGATGGTGTAAAAGCCATTGAGTGAATGGATCATCAAGAAGAAGATTGACATGGATGGTTATATCCAGATATACTAAGCTAGGTTGGTGGCTAAAGGTTTCAAGCAAATTCATGGTATGACTATGAAGAGACCTATTCCCAGTCGCTATACTTAAGTCCATTCAGATTCTCCTAGCAACTACCATTTATCATGGTGATGAAATTTGGCAGATGGATGTGAAAACAGTTCTCCTTGATGGAATTCTGGAAGAGGATGTGTGCGTGACACAACCTGAGGTTTCACATATCCTAATAATGCTGAGAAAGAATGGAAGCTTCATCGATCCATGTATGGATTGAAGCAAGCATCTCGGAGTTGAAATCATCGTTTTGATGAAGCGGTCAAAAGGTTTGACTTCATCAGGAACGAAGAGGAACCGTGTGTTTACAAGAAGACTAGTGGGAGTGAAGGTATCGATCGACACTAAGGTAGTATCGATCGATACTAGGCTTTGACCAAAATAGTGATTTCGGTCTAGTTGCATTTCTCGTTGTGTATGTAGATGACATACTTGTTCTCGGAAATGACGTTCCGTTGCTTCAGTCTTTTGAAGGCTTGGCTTGGAAGTTATTTTTCAATGAAAGACATGGGAGAAGCCGCATGAATTCTTGGAATATGAATCTATAGAGATAGATTGGGTAGGCTAATTGGATCGTCTAGAGGCTTATGGTGATAAGGTCTTGGACAGGTTCAGTATGCATTATTCCAAGAAAGGCCTCATACCAATGTCTCATGGCATTAATCTTGGCAAGACGCAGTGTCCCTAGACATTGGCTGAGCAAGAACGTTTGAGTAGGATTCCCAGGTGTATGCAGTGGAACCTATCATGAATGCCATGACCTGCACTCGTCCAGATGTTGCTTGTGTTATAAGCATGACGAGTAGATACCAATATGATCCATGTGAAAGTCATTGGACAGTTACCAAGAATATTCTCAAGTATTTGAGGAACACTAAGGATAGGAGCTTGGTGAACTGAGGAAGTAATGGTTTCTGTTGAGAGTGGTTAGACAGACAAAGACGATTTCCGATCGGAACTTGGTTATGTCTTGTGTCTATAAGGCGGTGCGGTTTATTGGAAAGGGTTCCAAGCAGAGCACCGCAGCCTGCGACTTGTTGGAAAGGGTTCCAAGCAGAGCGCCGCAGCCTCTCCCACGACCTAAGCATGAATTTCACCCTCTTGCTGTAGGTATTAGAGATATTAAGATGTGATCTTGATTCTAGTGGGAGTTGTAATGGATTTAGTTATGTTATGATGTTCATGTAAACATACTTTGGTTATGTCATGATGAAATTGTTTCATGTATTATTTGATTATAGGATAATTGAATAATAGTCCCAGAGTAATTTATGGCATTTTATAGGTCATCAAGTTGAGGACTTGATCATGAAACCCTATAAGTGATAAATGACATAGATTATTTTTGTCCCTGGTCAAGGTTGTTAAAGTGGGACACTGACAACCGCGTGAGACTAGTATGTGAGGTGACTCATGACTAAGTTTCATTGAGTCATTAATAAGAGTATTAAAGTCAATCACATAGATATGTGTTAGAGAACACAAGATCGGACATGACCCGCTAATGAGAACTCTACAGGATAGTTATATAAATGTCATGAGAGGTTCTCATTACGACTATAGAATATAGTCCTTAGACCTGAGTTCATCATGATTTCTAGCATATGAATTAGTCCGTTTTGACTGTGTCAAACGTCAACCGTAACATGTGATTATAAAGGCATTGATTGGGCGTATCATGAAGTGTGTGTAGGAACAGGGATGGAACAAGATGGGAATTGTCCCTCCTATATAACAGGAGATAAATATCTCAGGGCCCATCGGAGATTTGATACTGAGAAATGCGTGGCCCGCTCAAACGAGGTGATTGTCAGTCGTTTGTCTTTGATCAGTATAAATCGGAGTCCGATGAACATGATTTTGGTTGAATGAGGATGACACAGTTCTTGACTTATGCCATATCGAGATATAGAGACGAAGGGATTATGAGAATAGATGATTCCAGTACAAGTGGGAGATTGTTGGGAATGTCCCGAAATCATACTTGTATTTACTCTAGACATAGTTGTGTTGTCGAGATCAGACATTCATGTGATACTAGGTGGTCATGATGTTTTGCTAGAAGCCGCTCATGATCTATGAGTTATGAACTCATTGCTAGTGTTATATGATCATACAGGGTCACACACCTAAGCGAACTGGATATACTTTAGGAAGGAACATGTTTTGAGGTGAGGTATCGATCGATACTAAGGTAGTATCGATCGATGCCAGGTGCGGACCGAAATAGGGATTTCGGCCCAATGACTTAATTGATTCCGGCTTGGCCCGGGGATAATTAGGTTTTTCCCGTGCCTTTATATAGGATATGAGGCACTAGATTTTGCACAACTTTTTCGCCACCTCCTCTGAGAAAACACAGGTTTCCTCTGTAAGATCCGATCTACAGGCACTAGCATACCTGCGGATTCCTGTTCGTGTGAGTGTGGACTACAGTAGAGGCGCAGCACATGAGGCGCTTCAGATCTCAATACCTGACATCATTCCGCTGCCAAACTCTCCAGGTATCTCGAGATCTATCTGATTCAAGTTTACAAACCCTAGATGTTAGGCTTCACGAATTGTCTGTAGGTTGATTAATAGAGATTAATCCAGTAAAACCTGTAGAAATTCCTTCAATGGTTGTGTCGATCGACACAGCCTTGCGAATAGTTTAATCGGTTCAATTGGATTGAATCGGTTATTGCGCTTGGTTAGAAATCGATTGAAACCGGCTTGATGCGTTTTGTTGCGATTTGGTTGGTATCGACCGACACAAACGTTGTGTCGATCGATACTGACCGGTTATCGATCCGGTTCAATTGGATTGACCGGTTATCGATTCAGTTCAATAGGATTGACCGGTTATCACAAATCGATTTGGTTTGGTTAGTATCGATCGACATAAATGTTGTATCGATCGATACCGACCGATTATTGAAATTGGTTCGGATCGGTTATCGAAACCGGTTCAATTGGATTGATCGGTTGTCGAAGACTGGTTAAGTAGGTGAGTGTCAATCGACACTAAGGTAGTGTCGATCGATACACTACACATATTTTGGGTTATGAACCTAAGATCACATAACCGAGCTAGATTTCAACCCACTTCTTAGAATAATTAAAACTCAATGAAGATTAATTGTTTTAATAAAAATCTAAGCCTTCTTGATTACATATATGATATGTGTTAAGATTAAAAGTTCCGTTCCTCAACTAAATATCAAGTGTTCTGGATGTCTTCCCGATCTTGTCAAATATCAAGACTCGTTTCATTGGGATAGCGCTTGCCATAGCAAGGTATCCTCAATTACATGAGTAAGACAGATGGTAATCGCGGTACCATATGACTTAAGAGATTGGTTTACTTGACTGGGCTATCAAAATTATTTTGGGCCTAGAGACATCAGGTGGATAAGACATAAGATGTCATCCGCAACCAAGAGTTATATTAGATATAACTAGCAAAGTGTTGCTTACCTAGATAGCTAAAATTTGGGCGATGGCCAAAGCTCACTCAAGTTTTAGTGAAGTATGGATCTTGGATCATTATATTCATTTGAGGAAACATTGTTTTGAATATAATGCGAGTCTTCTTAATAGTTAAGATTTCTCATTTCCTGAACATCATAACTAAACCTTTTTTGATTTCTTATTTCTAGTTATGTCTAAAACCACTCATCAGAACACTTTCTCGTTGCGATCTGTCCTTGAGAAGGACAAGTTAAATGGATCCAACTTCCTTGATTGGTATCGGAACCTGAGAATCGTTCTTAAGCAGGAGAGAAATGACTATGTCCTTGAGAAAGTTATCCCCGAGAAGCTTAGGTCCAATGCCGCACATGCAGTATATGATGCTTGGAATAAGCATTACTATGATGTGGTCGATGTGCGCTGTCTTATATTGGCTACCATGAACTCGGACTTGCAGAAGCAATATGAGAACGTGGCGTCGCCTATCGAGATGATCGCTAGCCTGAAAGCTATGTTTCAGAAGCAGGCACGAACTGAGAGATACCAGACGATTAAATCTCTAGTTGAGTGCAAGCTACCAAAGGATGCTCCAGTGAGTCCTCATGTCATAAAGATGATGGGTTATATTGATAACCTGGGGAAACTGGATTGTCCCATTAGCCAAGAGTTGGCTACTGTCATCATTTTGCAGTCACTGCTGTCAAGCTATGATCAGTTTGTTATGAACTATAACATGAACTACTTGACGAAGACATTGACTGAGTTGCATGACATGCACAAGACAGCTGAGCATGACATCAAGAAGGGCACCCCAAATGTACTTCTAGTACAAGGGGGTAAAAGGTTTGAGAAACCTGGTAAAGACAAGGGTAAAGGCAAGGCCGTCCAGATTGTGAATCAGGATAAGCCTGTGTCTTCTTCTAAGCCCAAGTCCGGCCCTGCTGATGTTGATAAGTGCCAGTACTGTAAGGAGCCTGGGCATTGGAAGAGAAACTGCAAGAAATACTTGGAAGATTCACAAGAGATTAAGAAGATGTACGAGACTTCTTCTTAAGGTATTTGTGTTATGGAAGTAAATGTTACTACTTCAAGTTCTACTTCTTGGGTATTGGATACCGGTTGTGGTGCTCATATTTGTACTAATATGCAGGCACTTAGCAACAGTAGAACGTTGGAGAAGGGACAAGTGGAATTGCACGTCGGGAATGGAGCAAGAGTTGCTGCATTAGCCGTAGGAACTTTCCATTTGTAGTTGCCTTCAGGCTTGGTTTTAAGAATTGAATAATTGCTACCATGTACCTGTTATAAGCAGAGGCGTCATTTCATTTTCTTGTATGGATATGGATGATCTTCATTTTTGATTAAAGACAAATGTTGCTCTTTTGATCTTAATGATATGTTCTATGGTAGCACCCCATTAGAGAATGGGTTTTATGTCTTAAACCAATCTATGCATGTCTATAACATAAACACCAGACGGTTCGAGTCAAATGACTCGAATCCTAGCTTTCTCTGACATTGTCGTTTGGGCTACAGCGGATTCAGAAGCTCCATAGTGATGGACTTTTGGGCTCATTTGATTGTGAATCATGTGAGAAATGTGAATCCTGCTTATTGGGCAAAACGACTAAGGCCCCTTTTGCAAACCAAATGAAAGGGCCAGTGACTTATTGGGCCTTATACTGTTGGGAATGTCCCGAAATCATACTTGTATTCACTCTAGACATAGTTGTGTTGTTGAGATTAGACATTCATATGATACTAGGTGGTCATGACATTTTGCTAGAAGCCACTGATGATCTATGAGTTATGAACTCATTGCTAGTATTATATGATCCTACAGGGTCACACACCTAAGCAAACTGGATATACTTCATGTGGGAATGATCATTAAGGTAATGATCTAATTGGTGTGTATTGGATACACATCATAAACGTGTTTTAGAGGAGGTATCGATCGACACTATGGTAGTATCGATTGATACCAGGCGTTGATCGAAATAGGGATTTCGGTTTAATGACTTAATTAATTCCGGCTCGGTTCAGGATTAATTAGGTTTTCTCCAGGGCCTATATATATGATATGAGGCACGACCTGGAGACCTAGACGTTGACAAGTTTTTCCACAGCCGCCTCTCTAACACAATTTCTCTGAGAGATCTGATTCCCGGCACTAGCATCCCGGCGGGTTCCAGTTTGTGTGCGTGTGGACTACGATAGAGGCGCAACACTTGAGGTGCTACAGATCTCGATAACCTGACAATCTTCTGCTGCTAATCTCCAAGTAATTCGAGATCTCTGTGATTCATTGTTTACAAACCCTAGATCCTAGGCTATTGGAATTGTCACTAGGTTGTTTAATAGAGATTAAACCTGTGAAAACCTGTACAAATTCCTTCAGTGGTATCAGAGCCTAAGGGTTTAACTATTGAATCTAAAAGCATGTTAATGAATTAGTTGAATTCAGAATGATGCATATGATGTAAAGGATGCATGCTAGATCAGTTTTTCTCCCAAAATCGTTTTGTTGAAAAATTGGTAATCGAGGGTTTTGCCTGGTATCGATCGATACCAAGCTGGTGTCGATCGATACCAAGATGGTGTCGATCGATACCCTAATAAAACTTGGGTGATAGCCAGTGGCTTGCTCAAGTTTTAGTGAAATATGGATCTTGGATCATTATATTCATTTGAGGAAACATTGTTTTGAATATAATGCGAGTTTTCTTAATTGTTAAGATTTCTTATTTCCTGAACATCATAACTAAACCTTTTTCTTCCCTTATGACTAATTATGTCTAAAACCCCTCATCAGAATTCTTTCTCGTTGCGATCCGTCCTTGAGAAGGACAAGTTAAATGGATCCAACTTCCTTGATTGGTATCGGAACTTGAGAATCGTTCTCAAGCAAGAGAGAAAGGGCTATATCCTTGAGAAAGTTCTCCCCGAGAAGCTAAGGTCCAATGCCTCACATGCAGTATATGATGCTTGGAATAAGCATTACTTTGATGTGGTCGATGTGCGATGTTTGATGTTGGCTACCATGAACTCGGACTTGCAGAAGCAATATGAGAACGTGGCGTCGCCCATCGAGATGATCGCTAGCCTGAAAGCTATGTTTCAGGAGCAGACTCGAACTGAGAGATACCAAACGGTTATATCTCTAGTTTAGTGCAAGCTACCAAAGGATGCTCCAGTAAGTCCTCATGTCATAAAGATGATGGGTTATATTGATAACCTGGGGAGACAGGATTGTCCCATTAGCTAAGAGTTGGCTACTGACATCATTCTGCAGTCACTGCCATCAAGCTATGATCAATTTGTTATGAACTATAATATGAACTACTTGACGAAGGCGTTGACTGAGCTGCATGGAATGCTCAAGACAGCTGAGCATGACATTAAGAAGGGCACCCCAAATGTACTTCTAGTACAAATGGGCAAAAGGTTTGAGAAACCTGGAAAAGACAAGGGTAGAGGCAAGGCTGTCCAGATTGTGAATCAGGATAAGCCTGTGTCTTCTTGTAAGCCCAAGTCCGGCCCTGCTGATGTTGATAAGTGCCAGTAATGTAAGGAGCCTGGGCATTGGAAGAGAAACTGCAAGAAATACTTGGAAGATTCACAAGAGATTAAGAAGATGTACGAGACTTCTTCTTAAGGTATTTGTGTTATGGAAGTAAATGTTACTACTTCAAGTTCTACCTCATGGGTATAAGATACCGGTTGTGATGCTCATATTTGTACTAATATGCAGGCACTAAGCAATAGTAGAACGTTGGAGAAGGGACAAGTGGAATTACACATCGGGAATGAAGCAAGAGTTGCTGCATTGGCCGTAGGAAATTTCCATCTGTAGTCGCCTTCAGGCTTGGTTTTAAGAATAGAATAATTGCTACTAAGTACTTGCTATGAGCAGAGGCATCATTTCATTTTCTTGTAAAGATATGGATGATATTCATTTTGATTAAAGAAAAATGTTGTTCTGTTGATCTTAATGATATATTCTATAGTAGCACCCCATTGGAGAATGGGTTTTATGTCTTAAACCAATATATGCCTGTATATAACACAAACACCAATCGGTTCTCTGGCATTGTCGTTTGGGCTACAGCGGATTCAGAAGTTCCATAGTGATGGGCTTTTGGGCTCATTTGATTATGAATCATGTGAGAAATGCGAATCCTGCTTATTGGGCAAAATGACTAAGGCCCCTTTTAACAAACCAAATGAAAGGGCCAGTGACTTATTGGGCCTTATACATAGAGATGTATGCAGCCCGATGAGCACCAGTGCTAGAGGAAACGTTCAATACTTCATTACCTTCACTGATGACTTCAATAGGTATGGATATGTCCATCTAATGAGACACAAGTCGGAATCCTTTGAAAGGTTCAAGGAGTTCCAGAATGAAGTACAAGAATCAAATTGGCAAAAGTATTAGAGCTCTTCGATCAGATAGCGGAGGAGAATACTTAAGTCAAGAGTTAAGTGATCATCTGAGAGAGTGTGAAATTGTTTCACAGCTCACTCCTCCTGGAACGCCCCAATGGAATGGAGGCTCCGAGAGGAGGAATTGGACCTTGTTGGATATGGTTCGATCAATGATGAGTCACATAGATCTTCCATTATTCTTTTGGGGATACGCTCTAGAAACGTCTGCGTTTACACTAAATAGGGTTCCATCAAAATCAGTTGCAAAGACACCACATGAGATGTGGATTGGAAATGTTCCAAGTTTGTCTTTTC
The DNA here is from genome assembly GCA_963576765.1 of Draba incana. Lineage (NCBI taxonomy): Eukaryota > Viridiplantae > Streptophyta > Magnoliopsida > Brassicales > Brassicaceae > Draba > Draba incana. The sequence continues at coordinate 8,130,367 of OY755205.1, read as the reverse complement.
TGAAAATTTGGGGTTGTGAGGCTTATGTAAAACGTTTAATATTTGATAAGCTCGCACCCAAATCCGATAAGTGCTACTTCGCTGGTTGTCCTAAGGAAACCAAGGCTTATTACTTCTACAACCGTTCTGAGAACAAAGTGTTTGTTGCTAAGAACTATGTTTTCTTGAGAGAGATTGTCTTTCCAAGAAGAACAGTGGGAGTAAAGTACAACTCGAAGATGTTCGAGAATCACAGGAGACTGCTCAACCTATTAAGGAAGAGCAGTAGTTGGATCTACAAAGAGTTGTAGGACCTATACCTGTGGTGTCTGAAGTTCGCTGATCCGAAAGGATACGTCACGATTCCGAGAAATTGGGATTTCTCGTGACCGATTGTCATGACTTGTTGATCATTGACAGTGACGAGCCTGCAAGTTTAGAAGAAGCAATGTTGGGCCTGGACTCCGAAAAGTGGCTTGGAGCAGCTAGATCCGAAATGGGATCCATGTCAGAAAACCAGGTATGGTACTTGGTAGATTTACCCGTTGGTGTAAAAGCTATTGAGTGTAAATGGGTCTTCAAGAAGAAGATTGACGTGGATGGTAATATCCAGATATTCAAAGCTAGGTTGGTGGCTAAAGGTTTCAAGCAAATTCATGGTATGACTATGAAGAGACCTATTCCCCAGTCGCTATGCTTAAATCCATTCGGATTCTCCTAGCAACTGCCATTTATCATGGTGATGAGATTTGGCAGATAGGTGTGAAAACAGTTTTCCTTGATGGAATTCTGGAAGAGGATGTGTACGTGACACAACCTGAGGTTTCACATATCCAAATAATGCTGGGAAAGAATGCAAGCTTCATCGATCCATGTATGGATTGAAGCAAGCATCACGGAGTTGAATTGTTCGTTTTGATGATGCGGTCAAAAGGTTTGACTTCATCAGGAACGAAGAGGAACCGTGTGTTTACAAGAAGACTAGTGGGAGCGTAGTTGATACAAGACTCGGTGGTGAGACTTGTAAAGGGATAGATTGGTGGAACCACAAGCTGGCGGTCGCTTCTCTCTTGTGGCTAGAAGATGGTCGAAGGTGGAGATCTAACACGCTGGCGATCGCTTCTCTCGTGTGGGATCGATGGAAGGGAAGTGTTGGCGGATTGAGGTGCACCACAGAGTTGTGATTGGTCTCTGATACAGCACAAGAACTTGGCCTTGGTGAATCTCACACACAAGACGAAGAACAAATGGGTTTTCTCAAGAACACAAGAGAAAGAAAATTCGGTATTTTATTGATAATCAAAAGGTGAAACGAATACAACTGCTATAGGGGACTTTATAAGAGTCCATCAGCTAGCCTTAGGGCCAAAAATAAAGGGAAAAATCGCAACAATAAAGTCTCAAAACGAAAAAGGAAATAAGACATAAAACACACAAAATAATGGAAACAAAACCTTAAAAAGTGAGGAAAATAATATTGCAAACTTATTCTATGATGCTGGGTCATTTTGATGAAGTACTAGCCGTTGGGGAGGCTGTTTGAACCTGCAAAGATTGAATAAATTGAATACAACTTACCTGGATGCGTTCTGAGTCGAATGGTTGCTCCTTGAGCTACTTCCTGAAGCACTTCTTGATCTACTCGCTGGTTTGGTGGCTTGTTGGTGGGGAAGTCTTCTTGGAGTCCCTCTTGAATGTCTTGATCTGTCTCTTGAAGCTCTTCCATGTCCTTGAAGCCTTGGTCTTGATCTTGATCTAGACTTTCTTGATCATCCTCGGAGGTGAAGTTTGACTCGTACGCCTCTTTTATCTCCAATGTCTTCTCTTGGCTTCTAAGTGTCTCTTGAATGATCTCTTATTCCAGGGAGCTCACAATGTCTTGTACAACTAAGTTAAACCCCATCTTGAGTGGTTTAGACTTTGAACGCGTCATAGGGCCTTCTCGAACTTCTGGTACAGGATGTGGTACAGGAGATGGTACAGAACGTGGCTCATCTGTTTGGGTGGTATAGTCGATGTCCGCATCATTCCCTCCCTCTTCAGAAGGTTTTTTCCTCAAAACTGAATCTCCTGGATCATAAGCAGACAAGTCAGCAACATTAAATGTATGGGAGATGTTTACCTCACTTGGTAGCTCAAGACGATAGGCATTGTCGTTGATTTTCTCAAGGATTTTGAATGGGCCGTCGCCTCTTGGTGCTAGCTTGGAGGATCTTTGCTTTGGGAACCTCTCTGGTCTAATGTGTAGCCAGACCCAATCTCCTGGCTCGAACAACATCTCCTTTCTTCCACGATCGGCCTTGCGCTTGTTCTCCTCGGACTTCTTTTCTAAATTCTCTTTGGCCTTAAGGTGCAGCTTCTTTATGGCTTCTCCTCGGCTTAAACCATCCTGATTAACCTGTTCAATCTGAGGCAAAGTGATATGCTCAAATTAATACCCTAAAAGTACTAAAGCAGTCGCTACAGTATATCAGGGGTCGAACACAAGAACTCAAGAAAATCACACAATAGATCAAAGATACCAATTATGCTAAGCCAAAATGATGTAAACAAGGAAGCAAATAACAGAAATAAAAAACGTAGATTGATTCAATGGATAAAAGCTAGGCCCAGGGCAATTCTCAGGAAATCATGGATGCAAACAGTTAACAAATCAAGGTTCAATTATTAAGCACCGTTCTAGAACTCGAATCACTAAAGTATAGCTAACCAACTGTCGTTGCGAAAACTAACTAAGCCTAAAACCTAGAATCCCAAATTTCTTTGCAAATCCTACAAATTAAGCCAGCAATTCACTCAAGTTCGATATGTTCACAATTAAACTAAACCAAATTTCTTTGCAGATAGTTCAATTGCTCATCTAGGCTAGGTCAGGGTATTAATCTCACTTTCGTGACTAATCAACAATCCTATGATCTAAATTCCAAATTCTTCAACCTAGAACTAGCATTGAGAACAACCTAAGATGAAGAACACAAATAGATTATGAACCTAAACTAATCAAACATCAAGCAACCATGAAATCCTTTGTGAGAACAGCCCTAAACCTAAAGAGAACTACTCAGACATGGAATTGCAAGACAAAAGCATAGCTCAATAATTCATAGAATATAAAAATAAGTAAAAGAGTAACAAAGAGGGTTCAGATTCTTCTCTGGAATGAACAGAGTCTCAAGAACAGTCTCCCTCACAAAGCTCTCTCTCTCCCACAACGAAGAAGAAGAAAAAGAAGAAGAAGGAGAAGAAAGAGGCGTCCAAAAACAAGGGTAAAAATAACCTAATGACTAAAAACTGCTTAAATAGTCGTAATAACACGATCTGGGCTTCCTTGGAATCAATTGGGGCTTTTGGGCTTAAGTTGCAACTCTTAAATCTTGTAAAATCGCGTCTTTTCCCATCAGGTACGTCGGTATCGATCGACACTAACATGGTATCGATGATACTCAAACTTTGTGTCGACTCTTCTGCTCGCCAGACTGGACTGTCTTCACGAAAACCGGCATAACTTTTGATCGCACTGTTGGATTTCCTTCAAACCATTTGCAAATAAAAGCTAATCCAAAGCTCTATCTTGTGTCAAAATATCAGCTCAATCCAACGTTGTGAAGTCCTCTAACGAATGGAAACGTTCTGACGTCTCTGCATAGCTCTGCACCAAACTGCTCCAGAAAGCTCCAATATCTCCAATTCTGCTCCAAACGTGGTCAAACCTGAAAAGACTCTAAAACAATACAAAAGACACTAGAAAGACTCGATAAAAGGCTTATATCATGGATGAAAACCGGTAAAAACCATGATATATCAACTCCCCTAGACTTAGCCTTTTGCTTGCTCTCAAGCAAAACAGAAAACTAAATGAGAGAATGAAGTTTGAAAAACCTTAGAGATTCTGGCTTGTTCGTGGTCTTGATGCGATGGCTCTTTTCTCATGTATCCAATGGCACAAAATCAGCCCAAGGACTACCCCGTGTACTTCTCCGCATGAAACCCCAGCTTCCACAGACTCCACTCGTGATCTCAAATAGTGTTCAACCAAGCTTATCATCACCAGGTTCATCACTGCAACAAATGCTCAAGAACCTTCTAGATTCTTTGCTCATACTCTACCATAGCTAAGGAACCACTCATTCAGCAACATTCATCCTCTCTGTTGGTATTACTCTCTCCCCCAGACTTGTCTCATAGACAGTGCTCATCGGTTATTGATGATTCTCAACAGCTCAGGTACTTCTGAAAATTGCATATACAAATCGAGGTTCGAACGCGAAGAATGATATTGTTTGCTACGGAATCCCGGGTTCTTACCCTCTCAATGTATCAAGGGTCTTGGTGAATAATGGGATCTTAGGAAATTTTCCTACCCTCACTTCAGACCCAAGTGTGATCGTCCCTTATCCAATTAGAATATTGGGGTTGTAGGAAATTTTCCTATCCCTCTACCCGGCAGGAGTCCTTTCATCTTTTATGCGCGCTTGTACCTTTTCTCAAAATTTCGCATCCAACGTTTGTCACAGGGAGAGAGATACCACGACAACAACTTCCAAGCATATGGGTTCCTTAGCCAGATATGAATGATGAATCAAGCTCTTAGAACACTTACCTCATCGATGAAGTGCAAATGTTTGGCTAAAGCTTGTGAAGAACACTGCAAGAGAAAAGGAATGAGGTCTGGCTGGCTGGTTGAACTTTGGATATTCCAAGGGTGGAACGGGAACTGACTCTGTAGCAGTGGACACTCAAAAGCCAAGCCAAAACAGCAAACCCAAGTGCAATTCAAAATCTCTAAGTGGTTTTGACTCGATAAAAACATTTTTGAAAACACATTTTTTTTTATAAGAAAATAAAAAAAATGTCAGTAACTACCTCCCCCAGACTTGAACAACATTGTCCCCGGTGTTAATCAGGCCTAGAGAAGGTGAAAGAAATCAAATGGACAAAGCGAAACAAGTCAAGAACAAGAGGTGTTACCATATGAGCGGTGGTATCGATCGATACCAGGAGGGTATCGATCGATACTGAGGAAAAGAAACGACCATCTTCTTCTGACCTGAATCACAAGACACAACAAAACACAAAAACAAAAACTAGGAAAAATAATGACTCATAATTATAGATCCCGAGCAACTGAACTTGACTGAAACCATGATGAGGGCAATCTCTCTGATAGGATCTGAATTCTTCGCAACAATGGGTTCAGTTTGCAAGGGGTGTCGATTGATACTGGCAGTGGTATCGATCGATACAGGTGGTTTCATAACTTCGCGAGGAGAACTAGCTTTCTGTGTCATCACTTCATGTGGGTGTCGATTGATACTAGGAAGGTATCGATCGATACTGTCGTCATCGAATATGAACACAGCCATATCGGGCTCAAAATCATCCGCAATCCCTGCTTATTTGTCTGCACTCAAACCCTTTTCTACCACTGTAGTGACCTCTTCTCTAATACTCGAAGTGATTGCATTGATGTGTCCATGCTGTGATTGAACCATCTTTCCCTTGACAGCTGCTGATGTCTGAGCTATTTGATTTTCCAGCATCTTCTGATGTACTTCGAAAGCTTCGATTTTTCCATTCAGATCAGTATACAATGCATCAATCTTCCCATTGAGATTTACTGCCATCTTCTCCTGTCCCTGAAGAAGCTGTTCAAGCTTGTACTCAACCTTGCTCTCAGTAATTTTGGGTGGTGGAGATTGGTAGTGATACCTCTGACCTTGAAATCCATCTCCACCAATGTAGTTAACATATTCCACTGTATCATCTTCAGCAAGACGAACAGCTTTCTTCGTCTTTCCCATCAGAAGATTGTGCATTGAATCTAGCTCAGCATGAACTGCAGCAATCTGTGAACCGTCAGCTACACCAGCGAGCCTCTTCCGCTCAAAATCAGCATTCACAGCAGCGGTTGGAACCCTGGTGTTGAAATTCCCATCGCTTGCAGAATCCAGTGCCATCTGATACCTCCAGTCAATCCCTCTGTAGAAGATCCCGAGCAACTGAACTTGACTGAAACCATGATGAGGGCAATCTTTCTGATAGGATCTGAATCTCACCCAAGCAGCTTTGAGTGCCTCCGTCGGACCCTGAGAAAATTGAGAGATCTTGTTCCTGAGCTCCTCTGATCTCGCATCGTCATAGAAGTTGTTCAGGAACGCATTCTTGGTCTCTGTCCAAGTGCCAAGTGAACCAGGTGGCAGCTGCTTCAGCCAGTAAGCTGCTTCTCCAGGAAGAGAGTAGGGGAAGAGCTTACAGAAGAGGTACTCTGGAGGCACTCCATTGTACTTCATGCTGGTAACCAAATCCTCGAACCTCTCGATGTGATCCATGGGGTGCTCATGAGAAAGGCCTGTGAAGGGGTGCTGACCCACAAGAGCGAAGTAAGCAGGCTTCAGCTCAAAGTCGTTTCTCTAAAACGTCGGAATTCGGATCGTTGAACGGTTGGTGTAGAATGGATCCGGTCGGTTGTATTCGCCAAGCGTCCGTTCAGCCTCAGCGTGAGGCTAATGTCTACCCCCATTAGCACCCAACAATAAGTTGCCAGCCTCATCAAGAAGATGCCCAGCCGCGTTGCACACAAGCCCCTCTACGTTTCTGTAAACGCCAAACTCATCAAGAACTATTCCCTCTGGAAGATCCATCAAACTTATTCTATGATGCTGGGTCATTTTGATGAAGTACTAGCCGTTGGGGAGGCTGTTTGAACCTGCAAAGATTGAATAAATTGAATACAACTTACCTGGATGCGTTCTGAGTCGATTGGTTGCTCCTTGAGCTACTTCCTGAAGCACTTCTTGATCTACTCGCTGGTTTGGTGGCTTGTTGGTGGGGAAGTCTTCTTGGAGTCCCTCTTGAATGGCTTGATCTGTCTCTTGAAGCTCTTCCATGTCCTTGAAGCCTTGGTCTTGATCTTGATCTAGACTTTCTTGATCATCCTCGGAGGTGAAGTTTGACTCGTACGCCTCTTTTATCTCCAATGTCTTCTCTTGGCTTCTAAGTGTCTCTTGAATGATCTCTTGTTCCAAGGAGCTCACAATGTCTTGTACAGCTAAGTTAAACCTCATCTTGAGTAGTTTAGACTTTGAACACGTCATAGGGCCTTCTCGAACTTCTGGTACAGGATGTGGTACAGGAGATGGAACAGAACGTGGCTCATCTGTTTGGGTGGTATAGTCGATGTCCGCATCATTCCCTCCCTCTTCATAAGGTTTTGTCCTCAAAACTGAATCTCCTGGATCATAAGCAGACAAGTCAGCAACATTAAATGTATGGGAGATGTTTACCTCACTTGGTAGCTCAAGACGATAGGCATTGTCGTTGATTTTCTCAAGGATTTTGAATGGGCCGTCGCCTCTTGGTGCTAGCTTGGAGGATCTTTGCTTTGGGAACCTCTCTGGTCTAATGTGTAGCCAGACCCAATCTCCTGGCTCGAACAACATCTCCTTTCTTCCACGATCGGCCTTGCGCTTGTTCTCCTCGGACTTCTTTTCTAAATTCTCTTTGGCCTTAAGGTGCAGCTTCTTTATGGCTTCTCCTCGGCTTAAACCATCCTGATTAACCTGTTCAATCTGAGGCAAAGTGATATGCTCAAATTAATACCCTAAAAGTACTAAAGCAGTCGCTACAGTATATCAGGGGTCGAACACAAGAACTCAAGAAAATCACACAATAGATAAAAGATGCCAATTATGCTAAGCCAAAATGATGTAAACAAGGAAGTAAATAACAGAAATAAAAGACGTAGATTGATTCAATGGATAAAAGCTAGGCCCAGGGCAATTCTCAGGAAATCATGGATGCAAACAGTTAACAAATCAAGGTTCAATTATTAAGCACCGTTCTAGAACTCGAATCACTAAAGTATAGCTAACCAACTGTCGTTGCGAAAACTAACTAAGCCTAAAACCTAGAATCCCAAATTTCTTTGCAAATCCTACAAATTAAGCCAGCAATTCACTCAAGTTCGATATGTTCCCTCTACCCGGCAGGAGTCCTTTCATCTTTTATGCGCGCTTGTACCTGTTTCTCAAAATTTCGCATCCAACGTTTGTCACAGGGAGAGAGATACCACAACAACAACTTTCAAGCATACGGGTTCCTTAGCCAGATATGAATGATGAATCAAGCTCTTAGAACACTTACCTCATCGATGAAGTGCAAAAGTTTGGCTAAAGCTTGTGAAGAACACTGCAGGAGAAAAGGAATGAGGTCTGGCTGGCTGGTTGAACTTTGGATATTCCAAGGGTGGAACGGGAACTGACTCTGTAGCAGTGGACACTCAAAAGCCAAGCCAAAACAGCAAACCCAAGTGCAATTCAAAATCTCTAAGTGGTTTTGACTCGATAAAAACATTTTTGAAAACACATTTTTTTTTATAAGAAAATAAAACACAAAGTCAGTAATTCCCCCCCCAAGACTTGAACAACATTGTCCCCGGTGTTAATCAGGCCTAGAGAAGGTGATAGAAATCAGATGGACAAAGCGAAACAGGTCAAGAACAAGAGGTGTTACCATATGAGCGGCGGTATCGATCGATACCAGGAGGGTATCGATCGATACTGAGGAAAAGAAACGACCATCTTCTTCTGACCTGAATCACAAGACACAACAAAACACAAAAACAAAAACTAGGAAAAATAATGACTCATAATTATAGACTCACCAGTGGGTTGCCTCCCACTAAGCGCTTGTTTAAAGTCACGAGCTTGCCTTTGGCTCAGGGATCAGTCAGGACAAGATGCAGAACTCACCCCAAAGTAAGCTCCACAACCAGACATCTCCAACTTCAGAGTTCTGCTCATCATATCTTCTCCTTTCTCTTTCAGCTCCGCAGGAAGGAGAACTCTAACCTTAGAGAATGGTTTAGATGCTCCCTTCAACTTCACTTTATATTCAATCGAATCTCCATCACACTTCTGAGGAATCAAGGTGAAATTAGCAGCACTCTCAAACAGTTTGCTCGTCGCTTTCGTCTTCGTTCTCTTGGCCTTCTAAACAACTGTTTTGGGGACGCTGGGAGGTTCATCTGCAACATCTGTGACCTTTGGTTCATCGAACGGCTCGTCCAGCAGATCGATCATCAGAGTCTCACCCGAGGCAATGGTGATGCACGAGACACGTCTTGGTGCTCGTCCAGGAGGAATGGCATCATAGTAGACATCTCCGTCAATGTAAGAGAAAGAGATTCTCTTATTAGGCGAGTCCAAGATCGCACCAGCAGTAGCCATAAACGGTCTTCCCAAAATCAAGGGCACCTTAGATCCTTGGCTCATCTCCACAACCTGAAAATCAGAAAGCACCAAACAATCTCCTATTTTGACAGGTAAGTCAAGGATTGTAGCATAAGGAAGTGAGCTGGAGGAATCTGCGTATGTGAGAAGCGTGTTAGGAGATCCCATATCAGCTTTCAGTCTCTCTGCAATCGCCCTTTACATGACGTTGACACTAGACCCTGAGTCAACGAGAGACTCCTTAAAATCTACTCCAGAGATGGAGCATGGAACCGAAAATTTTCCTGGGTCTTCCCTCTTGGTCAACTGCCTCAGTGGCGGCGGTGTATCAACAACAGGGGGGTCCACAGGCAGCCTAAGCTTGCGTCTAGCTTCCTCCCACTCCTCCTTAGTCAACTTCGGAACCACAAGGAAAGGTAGCTTCGGCTTGTACACTCATTCCGCAGCTATCTCTGAATTCTTCGCAACAACGGTTTCAGTTTGCAAGGGGTGTCGATCGATACTGGCAGTGGTATCGATCGATACAGGTGGTTTCACAACTACGCGAGGAGAACTAGCTTTCTGTGTCGTTACTTCAGGTTGGTGTCGATTGATACTAGGAAGGTATCGATCGATATTGTCGTCATCGAATATGAACACAGCCATATCGGGCTCAAAATCATCTGCAATCCCTGCTAATTTGTCTGCACTCAAACCCTTTTCTACCACTGCAGTGACCTCTTCTCTAATACTCGAAGTGATTGCATTGATGTGTCCATGCTGTGATTGAACCATCTTTCCCTTGACAGCTGCTGATGTCTGAGCTATTTGATTTTCCCGCATCTTCTGATGTACTTCGAGAGCTTCGATTTTTCCATTCAGATCAGTATACAATGCATCAATCTTCCCATTGAGATTTACTGCCATCTTCTCCTGTCCCTGAAGAAGCTGTTCAAGCTTGTACTCAACCTTGCTCTCAGTAATTTTGGGTGGTGGAGATTGGTAGTGATACCTCTGACCTTGAAATCCATCTCCACCAATGTAGTTAACATATTCCACTATATCATCTTCAGCAAGACGAACAGCTTTCTTCGTCTTTCCCATCAGAAGATTATGCATTGAATCTAGCTTAGCATGAACTGCAGCAATCTGTGAACCGTCAGCTACACCAGCGAGCCTCTTCCCACAAAAGCGAAGTAAGCAGGCTTCAGCTCAAAGTCGTTTCTCTGAAACGTCGGAATTCGGATCGTTGAACGGTTGGCGTAGAATGGATCCGGTCGGTTGTATTCGCCAAGCGTCCGTTCAGCCTCAGCATGAGGCTGATGTCTACCCCCATTAGCACCCAGCAACAAGTTGCCAGCCTCATCAAGAAGATGCCCAGCCGCTTTGCACACAAGCCCCTCTGCGTTTCTGTAAACGCCAAACTCATCAAGAACTATTCCCTCTGGAAGATCCATCTCAACAGTATTCTTCTTGGTCTTCCGGATTGTGCGTTCAAGCTCTGCTAGTTCCTTGTTGGAAAGATTTAGAAGTGGTGAGTCCTTGTTCTTCCTGGTGACACGCTTAAGCATACACACCTGAAAACCAAAAGACGAGAAGATAAGTAACCAAAATTCAAGAAAAATCGTCGAGTGTTGATCGATACTACTGGAGTATCGATCGATACTCGCAACGATCAATACTCGCGACGAACTTAGAAAAAAACGACAACTAAAATTCTATTGGTGAATTTTTAGAGTCTCCGGCAACGGCGCCAAATTTGATATGCTCAAAATAATACCCTAAAAAGATACAAAAGCAGTAGCTGCAGTATTCAGGGGTCGAACACAAGAACTCAAGAAAATCACACAAATGAATCAAAGATGCCAATTATGCTAAGTCAAACGATTGTAACAAGAAAATAAAATAGCAAGACTAAAACGAGGTTGATTCGATGGATAAAAGCAAGATTCAGGGCAATTCTCAGGAAATCATGGAAGCAAATAATTAACAAGTTCAGGTTCAATTCATTAAGTACTGTTCTAGAACTCAAAGCACTAAGATATAGCTAACCAACTATCGTTGCGAAAACTAACTAAGCCTAAAACCTAGAATCCCAAATTTCTTTGTAAATCCTACAAATTAAGCCAGCAATTAACTCAAGTTCGATATGTTCACAATTCAACTAAACCAAATTTCTTTGCAGATAGTTCAATTGCTCATCTAGGCTAGGTCAGGTTATTAATCTCACTGTCGTGACTAATCAACAATCCTAGGATCTAAATTCCAGATTCGTCAACCTAGAACTAGCATTGAGAACAACCTAAGATGAAGAACACAAATAGATTATGAACCTAGACTAATCAAACATCAAGCAACCATGAAATCCTTTGTGAGAACAACCCTAAACCTAAAGAGAACTACTCAGACATGGAATTGCAAGACAAAAGCATAGCTCAATAATTCATAGAATATAAAAATAAGTAAAAGAGTAACAAAGAGGGTTCAGATTCTTCTCTGGAATGAACAGAGTCTCAAGAACAGTCTCCCTCACAAAGCTCTCTCTCTCCCACAACGAAGAAGAAGAAAAAGAAGAAGAAGGAGAAGAAAGAGGCGTCCAAAAACAAGGGTGAAAATAACCTAATGACTAAAAACTGCTTAAATAGTCCTAATAACACGATCTGGGCTTCCTTGGAATCAATTGGGGCTTTTGGGCTTAAGTTGCAACTCTTAAATCTTGTAAAATAGTGTTGTTTCCCGTCAGGTACGTCGGTATCGATCGACACTAACTTGGTATCGATCGATACCCAAACTTTGCGTCGACTCTTCTGCTCGCCAGACTGGACTGTCTTCACGAAAACTGGCATAACCTTCGATCGCACCGTTGGATTTCCCTTAAACCACTTGCAAATGAAAGCTAATACAAATCTCTATCTTGTGTCAAAATATCAGCTCAATCCAACGGTGGGAAGTCCTCTAACGAATGGCAAAGTTCTGACGTCTCTTCATAGCTCTGCACCAAACTGCTCCAGAAAGCTCCAATATCTCCAATTCTGCTCCAAACGTGGTCAAACCTGAAAAGACTCTAAAACAATACAAAATACACTAGAAAGACTCGATAAAAGGCTTATATCATGGATGAAAACCGGTAAAAACCATGATATATCAACTCCTCCAGACTTAGCCTTTTGCTTGCCCTCAAGCAAAACAGAAAACTAAATGAGAGAAAGAAGTTTGAAAAACCTTAGAGATTCTGGCTTGTTCCTGGTCATGATGCGATGGCTCTTTTCTCATGTATCCAATGGCACAAAATCAGCCCAAGGACTACCCCGTGTACTTCTCCGCATGAAACCCCAGCTTCCACAGACTCCACTCGTGATCTCAAATAGTGTTCAACCAAGCTTATCATCACCAGGTTCATCGCTGCAACAAATGCTCAAGAACCTTCTAGATTCTTTGCTCATACTCTACCATAGCTAAGGAACCACTCATTCAGCAACATTCATCCTCTCTATTGGTATTACTCTCTCCCCCAGACTTGTCTCATAGACAGTGCTCATCGGTTATTGATGATTCTCAACAGCTCAGGTACTTCTGAAAATTGCATATACAAATCGAGGTTCGAACGCGAAGAATGATATTGTTTGCTACGGAATCCCGGGTTCTTACCCTCTCAATGTATCAAGGGTCTTCGTGAATAATGGGATCTTAGGAAATTTTCCTACCCTCACTTCAGACCCAAGTGTGATCGTCCCTTATCCAATTAGAATATTGGGGTCGTAGGAAATTTTCCTATCCCTCTACCCGGCAGGAGTCCTTTCATCTTTTATGCGCGCTTGTACCTGTTTCTCAAAATTTCGCATCCAACGTTTGTCACAGGGAGAGAGATACCACAACAACAACTTCCAAGCATACGGGTTCCTTAGCCAGATATGAATGATGAATCAAGCTCTTAGAACACTTACCTCATCGATGAAGTGCAAAAGTTTGGCTAAAGCTGGTGAAGAACACTGCAGGAGAAAAGGAATGAGGTCTGGCTGGCTGGTTGAACTTTGGATATTCCAAGGGTGGAACGGGAACTGACTCTGTAGCAGTGGACACTCAAAAGCCAAGCCAAAACAGCAAACCCAAGTGCAATTCAAAATCTCTAAGTGGTTTTGACTCGATAAAAACATTTTTGAAAACACATTTTTTTTTATAAGAAAATAAAAAAAATGTCAGTAACTACCTCCCCCAGACTTGAACAACACTGTCCCCGGTGTTAATCAGGCCTAGAGAAGGTGAAAGAAATCAGATGGACAAAGCGAAACAGGTCAAGAACAAGAGGTGTTACCATATGAGCGACGGTATCGATCGATACCAGGAGGGTATCGATCGATACTGAGGAAAAGAAACGACCATCTTCTTCTGACCTGAATCACAAGACACAACAAAACACAAAAACAAAAACTAGGAAAAATAATGACTCATAATTATAGACTCACCAGTGGGTTGCCTCCCACTAAGCGCTTGTTTAAAGTCACGAGCTTGACTTTGGCTCAGGGATCAGTCAGGACAAGATGCAAAACTCACCCCAAAGTAAGCTCCACAACCAGACATCTCCAACTTCAGAGTTCTGCTCATCATATCTTCTCCTTTCTCTTTCAGCTCCGCAGGAAGGAGAACTCTAACCTTAGAGAATGGTTTAGATGCTCCCTTGCACTTCACTTTATATTCAATCAAATCTCCATCACACTTCTGAGGAATCAAGGTGAAATTAGCAGCACTCTCAAACCGTTTGCTCGTCGCTTTCGTCTTCGTTCTCTTGGCCTTCTTGACAACTATTTTGGGGACGCTGGGAGGTTCATCTGCAACATCTGTGACCTTTGGTTCATCGTACGGCTCGTCCAGCAGATCGATCATCAGAGTCTCATCCGAGGCAATGGTGATGCACGAGACACGTCTTGGTGCTCGTCCAGGACGAATGGCATCATAGTAGACATCTCCGTCAAGGTAAGAGAAAGAGATTCTCTTATTAGGCGAGTCCAAGATCGCACCAGCAGTAGCCATAAACGGTCTTCCAAAATCAAGGGCACCTTAGATCCTTTGCTCATCTCCACAACCTGAAAATCAGAAAGCACCAAACAATCTCCAATTTGACAGGTAAGTCAAGGATTGTAGCATATGAAGTGAGCTGGAGGAATCTGCGTATGTGAGAAGCGTGTTAGGAGATCCTATATCAGCTTTCACTCTCTCTGCAATCGCCCTTGACATGACGTTGACACTAGACCCTGAGTCAACGAGAGACTCCTTAAAATCTACTCCAGAGATGGAGCATGGAACCGAACTAGGTCTTCCCTCTTGGTCAAC